>OZ024898.1:20775939-21400939 GCA_964017195.1 Siderastrea radians
AGTACTTTCCCGCCAATTTTATCAAGTGATTTTCTACTTTGTTGGTTTCTTGGTCTCCTTCTGAATTAAAAAAAAATGGGTTAAGCCACATAGTAACCAGTAAGAGTTACCAGATCTGTGACAAAGAACTGGATTTGCAGAAAAACTGAACAAAAGTAAAACCACATCAAATTAACTCATCATTACGGCGGAGAAAAGACAAAGACAAGAAGAATAAATTTAGGAAAATAATAAATAAATTAAAAAAGTGATGTAATTTTTGTGTCAGATATTTCAGTTTGAAACACAAACCCTCACCGAAAGCAGTGCCTTTTTGCAGTTGCAGCGTAAGAAAGGGAGGGAAATTTGTTATCTCTGAAGGTGCGATCCCCAAGTATAGAACAGCTGACTTTTTCTTTCAGGTTAGTATAATTTAGGTTCATTCATCTCTGCACACTTTTACTTTCAACTTAAATCAACTTAAACACAAAATCTCCTGAAACAACCGAATAAACATGAGACCAGGAAACTCAAAAGGGTGCCAGGAAAGTGGAACTGCGTGACTGCATGCGTAGTCTCCGACGCAGCCGTTCTTAGGGTCGTCACGCAACGCCAAAGGAGACTACTGCGTGCGTGACTGAGAAAATGCTTTATTTTCTCATATCAAGTAAACCGTCTGTCGATGCCCAAAATAAAGCCTCAATGTTATCCGAGAAATTTTTTAATTCGAGAAATGAGGCGTATTTAGCCAGAGTTAGTATATTCGTTCATTTAGTCACAGATCATATATTTATTTATCCATTTATTCTATATCGTTTATTTTATTTTATTTTATTTCATTTCATTTCATTTTATTAATTATCTTTTATCGACGATCAGAATTTTTTTCATTACTTTTTTTCATTTATTTTGTGATAATTTGCCCTGTTCCCTGATGTTCCGTGATGTTCCGGAATGTTCCGGAATGTTCCGGGATGTTCCATGTTCCGGGTTTTGTTGACGCCCATCGGAGATTCCCGTGGAAAGTTTCAGACGTAGTTCAACGAACAAGGAGAAATAGGTAGTAACATCGTTTACTCGAGTAGCTATTAGCCTCATGCAACACTTGAGAAAGGGGAAGTCGCTAGCTCTAAAAATTTACGATACCTTCGATAAGTCCGCCGTGAAAAATCCCGGTGAGTGTTTGTTTTCTTGCGGCCACGTTATAGTTTGCGATTTCCTCGACTTCGTTCTTTTATTATTTATTTATTTTTTCTGAAGCTCTCCTAAAAAATGTTCCCGTTGAACAGGCCACGCTACTACGGCGTTCGATGAAGAAAACGGGCGTTAACAAAACCCGGAACATGGAACATTCCGGAACATCCCGGAACAGGGCAAATTATCACAAAATAAATGAAAAAAAAAGAAAGAAAGGAAGAGAAAGCGATTAAAGAAACAACCAAAAAAAAAAGCAAATGAACAAACAAACAAACAAAATTTAAAGTAAGGTCTAACAGTAGTACTTTCCCGCCAATTTTATCATGTGATTTTCTACCGTGTTGGTTTCTTGCCTTATTCTTGGCCTCCCCATGAAATTAAAAAAAAAAATTGATTAAGCCACATAGTAACCAGTGAGAGTTACCAGATCTGTGACAAAGATCTGGATTTGCAGAAAAACTGAACAAAAGTAAAACTACATTAAATTAACTCATCATTACGGCGGAGAAAAGACAAAGGCAAGAATTTATAAAAATAATAAATAAACTAAAAAACTGATGTAATTTTTGTGTCGGATATTTCAGTTTGAAACACAAACCTTCACCGAAAGCGGTGCTTTTTTTCAGTTGCAGCGTAAGAAAGGGAGGGAAATTTGTTATCTTAGAAGGTGCGATCCCCAAGTGTAGAACAGCTGACTTTTGGAACGAACAGAAGAGATTGTGTAGACGAACAAAGAGAATAATTAGGAGCTGGTTTGACAAAAGGTATTTAATGTAGGGTGGACTCCTTTTTTTTGGTTAGTATAATTTACGTTCATTCATCTCTGCACACTCTTACTTTGGAAATCAACTTAAACACAAAACGTCCTTAAACAACCGAATAAACATGAGACCAGGAAGCTCAAAAGCGTACCAGGAAAGTGGAACTGCGTGACTGCATGCTAGTCTCCTATGCAGCCGTTCTTAGTGTCGTCATGCAACGCCAAAGGAGACTACTGCATGCGTGACTGAGAAAATGCTTTAATTTTCTCATATCAAGTAAACCGTCTCTCGATACCCAAAATAAAGCCTCAATGTTATCCGAGATATTTTTGAATTCAAGAAATGAGACGCATTTAGCCAGAGTTAGCATATTCGTTCATTTAGTCACAGATGCATATATTTATTTATCCATTTATTCTATATCGTTTATTTTATTTTATTTCATTTTATTCTATTTTACTTTATTTATTATCTTTTATCGACGATCAGAATTTTTTTATTACTTTTTTTTTCATTTATTTTGTGATAATTTGCCCTGTTCCGGGATGTTCCGGGATGTTCCGGAATGTTCCATGTTCCGGATTTTGTTAACGCCCGAAGAAAACAACCTCGTGTAAGAAGACATGAGAGTCACCCGGCTGTTCCTCTTCGCTGATTGGCCAGAAAAATATTTTTCTGGCCAATCAGAAGGCGGGATTTCAAACGCTTCTGGAACTCGTTCTGTAAGAGTAAGTGCCCAGGGGCTCTCCCGCTCTTGTTGTAAACTTTCCCCTATGAAAATCCCGTCGTCCCGACTAGCTGCCCCTGGGTCTCCGAGGATGACCACTGGGTGCCAAAAGGATATACTGCTCAGTTTTTCCATGTGGATATCCCAATTTAGGACTGACATCCTTAGGCTCAAACATTGTTGTAGACTTTTACACTGTACGAGACAATAATCTCTTGCAGTACAACAGGGAGTACTGGTCAGTAACGTTCACTTGAACTCACACTTTAGGTTTTATCCAGAAACTCAAAAGTTTGAGTCACCTCGTAAAGCATAATAAACAGCACGACAACAAAGTGCTGCTCAACAGCTTTCATATGAAAGGTCACATTTTAGGATTTCATCCACAGACTCAACATTAAGAACCACCTTGTACAGCATAATAAACAGCACCACAGGAAAGTACTGCTCTGTAGCTTTTATTTGAATGGTCACACTTTAGGATTTCATCCACAGACTCAAAATTAAGAACCACCTTGCACGGCATAACAGCTCGACAATAAGGTACTGCTAAACAGTTTTCATTTGAATGGTCACACTTCAAGATTTCATCCACAGACTCAAAAGTTCTAACCACGTTGATGTCGAAAAGACTCCACATTTTCATGTTTTGGTTTCCTTGATCAGGGCTCTCAGGGCTTTACATGGCTGAAACGCTGCTGAGGAAGAAGAAGGAAACCAGTGTCTGTGTTTTCGAGAAAGAAAGTCGATTTGGAGGCAGAATACTTGATCATTGGTTCACCGAGGCGCCTGATATAGCAGTTGGTAAGATGTCAAAATATCACTAGAACTTTGCTTTTTGTTAGTGATCTCAACGGGGGACACTGTCTGATATTTTTTAATTTTAGTTATCTTAATTGGTTCTCTACGCGAGGCATCTGACGTATATACCGTCACTACCTTATTTGAGAATACCACGTTTTCAAAACAAAGCGGGAAACTTGTACTAATTAGTTCTCTTTTGCACCCTCATTTTTCTTCCAGTAATTGGCATTTAATCGCTTGGTCGGGGACTGATCATAATCGTCGAAAGTGAATACATTTGGCAAATCGCTGGAGGTGTTATTTTCCAAACATACCCCCTCTTATTTTTTTCTCAGCGCGTGAGCGGGCAAGATGAACCAAATCCTGCAATCTGATTGGTTCCGGGAGCGGGCGGAATTTTCCGATCTTGACCGCGGTCAACGGAACGGGCCGCGGGGAGTTAGCTACATGTATCGAAATTTGGGAAAATAAAGGGGTTTCTTTTAGTTATATTGCTTCCTGTGATTTCTGAGTTTTAACAGAGTAAAAAAGCGTATTTTGCTGCTCTGGTGTCACAAACGGCTTCGTTTCATGGTTCATTTTACGCGCGCTTGCAAAACGTTGCTTTCCGAAAACAACAAGACACGTTTAACTTTGAAAAACAACAAGAAAAAAATAAAAATATTATTTGCCGGCCTTGGTCGGTCTGTATTGAGAAAAACTGTGCCCTCGGTCTTGAGCACGGCCCTCGGCCTGCGGCCTCGGGCCGTACTCAAGACCTCTGGCACAGTTTTTCTCAATACGGACCTCCCGGCCGGCAAATAATATATATATATTTAATGGAATAGTTGGCAATTAATGTTTTTGCCAAAGTGATCGACTCGTGTTCCTTTCCTTTAACAGGACTGGGGGCTTGGAGAGTTGATGACAGTTCCACGAATATGATGCAAGTATTGTTAATGCTGTTGTTTTTCTGTTTGTTCATTCGTATTTTTTGCCCTTTTCTTTCCTTTTCGTTATTTTCTTTTGCTGTCATGCGCGGAGGTCTGTGTTGTGGTTAGCGGCGTAGTGCCGAAAAAGTCAACCTGGAGCATCAAAGTTTTGTTTTCATTTTTATCTGTAATGATGTCGTTATTTTCTTGTTTTGTTCTTTGCCATTTATGTAACGTTGCTCTCGTTTTGTTTCCTCGGCCTTTCTTAGAAATCTTATTCGTCGTCTTAACATCTCGACCAACGGTTGGGATTTTCATCGCTCAAGCATATTAGAATCACGAGGAGTATTTGCTAATAGTACCAACAAAATAAAACGGCAAGCCTTCCCTACTCTGGACAAAGGAAGGTTCAAGAATATGACAAGTAACGAAATGGTTAGCTTTGCTTTTAGCGACGATCGCGTGTCAACAGCATCCCTTTTCACTTCGGTGGATTCTTACATGTCTTATTATCTCACTCCTGAAGCCGCAGAATTTCTCTCTGAGTTGTATGGCTTCAAAGGTGACTATACAGAGTCCATAAACCCCGCAGCGTACATAGAATACTTGAAACTGCTCTTCTCTCTTTCAAATAAACACCAACGACCATTAAAAGGCATGTCAGCAATTGTCAACGCCCTTGTTGTGTCAGTGAGGAATTACGGAGGTAAACTGTACGCGGAAAGTGAAGTTCTGGCCATCGAAAAGGACGAAACAAAGTTCATCTTAAAGACAATGAACTTGACAGTTTTCGCTAACAAGATTGTTATCGCGACCCATCCCGTTGCTTACATGAAGGTAAAAGGAGGAGTTTCGGAAGAAATTCATCGCGATCCAGTGTTCCAGTCAATAAAGATTATGCCCGCGTTTAAAGGAGCAGCGGTATACCGCGAGGCTTGGTGGGAAAAGTCTGAAAATGCTACTAGGAATATCACCCTGGAACCGAGGCAGCGATTTGTTTCCAACAGCAACTGCATGGGAGTAACAATGCCTCATGGGTAATTATTGCCAATACAACAGAACCTGCTATCTCGGGGTTCTTACCATTTAGCCAAAATTTCCGAAAATTCCGATTGGAAAGAAAATGGTGAGGTCATTTTTCGAAAATTCATCCGAAAATTTCGGACAGGCTTCTGAAGAATTCTTCTTTTGTACTAGTTGGAACGAGCTGATCGAAAACTACTTTATCATTTGATCTTTTTTCTTGGTTTCAATCTTCCCCTGAAGAAGAGTGACAGGAAATGCATAGAACAATGCATAGACAAAATGGCAGGCGGGCTCTAGAAACGTTTTTGGTTAAATGGTACGATCCATTTCATCAGGTTGGTCAGGCATCACGAGAGTTGCCTCAGGCTTACAGTTTCGTATTTTTGACAAAATGTACCATGATACAAATTTCTGAGCTACTCTTCTGTATAGCTCTCTAGGTACAATAATGGCTATCGATACTGTTACTACTATTGGCCATCACAACGTTTCTCCACCTTAGAGCCTGGACAGACTAGAGACTGAAGTTGTCGAAGACTATTTAGTTGTCGATCATAAGAAATTGTCGATAATAAAAAACACAATGTGTCTGAAGCAAACTTTTGTTATAGAACACTTTCCTTTTTAAAAGAAAAACTAATTTAGTTGTCAATTATAAACGCGGTAGTTTTACATCGACAACATGCTTTACCTAGTCTGTGAGACAGTTGTCGACAACTAAGCCATTATCAGTGTTGGTTGCTAGGTAACTAGCGTTGCTGGCTTGCGCAAGAACACTAGTTAGGCCTAGTTACCAAGCTTTTGCATAAAAATGCAAAGTTTGCGATAATTTTGGCCTCTAGTGAGTGAAAAAGCTCTACTGAGCACTAATAGCTGTCGAGTCATTTTAGTTGTCGAATACAAATAGTCGTCCTCGACTATCTCTCTAGTCTGTCGAGGCCCTAAGTGGAATAAAATGCAACTGTCTGATAAAATTAATAGCTATTGTGATTTAAAAGTACAGAAGATCATTGTTGTTATGTACGCAACTGTTGCAGTTGCGAAAAGAAAGCCTGAAAAAAAAAAATTCAGGCTTGTACGGGATTCGAACGCACTTACTTCTGATGATACCAGTGCAGCACTCTAACCAACTGAGCTAACAAGCCATCTGAGAACTGATTATTTTGTCAGTTCATAATAAACCGTGGATCGAGGATGAAGATGAAATAATCATGTATTCATTATTTCATCTTCATCCTCCACGAGTTTGTTATAAACTGACAAAATGGTGTAAAACGACTAGCTCCCAGTTGGCTTGTTAGCTAAATTGGTTATATATAGCGCTGCACCGGTAGCGCAGAGGTCAAGGGTTCGAATCCCGTACAAACGTGAATTTTTTTTCAGGCTTTCTTTCGCAACTGCAAAAGTTGCGTAGATAACTGAGATGATCTTCTGTGCATTGAAATCTTTATTTCGCAGCTGTTATATTTGATAATTTATAAATTAATTATTTCAGTAGGTACCGTGGTTAGAGAGTTCATTTTCTCTCTAACGTCTAAGCAAAGAACTGTAAAGGCATCTTTTGGTTCAGAGAATTCGTCTCATTTAACGATTTGGATTCAAGTGGAAGCCTCTTTTACCCTCTTCTCTCCTCCCTTTAGGACACAAAATTCCCTCGACTAAGCAACTAAGCCCTTTTCCATTAAACAACTCTCAGTGCACTAAATTTTTTGGAAGCTTGCAGTTTGCACCCGAAAAGTAATTTATCAGTATTTATTTTTATTAGAGGAAGAGGACCTAATGGCGAGGCTGTTCTTCATACAATGTACATGGATGGTGCCTGCAGCAGAAAGTGGGGAGATATTTTAAGGATCTCCAAGTCCCATGTTGACAGAGAACTAAAAAGGGCTCTTGAGTACAAGTTTGGTAGACCGATACCAGACCCCCTGGACACAGTGTATCAATACTGGGACGAGGGGGCTTGGTAAGTACTAAGGCTAAGAAACGTTTGGCTAGCAACGGACTGTGGTAGCGAGGAATCAGACTCAGATTCGAATTCATTAACATCACGTGTTGCATTTTGTCTCCCAAAAAGGCTACCAGCTTACAGCTGAGCGTTGAAGCTAAATCGCAGGGAAATAAAATGGAAAGAAATATTAATGCTAGTTGCTCGCATTTTTTCTCGCCCCTGCAAGGTAAAAAAAATTTTTGCTATATAACTCGTAAAATTTCTGCGCATATTACGAGCAACACAGCCGATTAATGTGTACTGAGTACAGCGCATTAGAATTTAACCCTTTCTGATTTTTGACATGTAGCAATGGTAATTTGATCCGTGTAGCAAATTTTCATGTACACATGGTACATGTGATCCCATCCCTATCGGAAGTCGATTTGTTAAGGTACCTATCTTTAATACCTTTCTTCCTCTTTTTTTTTCTCTACAGGCATTTTCAAAAGCCAGGTTTTAACTTCACTCTTACAGAAGTCAGTGATTGGGCGAAGCGTCCTCTTTCAGGCCAAGAAATATTCATCATTGGAGACGCTTACAATCCCTACAGGGGGTGGACTGAAGGCGCTATTTTTTCAGCTAACAATGCACTGCTCGAAGGATGGGCAATTCAGGAAATGAGCTCTTTACAGGGGAAAAATAATTTGGAAGTCGCATGGCGTGAGCTTCTGTTGGATTCTTCAAAGGATTTACAGAGTCATTAGATTAACTGGAGCAGATTGCTAATTACGCTTTTACTACAATGAGACTACTTTTCCTGTTGCAGTTGCAGATAGGCCGATCCGCTTGCAAATTGTGAGTAGTCCTTATTTTTCGTTAATGACAAGAAAATGGGACTAGCACGATGCGAGCGGTGATCGGTGAAGCCAAGAAGACTGGGAAGCGAAATTACAACTCGAGACCGGTACGGTGTTGTTTCCAATTCTCCGTGCGCGCTCAGAATTTAGCTTGCTTGCCATGCTTGCAGACAACTCCATCCACGAAGAAAAATCATGAAACGTCCGTTTGAGAACCAGGTTTACAATAACTATGCAAAAGGTTCGACTATGAACTAGATTCGATAATTCAAATTTGATTTTGGTTCGTTGAGAAATAGGTAGTTTTAACTGAAACCAATTCATAATATGGCTTCTGATCTTTTTTAATAGCAGACCGCGAACGTATTTAAATAAATAAATAAATAAATTGGGGTTTGCAGTGGCATCTCCATAAAGTGGCATATTCGTCCACTGATTCCAGTCGTGAGATGGAAATTGAGTTCAGAAATGTGGGGTTTCGTGGAGGGAGGAAAACCGGAGAAAACCTTCGGAGCAAGGACGAGAACCAACAAGAAACTCAGCCCACATACGACACCGGGACTGGGAATCGAAGCCCGGCCGCACTGGTGGGAGGTGAGCGTTCTCACCACTGTGCCATCCCTGTTCCCCTATCCCCTGCCTATTTTTTAGCTTGTTTTAAAGGTTGTAGCATTAGTTATCTCAACCAGGTGCTCCTGTCTCTAGCCTGAAGCCTTGCATTTTCAGAATTTTCGCAGTTATAGATTATTAGTCGTGTCAATAGTTCCAATGCTCTGAATAATTTTTGTTAGGTTTTACCCTAAATTAGAATTTATCAAAAAACGACGGAAATTCAAAATTGTTGAAGCTACACATGTAGAAAATGACATAATTAGACACTTCGCTGCTTTTTGGCAACATTTTGCGCTTTTTTCATTTTAGTATAAATTGCAGCGTTTTTTGTCCTAAGAGTCCTTCTTTGTAAGCCCCTGAAGAAGAAAGGCCTTGCCTTTCGAAATATTGAACTTCAAATTTTGTTTCCGTGGTCTATGCAAAGTAACTGAAGTACAGTAATTTAAATGATCACATTTTACGATTTAATTCACATACTCACAGACGTTAGAACCACCTTGTACAGTGTAATAAACGGAACCGCGGGAAAAGTACTGCTCACTAGCTTTCATTTAAATGGTCAAGCCTCAGGATTTTATCCACAGACTCACAAGTAAGAACCACCTTGTACAACATAAACAGCACCACAGGAAAGTACTGCTCAGTTGCTTTCATTTGAATAGTCACACGTTAGGATTTCACCTACAGACTTAAAAGTTAGAACCACCATGTACAGCATATTAAACAGCACCACAGGAAAGTACTGCTCAGTAGCTTTCATTTGAATGTACGTAGTTTATCTAGAATTTCGTCTTCATAATATATTAGAAAAGGTCAGTTCATCACATTTTAAGACTCTAGGCTTGATCCTGAGGGAATAAGGTTGGGTGATCTACGAGCAATATCTTGTCCTGGAAGGCGAGAGCCATTTGATAGAAATCAACGTGAGAGAAATTGGTGACGAGTATGTTACGCATATGAACATTGAACTCTCTTATGGAGAAATTGGTGACGAGTTTGTTACGCATATAAACAGTCTCTATTTTGGAGAAAGGCCGACATGCTAATATAGCCTTCGGAAGTCTAAGGTGGAAGGTGGATGAAGATTTTAGCTTGGAAATGAAAGGAATTTATTTGAGCTGCTACCTTATGTTTACCGGACCTAGAAGAAACATATTTTTGGTATAGTATTAGATCCTTTCGTTCTCATTTTGATCTCCTCGTCTGCACGTACAGATCATAGTTAAATCTAGGGTTACAGATACGGCGTTATTTCAAAGAGTTCTCAAGACACTAGCGAAGTAGCTACAATGACACTTATCTATTTCGTCTCTTCTTTTCGGTAATCACATTAGAGCAGTTTGTCTACTCACACCAAGATTGCTCTGACATGTCTGACCAGGGACCGAGCGCTCGGACTACACTGAACACAATGTCCACCTCACCCAAAGAAAGTATGAAGATACAGGAGGAAAATGATTTAGCAGATTTAGAATCAGCGCATCTGGGACGAAAAGGAAACCGAACATGCACGCTTTCTTATTCGCAGGTTTCGTTGTGTGTTATCGTGGTGATATTGTTAGTGGGTGTAATGGGGATTTTATTGGCGATGTTCGGTCCCGGAAGTACAGACCTTTAAGTACCGCGACCCTGCCGATTGCACAGGTAAAGAAGGATATTTTGTGGTTTCAGCAGATCCGTCAGTCGTAAAGGTAATGCACTTATCTAGCGCAAGATACTTAATATGTTGTACATGCTGAGATGTACTTTAGAGTAAAGGGGGACTGAAGGGGATGATGCGCGGGGGGGGGGGGGTGTCCACAATTCCCGCTTCCTTGACACCCTTTTATTCCGGACGCTCCCCGCTCTTTTTGTTGGTGAAGGGGGAGGGGTTGATCTCTATTTTACGGCGCCTAGAGCACAAAGCTGTTTGGAAAAACAACAACATCAACAACAACTCACGAAACACATGCAGCAATTTACAGAGCAGTCTGATAGGTAAAGTTAGACCGATTTTAATGTCCATCAAAAATGACGATCAAAGTACTCTCAAAACTTGGCGAAAAATAGAAAGTGAAATGCTAGTGTTAACACTTAATCAATACTTATACCTTGTCAGTGAGCTAGATAGCGCGTTGAATGTTAGCGATGGAGTACTGCCGTGATTTGAAAGACTGCTGCGCGGAACCTGTGCCATGTTTTAACTATGGTACAGCTGCGCTGCCTACAATCTTGTCACTAAAAATATACACCCCAATGACTTCATCTTCACTTAAGTGACGTGCATTAGATTTTCGTTTGTCTTGACAGCAGCGAAGAAAGACGAAGAAGAAAGTACAACATCACGTGACGTACAGTGTGACGTGGCCATTATTGGGGGAGGTAAATAAACCCTTTCTCAGGCTCCGCTCTTCCTTTTTAACAAAGGGAACCTGGGAACGTGCATTTCATTGTTACAACTATAATAAGGTTAAGATTTCTTCTTTAACTCAACTCTCCTAAATAAATGCCAAAAAAATCTAAAAAAATCCAACTTTGGGAACTTTGGAAAAGTAGCAGTGCCAGCAGCGGATCCAGACTGTTTAGAAGGTGGAAGGGGCGAAATATTTTCGGGCCCTACTACCTTATGTCCAAGGATAATAAGAGAGCCCACCCAAATTTTTTTACCTATCAGTCCCTGCGAATTTTTAGACCAAAAGCCCCACCGCAGGAAAGTACTGCTCAGCAGCTTTTATTTGAATGGTCATACTTTAGGATTTCATCCACAGACTCAAAAGTTAGAACCACCTTGTACAGCATAATAAACAGCAGCACAGGAAAATACTGCCCAACAGCTTTTATTTGCATGGTCACACTTTAGGATTTCATCCACAGACTCAAAACTTAGAACCACCTTGTACAGGATAATAAACAGCAGCACAGGAAAGTACTGCTCGGCAGCTTTTATTTGAATGGTCACACTTAAGGATTTCATCCACAGACGCAAACGCTAGAACCACCTTGTATACAGCATAATAAACAGTATCAAAGGAAAGTACTGCTCAATAGCTCCTATTTGAATGGTCACACCTTAGGATTTCATCCACAGACTCTAAAGCTTGAACCACGTTGCTCCGTCCGAGGTCAAAAAGCCTTTCTACATGTTTTGGTTTTCTTGATCAGATCTCTCAGGGCTTTACATGGCTGAAACGCTGTTGAGGAAGAAGAAGGAAACCAGTTTATTTTTTTCTCAGCGCGTGAGCGGGCAAGATGAACCAAATCCTGCAATCTGATTGGTTCCGGGAGCGGGCGGAATTTTCCGATCTTGACCGCGGTCAACGGAACGTCAATAACAAAAAATTTGTAATGGGTTTTTAAAACCTTTAAAACGTTCTCCGAAACTTAGAATTCTGAAATTTTTTGTACATTGTCGTTAAAAACTTTCTTTCCAAAATTTCTTGTTAAAATACCGAAGGTTGTACAATGTAAATCGCCTCTTCCCTTTCGACAAACATTTGAGTAAATCGAGCAGGAGTTAGCTACATGTATCGAAATTTGAGAAAATAAAGGGGTTTCTTTTAGTTATATTGCTTCCTGTGATTTCTGAGTTTTAACAGAGTAAAAAAGCGTATTTTGCTGCTCTGGTGTCACAAACGGCTTCGTTTCATGGTTCATTTTACGCGCGCTTGCAAAACGTTGCTTTCCGAAAACAACAAGACACGTTTAACTTTTGAAAAACAACAAGAAAAAAATAAAAATATTATTTGCCGGCCTTGGTCGGTCCGTATTGAGAAAAACTGTGCTCTCGGTCTTGAGCACGTACGGTCTTGAGCACGTACTCAAGACCTCTGGCACAGTTTTTCTCAATACGGACCTCCCGGCCGGCAAATAATATATATGTCTGTGTTTTCGAGAAAGAGAGTCGATTTGGAGGAAGAGCACTTGATCATTGGTTCACCGAGGCGCCTGATATAGCAGTTGGTAAAGAGGTCAAAATATCACTACAATTTTTGTTTTTGTTAGTGATCTTGCAGAGGACATTGTCTGTTATTTTTTTATAATATATACCCACCACGCGACATTGCCGTTTTTAGTTGTTTGATTGGTTACCAAAACGAGCACGAGACATCTGACGTATCCACCTTCACTACCTTATTTGAAAATGCCGCGCAGAAAAACTGACAGTTATCCTTTGGTTGAGGATATCACAATCGTTGAACATGAACACATCAGGCAAATCACTAAAGGAGTACATTCTCCAACCATGCTACCATAAATGGATTAATTGCCAACTGATGTGAAGTGATCGACTCGTCTTCCTTTCCTTTTTCAGGACTGGGGGCTTGGAGAGTTGATGACAGTAACACGAGTATGATGCAAGTATTGTTACTGCTGTTGTTGTTTGCCTGTTTGATCATTCATCTTTTTTCTCTTTTTCTCTTTCATCTTTTTTCGGAGTATCTTTCATTATCGTCTGTAATGATGTCGCTGTTTTCTTATTTGATTTCGCCATGAATGTAATGTTGCCTTCTCTATATATATTGTATCAATGTCTATTTCTTAGAAATCTTATTCGTCGTCTTAACATCTCGACCATCAGTTGGGATGATCATCGCCAAAGCATATTAGAATTATGAGGAGTATTCGCTAATAGTACCAGCAAAATAAAACAGCAAGCTTTCCCTACTCTGGAGAAAGGAAGGTTCAAGAATATGACAAGTAACCAAATGGTTGGCTTTGCTTTTAGCGACGATCGCGTGTCAACAGCATCCCTTTTCTCCTCGGTGGATTCTTACATGTCTTATTACCTCACTCCTGAAGCCGCAGAATTTCTTTCTGAGTTGAAGGGCTTCAAAGGTGCCTATACAGAATCTATAAACCCTGCGGCATACATAGAACTTTTCAAACTGCTGAAACTGTCTCTTTCAAATAAATACCAACGACCACTTAAAGGCATGTCAGCAATTATCAACGCGCTTGTTGTGTCAGTGAGAAATTGCGGAGGAAAACTGTATGCGGAAAGTGAAGTTCTGGTCATCAAAAAGGACGAAACAAAATTCATCTTAAGGACAATGAACTTGACATGTACAGTTTTCACTAACAAGATTGCTATCGCAACCCATCCCGTTGCTTACATGAAGGTAAAAGGGGGAGTTTCGGAAGAAATTCATCGCGATTCAGTGTTCCAGTCAATAAAGATTATGCCCGCGTTTAAAGGAGCAGCGGTATACCGTGACGCTTGGTGGGAAAAGTCTGAAAATGTGACTAGGAATATCACCCTGGAACCGAGGCAGCGATTTGTTTCCAGCAGCAACTGCATGGGAGTTACAATGCCTTATGGGTCATTATTGCAAATACGGTAGAACCCGCTATTTCGGGCTGCTTACCATTTAGCCAAAATTTCCAAAACTTACGCCTGAAAAGACATAGTAAGGCCAAGGCCAATTCCTCCGAAATTTTTGGACTAGCTTCTGAAGTATTCCTCTTGTACCTGCTGAAACGAAGGGATCGAAAAATACATCGCCATTTGTTCCTTTTTCTCAGTTCCAATCTTCCGCTGCAGAAAATTGGTGGGAATTGCATGACGGTAGCCAAAGAACACGCTGGTCAAAATGACAGGTGTGCTCTTGAAACGTTGTTGGGTAAATGGTAAGATCCATTTCATCCGGTTGGTCAGGCATCGTCAGAGTTGTCTCAAAAATCGTATTTTTAACTAAAATACACTATGATACAAGTTATTGAGCTACTCCCCTGTACGTGTCTCTGGACACAATAATGGCTATCCATAATGTTTTTTATTAAAACCCATTGCCTCCCGTGCCACCCAAAACTGTCCGTAAAGGACCATTGTCCTTGTTCAGTCTGTGACGCCATCACTTTCAGGCAGTGACAGCATCAATGCCCGAAATGAAATTTGCCAAATCACGCACACTTCTAACAAAAGATGCCTTAACTGAATCGCTCAGTTAAGGTAGCTCCCTAGAGTTTCTACAAAAGTGACTAAACGAACTGGCAAGACTTGCAAAAGAAGCCCTAATTCTGTTGTCTTGCAATGTTTGTTCCTAAATTTTACCAGTGAGGTTACCAACATAATTACCCTTATTTTTCAGGTTTTGCTTCCTAGACATAGGCCGTTGTCATGGCAACAAAGCATCCAAAGAATGGCAGATATTTCCCATTAATTCGTCTTTTTTCTTAAATATTTTGATTTTCCCTCGGTGAAATTTTTTAAACTTTCCTATTTTGTGAAAATGATTTTGACTAACATTCTGCAGGGGAAAAAATATGGGGTCGTTCAGACGGATTCACCGATATCACGTGATTTCTTATTTTTAACCATTAAACTGGATTGCTCTGACAGAATTTTTCCCAAAAAATAACATGTGAAAGATAGCGTTAGTATCACAAAACTTGCAAAATTAAAAAAAATATCACTGAAGGAAACGCGAGAAAATTTACTGTTAACTTTGCTTTTTTTGGCAATGCTGACGTCATAAATATCAGGAAAACCTACGATTTTATGTGAGCGCGCGCTGATTACGTGCTGACTACGCGCGGTCATAAAACTATAGGGAGCCACCTTAAAATAGACCCGAGTTACACATCGAAAAAGGAAAAGTTTCCTTGTGAAATAGATGCAAAACTTTTGGCCTTGGCGCAAGTTGGCACTTCTAGTTGAAAACTTCCTCTTTATAATTTCCTGAAAGTTTAGATGAAATCTTTTCTAGTCCAGGGAAAGACTATGAAACGGCCTACAAAATAAAATTAAAATCGAATTGGGAGCCAAAGACAACGCGGGGACTAAGTGGCAAAACCCTGGAAGACGATCGGGACGGTGTTTGAATTGTGCGCATGCCCGAAATGAATTTACCAAACAACCTTAGTTTCTATGCTGCAGAAGAATTGTAGACGTTTGGACCGGGATTTGAGGAGAGAGGAGCTCAATTTAACCCTTCATGGCTTAAAATGGCGGTTTTTCTAAAACAGGGCTGGGAAATACTGGTTTAAAATTCAATGAACACATTAGCCTTGGGCCCCGTCCACACTAATGAGTTTTCAAAACGCTGCGTTTTCGTTTCACGAAAAACGAATCAAAAGGCCTGCGTCCACACTATCCTTTTTCGCAGCGTTTTTTCTGTCCACACTAAAACGCTGGAATACGCTGATACGTGATCACGCTTCGCTTTAATAGTCATCTGCGCATGCACATGGTACAAACAGACGCGCCCTCGTTGTCTGCGGCATTTCCTGCCAGAAGCCATTTTCAAATCAAACTGAAACAGTGGCCAGTTTACACGAAATACAAGAGAAAAGCATTAAGCATGGCAAACTCATTCGGAAATAAAAGGTCTTAGGTCTTTGATACTGTGTTACAGAATGATGCCGGCGATATCTAGCGTATGAAAGCACTATATTTCTCAAAGAAGACGTTCTCCTTCTCTGGGTGATCAATAAAAGATTGAATAGAGCGATGTTAAACTCAAGGCAAGCGATTAAGCTGGAAAGCAAAGAAAGCACTAGTACGAGCATGTTGTCGGCCATATTGAATAAGAGACTGGATCTCAGTTCACGTGATGTGAATGACGTCGGCGTTTTCAAAAGCCGCCATCCACATAGCCTGTGAACAGGCTCTCTGGTCAGGGATGAGCGAAGAAAATAAAGGGCCGGGTGAGATCTTCCCCAGTCTACGCGCGGTTTGCTTCGCTCGCTGATTTATTTTCGCGCTTTTTCTCCACTGCGGAACCTGTTCACAGGCAACAGTCTGCACTGAAAGCGACGCGTATTCAAACCGATGCGTTTTTAAATGTTTCCACTTTGGAAAGCGTTTCAAATGCATGGGTTTCCGGATCGTTTTAGTGTGGACACAACGCATCGAGATATTTGTGTTTTCAAACGAAAACGCGTTAGTGCGGACGGGGCCTTGGTTCCACCACCCTAGGTAAACATGATACCCCCAGTATAATTTTGCCTTCATTGGTAAAATAACTGGGGTTTTCATTTACCTGGGTAATTAAGGTTACGTGAACCCAGGGAATCGAAAGGGGGTGGGTTTTCTGGTTGGGTTGCGTTAGCGGGAGAAAACATAGACGTATACAGCACATGCTTTTTCTTCATGAACCAAATAAGAAGATGATGAAACTGCCCCATTATATAGAAAAAGAGATACTTGGTAGCTTACATTTCCAGACCTGTAAAGAATTTTCAACGCCTCATGGCCATACCGCTCATAAACTAAGTCGTAAACACTCTTATTCTTCGACCATCTCAACTTCAATAAGAATAAAAAGCAAACGGCAGCGACGAACATGACAAGACAAGACGTGTTGTAAAAACAATGATTTATGAACTTAACGTTTCGTATGTTTTAACATACATCTTCAGAAGTGACCGTTGGGAAAATTACAATAAATTTAAACGCAAAGTGAAAGACTGGTACCTAATAAGGAAAATGAAAAATACAAAAACAATCAGACTCCAGTTTGAAATCTGCAAAAAAAAAAAAAAAAACCTAGCTAGTAAAGAAAAGTTTCTCATTGCCAACGTTTTCATTCAAGGCAGGTTGTAATTCACGGATCAACAAAGTCTCTTTTATTTTACAATGTAAATCCGAACGCCCAGTTGCTAATATATCAAAGTGATCCCATTTAATATTGTGACCCGTTGAGGATTTAGGTTTTGTTCAGAGAATTAAGTTACGCGCAGCTTGAAAGCTTCCCTTCCGGCCCCTCTTCTTTCCTCCATTTCGGATTCAGAATTCCCTCGAAAAATAAGCCCATTCTCATCAAACAGGTAATTCATCGTATGAAACGCGCGGTATGTACATATGTGCCATTTTCTGACCCTAAACAAATTTAGTATTATTTATTAGATGAAGAGGAGCTAACGGCGAAGCTGTTCTTCATACAATGTCCACGGACGGAGCCTGCAGCAGAACTGGGGAGATATTTTAAGGATCTCCAAGTCACATGTCGACAGAGAACTGAAAAGGGCTCTTGAGGACGCTATTGAGTAAAAGTTTGGTAGCTCGGTACCAGACCCCCTGGACACAGTGTATCAATACTGGGACGAGGGAGGCTGGTGAGTACTAAGAACGAGAGAAGTTTGCCTCAACGGACTGTTTTCCCGAGTAACGAGACTCAAATACGAATTCATTAACATCACGTGTTGCATTTTGTTTCCAAAAAGGACTACTGCCTTATTTACAGTTGAGCGATGCTTGCAGACATACAGTGTATTACTAATTGCTCGCATTTTTCCTCGCCCCTGCGAGGTGCAAAAAACAATCCTACATAACTCGTAAAATATCCGCGCATATTACTTGCAACACGACCGAACAAGGTGCATCGTGCGCGCTTAATAATTATCCTGCTGCGTGCACTAAGATGTCTCCATACGTGAAGAAAAATAACGTCTGTTTGAGATCCGGGGTTAACACAACTGTGTAAAAGGCTCGACTGATTATAAACAGGATTTGATATAGGCTTTCATAGTGCCCGGACTGGCTTTTTGAGAAATACGTAGTTTTTCAAAGTGATGCCAATTCATAACCTGGCATCGTTTTTAGTTGCAGACCGCGAACGTATTTAACTGTCGAGTATTTTCTCCCTTCAGCTTGCTTCCCATAATTTTAAAAGGTTGTAACATTAGTCATCTACTTTAAGTAGCCCGAAGCCTTACATTTTCGCGTTTATAGATTATTGTTCGTGTAATACTGTGATAGTTTCAATGCCATTAATTTTTTGTTTTATTTTATTTATGTTTTTTTTTGGTCCGTATGTACCGTCCTGCGTCCTATATGACAGTGAAGCTGCATATAGAATTCAATTTGGTGAACAAAGCTCCATCCATCCATCCGTCCGTCCGTCCGTCCGTCTGTCCTTTCGTTCGTTCGTTCGTTCGTTCGTTCGTTCGTTCGTTCGTTCATTCATTCATTCATTTATTTATGTAAAACAAGTCAGCGAGCGAGAGAGTACGTGAGCGCGAAGCGCAGAAAAGAAAAGGGCTGCGAACAGAATAGACTGGGGGAAATCAATCTAAAAGCAAAGAAGTCCAAAATACTATTTCAAGCTTAGGCGCTGTACCGGAGTAACGCACGCTCAGCTTAATGCAGTTCGATCCTGACATAAAGTTTTTGGACATAAATTTTTTGCATTTTAGTGGACACCATGAAAGGTACTGTTTCTTAGGTTCCGGGGGGTACTCCCCGAAAATTTGGGTGGCGGTGTGCGGCGCGATTCTGGAAAACCTTTTTCAGCCCAAAATATGTGATTTCCCTACCCTATGTTCAGACCTGACCCAAAATTTGATAGCCTATTTCAGACCAGACTCTTACCCTATTTCGTTTGCGTAAGCATTTGAGAAGGGCTTCAAATTTCCGACGTTAATCAAACTGCACTTCTCAGGAGAAGAAAATAAATAAAAGGTAGCTTCTTCTAAGAACCATACACAATTCCAGATTGGAGTGCATAAACCTTACCCTATTTCAAGCCAAAACGGCTCAAATACCATACCCTTTTGCGCCGCACATACCTATAAAGCTTGTATAAGGGAGTACACCCCCCCGGGTGAGGATCACGCCTGGATTTCTAAATCTGGGTATGGTTTCGATTTGGCTTACCGTACCACTCCCCCTGAATGGAATGCTAGTCCATCACAGGGTACCCAAACATGAAGTAACTAGGAGTATTACTACTCCCCCTGAATGGAATGCTAGTCCATCACAGGATACCCAAACATGTACTAACTATATATGAGTGCTACTACTTCCCCTGAATGGGATGCTAGTCCATCACAGGATACCCAAACGTGAAGCAACTACGAGCATTACTACTCCTACTAAATGAAATGCTACTCCATCATAGGATACCCAAACATGAAGTAACTAGGAGTATTACTACTCCCCCTGGATGAGATGCCAGTCCATCACAGGATACCCAAACATGAAGTAACTGAGTATTGCTACTCCCCTTGGGTGGTATGAACAAAGAAAACTTGGGGAAAAGTTTCTTGTCTAAGGAAACTGCAGCACGAAAAATGCGGATACAAAAGAGAAGAAAATAAAGCTCTCAAGGACTAACCAAGTCAACCCAACGTCAAGGCCACTGACCTTGCGACCTTCCAATCGTAATTCGACGCGCTTCCAGAAAAATAGGGATTGGAAAGGGAGCTTTGCTTATTGGAATTGTACATGATTTCTTCATTTCGTAATTGAGATCAGCGGCAGCTTCGTGTAAGGTGCGGTCCCTTGGTGATAAAAGGGGAAAGGAAGGGCGGGGGGCTTATTTTCTTTTCCCTTAGATCTCCCACTGAGTTTTCTTTGTTTGAAAAACACAACAGGAGCGATGATGATGAGGAGGAGGAGGAGGAGGAGGAGGAGGAGGAGGAGGAGGAGGAGGAGACGATGATGATGATGATGAGGAGGAGGAGGAGGAGGAGGAGGAGGAGGAGGAGGATGTGAATGTAACTATAACAAGAAAAAAATCGAGAAAAATGACTTTTCCTACTGCCACTACTGCGAAAAACATTACAATTCGCAGTCTTGTCACCACCCGTCAAGAGTGGGGGATTTCCCGCCTTTTCGCGCGGTTGTAGTCTGGTACGAGTACATACTCATTCACAAGTCTTTCACGTTTACATTCGAATTCTCGTGAAGTTGTCAGTACGTTTTCTTCGTCGTGTAGTGGGGATTTTTTTTCTTGATTTTCGCAATATGCCAAAGTGCCCGACTTGTGGCAAAGAAGTGTATTTTGGTAAGTATGTTTTGCATCGAAATCAGGCTTGAGGTTCGTCCCAAGAAGTTTTGATTTCTATTTATTAAACAGTTGACTAGATGGATTACAACAGAGGGCCAAATATAATTCCTGAGATGGCGCGGCGAATGCAAATCTGTCATTTTTGTCGTCTTCTGTTTCTCACACCTCGCTTTGTATTCATTGGATTTTCATTTGTTTTCGTAAATGCTGTTCATTTAAATGTTTTAATTGCAAATGAAGCTTTAATTTCTGGCCGATACCTGTAGTTTCATGGTGAACAATGAGTTTCGCACAGTTGAGGCCTTGCTAATTTGAGCAGAATTGCTCTACAAGAACAATTTTAAATTAGCTTAACACTAAAATATCTCTTTTTATGCAATGAGATATTTTGCAGATGCTGGTGTCTGATTTCTTAGTTCAGATAAATTTTCAGGTAGCTTTGAGGGCAATACGTAAAGCGAAATGATAGTTATTTTAAAACAGTGAACGAGGAATCGATATTTTGTCTTCATTTTAAATTCATTAGCGGAGAAGGTCTCTTCGATTGGCAAGGATTGGCATAGAGCTTGCCTAAAATGTGCGAAATGCGGGAAGACTCTCTCCTCTGGAGGACACGCGGAGGTAAATCTGACAATTTTTGATTAATTTTAGTTTTCAGCTGCATCTTGGCCTTACAGGTTACAGAATCATTTTTGTCTGTTTGCGAAAAATTTGCATACTTCAAGGATGTGTTCATTTCTGTGGAATTCTAAAAATTCGTGACCCGAAATAATGACTGATTAGTTGGCTCGTTGAGCTGTTGTGGTAAAAATTTGGCTTTGGTTCAATTCTTATTTTCCTTTGTTTGTAGCCATTATCATAAAACAAAGGAAAGACAATAGAGAATTGAAAAATAATAATAATAAATAAACCAAAACCAAAATTAAACCACAACATAGCCACTATTGTTATTAAATTAGCCTATCGACAACGTACTCTTTATTTAACGTGAATGCTCTTTCATTGCCTGACTGATGCAGGATTAACGCAGCCTACAATGTTTACACTCTTGATAGATCAATTTGTATTGCTCTTTATTTGCTGAGATTGAGTATCTATAGGTGGATTTGTGTCGTCATGTGAATTTCATGTGCATACAGATGTAAATTTAACTGGTTTTATGTGCGTTAGTGCATGGAAGGCCAATGTAAATGTAAAAACTTGAGTACTTTTCAACTTTTTACGTTTGCATGAGCAATGACATGGTCAAGATACATGTGTCAGCTGAATGAAGCCAAATTTTTCATCACAATGTGATGTTCTAGAAAATATCCATACCCCCCACAGATGGTTTTTGGGTTTGAACCCACCCCTCCAGAAATTCCGGATTGGCTTCATAGTTTCCTTTAAAATTTTTGGCTTTTAAGACCACACCCCCCCCCCCCCATCCACTTCCTTGGAATTTCCAATGACCATTCAAGGGATGGCATATTTTCTAGAGGCATACAATGAGCCTTATTATTGCCTTGCAACAGGAACGTAAACATATTTATAGTTCCCATGCACAGTCAGAAGAACATCTTTGTTATCATAGATCTGGTGTCATTTGTTTTCTCATTCAATTTTTCTTGGTGCCCTGTGTAGAGAGATGGTAAACCTTACTGCCATGTTCCTTGCTACAGCGCATTGTTTGGTCCTAAAGGCTTTGGCCATGGAGGTACTGAGTCTCACAAATACAACTGAGAACCTCAAGGGCTGCAGACCAGATACTGGTAAGCAAGTTATTTCAAAGAAGCATTAGCAGGATTCATGCTCTTGGGTGGGGGATACCTCCTATAGTGGGCTATGCGGGAAGGCTCTGCCCAAAAAGGGTGCCTTTTTGCACTTCCAGTATACAAAAGGGTAGGGGAATTTGTTTTTTAGTATTTTAAAGGGTTACCAAAATTCACCTTTAACCCTTTAAGGTTACTCCGGACCTTCGCGGGTGTCCTTCCGTGTTCTCCAGGAAAAGAATACGTAAACGTGCCATTTTAAAGGAAAGCATGGCAAACTATATATCGTTGGAAAGCTTAATGAATGTATATTTCAGAAGAAAATATGAATTGGCAGTTTTTTTAATTCCACAAAAGAAAATTAGAAAAATGACCGCAAAAATGACCATGCCTCATTCAATCAAACAAACGAATTAATAGGGTACCAAAATTTGGCAGATTTCTGTGAAATTTGGCCTGAACATTCCTTAGATGTTGTGAAACAAAAGTGTGTCGGGGATTTTTGAAATTTGTAACATTTCACCCGTGGCGATCTTCAATGCAGTGCTCATTGCGTATTCTTTGGTGCTCGAACTTGACAGATTAATTAAAAAATAACCAGTCAGAATATCAAAAAATGCTGACAAACTTTTGATAATTGATCCTTTGTGATTAACACTGTGCAGTTATTTAGCCAATGCGCTTGGATTTGATACCCTATTAATTCAACTGAATGACACATGGTCATTTTCCCAGTTGTTTCCGAATTTCTTTTGTGTAATTGAAGAAACCGGCAACTTATATTTTTTTCCGAAATCTACATTTATTAAGCTTTCCAACGATATATAGTTTGCCCTGCTTTCCGTTAAAATGGCGTACATACGAATTTTTTTCCCCGAGGACACCCGCGAAAGTCCGGAGTAACCTTAAGCCCTAACAGCGGCACTGAAAATGAATTTTCCCGTAACATTGTCACTACTTGTTCAAACATTTAAGTGGTGAGAATAAAGAACTTAGTGATCACCAAGGATAATATGCCTTGATATTTAGACAAATTCTCCTTACTAGTTCCATAAGAAATGTATGGAGAAAAGTGAAGAGAATATGCATTTTTATATCAGAGCTAAGGAGTTAACTAAAACAGACAGCAGTTAAATCTAAGTACTGGTACTAATAAGGGTTGCAAAATTTTGGCAGAAAACATGACATAAAAAGATATGAAAGTACCCAACAGTCAAGCGACTGAAAGCACACGATGATCTACTTTTTTCATTTATTTTGAAGTAAATGTCAAAGCATATTCTTGAGGAATAAAAAGTTCAATTTTTAGATGGATGTCACCATATTGGTGACGGCCATCAGTATTTTTTCTTTCTTTCATGTTCATTTTTTTTTTGGTAGGTTGGTTGCCCCAGACTTCTGGTCTTTGCTCGGCCAAAAAAATTCTTGTCACAAACTTCTGGTACATACAACCATTTTTTGACTGTTTCGTGTTGTGTTGTGTTGAACACTAAAAGTTTTATGACAGTTGGCATGGAAAAAAAGATTACTAGGAATTCAACAGTGTAAAAATCTCTTCAAAGAGATCAAAAATGAAGAAACTTATAGTGAGCTTCTAAGGTCACTTGTTCGAGATTTGTTTGTGTAAACTCGTGGCATTTTAAAATCACTTTTAGAATACTAATCCAGGGAAGTTCTTTACTCACATCAAATCACGTGATTGAAACAGCCCCCAAAAAGAGATGCTTATTATTCATTTCATCAGTTGTCCGATAAAATGAAGTAACTGCTTGAGTTTCTTTAGATTCAAGGGAGGTTTTTTTTGTTGCTTACCATTGGAAAAATGTGTTTTAATTGCTGTGACAACTATAATATTCAAAAATGAGAAGATAGGATTAAATGCTAAGTCATAAATGCTAGGTCGCAGGGCTAGCTATCAGAAAATCGTGAAAATCATATCATAGAGAGAAGGGTATAGGGAAAGAATATAGGAAGGAATGACACCAAATGGGTCAAAGGTAACTATAGAAAACTATGTCATGTGGGCTTGTAGGAGGTCAGGTGGGACACAATGGATGCCCCTTGGGCTTTCTTTTCTTAAGGTATCTAAAGGGGTTATCATTTCAATCAAAATTAGTATATGCATGTATTGAAGGATAAGGGTTGGAAACTTGGGATGGAACCTCCTTGCACAAAACTCTAATGGGTGCCTCCCCCCCCCTACTGTGGAGATTCATGTAGCTGCGAGTTAGGAATAACGTGATTACTCTATCGATGGAGCTAAAACGTTTCAGTCTAACATATTTTTGAGTTGCAAGCAATCATATGATTTTGGTTTTTTAATTTTATGGGTAAATGACATTACAAACTTTATGTTATGGCAAAAGTAGAGTGGGATTTTGAAAGAACGTGTTGCGCAGGGATCCATATTAGCTTTTTTTCAAACTCGTCAACCGGGCAAGTATGTCAGAAAAGAGACTTGCCCTGGCAAAATTTTACTTGCCCATTCAAAATTACATAATAATTAAAATACAGTCAAAAACTTAAAGTTAACAACAAGTAAGTGGAAAGGTTGCATTTTTATTTTCACGATGTTACTACAGCAGCACCGCAGTAAGGCTCCCGTCAAACGATTTCATTTTACGAATTCAACTACACGGACTTAAAAGATAGACCTAATTTCCATGTCAAATACTTGCTGTTTGAAATTTAATTTGCTCGCTTACTTCTCGATCAAACTTTCATCCAGGTACTTAAGCCAAGGTCTGTGTTGCTGCCACGATGGTAAAAATACACGTTTTCATTGCTCTTGTTCGTATTTAGAACTATACTTGGAAGATTCACTTTTTTTTCTTCTGTGGTGGTAGAGACTTTGTCAAAGTAGCGCCACGTTTTGCAAAACTCACATGCCGCCAAAGGGCGAGAGTCTTTGTGTTTGCATATTGCTGCAGTACATCAGCAGTCAAGAACAAAAAAATTGGGCCTGCAAACATTTCACTTCACTGAGAGTACCACATAAGATGTATGAGCAACAAAACGAAATTTACGGAATGTTTAATACAGTTTACTACAGTATGAAATCACCGGTGGACATTCAAAACACGGGTACAATGACTGGTGAAAAATTGAAGAAAAAACTTTTGCTCCTTAAAACTTACTCGTCCGCCGGACGAGTTTGTAATTTTTGATACTCGTCCGTAGGACTTTATAGTCGTTTCAGATGACCTGACGACTGCTAATATGGATCCCTGGTTGCGGTAAACTGAAATTAAAAAACAGCCAGCTCAAAAGATGTCACATTTTGAAATTTACCAGTGTTTTGAAAGATAGTAGCAAAGGAGCTGGAATTCTAAATTGTGGTCTTGATGTCTCTTTAACTAATTGAACTTTCTGTTCCAGTGGCCATCTGGGTTTAGTTGGTTACACTTTCTGCTCTTCTCTGCACTTGCATCATAATTTCTTAGTTTTCAGTTTGAAATTGTTCAGTGTTATATGAGGACGTTTATAGTATGGAAATAAGGATGACTTGGGAGGGGGCTGGGTTGTATTGATTGGGAACTGTGGGGATTAGAACTGCAATATTTTTTTCCCATATTTTGTGATCAGATTAAAGGGTCGCTCAAAGGCTCCAGGATTTGTATATTTTTTTTTCAAAAATTATTTTGCAACCACTTCAGATCTTGCACTTTGTTGTTACCCAAGTTGCCCACCTTAAGGTTACTCCGGACCTTCGCGGGTGTCCTCCCGTGTCCTCCGGGGAAAAATTCGTATGCATGCCATTTTAAAGGAAAGCACGGGAAACTATATATTGTTGGAAAGCTTAATAAATGTAGTTTTCGGAAAAAAATATGAATTGCCAGTTTTTTTAATTGCACAGAACAAATTTGCAAAAATGACCGCGAAAATGACCATGCGTCATTCCATCAAACAAATGAATTAATAGGGTACCAAAATTCGGCAGATATCTGTGAAATTTGACCTGAACATTCCTTAGATGTTGTGAAACAAAAGTGTGTCGGGGATTTTTGAAATTTACAATATTTCACCCGTGGCGATCTTCAATGCAATGTCCATCGTGTATTCTTTGTTGCTCGAACTTGACATATTAATTTAAAAATAACCAATCAGAATATCGAAAAATGCTGACACACTTTTGATGTTTGATCCTTTGTGATTAACACTGTGTAGTTATTTTGCCAATGCGCTTGGATTTGATACCCTATGAATTCAATTGAATGGCACATGGTCATTTTCGTGGTTGTTTGTGATTTTCTTTTGCGGAAATGAAGAAACCGGCAATTTATATTTTTTTCCGAAATCTACATTAATTTATTAAGCTTTCCAACGATATATAGTTTGCCGTATTTTCCTTTAAAATGGCACGCACACGAATTTTTTCCACGAGGACACCCGCGAAGGTCCGGAGTAACCTTAAGGTGAATCACAGCACTCCCAAGAGTGCCTGAAATTAAAGTTCAAGACAAATCCCAAATTTCATTTTGTAAAATGCTTAAATATAAATAGTACCACGTGAAAGTACTGCTGACAAGGTTTCATTTGAATGGTTATACCATAAGATTTCGTCCACAGACTCAAAAGTTAGAGTCACCTTCATGTCTCCATAACTGACTCTGGGAGTGAAAGTTTTTCTTCAGTACCCTTTCATATTCTGTAAGGTTAAGACAGCACAGGATTCCTGTTGGATGCGTGTCCACCATAGGGAGTACTGCTTGTACACCCCACTTTCGCTGGGGGTGGGGGGGGGGGGGGGGTGGGGGGAGTGCAGGCAATACACTCAGTTGAAGTCAGACCTTCACGTTGACACCACCCCTATAATGAGCATCCTGTTTGTGAAAAGGCTTAATCCTATCTTTTGCACTTCAGTATAAAAACTCTGATATCTTATCATTTTCCATAGGTCCAAGAACTCTAGAAGATTCCACTATGGGACTCAGTTGTGATCATACCATTGTGAAAAGATAGTAAAATAAAGGCGGTTTACATTCTTACAGTCATGTCAAATGTGTCTTCGAATTAGTCCCACTTCCACCCCCAAAAAATCAGTTCTGGGTTTTGGCCGGGGGGAGGCGGGGTGGAGGTACTCCTATATTATTGTAAGCTATACGGGTATGTGCCCCTGTAGGGGGTATGGCTTTTAAGCAGTATAGTTTGCTGCCCTACATGCCACCCGGCATAATGGG
Organism: Siderastrea radians; assembly: GCA_964017195.1. Classification (NCBI taxonomy): domain Eukaryota; kingdom Metazoa; phylum Cnidaria; class Anthozoa; order Scleractinia; family Rhizangiidae; genus Siderastrea; species Siderastrea radians. The sequence continues at coordinate 20,803,386 of OZ024898.1, forward strand.
CATGAGTGAGTGAGTGAGTGATTGTCTGGGATAAGGTATATAAATCAGAGAGATCTGGTCTAGAATAGGGTATCATTTATCAGGAAACTTATCAGTTTTATGAAGAATTAAGTCTAGAAGGGGGATTGATGCTCACTGAGTCTAGGATAGGGTAGGGATTTTTTGTGTCTAGTCTAGAGTAGGATTGCCTTCCCACTTTCTGGACACCTGAGCAGGCTGCATTGTCAATTTTAGTGTAGAGTGCTGTACTGTTATTCTAAATGTGGAAGTTGCCCCATCTTCTGGTCGGCTAAAGGGATAAGGGGATATTTGTGATGGGTGCAGCCCATCAATTAGGATAGTGCTTTGATTTTGTACAGTCCCATCCTCGCACTCGGAGCGTTGATAAGTGGTTGAATCCGTGGAGCTCTGGGGAATAGAATGACACTGTTCAAATAATAATAATAATAATAATAAATAACAATAATAAAAAGCATTTGGAACCACTTGTTGTTAAACTGCTTTTGTCACATGAACCAACACTGATCCATATCACTGGCAAGGTATATCTACAAAGAAAATAACAATTTGGGGCTCTGGGTCGAATTAAAATGGTTTCAGGATAAGGAAACAATTAACTTTGTATGGACACCGTTACAAAATAAAAGCACCGGATCCTGTAGTAAAGGATCTAATCAGCAAAAAATAAAGAACCAAATAAGATAAAAAAGCGATGCTGATGCAACGGAAAGGAAATTGAGTGACCCTGAAGAAGAAATGCTGTCCCTTTTGAAACATTGGTTAAAATATACACAGTTTCCGTACCGTTGAATCAACTTTGCTTTTTTTAATCGCATTTCAGGATAAGGAAATAACTGAATTTTCATGTGGGCCAGCCACAAAGAAGTGGTCATTTTCCACTGTGCTGCTACTGAGAAATCTCGCACATGTCCACTGAAAACACTTTTCCAATCCTTTTCCAAAACAGTGAAAGACAGTGAAAGAAGTCAGTTATTTTTACTTGTTGAAGGCGTTTGAATGTCTATCGATATACGGCAATTGTAGGGACAGAGATTTTTCATTGTATTTCTGTTTGAAACAGGTGCCCTTGTTAAACATTGAACATTTGCTGTTGGCAGATAATACAGTAGTTGTTCAAACGAACGCACACTCAAAAATATATATAAAGAAAACAAAATTTTGCAAGATTTTTTTTTTTGATGTCAAAATTTAAGGGCTCCGGTCAATTATTAAAAGAGAACTTCCTAAATGAGTTTTTGTAATTTTGCATTTAAAAAACTTACCCGAACTTCCTTGTGTCTGTTGTAGGTTTATTAAACTTCAAGGTGACGTCCATTTGTCGACCCAAACCCGCGGAATATTAAATGAATGTTAGGGAATTTTTGGCCGAAACGACGGCCAATTTTATTTTGAGGGGGTTGGGGAAGAGGAGGGATGGGCAAATACCAAACAAGTCCCGCAAAGCTTTTGCGGAAGAAAAAAAAATTCTGGACAGTGAAAAGAATATTTTGCAAACTAGTGAAAGACAATTAAAAAGATTGCCCAACCCTTCCCCCCCCCCCCCCCACCAGCTCTCAAAACAATGAAAAGCCGGGTCCAGTCCTTAAGGGGGCAATAAATGTAGATGCCTTTAGCCTTTTTTCTTAATTATCTCCATGAGATTTCATTCAATCCAAAAATGCTATCATAGGATTATAGTACGAGAGCTCCCATAAATCTGGGAGAATTTTCTTCGCGATTCTTAAAGTGAACGTAAAGAAAGAGAGGGGGAAGGGAATTTGATTAATTTTAAGAAAATTGAAAAGAATTGAAGGTGAGTTAAAATTAAAATTTAAAGTTAGTAATTAATAGATGGACACCACTTGCGTGGGGGTGGACTGTCTGGGGGTGTGTACAAAAACTTAATCCCTCTTTTACTTCTTTCTTAAATCTTTTCCTATTCCCTAAGAATTCACTTGTATTGCCTCCTTAATATAAGATGTTTATTTTGCACAAAGCCCTTCAATTTGAAAAGTTAGCAGTGCAAGTCACTTTCTCGCATTTTAGAAAATAAAGAAACGAATTCAAGAAAGGAGTTACATTCATTTTTTAGATCTTCCAGAATAAAAAAAAAACGATGATGAAGATGAATCTTTTAATTAAGGGCCGGCAACATCTGGATATGAGAAAAGCGCGCGCTTCATCTTAGTGAGTTCCCTACAAACAGGCAGCTGTCAACTCACGAGTAGAGAGGAAGGATGGAAAACTATGCTCCTTTAACAGAAAAGTTTGTCTTGAAAGTTTTGTAATATTTCTCACGATCCATGCCAGGGTTGTCTCAGTATATTATAAAACAAAGTAACTGACACTCTTTCCCTAAGTTTTCGTTTCCATTATCGCTAAAAACCATCCTTTACCGGTATATATGACTTTGTTATGTTATGTTTCTTGGCGAAATGTCTGAAAGCTTCCCACTAAGCACAAAGACTCGCCAATTATAAGTTTCGTAGGCTAATTTTTAGAGACCAAAAGCTTGAGTAAGACCGAAATGTTTATATTTTTGTATTTTTGCAAATACTCCAAATGCGACAAAACAGTTTCTTTGTGCAGTTTTAAAAAGGTGTACTTTTGAATCAAGGAATTAAAAATTTGCTGAGCTTTTCACGAAAATCAAAGGGAAAAGATGAAAAGTAGCATGCGCATTTTATTATCAATTTTAGCCAGTGTAAATTTCCGGAAAGTTTTGCACCGTTGAATTGTCTCGTAGACTGGCGATTGAAATTTGATTGAAAATGAAAGAGAGCGCTTTTATTCCATCTTTGTTAAGCACAGTGGAGGTAAATAAAAACATAATATAATCGAACGATCATGCAAAATTGATCCAAAACTGTTTCTCGCATGTTCAGCGCTGACCGTAAAAATACAGCAATCTTATTGGCTAAAGGAAGCTTCTAATGCAAATTTACACGAATTTAAATTGGTCTAGTGCTTGCTGTTTTGGACAGGTGCTTGTGTCGAAGCAAACGGCAAGCAAGCTTAGTTCCAGAGCTAAAATTATTCCGATTTTGATAGCAAGGAACTGAAAATGTCTAGGAAATGTCCCACATGCGAGAAGACCGTTTATATGGGTAAGGGATGATTTCTTGCGAGCATTTAAAGCAGGCGTTGTTTTATTTTCATTGTCTTTGACATGTGTTTTAATGACAAATGATTTTGTACTGATGGTGAGCTGGATTTCACTCGAATTACAGAGACTGAAGGCAATGATTAAGCGTCGATTTTCCTTTCCCTCATTGATAATTTGCTGTTTTCTTTTCTAGATGAGTGGTCGCTAGATGTAGAATTTATTGCAGCTTTATTGTTGAAGAATCAAAGGTAGTTTCGATCTTTTTATCCTCGTGTTCTTGACAGGTGAAAAAAAAGAATCGCTCGGAAACTGGTATCACCCTTTATGCCTAAAGTGCAAAAAATGCGGCCGACAACTCGCTACGGGAAGTCACGCCGAGGTCAGTTTTTTCCGCCTGTGCTATTTTGTGTTCTTTTAGATGTGCATATTGCTAAAAATAAATATAAGGGCGATGTTATAATACCCAGTGTAATACAATAACATCTTGTCTTTGTGTATTTTTAAATTCACTGTGTAGCGTGACTTGATCACAACAGTCTTTCGATTTTTCGCACTTTACCAATACAAAAGGTTTCCTATGGATTAACAGACTGGGAAATTCCCTTCACGAGAAAAATTTCCTGATATGGGTAGTGCGTCAATTCTTATGGTTATCATGGAGTACAACACACAACCCCTTAGTTTTTTGAATAATCTGTTTTTATTTAAACGAGGACGCCAATAACAACCGTCACTTGAGTAGAAGAAAAGTATATACCGTCAAGTAGTTTCACGTTGAGTCCCGAGGAACATACGACCCAAAAAAGAGTATTTCTCATATGAACAGGTTTACTGGTCACCTTCACAAGGGAAAAACACACACACACACAAAACAAAACAAACAACAAATTGCACTCCCTATCGTGATATTTCATGGCTCATGCATATACCAAGAGAAGGAGTATTTGAATCATTTGATCGGCGTCTACTTGAAAACTTCCACCGGCTTGTCCCAGCGCTGGAGGGGAAGCGCAGGGGGGTGGGGGCGGGATCAGATTATGATCAATTGACAAGTGCTTGAGCCTTTGTTGGAGATTTATGCTCGTGAAAGAAGAAAGAAGAACAGTGTGATTGACAGGGTTGTTGTTGTTTTTTTTTTTTAAAACATGTTTTGTTGACTGTGTGTTGGCTTGTCACAATTTGACCATGATATTACAACAATAGTGAAGGAAATAAGTCAATAGGGAACTTGATCACAGACGTTCTTGAGCCACGGACATCAACTGGTGGTTTGTTTCCTTTGTTGGCTTGCATTTGCTCCCTACCAAAGCCTCGAAAACTCATGTTTTGGCATTTAGTGGCTTGCCGTTATAGACCTGTTGGCATCAGAATGGGTCAAAAGGAAAACTTTCAATGTCCGGGTGAGTGTAGTCTTGAGAAGGACTGTTTGAGGTGACATTGACTGACGTTTCGACAACCTGACCGGAAGTCATCATCAGAGAATATTTCTGAAGATCAGCCAGTTTTTGGAGGGGAACGTTACTAGTGAAAGGGACCATTCTATTTGTCTGATTTCCCATCGCAACGACAGGTTTTTCGTACAATTGGAAAAGGCCCATATGCCCAGTTACCTCCTGTGTGACACGCCTGTAAGGAATCTTGCTAGTCGTATGCAACAAAAGAAGTCCAAGATGAGCTACGCGTGTCTAATTCAAATGTTTGTTTTAGTGATGAAATAATGCGATGTTTCTTCCTCCTTTCACTTGAATTACTTCATTTGACTCATTTGAAGAAGAGAAAATGAAATGGCCTGACACATGTCAGTTTGCATACAACGCCCATGTTTCCCTGCAGGCACGTTACGTAGAGGCAACTGGCATTCACGGTTTGTGTGTCTCTGTTTTTAGCGAAAAGGACAGCCCTACTGCCATAACCCATGCTATGCATCCGAGTTTGGTCCGGCGGGATATGGCCACGGAGGAACTGAATCACACAAGTACTGAAACACGACCTTTTCTGGGGTATGTAGAGAAGAAAGGTACTGCGTTGATATAACAACCGACGTCCCACAGATGATTCTTTTCTTGGCCTTTCTTTTTTTATACCGACCGACCGACACACCCACACATTTTAGAAAGAGAGAAAGAGAGACCGATGGGACACGAAACATTTTTTGGAGATGGCCTAACTAAAACTGCAAATGTAATAAAGAGTGAAACGCTATCGGAGAGGAAAGCCTAATGAATTTGACTTAAATAAAGAAAAATTGTTTTTGAAGGCGTGTGTACCAAGATTCGAATAACTTATCAACCCAAATAGTTCACGCGCGGATAGCTGTTGTCCAACTTGGTGAACTTTCGTTTTTAAAAATTTACCCATAATCTATCTTGATTTTTTTTTTCCAGGTCGACCGTAACCAGATGGTTGTACTCAAGGCAAGAACCAAAGAATAAACCTCCTAACTTTGCTAGAAAGACCTGAATTCAAGTTTTTAATAAACTTCCATTAACTTCTAAACATACAGGTGTCACGGTGCCGTAGTAATACAATATACGTTTTTAGAGTGCAATTGTAAACAACACGTAATAAGATAGCTACAGATCGACTTGGTGAATATGTTTTGGGAAGGCATTGACCGTCTCAGAAATTCGGATTTGTTCTTTGGCCAAATGTTACCTGTACCTTTTCTAACATCTCTGCGGAAAATTAATTGATTTTTTTTTTTTGCTTTCGGGGTGACGAATATGTCGCTTACAGTGCGAAGTAAGGTTAGCTACCATTTTTGGAAGAGCCAACAGCGTTGCGAAATTGCTGCAATAAGACACTGTTTCCGCGTTTCCTTTAAAAGGCCCTAAAATAATCTGAGGAAACAGAAAACGGTATCGAAAGTATTTTGCTTATAATATCGTTGGGTGCCCCGGCATGCTTTTAGGATTCTCTATTTTAAATGGTCTCTACTTTCGGACCAGGGGCACCAGAAAAATTATATATATTAAGCAAAAATAATTCAAATGTTATTTCCCGTTTTCTCAGTTTGTTTAAAGGCCTTTTTAAGGGATATCTGTGTAAGCAAAGACCAGATGATCTGTTCGGATTCTTTAGCTTAAAGTCGCAGGAAATTTAAGAGAATCTCATTCCCCTCAGTTTTCCGTGCTGCTGTTGGTTTTTCAAAAATGCTAGCTTGCTGACCTTATTTCGCACTCCAAACGACATATTTGTTCGCTCCGAAAACAAGAGGAACTGCTTTTACCATGATACGAAAGTTTGAGGTGACAAAATTCCGAAGAAAACTCCAGTTTTCATCTAATTAAAATCAGAATTTCTGAGGCGATTTTAAAAGGTCTTCCGAACAGATGTTCCACTGAAACAATCCATTGGATGCCCCTTTTTGTTTTTTGTTTTTTTCCGTTACACGTTCCATCTTTCCCATTTATTCTCGCATGGTTATTACCGGCGAACGAAATCGATCGAAGAAACTACTTTGTAGTGAAGTCTCCAATGTGGTAACGTTTCTCGAAATCCTCTGTTTTCGATCGTTTAATGCGGTGGAAATGGAGGCCAAATTCCTGCCATATAAAATTCCTATAAAATTCTCGGAGAGGTTCTTTACGCGCATCGTAAAAAAAAAAAAGAAAAAATCACAAAAATTAAAATCCGGGAAAAATTTCTCGCGACACGATAAATGCAGGTTAGGCCTTCAACACTAAACAGTTGAAGGGATACTACTCGCAGTGAAATATCCCGCTACAGTTTTGTTTCCACAGTCGTGGATTTCAAATTTGAACTTATTAGAGAAATACTTTTTGCACACGTCACATTTGCAGATAAAGATAGAGTTCAGTTCTTCCTTTTTGATATCTTCAAGATTTGACTTCATCCGAGGTGGAATGTCCCTCGCACCCAGAAAATCTATTTGACAGTCAAGCACACATCTGTGAAAGTAATTGATAGTATGTCACTTGTCAAATGAAAGGTTATAATAAGTCTTTTCAAACCTAGCGGCCCTGACGGTGAAGGCCTTGCCCGGTTTTTGTGGCCAGAACGTTTCTGTAGTAGGGGCCGTTACTACCCTCCCCCCCCCCACCCGGGATGCTAGTCCATCACAGGGTAGTTAAATGTGGAGTAACTGGGAGTTTTACTTCTCTCCCTGGTCGGGACGCTCGTCCATCACAGGGTACCCAAACATGAAGTAACTTGGAGCATTCCCCCCAAATAGGATGCGAGTCCACCACAGGGTACCCAAACATGAAGCGACTTGGAGTATTCCCCCCAAATAGGATGCAAGTCCATCACAGGGTACCCAAACATGAAGTAACTTGGAGTATTCCCCCCCAAATAGGATGCGAATCCATCACAGGGTACCCAAACCTGAAGCAACTTTGCTGACGTAATCCATCACAGGTTACCCAAATATGAAGTAATTACTGCTACTGGATGGGATACTAGTCCATTGCATGGTTATCCCCTGCCTTCATTAGGTTAACTACTCTAACAATGTTCGTAAGGGCCCATTTATACACTACCCTGGCTCCACAGGTCCGTTCGCTAAATATCCTGAGCGAAACAAACTGCCTTCACGGTTTTAAAAGCTCCTGAGACGCTTTGTGCCTCGTTATTGCGGCTTTGCCGCTCGTTCGCCATTTTTCACAAAAAATTTCTTTGGCACCCAGGATATGGGTGGAAGACAATATAGGGTGAAGTTCCTTTGGCTATGAAAGAAAGAACCAGATGCAGAAACTAGGCTTGAACTGTCACTTTATAATTATCGTAAAGGTGATCATCAAAGGGATAACTTTATGGGGGAAGGGGCAGGAAGGTCTAAAAGTCATGCTTCCTAACTGGGATTCCCGATTTCTGCCTCTTCCTTGCTCTTGACTCTTTGCACCACCTTCTGTATTTATTTCTCCTGCTTCAGACTGTCACACAAAAGTGGCACATCCCACCAAGTATGACCCAGGAGGCCTGTTTGCAGGCGACAATTCTTCAGGTTCCATTCCCCCCCCCCATCCCTTACTAGCTACAATAAGTAAGTAAATCACGTCCTTAGCAGAGTGGCAACATCCTGAGGAGTGGGGGGAGGGCTTCACATGGGTATGTGCATGTACATTCCCAGATATGTTTTTAATTTAAGATCTGGGGTACCTAATATCCCCTCCCAGGGGTTTTTCTTTTCCCCTGTATAACTTCCCCTTTCCAGGGTATTCCTCTCTGGGATATTCCCCTCCCGAGGGTATTCCGTCTCCCAGGGATATCCCCTCAGCAAAGCATTTTTATAACTAGGTACACTTACTTGATTGATAACTCTAAAAGCGTGGGCACTTCCAACGTGTGAGGAATGTCATTTGCGGAGAACCATGGAGTGAAGTCGGAAAACAGGTTTCTTCTGCCTTTTCTCTTTCTTAAATAATCTAAAATGGATCGCAGACCTTGCTTCACAGTTTCTGGTGGAGGCGACACCAAGGGGTTGTCCTGGGCCTCAAAAGTCTTAAGTTTTGGTAAATTAAGAAGCTCAGTTGGTAAATAAGTGATAAAGTTGTTTCTGGAAGAGAGACAGATAAAAGTGGACATGAGTACATATGGGACTTGTTTCAACATGGGTATAAAAATTTGGCCCCATTCACCCCCCCCCCATCCCCAATATACCTGACTACCCCTCCCCCCCAGCCTGTATGTAGCTTGCTTGACATGTTAAGCTTACTCAACATTATTAGCACGTTCATGATACATTTTTCTTACCGGACTGAAAGAACTTCCAAGGTTGGAATGTGTCCCACAATTCTTGGAAGAATACTCTGATATATAATTCAAAAGGATTTTAAAAACAAGACAAGTACAAATGAATAGTTATTAGATGAAAAAAAAAAGAAAAATAAATATTAAACAGAAATATAAATTTAAAATATTATAATTTTGAAAAAAGATCAAGAAATAATTATCAAGAACAGTTTTAAACACTGGATGATTATTAATTGATAATCTCATTTAGTATGTACAATCATGTGTTTTCACATACATAACACTATAAAGATCTCAAAACTGCAGTAATGTATACAAGCTTTTTCCCTTAAATTTTAAGCTCCTGAATTACCTGGTGTGTGCTGCTTTTAAAATATTGCCCTCATTAGTGACTCAGTGAGGTGTGGTTCTGTGCTAAAAGTTATTTGAGGTGTGGACTTAAAACCCAGAAAAGCCAAGTTTCATTGAAATGACATAGATCTACTTGACTTGTTTTTTTTTTCCTTTCTTTCACTCACTCTTTTTGACTATTATTGTTCCTTCAATGTCCTGTTTCTTATCTCAGGTGTCAATATTATTTAGTGTCAAAAGTTATTCCCATTTGTTTTGGTACTTGCTTTTATTACTAGATGCTCTGTGCACAATCATTGGTCAAAAAACTTGCTCCACTTTCTTGATCAACCAGAAGTTAGGGGTGGCTAATGGTAAATTCGGGACTTTGTGAGACAGCAAGGGGATTGTTTTCTTGTGCAAGCCTGAGAGTGAACCCCTTCAATTTTCAAATTGCAAGACCTTGAGCTTTTGGCGTTTTCAAAATGCAAGCCCAAAACTTTTTCGGACATAAAAATTTGAATCCTAGATTTTCAGTTCAGTTTGGGGCAACTTATTATAACCCTTTCACTTTCAGAGTCAGTTATGGAGACATTAAAGGTGATTCTAACTTTTGAGCCTGTGGATGAAATCCCATGGTGTGACCATTCACATGAAACCTCTTCAGCAGTACTTTCGAATGGTGCTATTTATATTTAAATATTTTACGTTATGAAAATATTTGGTATTTTTCTTCAATTTTGATTTTAGGCATTCTTGGGAGTGAAAGGGTTAAGATGTTGAAGACTAAAAAAACACATTAACCAATGAGAACTTAAAGCAAATACCTTTAATGGTGCCAAACAAGGGAAAAATGCATGTGAGCAAATCATGAAATTTATATGGCCTTGGCCTTACTTCTAGGGGTAACGAATGGTCTTATAAAAAAATTTAGGGTCTCACAAAATTTCTGCTGAATTGCAAGCACCTCACAGTCTCATTTTTTGAGTGATTCTCTGTGTCTTTGAGTTTCTAAGTTGTGTCAAAACAGTCTTGGAGTCTCAATTTTTTCGACCTAGCCATCTCAGGCTAACTTGATCCTTTTGAGAAGCCGCCAAGAGCCTTGAGTTTTTAGAAGGCTTATGAAATTGAATCTTGAAGTTCTGATGAGCTTACTGTATTAGGTAACAGTAATCACTTTGGTATTGGTTTTACTACATTTGATTGAAAACTACATTACAGTACGAAAATTATTTTGCCATCCATTGCAATTAAAAAATAAAATAAAATAAAATAAAAGACATTAATAAGGTACTGATAAATACAAATTTGAAACCACACATTCATGTAAGTACTCATTAGTGTACCAAGTTTTAACCCTCTCACTCCCAGAGTCAGTTATGGAGACATTAAGGTGATTCTAACTTCTGAGTCTTTGCCATGGATGAAATCCTATGGTGTGACCATTCAAATGAAACCTCTTATTTATCACACACTCTTGGGAGTAAAAGGGTTAAAATTCTTAAGTAAGCTTCTTACCAGTGCATTGAATGAAACATCAAGTTCTTTGAGTTGCCGGAGGTAAATAACAGACCAAGGAATGTCTTGCAGTTGATTTCCACACAAAATAAGTCTTTGTAGGTTGGAGAAGAAGAACAGCTGTATTGGTATTGACTGTATAGTTGGTTTTCCTTGTAGAGTAGAAAAGTACTTAAATGGCAAGTAATATTCATATCAACTCACTTTTATAATTAAAGAAACATGGCTTAATTAAAAAAAAAAAAAGTAACAGAGAACATATTAGCCAAGGCCTTTTTTGTTTTAAGAGCAATATTCCCACAGCAAGGAAGGTCCTTGAAAATCACAGGGGAGTGGGGTCCCAAAAGCAATTTCTTATAAGGGCTAGCATATGAAGCTATTTAAACTGGAATAATTCCAGAAGGGTGGTCAGGGTGGGAGTTAAACAAAAAAACAAAAAACAAACAAACAAAAACAACCTGCCATGGATATTTTCTAGCACACAATGGCCATGCCAACATGATGGGATACTAAAAAAAGTTCATACATGTTCTTTAATTAAAAAAACTTTGCAGTTATTACAAGCCGAGTTTGTGGAGACAGAATTCAAGCTCATAAAGACCAAGGAAAATTTATGGCTGTCTATAATCTCCATTCAAATTTGGTCACTGGTGGATCCCAGGTAGAAAAAGTGCTGGCATTTCACCAGGGATCCACTGGTACACCAGAATATTCCAGTAGTCAAAATTGAAAAATTTGCTGGCATTTTGATGGTTTTCTTGCCTAGACTCCGGGTGGAATCCGCTGGGAAGTTTGTGGCATTCTGCCACAGTTCCAGTGCAGACTTGATGTGGAATCCACCGGCATTCAGCCAGTATTCTGGAGCAGACTCCAGGTGGAATCTCTTTTAAAATTTGCCAGCATTCTGATGATAATCAGTAGAATATTACATCAAATTGGACCCTGGTGAAAATCCTTGCAGGATCTTGAAAGATCTTAAGCAAGATTAAAATAAGATGTGAAATGATCAAAATAATATTATTTCACATTTCTCTGGGATTTGAAGAAATTTTTGCAAAAATCTGATAATTGCAAAGATCTTTGCCAATATCATCTTCATGATAAATTATCAATATTATTGTGGTTGACAATGATGCAGAATCTTGTATCTTGCAAGATTTCTCCCCCTTCAAGATTTTTGAGGACTCAAAGATCCTGAAAGATTTCCAAAGGATATGCCAATACAGGTGTACATTCACCATGGATATGTTCTTTGTTCTTTTTTATGTTAACACATGTATATGATAATGAATATGAAACAAAAGAAAATAAAAATATTTATTGAACCAAGGTTAAAATTGAATTACAACAGATACACTTAATACTACCTTCAAGAATGAATTCCATAACTTGATGAGGATTCTGGTAAGTCTCCAATATTCTATCCACCTCTTCTACAGATGAGACATCAACATTGGTGAGACAAATCTAGAAGAAACAAAAACGTAAGTTGAAACAAACATTGAAATAATTCATTGACTTTCTACAGGATGGTTCATGGTGCGATCGTAAACAATTACATTGTAAATTATCTGAAACAGTAACAGAGTTTTCAAAGAATTGAACAGCTTAATGTTGCAAAAGCCATAGAAATCATAAATTTTAGCAAATGAAAAGAGAAAGTGTTTTTGCAAATACATATTTGAAGTTTTCATGTTTGGGTTAAGAAGATCATCTATTAACATTATTGACGGTTTTTAAAGAATTGTTCCATAGCAACAGTTATTCAGTGCTAACAGTATGACAACATAATAAGCATTGTTACTGGCAAAATTTTTTGGTTAATGAAAACAGGTTTTCGTGAAATGAATGAAAATTCATTGTATGAACAAATGTTTAACTGTCAGAAAATGACTGTGCATGCCAAAAACTGACAATTATTTCCCTTCCACACCATGGTAACAGGGTTTTTGTTAAGACTTTCAGCAGGAAAGCAACTGTTTTTTACAGATGGGCAAGAATTTTTAAAATTAACATCAATTCAGAAGAAAAATGCTTGTAAAGTAGTAAAACTGAGATGCTTAAAGCAACCGGCAAAATCATATTTACACCAATCAATAAAACCCTGTAAATTACCTAGCAACTGTATGGACTCCAAGAAATACTGATTGTAATATGAACACAGGGTTATTTAGTTGGTTGGGAGGATTGCACTGGTGAAAATTGGGGGGGGGGGAAGTGGAGATGGTCATGACGGGGACTGGGTGGGGGAGGGCAGACCTACCTGGGACTTATCTCCATCCATGCAACACATCTGAAGAAATTTACTGAAATCCAGCAACTCTTTTGAGGAGGTTATCTCAACCTCATTTTCATTTTTTCCTCTAGTCTGAAGATCAAATCCCAGTTTAAGTAAATGCATATGGTGCCACACCGTGGAGGCATGCATCGCAGCTCGAATTTGATAGACAGCCTCTGTCGTTCAGAACGATTGGCATATGTTACAATATATTTGCGAGCCAAAAGCAGGGGAAAATCTCACCTTCGTTTTAAACACCTCCTTTCCAAACAAGAAGGAAACCAATCTCCTGAAGCGTTCAAGAAGAAAATCCATGATGAATGGTGACAAAACGAAAGCTTCCCTCTTTTTCATACACGATGATTCATTTTCATACACGTAGCTACTTTTGCGTTCCACGTTCCATGTTTAATACCGTACTGCACGCGATTCCATTTCACTTGCTTAGGTCAGCACTAAATTTATCCACCATCTTTGGTTTTACCATTCGTCCTTCATGTAAGCCCCAATGAAAAGTCTCTCATTACCAGACTTCACTCGAACAATTGTAGTGCTCGAAAAGGCCTCTGGGACAATCACCTCCCAAGAAAGAGTTTTGTATTGGCAAATGTTGCAGTTGTGAAAGTTTGTGTCGATAAATTGAACTATTTTACATCTGTTCACACTGCTGGTCCTTGCAACAGACTTCTAGTGGACAGCACAAAAAATTGGACCGCTAAGGTATTTGCTTAATGTATTTTCTTTTTCTTAAATTCAGCGCATGTGTTAGCTCATCATGCATAAGCCTAAACCGTAAACTCGATTCACCGGTTATGCGTTCTCACAATTTTCTTCATTATTTAACACTGTACGATTCCTCATCTGGTGTTCAGAGTGCATTTTGAAGGAATAAGCGTAATGAATGTATATCTGTCTTCATTTAATCCTCATGAGTAGCCTTCGTTTAGACTGAAATGTTAAGAAGGTCTATACACAAGCACAAGCACCCTTGTATTTCGGTTGAAATCTCTGTCAACATTTAAAAACGCCCGGCTTGATGTTTTTTATTTGTAAGATTAAGCTTTGCTTGTCTTTTCTGATGTATCTATATTCAGTGTTTTTGTGCTTTTGAAACTGTTAGGATAATTACTGTATGTCTTGAGTTATACAGATTTAAATTTATTGTTACACTTAAGCATAATTACATAATTAATTTTGGTTTATGTTGTATTTAGGACTAATTTTTTCTCAACCAGAATTATAATACAACGTTAATAAAATATTTTTCTTGGTCACCAAGGAGAAAAGTTGTACATCAAACTCCCTATTTAATGGGATTTTAGTCCATCAAACCAGACTATGGTTTTAAATTTTATCAAATATGTAAAAAATGAGGTAGCTTTTGTCCGAGTGCTGTATTTTTTTTACAGCAGGTAAAAAGTTACATGTGAATGTTTTATTTTGAAGCTACCTAAAGAAAATTGTGTGGTTTGATTTCTTGAAGAAAAAAAATGGCTATGCTTCAGCTTGGTAATTTAATAGCCTCACAACATATTTAATTTTCATAGTTACTGTAGGTTGAATTTCAATATGCTGCATTTTTGAGTGGTCAAGTTTTGAAATGTTTCTGCAGAACAGTGTTGTAGGAATCGTTTCTCTGTTCTTGTGAAGGAAACACGTTTGAGTTTATTTTTATTTTCTTTTTGCAGATGCCTGACATTAAGTTACAAAGCTCAGATGGAGAAATTTTCGATGTGGATGTAGAGGTTGCTAAGGCATCTGTCACTATAAAGACTATGCTTGAAGGTTAGTAGGGAATGGAAATGCTGGAGCTCACAGGTACATGTAGCGGTGTCAGTACATATCTGCAGAAGGCACCTGCTAGTGGTGTTCAGACATCTGTTTGAAGTCAAGTAACCATCTACTTTGAAAACCTAAAATGCGAAATTACTCAGATGACCATGTACTTGTACTTGGCTGACTTCTGATATCTTACATGTTTCTGTCACAAGTGTGCAGTGTAAAGTTCTGTTTAAGGTTACTCCGGACCTTCACGGGTGTCCTCCCGTGTCCTCCGGGAAAAAATTCATATGCGCGCCATTTTAAAGGAAAGCACGGCAAACTATATATCGTTGAAAAGCTTAATAAATGTAGATTTTGGAAAAAATATGAATTGCCAGTTTTTTTAATTCCACAAAAGAAAATTGCAAAAATGACCGCCAAAATGACCATGCGTCATTCAATTAAACAAATGATTTAATAGGGTACCAAAATTCGGCAGATTTCTGTGAAATTTGGTCTGAACATTCTTTAGATGTTGTAAAACAAAAGCGTGTCGGGGATTTTTGAAATCCCAGACGATCTTCAATGCAATGCCCATCGCGCTTTCTTTGCTGCTCGTACTTGACAAATTAATATAAAAAAAACCAGTCAGAATATTGAAAAATGCTGACACACTTTTGATGACTAATCCTTTGTGATTAACACTTTGCAGTTATTTTGCCAGTGCGCTTGAATTTGATACCCTATTAATTCAATTGAATGACCCATGGTCATTTTCATGATTGTTTGCGATTTTCTTTTGCTGAATTGAAGAAACCGGCAATTTATAATTTTTTTCGAAATCTGCATTTCTTAAGCTTTTCCAACGATATAATATATAGTTTGCCGTGTTTTCCTTTAAAACGGCGCGCATACGAATTTTTTCCCCGAGGACACCCGCGAAGGTCCGGAGTAACCTTAAGGTACATGTAGGTTTTCTATTAGCACATGTGTGACATTTGGCTTTTTCTAGTTTGACTAAAAATAACTGCCCTAGTGAGTTCTAACCTGTAACCTTAAACCTTTCACTCCCAAGAGAGCCTACATGTAACATCAAACTTCTAGACAAATCCCAAATTTCATTTTGTTAAATACTTAAATATAAAATAGTACCATGTGAAAGTACTGCTGAAGAGGTTTCATTTGAATGGCCACACTGTAGGATTTCATCCACAGGCTCAAACATTAGAAGCAAGTTAATGTCTCTTTAACTGACTCTGGGAGTGAAAGGATTCAATTCTTGCTGTAATATGAGTTATTTCCAAGGGCACTTTTACCATTGCAGTATTAAAGTGATATGTGCCCTGTGGATCAACACAAATAAAACATAATGCAGTTTCTTCTCATTACAAATGTTTTTTTGTTAACTCATGGCTCATTCAAAAATTTGTCACTTGGCTAGCGCGTGTGGTAGGTGCTAAAAGGGGAGGGAATGGTTGCTTAAAGGGGAGAAACATGAAGACAGAGGAAAGTTCAACTGTACTTTTAAAACTAACTGGTTGCATGCAATTTGCTATTTGCTGGCAGCAAACACATGCACCCCAACAGGAACATATTAATTTTTTCTTTTGTGATACTAATGGATCATTCCACGTTTCTGGGAAATCCTACCTACATGTACCCTTCCCCTAACCCAACATTTTGCTCAAGTGATAATAAGTAAAAAATGTTGGGTTAGGGGAGGGGTAGGTGGGGGTTTCCCAGAAATGTGGAATGATTCCTAATAATAACTGACTTTGTCCCTTTGTTTTTTAACCAAACTGTGTGAACACTTTGACTTGATTTTGCATGTAATTCGACAGGCCAACAATGAGGGATAGTTACCAACTCACGGTTTATTCATATCACGTTTGACTGATTTTTCCTTATGATACATTGACTCACCAGAATAGATGTTCACACTATACTAATTCGCACTAATGTTTAGATGATGTTCACACTTTAGTTATTCACGCTGCAAGTGTTAAACTGGTTGTATTTTCCTTACAGATCTTGGTATGGATGAAGATGACGATGAACCTGTCCCCCTTCCTAATGTCAATGCTGCTATTCTTAAGAAGGTGGGTAGCTTTATACCTATGACATTCTTAGATTATCAAGAATTTTTAGTCAAGGACTTCTTACTCCTTCACATCAGATAGATTAAGTAAAAATATTAAAATGACAGTTTAAATGGTGATACATGTAGAACAGTATTCGTCCTGTAAGGGGCTTTTGCTCTTAGAGTCAGACCTCGAGTCTCGTAAGCTAATCTGACTCTGACACTTAAGACTGTCTATGAAAACCTACAGTGTGACCATTTAAATGAAAAATGTGGAGCAGCACTTTTCTTTAATTGGTACTGTTGGTTATGCTGTACAAGGTGATTTTAACTTTTTAGTCAGTGGAATAAATACTTGAGTATCATCATTCAAATGAAAGGTAAAAAGTTGAGTACTGAGAAGTTCATGTATGTACTTTCCTGTGGTGCTGTTTGTTATATTGCAGAAGGTGGTACTGACTTTTGAGTCTGTGGATAAAATCCTTAAGTGTGACCATTCAAATTAATGCTACTGAACAGTAGTTTCCTGTGGTGCTGTTTAATATGCTGTACAAGGTGGTCTAACGTTTGAGTCTGTTGATGAAAACTCAAAGTGTGACCCTTCAAATGAAAGCTACTGAGCAGTACTTTCCTGTGCTGCTGTTTATTATGATGTACAAGGTACATGTAGTTCTAACTTTTGAGGCTGTGGATGAAATCCTAAAGTGTGACCATTCAAATGAAAGCTATTAAGCAGTACTTTCTTGTGTTACACTAACTGTTTATTCTGCTGGACAAAGTGGTTTTACATGTAATATCTTGGTCTTTCTATGAAATTGTCAAAGGTGTAACCATTCCAACAATAACTACTGGACAAGTTATGATTTAAGATAAAGCGCAGCACTTTGAAGTTTAAAAGAATACATGTACATGTTTCGGCATCCCTGATGCCATCCTCAGTTCAAGAAAAATGCTAAAACTAAGCTATTTGTATGCAATAGTGATTAGAATTGTAAATGAAAATATAAGCAAGAATAACAAAAAAGCGTGATTATGTGAAATCTAAACATACAGTTTGAAATTAAGATGTTTAACCTGTTGATTTAACATTGATTTAACTACTTGACAGTATTTTACTTTGGTTTTCTTTGTTGTTTTATGCAATGTTGATGGTTCTAACTTTTGAGTGTGTGAATGAAACTGTAAAAACACTGGCATGGCAGATGCCACACAAATGGCAATACAAGGAAGGTTTTCTACGGTGATGGCTAATGGCATAAGCGCTAGCTAAAGAACGAGACCAAGAAGCAGTGGCAGTGGCAGCAGCAGTTTTGAAGTGTAACCATTTAAATGAAACCTTACTGAGTAGTGCAATCATATTATAGGTTTGTATCTTTTTTTTTCCATTACTTGTTTGTGTTGTTACTGTGCAGGTGATCCAGTGGGCTGAGAAACACAAGGAAGATCCTCCACCCCCAGATGATGATGAAAACAAAGAGAAGAGAACAGATGATATTGACCCTTGGGATCAAGAATTCCTCAAAGTGGACCAGGGGACACTATTTGAGCTTATCCTTGTGAGTACAAAAACTGTTGTATGAAGTGGTGCTTTTGATACCGAGCGCTACTAAAGAGTGGGGACAGACAGGATCCGTAATAGGATTATGGTATCTTGAGCCCTGACTATCTGGCCCCAGTTGTTCAAAAGTTGGATAGCGCTATCCAACTTTTGACCAACTGGGGCCAGATCAAACCTTTTCATCTAACATCATGTTGGAAGAACTGTTTAACTGCCTCTCTCAACTTTGCATTAATTTTAAATGGTTTTAAATATTTGATCTAGATCAAGTATTTTCACCCAACATTTTGGCCTATGAAAAAATGTTTGATTGTTTAGCCACCTCTGCCAACATGGCTTGCATTAGCTGGAAAAAGCAACCAATCAGAGATGGAATTTGGGTGACATCAAGGTATTTTTTCAGCGTAAACACATGAAAAGCATTATGTGGGCTCACTTTGTTTGATGTTTGGTCAAACATCATTTAGCCACTGAACATTTTGTTTGTCAACCAATGATGCTGGCGAAAATGTTTGATAAATTATTTTAGCTGGGGCTCTACAGGATCCTGTGTAGGCTTGCAGTGTTCTTACCAGAGTGCGGCATTGCGGCATTGCCGCACTCTTTCAGGAAATGTCGCATTAGAGTTAGCCCAAGGGGTCCCAAGGTGCAAAGAAAGAAGGAAAAAAAGCCTTATGCATTAAACATACCTACACTTCTTTTCAGTATAAACCAAAATTTTATTGGTTATGGCATCTTCATTCAGACATTGAACATTTATTATCTAAGAAAGTGTGAGGTATTATTTTACTCTAACTCAGAGCTGTGAGTAAGATGCTAAGTTAACTGTATCAGTCTAAATTGTGACCCACTTTTCTCCCTCATGACCCCCCTTTAGCTTCTCTATGGGTTCTGTGGACCCCAAAGTAGAAAATCCTGGTAAAAACACTAGGGTTGTGTAAATAATTACTAAGGTCTTATAAACCAGTAGGATTAGGATTATGGTTGTTACCATTTAGGATCCTGGGTAGAATGATCTGACATTGCCCTACAAAATCCTATCGGATGGTGATAAGGATTTTTCTACAGCAACAAGGGTCCTTGTGTTGTGTCAGAGCAGGATTAGTGGTTAGGGAGAATTGTTTTGTAGTTGTAAAAATCAATGTCAAGAAGAAGCCAGTTGAAAAATTCATGCTTAGTGCAGATGGCTTGATACACACAATTTTGTATTAATTATTACCTCCAGCATCAAAGAATTTTCTGTTTTTTTTTCCAATCTTGATGGTAGAAAACAGCAATATTAACTTTGTGACTTGTATTGCAGGCTGCAAACTACCTCGATATCAAAGGACTTCTAGATGTTACTTGCAAAACTGTAGCTAACATGATCAAAGGTATTTTAAGAGAGCAATATTCCTTGACAACTGGTACAGTTTGATTGTTAAAAATATTCTGGAATGTTGACTGTACTACAGAAATGCAAGAACTTGTGACTTTGACAAACCATAATCTGATTGCTCTCAATTCCGTCAACATTCCAGAGTACTGTATCTCTGCTTTATACAGTGGTGTGTGGCCATCTGTTAGCTCCACTTTACATGTCAGCACTGTTTTTAATCCTATTCAATTCCTTGGGGAAAAATGGCCTTAACTGCTTTTTACTGAACTTGATTCCTACCTTGCCTCTTCCCAAGATGTTGAACCAATGTTCAACAATGCCAAAAAATCAAATTTTTTTGTTGTTCCATGCTCAGGATTTTTGTTTTTTTTTTTGCAAACAGGGAAAACTCCAGAAGAGATCAGGAAGACTTTCAACATCAAGAATGACTTCACACCAGAGGAAGAAGAACAGGTCAGTTTTTTGTTTTTTGTTTTCAATGTTGTTTTGCTACCTGGACCATGTCCAAAACAGTGGTCGACAGGATTGAATGGGGGAAAGGGGTACCGTAATCGGGGGAATTGGCATCTTTCCTGTGGGTTGAGGCAATGTTGTCCATGCAAGAGTGGGCTTTGGGTGAAACAATTTTTATTGATTTATAATAATACTGGGAAATTGGAAAACATAGTCAGGTAAAGAGAAAACAGTTGTTTTGATGTATATTAGTTGCAATGCCTTGTGTTTGTAACAACTTACACTGTAGATGGGGCTCAGAATTGTAACAACTAGAAAAATCCTTGACTCCTGGCCCTCTTTGACAGCCCATTTCAGAACTTCGTTTTGATCTAACATCTTACATATTAATAACATGTAATTTGACATCTGCCATCTTGGATTCTTTACCAAAGACACAATCCAACAGTATACAGTGTACAGGATTAATTAAAAAAAATTGCAAATGTGCAGTTCCAGAAGTTCTAGAAAATATCGTTACCCTCCCCATGGATGGTCATTGAAAATTGGGAGGGGGTGCCGGTCGGGGGAGGGGGGGTCTCAATTTTAACTGAAGGAAAGTATTCACAAAGAAGCTAAGTTGGAATTTCTGGAGGGGTGGGATGGGGTACTCAAACCAATTGAAAACAAACAAAAAAAAAAAACATTCTTGAAGCAGGGGAGGGCATGAATATTTTCTCTGAGCACACTGCATCATGGGGTGATTTCAAATTGCATGGCTTCAAGTTGAGAGAGGAATCTTTTTCCAGCAAAACAAAAGATGTAGCAATACATGTATGTCTCTTATTTTGAATGCTTTAGTAGCAAATGTGATCAGTTAACAACTGAAGACTCCAATACAAAATTTAAATCAATGTCTGTGCACAGATACCATGCCCAAGTGCATTTAGCAATAAGTTGGACATTTTCGGAACCAGTTGGGACATTTTCCATTAAGGATGGTGCCTCCTTTTGTTACTTTGCATACGTTGTGTGCATCTCGGGATATTCAAGTTTCCTTAAAAGGAATTTGCCCTAAAATACAACAAAATTTTTGCATGGTTTATGACTATGTGGAAAAAACAGATCTTAGCAAGTGCTATCAGAATCCAAAAAGAAAATTAGGGGTAACCATGCATTTTTCAGAGATAATAGGCCCTTTGCATAACTGTGTCACGTGACCTTGTCAATCGCAAAAAATGGTAATAGCACAAAATAGATATCAGAAATGGGAAAAGCATGATGAAATTAGTAAGATTTTCAATTTTGAGGTCACTGACGTTAAAGTGTGACATTTTACAGTTATTTTAATGTTCAAAAAATTAGCAAGACATACAGGGAAAAAAGCTGCTGGGTGGCAAGCACTTCAAATCTTTTATAATTTTCAAACTTTCAAACTGTCCTAAAATCTTGCACTTAAACAATAGTGTCCTCAAAATTGGAAATCGTACTAATTTCATGAGGCCCTTTCCATTTCAGCCATCTATTTCAAACCACGATCATTTATTATGATTGGCAATGTCACGTGACACGGTTATGCAAAGAGCCTATCGAGCCTAGATTTGGAAAGAAATTGCCATACATTCTTTCTACTTTAAAGCCTTTTTAGAATTAAGGTTGCTTAGTTATCTCTGAAAAATGCATGGTTACCCACATTATTCTTTTTAGATTCCAGCAACCTTTGCTAAGATCTGCTTTTTTCCCATAGTCATAACCTTTGCAAAAATACTTCTATAATAGGAGGCCCCACCCTTAAGTGACTTTTGTTTCCAGCACTGACAGTGAAAAATTGTGCCTGACTTTATGAAATTTTTCTTTATTTTCATGACAGGTTCGGAAAGAAAATGAGTGGTGTGAAGAAAAATAAACAGAGGGAAACTGTTCTACTGTACTTTGTATTTGCATAAAAATGCTTAAAAAAGTCTGTATTCTTATTTAACAATATCACCTTTGCACCCTTTTTGATTTTTCCTACCTATTTCACTACATTTAGCTGTTTGGTTTGTTATTTTCTGAAGCCAAATTTTAGCCATAAACTTTCTGCATATTCTGGTTTTAATACCTGAGTAGCAATCAATGTGACATTAACAATAATCTTTAACACCTTTTTAGAGTTCTCGCAATGTTTTCTTTATAGCAATTATTTGTTTCTCAAAGCTGTAGAGATAATTGGAAGGAGGTTGGTTTAACTGGATCATATTACTACTGCATTTTATTTGACATGTAATTTATAATAAAAAAAAGTTTAAGTGTGTTGTACATGGCAGTTCCATTTCATTTTGTGTGTGGGTCTCTTTCAAAAATCTTGCTTACCATAGTTTGGTAACAAATTTAAATTGCTTAAGGTCAAGAAGAAAACTTCCCCCCAAAAGTGTCCTGTTATACTTTTTTGTACCAAGTAAATTCATGTTTTTACCTATTATGTGAAAGTATAAATTTGAAATGCAGTCACATTGGGATTTATATTTTCAAATTGGTATTACTTCAAAAAAAGAAAGGCTATAGCCTTAAGTCTTGTCCATAAAAATTAGCTCCACAAGAAGTGTAATGAAATCAAACAGGAAGGAAAAAATCAGTCATACAATGTTCATTCTTTCACACTATTCTTTCACACTGGCTATTGTTACTGATAATTCTCGGCTACTCAGTAAGTTGCAGCTTTTTGTATTCTCGTTAGCCTACGAACAGGTTCTCTGGTTGGGGAAAGAACAAAGAAAATTTTATTTTCGCACTTTTTCCCCACTGCAGAGCCTGTGCAGAGGCTACATTCTCATTATCTTTGCTTGGAGAATGGTTTTGAAACAACGCCAAAATATCAACTGAAATATACAGTGTTTTTCATCTGCACTGTAAATCTTAAGTTATCAAGTTGTTATTCATTTGTTTTCAGTTAGTATATTTTTTGTTTGTTTTTTATTGACTTTGTCAAGTCTTTATTCTCTGTTGTCTTAACCCATTTTGCAAGCTCCTTATCCCAGCCTCAATCTCCACTTGGTTTGGTTCTTTGATTCCAATATTGATTCAATATTGATTCCTTAGCGGACATGTTTTTCATATGCAACAAACATTGGTTTGTGCATTTATATGTTCATCTGAAGGCTTATTTTCAAAGAATTGCCTCAGTCAGTTTATGGTCAGTAAAATTTGTTTTCTGAGTACCTCAAGCTACCTCAACGATGCTTAGTTGTTTTCTCTGGTTTGTCTCCAAAAAAAAAAAAAGAACAAAGGGAATCATTTGACATTCTTCACCTGGGTTTAAGGTCACTGTAACAGCTACCTGTGCATTCTTGTGTCTTGTCGCTCATTCATACAACATTATCTAGCAATCAGTTTTGAGATTTTGTGTGATTTTTTTCCTATTTCTCCCACTTCTTATCACCTTAACAATCCTATGTCCTTCCCCCTCTTTTGCGACCTTCTTGCATATGGCCTGGATGCTGGCCAACAAGGGGAACATGGGGTGGGGGCCTAGGGGGAAATGGGATTGGGAGCCTAGGGGGAACATGGGGTGGGATCCTAGGGGGAAATGGGAGTGGGAGCCTAGGGGGAACAGGGGGTGGGATCCTAGGGGGAAATGAGAGTGGGATCCAAGGGGGAAGTGGGGGTGGGATCCTAGGGGGAAATGGAAGTGGGAGCCTAGGGGGAAATGGGAGTGGGATCCTAGGGGGAAATGGGAGTGGGAGCCTAGGGGGAACAGGGGGTGGGATCCTAGGGGGAAATGGGAGATGGAGCCTAGGGGGAACAGGGGGGTGGGATCCTAGGGGGAAATGGGAGTGGGAGATGTCTGGGAGGCAGGAGGGGACAGGAAGTGGGATTCCCAAGGTGGCAGGAAGTGGGAGAAAAAGGGAAAATTACTCAATCTTGCACAATATTTTGCAATCAAAAAAGTGCAAAAAGGTGGGAGCCAACAGAAGGGTATATGGAAGGGCCCCCCCCCCCCCTCCACCAGAAATGGCAGTCCACTCTTTAATAGCCCAGTTTCAAGTTCCTCAAGACTGCCGAAGGACATTTTTGCAAGGTTAGTCTCTGTCTGAAGTAAAATGTGCACAAATACCAGCAGGAAAGAGCTGACTCCCAGAATAAACAATAGCCAGAACTGTGAATAGTTTTCTCACAGGTATTTGTGAATATATTGTTTTTACTTTGGAGGGTCAGACTGACATGGTACATGTATATGGTAAATGCATCTTGTTTTTATCCAGTGGTCCTTGAGAATTTGAAACGGGACTTACCCTTTCAGCCCTAATAGTGACAAGTATTTAATTTCTCCTTACTATTTGATCAATACTACTACTACTTGATCAAACATACAGATCATGAGAATAAAGAAAATGATCACCAAAGATGAAACATCTTGATTTTTATTCAAATTCTCCTCCTAGCAACATAAGAAATATATGGAGAATAGTGAGGAGAATATGGACATTAATATTTGGGCTTCAGAGCCTGAATGTGGCCACCTTGGTGGGAAATCAAGGACAAAGAAATGTACCTTTGCACAGCAGAACCATGCCTTCATAATAATTAATAATAATTAAAATTTATATAGTTGCATTGTATACATATTGTACATGCCCACCCAAGGGGCATCTTAGAACCTAAAATTTTAGAAGCAAAGTATGAAGCTAAAGTGGAATTTCTTGGGGGGGGGGGGAGAGGAGGGGAGTGCAAAACAAAAAACCTTCTGTGGGGGTAGTATGGATATTTTGTGGAACTGCACATTTCTACCCAAGACTGTTGAGATGAAATCTTTGAAACTACATCCCAACCTTTGCTTTTTCTCGGCATTTACTCGAGACAGAGTTAATGAGAAAGGACAAATTGTCTTTTTTTTGCACATCATAAAATAAGAAAATACTATCAAACCAATTAAACGACCTCTTTAAATGCCAGGTATACCATATTAAAGACGGCCCTCTAGAGGAGGCGGGCATTTGTAAGAGGAATCTGATATAGTTATTTGACAGAAAAATGTGTTATTATGAACAAATGATTGCTGTATAACAGACTGTGTAGTGATTAATTCTGTGACACTGTATTACATGTGGAGAAAAAATGTCACAGTGAAGGTACGACACGTAACAATTGTGGCAGGCTATTTTCACGCGTGCTTGCTCGCTTGTTCGTTCCGAGCGGAAAGAGAGACTGCTCGTAGTCTATAGGGAAGGTGAATCCTATAAAAACAAGAAAGTAACTTAAGACTGCTTTCGAAAGGACCCCCTTAACCCACCTTCAACATTAAGAGACAGCTCTATTCATTAGGACATGGTGGGGGGGGGGGGGGGGAGTTCAGGGAAATCTACCCCTATTCTGAGAACTACTTTTTGAAAAATTTCTGGGGAGCCATGGACCCAGACCCCTGGGGACTCAACCTGAGTGACAACTCCCCCCTTTAGTATTATAAACTCATTGATTTGCCCCTGGGGAGGGGTACTATACATCTAGTTTAAGGGAAATGGTCAAAACTATTGTACTCAGACAGCACCCACCGTTCCGTAAAAAGACAGGTGGGGACTTAACGAGTAGATTAGAGATTTCAGATCGTAAACAGCGTGATGGCTTATAGACAGTGAGCAGTTCCGATAGATATGTAGGGGCTTAAACTTTATATCAAAGCTAGAATGTAGAAAACTTAAGAATGAAACAGTACTTCCTTTAACAGCATTTCTAAAAAATTCACTTAAACACAAAAAAGCAATACGGTAGAAAATACATCCATCTCGCTACCAATAGAAAAAAAAGGACAACCTTTTCAACTGAAGCCCGTATAGCATTAATCACAGCTTTTGAGCAAAACCCTAGGCCAGCCGGTTTCAAGAAATAAATCAATTATCAACAAATCTTCACATTGATGTACACACTATTAAAGTTTGGTTTCAGAACAGATTACAAGCATCTAAACGAAACATATCTCACACTAAGAAATGAACAGACATACAAGAAAATATTTCCAAAACTTTAACTTCACTTAAACCAATCATTTCAAACTAATTTGATTCAGCAGTTCTAGCAATTCATAATTCTCAACAATTGATAACATCAAAACGGTCCTTCACAAAACTCAATAATTTGTTTGAAAACCCTCTTAATATCAAATCTTTTCTTACAAGACATTTCAATAGATCAGTTTATTTCACTGTGAGATTATTTGTCACGATTTATGCTTGTGTAAAACACGTGAGCCTTAAATTTTCACATCATCAATGTTTTTTAAATTAACAATCCCATTTGACTAGTTGTTTCATGTTCATAGCAATAGAATCCTGATAACTTAAACTATACAAAACAAATAAATTCACATGTTGTGTTCAAAACAAAATAAAATTAAAACAAATAGTGCTCACATCTTGAACGTTCGCTGTCATTCTGACTTTCTTACACTGAATCCTTCATCAAGCCCTTCCAACCACCCCCCACCCCCCTCCCCTCTTACAAATCTCTCAATAAAAATGTCTATTTCAAATACGAAACCAACACGAGTTACCCATTTCCCGGCAATGAAGGCCGGTCTCCTTCCGCAATACCTGTCAGCAACGTCTCCAAAACATTTAACCAATTATTCTGCCAAATCCCCCAGAATATCACCTAATACTTAGCCCACGACGCAGTGGAACAACTTAGCTAAATCACACAACATTCCGCAACATTCAGCACGATAATTGTTTAATCCTTCAACAAATTCTCATGCACTACAATTTCCAGAACAACAAACCGAACCATTGTATGATAACAACACGCTAACGTGACAACAAACGACACCAAAGCAAAATTATGTGCCGATCAATTCGAAACTTCAACACCCCCCCCCCCCCCGGGCATACCCCGGGCATTTGACTGTGCATCGTGCCCAGGTAGGGGGGAATTTGAACGTTGGGTTGGAAGGGTGGGGAATTTGAACCGGATTTATCTCTTGTTCTGACGTAATACGAGCTTTTTCGGTTTTTGCAGGGTTTGACGGGTTTACAAGATAGAATCTCGCCTTTGCAGTTAGTGAATAACTCTTTCAAAAGGGGTCATTAAAAGAAGTATGAAGGTGTCATTACGGCGTATTTCTCTCTGAAAGGCGTGTAAAGTGTTTGATTGAAGATGAAATTTGCCTTTGAGGAGAGGTAGTTCAGTACTAATTGGTGGGGCATGTGAACGGCTTTTTTGCCCCGAGGGGAGGGAATTTGAACAAGCCAATCTTCAAAAGTTCAAATGCCCGGGGGGGGATGTTGAACTTTCGAATTGGTCGGCACATTACAACAAATTGCACTTTACTGTCATTTACTCCAAGTACACTCATTTACAAATTCATATTTGACAACGGCAAGATAAAAGAAAAAAAATATTGCTACCTCACCGAAAACGACTGCTCTTCCTGTGAACTAAAATCACTTTAATTTAAGCTCTACAACTTTCCGTCAGCAATTCACTTTGAACTTTCTGCTCCGCTTGTAATACCACCTTCTTGCTTCAATTCTCATTTTCAAAATTACAAATGAACCTCTCGATATCCATGTCACCTAAGAAAAATACTTCTTCACTTTTCACACGAATTACATTGTACTAAATAACTTTCATTCGCTCGCGCGTTGACAAGTATCACTAGTTTTAAAAACGGAACATATTAGAGCTACAACGCTTTTGGATTCAAGTATAGTAAACAGCAGGGTTTTCTTTGGAGAATAACCAGGTAAGTTTGACACAACAATTACCTAAAATTGGTTCAGTTGATCAAGAGACTGCATACGCAGACGGATCACAGCTGCTTTTTACGCGCACAACCGCACCACAGAGATGGTTTATATCGAGTTGAATTTCGAATGCAGCAAAACATTGCCCAGAAATGCTGGAGAATTGACAGACAAAACGAAAATTCGCTCGAAAAATCGCCGCGAAATTTCGAGCAGCGCGAATTATCGCTCGAAAGTTCGCTTCGAAAGATCGAGCATCGCGAATTATCGTGCGAACTTTCGCGCGGAATGAAACAATAGGTGTCACGAAATTTCGGCGATTTATCGCCGCAATTTCGCGGTGAGCGAAATTTCGTCGAAAAGCCGGGAAAAGCCAGGAAATTCGTCGAAATTGACTTGCATTACTTTTGCACAATACTGCATATAAAACATATTGAACAAAAAAATTGTCCTTTTACATCCATTTAATTATTTAATCAATTTCTTCACTTTATCAAGATGGGTGATGACTACAACAAGTTCTAATTTTCAGAATGATTACTGAATGGCATTCTTAATGTGACTATGTTAACTTTAACATCGCCATGGTTTTCTGAACCCAGTCTTCAGACGTGTGCGCATTCCCGCAGTAAAATCGGTGGGAAAAACGACTGTTTCGGAGTAGGACTTTCCAATATTCTTAGCTTTCCTTGGACACAGCTGAAAATTTGCATGACTGGTCCTCTGGTGGTGAGTTGTTTGTCTCCACACTGGAAGAAACGAATAGAGTGATCTCAAAATTCCAGAAACCCATGATCAGCAAATTCATTGTGAGAAGACTAGAGAAAGGCTTTGGTGCCAAAGGTCAGTGTTATTGTATTAACCTTAATGGGAAACTTTAACAGTTTTACCCCTCCATTTTCATGTAGTTGGATTTCACTTGAAGGAACTTCATGGTTTTGAAATGTGCTAATTGATTAATTCATTAGTGCGTTGTTAAATTGCATTCTCTATTTTTTTACAAATGGTGACATGTTTCTTTCGAAAATGCTAAGATTAAGTAAGGTTTTCATTTTGAGAGAGCATCCGACTGCCAACGAGTTTCTTGTGGTAAAATTTGAGAGAGTGAGAAACAGTGCCATTAATATTACTGCAACCCCCGGTTAAAAATATAATTGTGTTGTTCCAGAAAATAACCACACCTCCCCCACGGAATGTTCTTGGAAATTTGGAGGTGGGTGGAGTCTCAAAATACAAAGTTTTAAAATCTCTCAAGGGGTGGGGTGAGGGGAGGTGTCTCTCACCCCCTCCCCCAAAAAAAAGACCTTCCATGGAAGGGAATGGACAATTCCTGTAATGAAATACTACATCAATGACACAGAACAATGAATCTAATTTTCAAACAATAATTTTATTACATTCACAATATTTCAATTTTACTTGTACAAGAAATTTATGAATTAACAAATAGCCCTTAGCTGATACCTCAGTTAACCCATTCACCTTTGTGGGAGTTTTCTGACAATACCGGTACTTAACACTGCAATTAGACAGCTCAATCTAGGATGGATGGTACAAGTCCACTAAGCATGAGATTATTTATGACATGCGAGCTGAAATTAATACCAGTGTGTCCTTCTAGGCGGTACTATTTTCTTAGGTAATACCAGCCAAAGGGACAAGACTACTGAGCATGAGAATATCTACAACATCATGCAAGCTGAATAGTCATGTGTCCTTCTAGGTTGGTAATATTTTCTTAGGCAATACCAGCCACAGGGACAAGACTGTTACAAGTAGTTTGCATTTCCGGTTATTATAGCTTCCGGTGCGTAGACACGTGTAATGCAGGAACTGTCAATCAATTAAATATACTTTGCTTCTCTCTAAAAATGGCGTGTTTGGTCGTGTAAAATACAATATGGTGTCAGAGTAAAAGCGTGCTTTCGAAAGCAACACAAGCCGTACTCTCGACGAAACGTACCGCAAGAGGTCGCTAACTATCCCGTCTAAGAAGACGTAGCACAAAATACGGCAATTCTCGAGAAAGAGAGAACAGAAGTCATGTCTGACACAGAAGAACCACGCGGTCCGAGAGCAACTGGAACAACAACGCATCAAGCGCCGACCGCTCCTGCAGTTTCAGCCTTGAGTTTCACGTCAAACTTTCCAGTACCGGCCCCGATGAAAATTTCCGGCGACAGGATAAACAACTGGGAATTTTTTAGACAACAATGGGAAGACTACGAGCTAGCAACCGGTCTCGACAAGCGCCCCGAAGCTATTAGACTAGCCACTCTAAGGTCACTAATGGGCAAGGACTGTCTGCAAATATTTTTAAATCTGAAGTTAACTCCAGAAGAAAGGGGAAGCGTGAGCTCCAGCTTAGCCGCTTTGGAAGCATATTTCAAACCGACAACAAGTGTGGTGTACGAGAGATATCTGTTTAATTCGTCTACGCAAGGTCCCGAAGAAGGAATCGACGAGTTTGTCAATCGCTTGAGAAAACTAGCCTCATCGTGCAAGTTTGGCACGCTTACCGACGAAATGATCAGAGACAGGATCGTTATCGGGCTCCAGGACAAAGCTACAAAGCTCCGGCTGCTCAAAGAAGAGGAGTTGAACCTGGATAAAACGCTGAAAATCTGCAGAGCAAGTGAAATTGCAAGCAAGCAGTTGAAGTCGATGAAAGCAGATCAAAACAGCGAACAAGTCAACGCCTTGGGCACTCAAGCGAGACGTCAAAACAAAGCCTCACACAAGAGAACAGCGTCGAGGAAATACCCAGCTCCGGTCACTAAAGAAACGCACAAACATACAAAGAAAAGTTGCGGCAGATGTGGCGGTCCAGAACAGCACAAGCTAGAGGAATGTAAAGCGTATGGTCAAACATGTCTCGTATGCAAAAAGCCAAATCATTTCGCCTCAATGTGTCGCTTGAAAGATAAGCATAAGAGCCAAAGGTCAGCACACAGACACGTGCGACAAGTCTTAGAAGAGAGAGATTCATACGAGGAAGAACCTACGGATAGCGATGACCCAATTTTCAAAATTGAAGAAATCTCAAACGTGAAGACACCAGG
This sequence comes from Siderastrea radians, assembly GCA_964017195.1. Taxonomy (NCBI): domain Eukaryota; kingdom Metazoa; phylum Cnidaria; class Anthozoa; order Scleractinia; family Rhizangiidae; genus Siderastrea; species Siderastrea radians. Next base: position 20,834,319 of record OZ024898.1, read on the forward strand.
AAAACAGATCAACGTCGACCTAGTCTTTTCGGACGAAGACGAGCAATACTTCACAGAGCTAGAATGTCAGCTAGACACGGGCGCCACTTGTAATGTAATGAGTCTCCGTGACGTAGCAGTAATAAGTCAGACCGGTGATCCGCCGTTGAAAACCAGCAAAGTTAAACTCAGATTATTTGACGGCTCACTAATGAAGCCCTGTGGTGTAGCAACCTTGAAAATTCACCGAAATGGTTCAATTGATCAGCTTGATTTTCAGATTGTGGACACTAAGAACAAACCTCTCCTGTCAGCTGAGACCTGTGAGAGACTCGGGTTGTTAAAGGTTACAATCACAGATTCAGTGCAAGTGAACAGTGTGGCCTCTGAACAAGACAAACCCGGAGTTCCATGGACCAAGGAGAACATCCTGAACGAATACAAAGATGTGTTCGAAGGGCTAGGACACATTGGAGATTCTAGCAGTTTCGTCATCAATCCTGACCACACCCCAGTACAACATGCACCAAGGCGCATACCTGTAACACTACAGAGTGAAGTCAAAGAGAAGATTGCCGAGCTGGAGAAGAAAGGCATCATACAAAAGGTGACGGAACCAACAGAATGGATCAGTAGTATGGTCGTAGTGGCAAAACCTGGAAAGATACGAATCTGCCTAGATCCACGAGATCTAAACAAAGCGATCCAGAGACCCAAGTACCAGATGCCAACGTTGGACGAAGTACTCCCCAGGCTCAGCAAAGCGAAAGTCTTTACAACCCTAGACGCCAAGGACGGGTTCTACCAGATAGGTCTAGACGAAGGCAGCAGTAAGAAAACCACTTTCTGGACTCCATTTGGCAGATACAGATACCTTAGAATGCCATTTGGTGTCAGCCTGGCTCCTGAAGAGTTCGAATGTAGACTGCACGAAAAGCTCGCTGGTCTAGATGGTGTAGAGATTCTAAGGGACGACATGCTAGTAGCAGGATATGGAGACACCCAGGAAGAAGCAGAAGCAGACCATGACAGAAATCTAAGAAAACTCCTTGACAGAGCTAGAGAGGTCAACCTGAAGTTGAACAGCAAGAAAATGAACCTGAGGAAGCCACAGGTGAAATTCATGGGTCACGTGATCAGTAAGGACGGCCTCAAACCGGATCCAGATAAAGTCAAAGCAGTGAAAGATATGCCCAAGCCTACTTGCAAGCAAGAGACCCTGAGTTTGCTTGGTTTCGTTAACTACCTTGCGAAATTTCTGCCAAGGCTTTCTGAAGTAGCACAGCCCCTGCGAAACCTGACCCTAGCCAATGCTCAGTTTGTGTGGTCTCAACAACATGACAAGGCATTTGATGAAGTCAAGAAGCTAGTGGTACAACATCCAGTTCTGAAGTTCTATGATGTTAACGAGGAAGTAACCCTCCAGTGTGACGCCAGCGAACGAGGCCTAGGTGCTACACTCCTGCAGAATGGTCAACCAGTCGCCTTTGCATCACGAACACTGTCCTTGACAGAACAGCGGTATGCACAGATCGAAAAAGAATGCTTAGCGATAGTGTTTGGCTGCCAGAAGTTTTCACAGTACATATCAAGAAGAGAGAAAGTCACCGTAGAGTCTGATCATAAACCGCTACAGTCCATTTTTAAGAAATCACTGTTGCAAGCACCAATGCGTCTTCAGAGAATGATGCTCCGGTTGCAGAGATACAACCTTGATGTAGTTTACAAACCAGGATCACAGATGTTCGTAGCTGATCACCTGTCCAGAGCCTTTCTGAAAGACACTGGTCCTGATGATGAAGAGTTTCAAGTTTTCGCCCTGGAACTAGAGTCGATGAACCCTCTCAGTACAATTAAGATTAGCAGTGAGAGACTACCCCAGTTGCAAAGGGCTACTGAGCAAGACCCAGTCATGCAGACCCTCAAGACTACCATTCTGATGGGCTGGCCAGAACAAAGAGAGGAGGTACCCATCCATATCAGAGAGTACTGGAATTTCAGGGAGGAACTGACCCTCCATAATGGCATCCTTTTCAAGAACCAACGAGTAATCATCCCGAAGGCAATGCGAGCTGAATTAACAGCCAGAGCTCACACTAGTCATCAAGGAATTGAAGCGTGTATCCGAAGAGCGAAAGATGTCGTCTTCTGGCCCTCCATGAGTAAAGACATCCAGGAAGCCGTTGCGAAATGTGAAGTCTGTGCCGAGTTCCAGACAAGCAATGTGAAACAGCCAATGCAGTCACACGAGCTACCCTGCAGACCGTGGAGCAGAGTTTCATCAGACCTGTTCACTTTGAACTCCAAAGACTACATCGTGCTGGGAGACAGTTACTCAGATTTCATAGAAGTGGGAGAGCTAAGAGGCACTACATCTAGTGACATTATCACATTCTTAAAGGAGCAATTTAGTCGCCATGGCATACCAGATGTACTCGTCACCGACAATGGCCCACAGTACTATAGCAGAGAGTTCACTGAGTTCTCCACAGCATGGGAGTTCAAGCACGTGACGTCATCGCCAACACATGCCAAATCAAACGGAAAAGCAGAATCTGCAGTTAAAGTTGCAAAGAAGCTCTTTAAGAAAGCTTCCAGAGACAACAAGGACCCTTGGCTGGCGCTGTTGGATCAAAGAAACACGCCCACGCAAGGTGTCAACTCAAGTCCAGCACAGCGACTAATGTCACGAAGAACCCGTACACTGCTACCTGTGTCGTCAAATCTTTTGTACCCTAAAGTGGAAGAAGGAGTAACCGAGAAGCTGAAAATCAAAAGGCAGAAGGCTAAGAGTTACTACGATAGAGGTGCCAAGTTACTGCCCGAGCTTGAAGTAGGTCAAGAAGTTCGTGTTGCTGGTCAACGCAGCAAAACCTGGGAAGCTGGTACCTGCGTCCAGAAACTTTCAGATCGCTCATACATGGTAGAGGTTAATGGAGCAACAGTGAGGAGAAACAGAGAGGCATTGAGGCCCAAGCTTGACGGCGGCTCGATCACACAGAGGAATGTGGAGGATACTGTTATTGAAACGCAAGCAACTGAATCAGCAAAGGCAGAAGAGGCACCAGCAGTGCCAAGTACCCACCAGAGTAAGGGGACAGCACCAGTGGTGGGCAGTGACATGCAACAGATCACCCCTAGTGTGCTTACCAAGACCACTCGCACCAGGATTATCAGGCCACCAGTACGGTTCAAGGACTATGTTTGAGTTATCAGAACTGAACACTGAACATTTCACTTTTTTATTCGTTAATTTTGTTCTTATTTGCATTTATTCATTTTTTTATTTGCTGATAATCTTGAAGTCGGATTTGCCAAAAGCTTGATGAGAACAGAGACATTTCTTTTCATTTTTTATTTCGGTTGCTTCAATCAAGTTAGTATTTTTATTTCCTTTTCATTTTAAAAGAAAGGGAGATGTTACAAGTAGTTTGCATTTCCGGTTATTATAGCTTCCGGTGCGTAGACACGTGTAATGCAGGAACTGTCAATCAATTAAATATACTTTGCTTCTCTCTAAAAATGGCGTGTTTGGTCGTGTAAAATACAATAAAGACCACCAAGTCTGAAGATAGTTATGAAATGTGAGCTGAATACTCATGAATACAAACTGGTTGTCCCCTTGGATAATACTATTTCTTTGGGTAATACCTTCCAAAGGGACAGGACTACTAAGCATGAGAATATCTACAACATGCAAGCTGAATAGTCATGTGTCCTTCTAGGTGGTACTTTTTTCTTAGGTAATACCATTCAAAGGGACAAGACCACTAAGTCTGAAGATATTTATGAAATGTGAGCTGAATACTCATGAATACAAACAGTTTGTCCCCCCAGATGGTACTATTTCTTTGGGTAATACCTGCCAAAGGGACAAGAGTTACTAAGCAAGAGAATATCTACAACATGCAAGCTGAATAGTCACGTGTCCATCTAGGCGGTACTACAGTACTATTTACTTAGGTAATACGGTTCAAAGGGACAAGACCACTAACTTTGATAATACTAACGAAATGTAAGCTGTGAATGCTTGTGAACACACAGTATGTCCTTTCACAGATGGTACAATCTTTTCAGGTAATACCAGTCAACGGGACAAGGACTACTAAGTCTGAAAATATTTATGTTAAGCTATCAGAATTATAGTAGCATAATGAGCATAATCTGAAAGAAACTGTGTAATAGAAATCCAGGTGGAAAGTAAATGAAAGCTGAATATACATATTACACAGCTTGCACCGCCCCCCCCCCCCCCCAAAGGTGAAGGCAAGAGCACTAAGTTTAACAATGTTTACGATAAGTCAAGTTTTCCGAGTTACCATTATACCTTATCAGCAAGGCCTGTAATAATTTGAAAAAAATATTCAAAGTATGATGTATGAGGAGCTCATATGTCTGTATGTCCCCCTGGGCGGTATTTATACTTCTTAGGGTAATACCGACTAGAGGGACAAGACAACCTAGTTACACATAAAACGGAATAGACTTGTGACAAAGGATAGATTATTTCTAAGACAATCTCTCAATCGCAAAAACACGGTTTTTAAATAAACATTTCAGTTCTTACAAGACCCCCACAAGCTCACCGTTTCAGTTTCTTTAGTATTTTGGAGTACTTGAGCTAATTTAGCGTCGGCCAACAGAAGTTTTTTTCGAAGACATTGAACAGTTGGACGCCAATTTCATGTTTAAACAAGCACTATACATGAATGGGGTGAAGTGTACAGTAAAAACGTTAAACCTTCTTTCTCGGCCTCTTTATGCCTGCTTTGAATGCTGAGTCCGCCATATTGGATATTTGCCGAGAATTTTCAGAAAGCCGGCCGAATCGGAAAGTCGTTCCTAGTACTCCTCGGCTGTCCTTCTGGACGGTATTATTTATTATTTAGGCACAACCTTAACCGGGCGCCAGGGAGCGCCAGGGTTGTGCCGACAGCGCTGAATAACGTCTGCGCATGTGCAACACATCATGTCGCGCGCCGACTGGGTATAACAACAAACCCTATGAAAATGAACAAAGGAGACTTTTGTCTGATTGGTTAATCATTTTCCTAGTACCCAGATTCCCGAAACGTGCGCGCCAGTGAAATAAACAAAGATGGCGGCCTGAGTAAAAGACGTAGTTTTCATTGCTTGATCACTTATTCTTAACCTTTTTGGTACATATGGCAATTCCAGGTGCCTTTCTAACTTCTCGGTGGCGTAAAGAAATTGGTTTAAGGTATTTTAAAGCGGAAAACGAGTGTTTAGCATGGGCTTTTGCATTTGTGAGCAGGAAAATTTTTCCTTCACACCGCAAGAAAATATACGGTTCCATGAAGTGAGGGAGACAAGATTAGATGTCATAATAAAATCAGGAGGGATTCAAAGACTGAGAGGACAGGGATATTCGAAGTCTTACAGCTGCCGTTTTTACCGAAGCAGGTAAGCTATCCTACTCACAATTTTAACAATTAGTGTTCGCTTGCAAGTTTTTGTTAGCTTTTGCTACACATCAATCGATCAGTGGATCAGTGAACTTTCCTTGTTTGAAGGGGCCGTGGCGGTCACTCAGCGGTCAAGTAATCTCAGAGTCAAAGAGGTGCAAAAAACCATGAAACTACTTTAGAAGACCTGCAGTTAAGCACTAGTTGATTAACAATGCAGGCAAACGGGAATTATCTCAGCTAAAATAACATTAAAATAAACTTGTACAATATCATTTCAGTTCACACTTTCAGCTAATAAAATTTACAAGGACCCCGCTCGGTTTTCCGTTTGATCTTCATTTAGAAGTTTTTCATTCTGTTGTCATCCGATGGACTGTGTAAGTTTTTTTATAACGACCGAAAAGGCCATTTGTGAAAGTGGAAATGCAAAATAATTTTGCTTGAAAAATTTTAAGGACATAAAGAGAACATTTGATGTTTACAAACATTGACTTTTTGGCCGTTAAGATTTGTAAAGCAAGAGTCTTGTCTCATTAGCCAATGGGCCTCTTGTTGCCTTATTTACACCAAAGGATTCCTTGTTGGAATTAACTCAGTTTTGTATGATTTCATTTGTGTTTGTCACCAGTAAAGTATTTTTCTCGTCAATTTTTGCCTTGCATAATCTAAAACTACCTTAGTTTTTTGACAGAAAGGTGGTTATGTTGTATAATTTTATTCAGGGCAGTAGAATCCTGGTATTAGTTCTAAATGAACTGGTCTGCGAGCATCTAAAAATCAGTATCTTAATTCACATGCTCACACACAACATGAAGCATCAAAAAGCAACTCGACCGTTACTTCGCACCTCACTTGTGAATCAATTAATATTAATAGCTTTATCCCAGGAAAGTCTTGCTTTATCCTGATTGGACAATTACGATGCATAATTATGCTTGAACACTATAAGGGCTCCTATTGATAGTAAATGCCTTGACTTCTGAAAGAGCTACCCTTTAAAATTTTAAATAAAAGAGTCTAATTTTAATGGCAACAGGAAGCCTTAGGTTATGTACACAGTTAGCACCTATCATAGTTTTCCATCAGTCTTACCAGTCTTGAAACCTTTTCTTTCAGGAGGAGATTTTAAACAAGACCAGCACCCAGTAACCTTGAATATAAGTTCATGAGCTTATGTTTGGGCTGTTGATTTATATTCCTAGAAAACGTTTGTGAACCAAAGGATTTTCACATAGTTGTTGTCTTGTCAGTAAGTTTTCAAAAAGCTGACTCCACAAAATACATTGCAAGTGGTTAGAAATGGGAAGTACAACTTGGCAACTCTTAACTTTAACTTGTAACTTTGTCCTTGTTGTCCTCCTAAGTTTGTTAAAGGAAATAAAGGAACTTGCCTTGTCTTATGGTCATCCAAAACAACAAGTCCTCTGAGAGGTCAAAATTGATTTTGGGTCCATAACATTTCATTGCCCTCCCCCTGCTCCTTTAGAAAACTGACGAGTCCCTAACTGGTCCCACATACTCTAGGTTTTCATTTTAGCAGATTAGGAGTTTAACGAAATGGAAGACCATGGCAGCTGTGTGTGCAACTTAGGCAACTGCAAAAAAAGTCTGAAAAAATACAGGCTTGGTTGGGATATACATGTCAACCCAATGGGGGAGCAGGGATGGCGCAGTGGTGAGAGCACTCGCCTTCCACCAGTGTGGCCCGGGTTCGATTCCCGGTCCCGGTGTCATAATTTATGTGGGTTGAGTTTGTTGTTGGTTCTCGTCCTTGCTCCGAGGGTTTTCTCCGGGTACTCCGGGTACTCCGGTTTTCCTCCCTCCATAAAAACCAACATTTCCAAATTCCAATTCGACCTGGACGTTTCGTAGGGCCATAAGGGGGACTACAGTTTGACTGTAATTATGCACCCTACTGAAATAAAGTGTTTATTTATTTATTTATTTATGATAGCAGTACGGCATTCTTACCAACTGAGCTATCAAGCCAGCTTGGAGTTGTTGGTCTTTGTGTGAATTCAGACATATTCCCAGGAAAGACAAACCATAATCATGTGCATGTATTCTTTTTCATACTGAGAGTTCTTGTTACAAATATAATTATTAGTATTTTAGGTATGAAAAGAAAGAGTGGCTTTTCTACAATTTTAGGGATCTTCTAGATAGGTTATGTGTATTTTTTTAAATAAAAGAGAACCAAATGTTTCATTACTTCAAGCACAGGTAAATTTTACAGTGTAAATTAAACACAAAAGAACTGTTACTGGTTATTTTGCTGGGTTTTAAAGGTAAATAATTTTTTAATTATGTTCCTTATAAAAGTCAAGAAAAGTAAAGAGTAGGACAAATAATTTATTTGTTCTTTCTAGATCTGTGTGTGCTGCTTTTCAAACATGATATTTTCTATTTTTAGTAGATGCTATGTGTGTTCATTTTATGTCTGGAATTATACTTTTCTAATTGGAAATGTATTAATATGAATCTTGTTTAGTATTAAACACAGTGTATAATCATTAAAATTAATACAACTCACAATGTAGTTTAAGCTTAACATGTAAAGAGCAAATTCGACACATTATGAATAGGTCTGTTTAAAAGACATGGAGGTGAAATTTCTATGTATTGTTCCTTAATAAATTTTAAACAGTTCCTGGAACATCACTATTTGGGTAGTTTTCTTCAGTATTATAACTAATTCGTAGTTTTGGGTGAAGTACCGATCACTTTAAGTTTAAATTTCTCATTCCGCGTGCTTTTATTGATAACAGCTGCAGCTCTTGTCCTTGTTTCTTTCATCTCACGGAACTTATTTTGATGTTCTTGTAGCTTCGCTTTCCCCGTTCCTTTCCGCACGCCTTGCCACTTTAAAGTTAACATTGTTTAGCCTAACTTATTCTTACCTTATTATTCTATTCTCGGTTGAAAGCGATCGCTGTACCAAGCCCTATTGTAGGATATATAGCCAAAACAAAACCTATCTGGCGACAAGATTCGAGTTATTTTTTTCACAGTTATCTGCTGGCGCGTCATCTTGTTGGGTTTCCTTTTTACAAATCGTGGCAATACAATTAAAAAACCCCTGATAAGAATCGATATTTCATACTGTTTCATGGCTGGAGTTTTTAGAAATCAAAGTAGCCAAATGAATGAACGAAGCAAAGTAGACTGAGGTGCGACCGTAGCGTAATTTTCATCGTATGTCGTTGACAGTGATAGACACCTTGACGACTCCCTGTTGAGCCCTGCCACTTTTATCAATGTCTTTTCTTGAAAATTCGCTTCCTTAATTAATAAACTGTTACCAGCAAAAGGGATTTCGTGTACCAAAACCCACGACAAAAGTCTCGGATACTTGAAGCAAAATATTTGTTTGGAATAAAATTGAGCTTTTCTATTGCAGTTGCGCTGTTAACTGCTTGCGTCTGGGCACAATATTTTCGCTTAAGCAGCAAAAACCGTATAATTCCTTTATCGTATCGATTTTTACTTTTGCCTCGGTTATATGTTCCGTTTTTTTAACGTCAGAAATCATTCACAACCCCAAAACATGTAGTTTACGAGGCGGACGCCACTTTTTACCTCCCTCTTGTCAAGGAATTTGTCTTTCTGCCCCTTTCAAGCACAAATTATCCTTCAATGCGACAAACATTACGCATTTCCATTCACGTTCAACTTACTTTATTGTTAAACAGTACGTGGTCTTGCGTTAAAGTCTGTTAAGATGATGAAGAACAAAGACAGGAAGGCAAAACTTTCGTCTGCTTATCACGAGTTTTCAATTCACCGTCGCCTTTTCTGACTCGTCTCATTTCTCAGATTTGCAATCCCTTGCTGCGATTTTCCTCACGATGAATTATCTTGACGTAAAAGCTGAGATGATGACCTAAATTTGGAAGTTATTCAACGACTATACATTCTTACGGCGTCCTTTGCCCCAGAACACAGGATAAACATTCAATGAAATCAAAGCTGTCAGCACGACCGCCGCCATCTCCTCTTTTCCCGCGTTTCGAAGGAGATTCAAGGCATTTCAAATAGAATTGTGCGCATGCGCGACATTAGTCTCCTTTGTTATGAAAATGGCGGCGTATTCAAAATTTTGCTAGTAGACCTCGGTTTTTCATGAAAAAGAAGAGTTTAACAAAAAACAGTAGCTTGAAAATTTTAAACTACCTTCTTCGTTAATGACCCATCATAAGTCTTTTTGTACACTGGGGTTTTAAGTTTGTACAAGGAGTGAAAATACGGAGCGAAAACGAGAAATTTATCGCCAGAGCTATCGGGTATGGAATGGTACGCTTTACTGCTGTGGACTCCAGGGTGCATTCCGTGTACGTCCCACGCCAAAGATACGCCAAGAGGTTCGAAGCTGTACGCCAAGCGGACGCCGAGGCGCTAACGCCAGGAAAATGCTGCGCCAACCTCGTCCCCAGTCCCCAAGCTAGGATCTCCCCTCTTCATACCACGAATGCGAAAGAGAGGCGAAGTAACGAGGGCAAGAAAGTTGATGGACTAAAAACTTATGGTCCGGTTTATTTGTTAATGTTTATAACTACTAGAACAACTTTCTAACAACACTACAAACTGCAGACAAGATATTCTACTGGACTAATGGAACGAGGCAATCTTTAAGTACCAAACTGTCGACGCCAACTATAAGTGACTCTAATCCGATTCCTCTGACTTACTTGCCATTTGTTTGAAAGGCTATCATACTCGTGTATTCTTTATTGGTTGTTGCTATTTATTTCATGCCGCATCATCAAGAAGTCACCAGAGGGGGTGAAAACGACAAAATTTACTTAAACTATTTCCATTGTTTTATCCTGCTGACTGAGGGAGTATCACTTAATGGTTTACTGCTCGGCGAGAAATGGACAACGACATAAGTCTGACTTAACTCGATCGATTACTTTTGACACTGAGTGATGATTCTCGTGCCTCGAAAAAAAGCTCTTTGCCTGTGGGCTCTGATATTGTCACCTCCTTTGAGATACACGGAGACACTCTCTTTGATGATATCGTCACACTTGTTTAAGGACGGCAGACACCAGTTCAGCTTTGTTCTTCTAGCAAGTGTTTCATTGGATTGCCCCCCCCCTCCTCCGATTGCTGTTGAGCCCTCATGGCACTGTAATAGCTTTCTGCGATAGCCTCTGGTCCGCCTTTAGCTAGGACAATGTCTAGTATAGCACATGACGGACGAAGCTTTTGCGATACCAGACAGGTCCTCCCTGGTGTAAAAGGCACTGTAAAAGTTCTGTTCGTGCAAACGCACGTTGTGCTGTTTGCCATTGGCAAACTTCATCGTGAAGAACGTATCCAGTGTATCTGAGGGAGCAAGCTCAAACGTGACCAGTTGGACATCTTGGGACTTCATTGGGGTGTCAGTCTCTCGCACTATGAACCAGTCTGGACATAATCCGTCCCAGATACCCGCCTTGACAGCCTCTTTCAGAGGAGAAATGTAGCGGAATGCTAGGCTTGGGTCGAAATCCATTTCAGATTTCTGGATGTGTTCCATCTTTGACGCAACTTTTAATACAGCTTCCACATGCTTCTACGCCATAGGTTTCGTATTCACCATCTTGTACTACCAACTTCACCACCCCATCTGATGAAGAGCCACAGTGCAAACTGACTAAAGCAGCTGCATCGAAAACTTGAAGTACTGACAAGGAATTATCTGACACAACAGATTTCACTCTTCTATCTAGAACAGCAACCAGGGTCCATTCATTCATCATTCCAAATGGCACAACGGAAGGGGAGTGACATCGCGACACCCGATTGACATGTCTTCACACATAAAATTATCGTTATGTTACACGACGTAAAAAACACAAGTCACATAACATTTAGCGGGGAACAGCTATTTCCCGAATTTTTCTTCAAGCTGATACAATCCCAATAAAAATACCAACACGTAAGTTTACTTAGGCTCACACGGAAATTACTTTAATTGCATAGAACAGCAGTTTGCGTTGTTGAACAGGAACAGTTTCCTCCACTGCCTTCACTTGCGTCTCATATCATGGACCTTTGCAAAGTGAGAACTTTCATATTGGCGGACTTCTCCGGAAACAAATACGCTTGTCTGTGAGTTGTCATTGGTGGATTTCGATCCGCATTTATTCTTTATATACTGCAGCGTTTGTTCAGAGTTCACAGACGATCAACGATGGAGGCGATCAACGCCATTCGTGATGAGTGCTTGGCTCTTGCCGATATTTTTCAAGAGCGCCGAGAACAACTGCTAGATGTGCTCAAAACCATTCCGTCCATCACTCTTGAAGACTTACACACAGTGCTACAACAATACTGCAGCATAAGAAGGGACGTCATTTTCATGATAGAGAGCCTGGACGTTATGGAGGAGGAACTACGAGAAGTTTCTAATTATTTTTAAACGGCTCTCCTCGGAGCAACGCAAAACGGCTCTTTTCAGAGCCACAACACAAAGAACAGTCATGACCTCAATCATTCAGTCTTTTATCAGTTTTTAATTACGTTAACCAGAGTTTTACAGAGAGTTAAATTTGCAAATTACAAATTGTTTAGCTGTTCCACTTTTGTTATTGCACGTCTGCAAGGCAGCTTATCAAGGCAAATGTTTGGAGAAAGTCAAAAGGTGGTTTGAATACAACCAATTTGTTTCAAATTGGCGTTACTGCGATATTAATTCGTTTAGCTTGCCAAATTCAGCGTGAAATAGGTTTCTAAGAGCAAAATCTCTTTAAAGAATACAACCAATTTGTTTCAAATTGGCGTTACTGCGATATTAATTCGTTTAGCTTGCCAAATTCAGCGTGAAATAGGTTTCTAAGCCAAAGGAAAAACAAAATCCTCGTGTTCATGTTAACCCAATAAGGTCGAAATCAATCTCGTACCCAGAGTCCTCAGGCTTTTTGGTCAGCGGGTGGAAACCAAGAGGCCCGAGGACTCTGGGTAAGAGTCAATCTGGTACCCAGAGCCCTCGGGTTTCTTGGTCACCCCGCGACCTCCTGCTTTCCAAGAAGCCTGAGGACTCTAGTCGCCAACCGCTGATCGAGGAGCCCGTGGACTCTAAATCCAGAGCCAGAGATGGTGAAATCCGGGATATCACTCGGTGCCCACAAGTTTATTTTAACGCTAAAAAATTTCACTCACGTGCAATCGGCAGTCTAAGCTACACGCCAACGTACAATATCGTTAATATGAGGTAAGCTTACACCCTCGGCTCCTGCGCCGGGCTGGCTCGGTCTTACGCCGCTTTACGCCAAAGACCACGATTGTACGCCAGTACGCCGAGAGATTTGGAAACCCACGCCGAAGATCTTCCGAGAAATGTACGCAGAATGCAGCCTGGTGTGGACTACGTGCCTTCTGACGCTCGTGGACGTAAACGCCCAGCCTGACGATCGAATTTGCTGGTTTCTGAAAAAAACACGAGCTGGAGAAGGTTGCCACGGTCCTCTGAGGCAATTTGACGAGGCCATTGCTCGATACGTAAATGGAAATTTAAATTGTTGGGCCTGCACTCGACACTGGATGAGAGCCACTCGAGAGGCGAATGGTTACTGTGCATCTCCGCTGCTGGAACACTCAAGTGAATTGTCCAAAGGGAAAATTCCAGCGAGGTTTTACTGCTTGTTTGATCGCGTGGGGGCAAATGTCGCGAATTACCGGCGCGGAACCCGCTGGTGCAACAAGTGTGCGATGGTTTCAGACAATGTATTTTCTAACGAGCCAGATTATAATTCTCCTGCAAAAGTACGTGTGATATTTTTTCTTTGTCTACATTTTATTTCAATTGATAGAATATACGTGCAAATTTTTGAAAGAGCACCCGGAAATAATGAAATAACGATTGAAATTGGTAACTGATATACAGTTAACACACAACTATCAAATCATTATCACTGACACCTTTGGTTTCAACATTATAAAGCATTACAAAACAAAAACGAAGCTGATAAACCAAACCACTAGTTTCAAAATTAAGCCATACAACAAGAAACAAACAAACAAACAAAAGGAAAAAAGTATTCTACGATAGGTAACTGGGACCACAAATTTTTTTGTTTTGTATTGTTTCTGGCCTGACAAAAAATTATTTATATTGTATTTTTCTACCTAATTAAAAAAAGAAACCTCTGGAACCAAATTAACATTATATCACGATTATCTGTTACTGTACTTTCATTGCAGAGACAAGCTAAAACCTCTGCCTCTTCCAGCTCCAACAAAACCATCATAACACAATCGTCTGCCAATAATCAGGTATAATGATAGGAGCCATTTTTTAGAATTTCATTTCTTTTATATATTAATAATATTATTTACAAAGGATAGCCCCATCAGTGTAAAAATACTGGTGTCAAAGCGGACACTTTCACTAAAAAAAAACATTATTTTAAGGACATAAGAATAATGTTCTTAGTGTAAATCTTCTTAGGACACTGTTGCATCACAGAACTCCACCAGTCAGCCTGCAACAACCCTGCAAAATAAGGAAACATCTTCAGGTAAACTAGCTTCCAAGTATTTACAATTTCCATGATATTATACTTTTCCAGTTTTTACCATGTATTTATTACAAATGGAAATGCTTAAGCACTGGCATTCAATAAAAAATGCTTGAAGGCAGGATGTCAGACAAACAGGAATTGTGCAACATTCTTCAAATAACTGCCTGAACAAACTCCCCTTTGCATGAACTCCCAGTGCAAAAAATTTCATTATTGGCATTCATTAAATTTAAAAATTGCATTTAAACTAGGAGTGTTCATTCAAAGCAAGACAAATGTCTGGCACTTTGACTGTAGTAGAAAAAGCTTTTTTTTAGTAACCATATACAGCTGTACATTGTATTTAGCAGACCTTACCTTCGACCAACTGGTTAGTCAGTTCCAGACTGCTATGTTCCGGTACTATGAGAGCAATCCAGAAGTGCCACTATACAACCCAGCTGTGATGAGGGACTTTTGTGACAAGAATGCACCTGGGCTGTTTGACCTTTTACTTAGTTCGATCACAAGGGAGGACAACAGGGTATCACCTGAGAGGGAGTCACTGCAAAAGCAAAGAACAGTAGCACTTTTACACATTCTTTCATACTTCAGGTATGTACAGTGGCTTAAAACTTTCATTACTTTGGGGCATTGCTGAACGGATGCATAGTTGCTATTCTCTGTATTTAAAAACATGCAGATATATGGGTTACTTATATAAAAGTTGTGCAATTCTAATAATTTTTACTATTAACTCAATTATTTTAAATAATATTGCAGGTCACAAAAGACATGCCAGCTGCAAAAGGACAGCGGTCTATATTCATCGCTTGGTGGGCTGTCGTTGCAGGGATTATCATCTGGGCCAGTTCTAGGGTTTTCAGTGAACCCGAGAACAGTCCAAAATATCAAGAAAGGCATGGCCAAAAACCACACTCACCATGTTACTGAACAACTGCAACAAGTTCTTGCTGTACGTACATAGTTACACAGTATAAATGTTAAAAAATGTTAAAAAATGGCAGTGTAGAATCGGACAGTGACTCTAGTGACTCCGAAACAGACAATGACGCAGAAAGTGTAACCAACAATGAGCCAAATGATAGCAGTGCACAACAATACTACACCTCACCAGTTTGGGGACAAAAAGTAGACGGCATTCTTGCAGCTATTGGAAACATTGATCAACCAAGACACCCCAATGTGCAATCCTCCTATGCTCACACCCAGTCAAATTCCTCAACCATCCAAACACACTCCATTGTTCAGCAGTTATCTATCAATCCTATCAAGTCTCACCGAATTACAAGCTGGCACTTGCCACCACAATATTCGTAGTCCACATTAAATGGAAGATTAGGAAGTAACGCATGCACTTTTATTGCCTTAAAATACAGCAAACTCTATTTTAGCTCACCTGAATCTCTCAGCAGCAGCCAGGCACTGAGCAACACATGGATGTATAGAGTTCTTGCAGCAATGATGATTGGCCAGCAGTTTTATGACAAGTGTGCAAGCAATGCTGGACAGCTCTATGGTGTTCGTGAAGCTGCCTTGAAAATGGAGCAAAGCAGAGCTCTTGGATGCATCAACATCTCTGCAGAATTACCTGCCAGCATAATCAAAGAGCCAATACCATCAGCATCCCTGCCACATTACTTTGATCATGCTCGTAATATCAGCAAAACAGCTTGCATCTATGTAATCAATGACAAAACAGTGGCCTTTATTCCGACACAGCAGGGAATAACTCTTTTTGACAGCCATTTCCATGGAACAAGTGGGGCATTTTTAGCCATGGCCCCAGCCGATGCAGCATGGGAATTACTATCCTGGTTTAAGGCCGTCAATAGCATCCCTCATAACCTGGGAACAGTAACATCTGTTACATTTTAACTTTTTTCAAAAACAGTTTACTTGCACATGTATCTCCAGTCTTGCACTGAAAATTGACAGCACTAGGGCTACAAAAATAGTGAAAGCATTGAACTACATCCTGTAAATGACCCACGACTGTCGGAGTAGGAAATAAGCTTCTACATGTAGCTACAATACACCGTACAATGATTGAGTACAGAAGAATCTTTCCATTGAACTTCCCCCTTCAGTTACATAATCGCAGTTTTTTCTCGAAAAAGCAGTACAGGTTTCAAAACAAATACTTTTTCGGGAACTGTTACAGCTGTAACGTGGGCAGCAAACATAAAACAAGACTTAAAGTAAAGCTAAATGGTTAAGCTTAGATGTTCATTGAAAGTAATAATTTTGTTTTACAGTGTAATCATTTGAAGTAAAATTTCCACTCACCTTTACTGGCATTTTCTACAACTTCTCACTGCTTTTATTTCCATCATTTCCATCAATAAAACTTCATTTCTCTTAGGAGAAAAGCAGATAAGCGAAGCAACTTGTTGACGGTTGAATACGCTCACAGTGACACGAAGTACATGTACGTAGTTCCAAACATGTCGTCTTTCTGTCGCATTTTCTAACATTTCTTGGTGAAAAAATGGACTTATCAATTGCGAAGCGTCCTTGTGACTCTGTTACGAACAAAGATTGGGAAATGAACGCGTTTCTGCCGGAAAATAAAAGACATTTTCTCCCACAAGACACACTCGCTACAAAGAACCACTCATCACATTTCGCGCCGAATCTTACGCTGTTGTCTTTTCAAATTCGCACATGCGCAGACGTTATTCAGCGCTGTCGGTTGTGCCTAAATAGTACCGTCCAGAAGGACAGCCGAGGAGTACTAGGAACGACTTTCCGATTCGGCCGGCTTTCGGAAAATTCTCGGCAAATATCCAATATGGCGGACTGAGCATTCAAAGCAGGCCTTAAAGAGGCCGAGAAACAAGGTTTTTACTGTACACTTCACCCCATTCATGTACAGTGCTTGTTCAAAAATGAAATTGGCGTCGAACCGTTCAATGTCTTCGAAAAAAACTTCTATTAGCCGACGCTAAATTAGCTCAAGTACTCCAAATTAAGAAACTGAAACGGTAAGCTTGTGAGGGTCTTGTAAGAATTGAAATCTTTATTTAAAAACCGTGTTTTTGCGATTTAGACATTGCCTTAGAAATAATATTCTTAAACTTAGTGCTCTTGCCTTCACCTTTGGGGTGAAGGCAACAGATAGTACCATCTGGGGGGGAAACTGTTTGTATTCATGAGTATTCAGCTCACATTTCATAAATATCTTTAGACGTAGTAGTCTTGTCCCTTTGAATGGTATTACCTAAGAAAATAGTACCCCCTAGAAGGACACATGACTATTCAGCTTGCATGTTGTAGATATTCTCATGCTTAGTAGTCTTGTCCCTTTGGCAGGTATTACCCAAAGAGATAGTACCATCTGGGGGACAAACTGTTTGTATTCATGAGTATTCAGCTCACATTTCATAAATATCTTTAGACGTAGTAGTCTTGTCCCTTTGAATGGTATTACCTAAGAAAATAGTACCCCCTAGAAGGACACATGACTATTCAGCTTGCATGTTGTAGATATTCTCATGCTTAGTAGTCTTGTCCCTTTGGCAGGTATTACCCAAAGAGATAGTACCATCTGGGGGACAAACTGTTTGTATTCATGAGTATTCAGCTCACATTTCATAAATATCTTTAGACGTAGTAGTCTTGTCCCTTTGAATGGTATTATCTAAGAAAATAGTACCCCCTAGAAGGACACATGACTATTCAGCTTGCATGTTGCAGATATTCTCATGCTTAGTTGTCTTGTCCCTTTGGCTGGTATTATATACTTGCCAACTTTTTGTGATTCATAGGCGTGACATTTTTATCCTGAGAGTGTCAAGATTTTTCGTAGGGGACCGATAATATCCAAAGACGTCCGACGATTTCCGAAGATTTCCAAAGCCGTTCCGAAGACGTTCCGATTTATGGCAAGTAAACCGATGCTTTGATCATTTAATCGAGTATGACCATGTCTCCAGTGGCTTTCCCTAGTAAAATCCGAGATTTCACGAAAGTAAGATCATTATTTTCTCGCATTAGTTCGAGTTTATTTAAATACTTTATAATTTTTTTTCAAAATGAGTCGGTCAAGGCTGTAAAGGCTAAAACTTTTCCACCAGGCGTGAGAAATGGGAACGCAGGCGTGAGTAGGCGTGAGATCGCAGTTTTCGATCCGCAGGCGTGACAATCACGCCTTAGGCGTGACACTTGGCAGGTATAGTATTACCTAAGAAAATAGTACCACCGAGAAGGACACATGACTATTCAGCTTACATGTGGTACGATATTCTCGTGCTTAGTAGTTTTGACCCTTTGGCAGGCATTACCCAAAGAGATAGTACCATCTGGGGGGACAAACTGTTTGTATTCATGAGTATTCAGCTCACATTTGATAAATATCTTCAGACTTTAAGTGGTCTTGTCCCTTTGAATGGTATTACCTAAGAAAATAGTACCGCCTAGAAGGACACATGACTGTTCAGCTTGCATGTTGTAGATATTCTCATGCTTAGTTGTCTTGTCCCTTTGGCTGGTTTCACCTAAGAAAATAGTACCACCCAGAAGGACACATGACTATTCAGCTTACATGTGGTACGATATTCTCGTGCTTAGTAGTCGTGTCCCTTTGGCAGGTATTACCCAAAGAGATAGTACCATCTGGGGGACAAACTGTTTGTATTCATGAGTATTCAGCTCACATTTCATAAATATCTTCAGACTTAGTTGTCTTGTCCCTTTGAATGGTATTACCTAAGAAAATAGGGTCTTGGTTGTGCCAACAGCGCTGAATAACGTCTGCGCATGTGCGAATTTGAAAAAGACAACAGTGTAAGATTCGGCGCGAAATGTTATGAGTGGTTCTTGGTAGCGAGTTTGTCTTTAGGGAGAAAATGTCTTTTGTTTTCCGGCAAAACGCGTTCATTTCCCAATCTTTGTTCGTAACAGAGTCACAAGGATGCTTCGCAATTGATAAGTCCATTTTTTCACCAAGAAATGTTAGAAAATGCGACAGAAAGACGACATGTTTGGAACTACGTACATGTACCTCGTGTCACTGTGAGCGTATTCAACCGTCATCAAGTTGCTTCGCTTATCTGCTTTTCTTCTAAGAGAAATGAAGTTTTATTGGTGGAAATGGTGGAAATAAAAGCAGTGAGAAGTTGTAAAAAATGCCAGTAAAGGTGAGTGGAAATTTTACTTCAAATGATTACACTGTAAAACAAAATTATTACTTTCACTGAACATATAAAACCATTTAAGCTTAGCTTTACTTTAAGTCTTGTTTTATGCTTGCTGCCCACGTTACAGCTGTAACAGTTCCCGAAAAAGTATTTGTTTTGAAACCTGTACTGTTCTTTCGAGAAAAAACTGCGATTATGTAACTGAAGGTGGACGTTCTATGGAAAGATTCAATCATTGTACAGTGTATTGTAGCTACATGTATAAGCTTATTTCATACTCCGACAGTCGTGGGTCATTTACAGGATGTAGTTCAATGCTTTCACTATTTTTGTAGCCCTAGTGCTGTCAATTTTCAGTAAAAGACTGGAGATACTGAGAGTGTATGCAAAGGGGAGTTTGTTCAGGCAGTTATTTGAAGAATGTTGCGGACAAGTCTTTATCAGGACTTTAGCAATGGGGGGTTACGGATGGTTGATATAGAACTTACAATAAGATCATTACGATTAGCATGGATTCAAAGACTTATTTTTGGAAACAAAGGCAACTGGAAAAACGTTCCGGACCACTTCTTTAAAAAACATGGTGGCCTCAACTTCCTACTCCGGTGTAACTATGATACCAAATACCTTGGACATTTTCCAGAATTTTACAGAGACATACTTATTGCCTTTGACGAAATTAAAACTTTGTACAACTATGATCAAGGAAACGACATTATCCTTTTCAACAATAAGGATATTTTAGTGGATGGAAAACTATTCAAGAGCTCTTGAACGAAAATGGTCAATATCTAACCTTCCAAGATTTCCAGATAAAATATCATTGCAAAACAAACTTTCTCCAGTTTTATCAAATCTTGAGCGCAATTCCTGGCTTTTTGAAAGAAAAAGCGCGAACGCTAGGACAAAATCCGATGCTTAACTACAGCGAAAATTATACATCGTTTCTACTAAACCAAAACACCGAAATAAATTTGGAGGAAGTTTAAAGCAAGAGACTATTATCATTTACTTCTTGCCAAGAAACATCAATCACTCCCTACTGGCCCTAAAAGATGGGGCACCGATTTATCAATGGATACAGAAGACTGGAAAGAAATCTTCAGCGCAAATCCAAAACTATGCAAG
Source organism: Siderastrea radians (assembly GCA_964017195.1). Taxonomy (NCBI): domain Eukaryota; kingdom Metazoa; phylum Cnidaria; class Anthozoa; order Scleractinia; family Rhizangiidae; genus Siderastrea; species Siderastrea radians. Next base: position 20,854,506 of record OZ024898.1, read on the forward strand.
GAAAATAAGTTGAAAGAATTTCAGTTCAAATTCATCCATAGGATTGTCGTCACGAAGAAAGAACTCTTCAAATATGGGATCCACGCAGACAGTGATTGTACATATTGTAGTGAACCAGATTCTATAGATCATACTTTCATTAATTGCACATTTACTCGAACCTTCGCTCGTAATGTCATTGATTGGTTTAATGTTCAAAATGGCTCTAGTTTCCAACCGGATACGAAGGAAATGCTTTTTTCTTCCTGTAAATACCCAAACAACCCGGTGCTAGAGAGAAAAGTCAATTACACCCTCCTCTTCATGAAATACTATATATATGCAAGTAAACTAAATAACAATTTACTTTGTCTGACTGATTTTAGCAACAAACTCAATCTTAAATACAAAGTGGAAAATCTGAAACAATGACATCTAAACTTAAACTATTAAGCTCCTCTTTTATTTTGTAAAATAGCATCGTTTTCAATTTCTCTTTTTGTTTTTCGATCCTATAGACTTAATGTAAGTAGCGTTAGTTTCTTCTCCTTCTCTTGAACAAATTATAATTTCATTTAGTAATATAATTAACTGTACCGTTAGTAGTGTAAGCATTGATTTATAATTAGTCTTTGTTTCTGTAAGTTATGTAAGTAACTGTCCCGTAAGAAGTGCAAGTAATTGATTTGTAAGTAGTGTAAGTAACTGTACCGTGAGTAGTTGTCATGTAAGCAATTGATTTGTAAAAATAAAAAATAAATAAAAAAATAAATAAAAAAAATTTTTGTCCTTCTGGCTGATAGAATCTGGTTTTGGGTTTGCGTGGCAAATTGGACAAATTGGGGGCGAGGGGGTACCCCCTCAAAAATCTCGGCTTTCTTTTTAGGTTTTTACGTCTTGTCCTTCTGGCCAGTAGGATCTTATTTTGTTTTGAAAACCTACCGCCCAGGAGGACAGTCTCTATATTTCAAGCAGTTGGCTCCAGATGAAGTCACAGCTTGGTTGGAAACACACTGCTGTTTATTCCTCTTTAGACTAGTACCATTTTAGAATTTCTGGACATGAATATTTTTAGGTTTTTACATCTCGTCCTTCTGGCCGACAGAATCTGGTTTTGGATTTGCGTAGCAAATTGGGGGGTACCCCCTCAAGAATCTTGGCTAATCTAGGGTTAAGAAAAGCCTACTACCCAGAAGAACAGTCTCTTTATTTTAAACAGTTGGCTCCAGATGAAGTCACAGCATCGTTGGAAACACAGTGTTGTTTATTGCTCTTTAGACTAGCACTATTTTGGAATTTCTGGACATGAATACTTTTAGCTTGTCCTTCTAGCCGGTAGGAGTCTAGTTTTGTTAAGAAAAACCTATCGCCCAGAAGGACAGTCTTTATTTTTCAAGCAGTTGGCTCTACATAAATCCACAGCTTGGTTGGCAACACAGTTTTGCTTATCCCTCAAGATTAAGACAAGCACTATTTTAGAATATGTGGAAATGAATATTCTTGTGTTTTCATTTGCTGTCCTTCTGGCTAGTAGGATTTTATTTTGTTGAGGGAGAATTCGTTCTTTACATTTGTTTTTTACAGATATAGACACGTACAGCTTGGTTTACTCATAATACACTGTTATTTCAGTTGAGTACCATTTTCAATTTCCAAAATATACGAAAATATGTCAGTCAAAGTCTTCTTTGAAGGAGCTGTTGTTTCAGCTGTCTGCGCAGTGAAGGCATTTCACTCTAAGACTAAAAGAATAGAACAGATTTTGTTAATGAACAAGAATGTCAGAAGTGGATACCTATGATGTGTGGATGCTTACATGAGGGTTTACATACTAGGAGGTGGATTTATTTGCAGCAGTTTTTTTGTGTGGAAGATTTCATGTGTTAAAGTGACAGGCATATGCTGCAAATGAATCCACCCTATTATGATTAGATAGAAATGTAAGATATCCATGTATCCAGACATTCAGTTAAAGAAAAAGAAACAGAAGCAGGTTTAAAAGTCAACATGCTACAAGCAATTGCAAAGACTTGAGACACAGGCTATATTTCAGGTCATTTCTGACATTCTGATAGTCTCTAAACATTTACCCCCTTCCTCCCTCATCAATGCTGTTATGAATTTAGTAATGACATTCAGCATAACAAGCAACAACATAATTTGAAAGGGGGGGGGGGGCGGTTAGAAATGTATTTAAGTTTTCCATTTACTTTCAGGAGTTCGTTTTTAGATGGAAATCCATTTTTTTAGCAGAGTATATCAACAATTTTGCAACTTTGCAACTGCCTGTAGAAATACAATAACAATAGTAATATAAAATAAGAATGTTACTTTTTTACATAATGTGATTCTATTTGAAGAGTTTTGCCTGACATTAGGTGATTTTAGTTTTCCCCACTTTATCTTGAATCACACTACACTGCAGAGCTAGAATGCATTTTATGTTGATGTTGATCTAATAATTCCTTAACTAATACAAGTTTCAAGCCATAACACTTGTCACAGCTGTATTGCGACCGTATATGTCTGTGAAAGTGTGTCATTGTGTTAGTATAAATTATCCTACATGGCCATCATGTAATTTGCTACATACCTGATGAAAACCTGGCTTCTTTCCCTTGCTTAGGTTCTCTACAAACTTCATAACACACAATTAATGTAATTATAGTGATGAGTGTATGGAAAATGACTTATCTGTTCTTTCACAGTAGACTACAACAGGTGTTAAGAAAAAGAAACACTAATTTGCCAACCTTACTGTAAATTTTTTATCATCTACTTAACTGAATAGCATTATTTTTTTAATTTAAACAGGAGGTGATAACGACAATTTTTTTTAGGAAAAGAAGATTTATAAAACTAGTCATAGTGTCTGCCCATGATGAAGTCAATGTCAAGAAAATGACAATTTCTGCAAGATGGTTTTATTTATTGTGAAGGGCATAAAAGGTGTAAGAAAAATGAAGAAAAATAGCACCAGATCAAAAAAGGAGCCAAAGCATCCTTTTGTAACAATTTCAGTTGAATTTTTGTCCTCCTGATAAACTGGCACATAACGCCTTTGGGAAAAGCAGTTTGTAACGTGTGCAGTGTAACAAGATAAACACAAAGGTAAAAATATGACATAGTCCAACAACAAACATAATTATTTTCTCACTTTATTTTTATGAAAACAGTTTCACTGCCAACAAGTAAGCATACCAAAGACAAAATTTACTGTATAGCTTTCATTATAGAGTTATTAAACCAAAACATTTTCAAACTGGACAATAAAATTACAATAATATTGTTTTCAAATCATGGCATGCACATAACCCTACAAGTCAAGGCTGAAGCCAACTGCTTGAAATATAGATACTGTCCTCCTGGGTGGTAGGTTTTCCTTAACAAAACAAAATACTACCAGCCAGAGTAACAAGACATAAGGGACTGTTCGTTATTTATGCCTAAGGGGGGGCCGGTGTTTAGAGTGGGGGGGGGGTAAAATTTTCAAAATCAATGAAAAAGGGGAGGTGTTTTTTAAATATAGTAGAAATAAGGGGGGTAAACTTTTAGAAACTGTTGTTTCAACACTTGTGTAGCCATTTTGCAGACATATTTAAAAAGTTGATCTCTGTTTCGAGAATTCTATTTCCAAAGAACCTGGTCTTACTTTGAAAAGCCAAGAAAACGTGAGTAGCGTTATTTAAAGGTTCCAATATATAACTTATTAAATCCCTTTAAAATACATGCAATCTGACATTTAATATTAGCAAAACCCACACATGTGTCATTTGCCGGGGCCAGTTGTAGTTTACAGTATTGTAGTGCGTACGTATATACATGTAGCCATCCTCAAAGAGCAAATCTGGTTCAAGCCTTGCAATGAACTTCTTACAAACTTTCCTACCATTGATTTCTCTCTCGAATCGGATCTTCTCTGGGCGCACGTTAATACTGGCGCTGCAAATTTACTTTCCTTGCTGAGTGCTTCCATACTGTACGATCACAAATGACCTCGCACTGGATTTTGGTTTATCGGCACGCGGCCAGAACACACGTTGTACGCAATTTCACAATTGTAAGCACGTCGCATCTTGAGGGTAGGGGAGGGGGGGGGGGGTACAATTTTGAAACTTTCACATAAACGGGGGGTAATTTTTTCAAATACCCACTTTCGGGGAGGGGTAAATTTTTCATATGCCTGAATTGGTTGAAAATCACCGACCCCCCCTTAGCCATAAATAACGAACAGTCCCTAAACAAATGCTCACTCCTAGCAACTCTACATAGTGCTTTTCTGAATAAGAATAAACAACAATCTGGAGCCAACTGCTTGAAATGTGGACACTGTCCTTCTGGGCAGTAGGCTTTTCTTAACAAAACCAGATTGTACCGGCCAGAAGGGCAGAAATGGTGCTAGTCTAAAGAGCAATAAACAACAGTGTGTTTCCAACCAAGCTGTGACGTCATCTGGAGCCAACTACTTGAAATATAGAGGCTGTCCTTCTGGGCGGTTGGATTTTTCAAAACAAAACAAGATCCTACTGGCCAGAAGGACAAGATGTAAAAACCTAAAAATATTCATGTCCAGAAATTCAAAACATTTAGTGCTAGTCTAAAGAGGAATAAACAAAACTGTGTTCCAACCAAGATGTAACTTTATCTGAAGTCAACTGGTTGAAATATAAAGACTGTCCTTCTGAGCGGTAGGTTTTTCAAAACAAAACAAGATCCTACCGGCCAGAAGGACAAGACGTCCGGATTAGTCATTTGAACCCCAACAAGAAATGGATCATTCTTCTTACAGGAAAAAGAAAATAAGTTTAACGGTTAAGTTGCTATCTACGCATGCATCATAAAATTAAAAATAACTTTGCTAAGTGCGCGTATATTTTCGAATTCAGTAACAAACTCATTGGATACAAATTCCATAGTCAGCTTAGAGGCTTGATGTTCGGTAATCAGACTTCATCCAGCACGTTCCGATCGTGCAGGCTAATCGAAAACATACTTTTCATTTTCATAGAGCCATATCCTGAAAGTCAATTCAAGCCCTTTGTCAAAGAAATCGACCGCCATATTGGAATTAACGAGACTATTCCGAGCGCTCGGCTCGGATTCTCGGTCCTAGGACTGCTCGGCTGTCCTCGTGGACGGTAGGATTTAGGCACAACCCAGGGTCTTCTCCCGAGCCGCCGCCATTTTGAAAAGCGAGAAGACCCTGGGGACGAGGTTGTTGGGAGGTTGTTGCTTAGGTCAGCGCTAAATTTATCCATCATCTTTGTTTTTACCATTCGTCTTTCATGTAAGCCCCAATGAAAAGTCTCTCATTACCAGACTTCACTCGAACAATTATAGTGCTCGAAAAGGCCTCTGGGACAATTACGTCCCAAGAAAAAGTTTTGCATTGGCAAGTTAATGTTGCAGTTGTGAAAGTTTGTGTCGATAAAGTGAACTATTTTACATCTGTTCACACTGCTGGTCCTTGCAACAGACTTCTAGTGGACAGCACAAAAAAATTGGACCGCTAAGGTATTTGCTTAATGTATTTTCGTTTTCTTAAATTCAGCGCACGTGTTAGCTCATCATGCATGAGCCTAAACCGTAACAGCCAATCCGCCTTAAACCAGGCCAAAATGATTTATAAGTGTCTTTGAGCAATAAATCATACTAAAAACTACGATATTTTGGCTATCTTTGCATTGTTTGTAGGTATACAATGCTTGCTTCAAATTCGACGTCGAAGTTGTCAAGGACCTGCTTGTTTTCTCTATTTTTTGCCCTCAAGCTACCTCGGTTTCCTAAAATATTATTGTTGTCCACAGTCTATAACCTAAGAAATCATGTCTAATCTAACAAGAACTAAACATCGGACTCTCTTGTGAAGTCTTGCAAAATAAAGTACACTCAATAAGACTTACAATGATGGTTTGTTCTTAAATTTCCGTTCAATAGTCCTGATACAATCATTTTAACAAGGATGTCCTCAAAATTTTGGTAACCTCCGTTACCTAACAAACCGAACAAGTCTAAATGATTTAAATCAAGACGTTGGGGTCTAGCTATTATTACGGCAATTTTATCTTGCTTCTATGAGGAATCGATTCACCCATATTAATCGTGGAGTGCTCACTTCGGAAATTTGAGGTTTACTTCAAGTCAAGAAGGACTGGAGGGTTATGGTTAAGAGCGTAACCGCCGTTACCTGAATTTCTCTGCAATAAAATGCAGCAATATGATCAAGTCTTGTTATTTTGCAGATGCCCTCATAAGCAGGTCTTACAGAGAAAATCGTTCTATTTCAACTTATTTCAAGCAAAATATTGAATGCTGATTATTGAAATAGTAACCTCCGTTACCGAGCGTTACCGTAACCTCCGTTACCACGTGGTTACGAAGTATCGCAATTCTATTTATATTTAGTTAAAAACTAACTGGGACGACAAAAGCTGAATAGTTTTGTAGTCACGCAATTATGAGGGGGCTATGTGATACTTATAAAGGTTGCAAAATGTTTCTTGCTGAGATACATGTCTTTGGTGAAGCACACGTGGAGGCGAATTCAACCAAAAAAAAAGCCGGCAAAAAGGGTTACGTTACCTTTCGCTGAGACGAAGATTTAAGGGTAAGTACACGTTTTTAATTTCCTACATAGAAAATCTTTTTCTTGAATTAAAGTCGTGTAAATTGTCTACGTAACTAAAATAGTAACGGAGGTTTCATGGAGAGAATATGTTACAAGTCACGGTGGGTTATTTAAATATCCTCAAGCGGAGGTGAGGTTCTGGATACATAAAAGTTGTCGTGGTTCTATTAAGGCACCCTGCTTACCTGTTTCTCTCACACTAGAGATTATCCGGGTGCGCATACCATTGTATTACTTTGAATCGTTTGTTTGATTAATGCATAGGATGCATTTATCCAAAACAATAATACGAAAATATACAAATAATGCGTCTTGAGCAAAGAAAATTCTGTATTTCATGTATACTATGCAAATGAGTGGAGATAAAACTGAATGATAAGCCACCTTCCACGTCTCCATTAGTATTAGTTTTACTATAATGGCTTGCATTATCAACTGTAGAACGAGGATAAGTGAACTTCGTACTGAAAATAGCCAGAAAACAGTTTGTAAGATTTCCTAATTAAGTTGAATAACCTCCGTTACTTAAACCGTTACCTATAGAAGAGGGTTTCCACAAGAATAATCGAAAACAATGATGAAAAGCGTGGTTGAAATTAATTAATAAGTGGCAACAGGTATTATCTACACAAAAACTGTGCATGTGCTGTATCCACTGAAGTCAATAAACGAGTTTTAAGTTGTTGGGAATTTTTTGCTGACGCTTTCCCCGGTGCATAAGGTCTGTTTGAATGTTCAAAAAAGTAAAAAAAATGAGTATATTTTACTCACTTGGGCTTCAGGCTCTATAAGAACCTTACATTAGCGATTCTAAATGTAAAAAAACTAATCCTGTTAACGTCATATTCTGCTTAGAGAGTTCTCTCTGGCGAGAGGTCTCAAAAAGGTCTCAAATTTATCAAGGAAGACCCTATCAGTTAAATGGTCAGCAAATTCTTTCTGTGGTCAAAACATTTCATGACAAAATTGTCAAAATCTTTTTGCTATGATCATATCAAATCAGAAAATCAACTCACTTAAACTGTTTCATGACCTTAGTATTTAACCAATTTTTTGAATCCAATGGCCTGGTTTAGGGCAGATTGGGTGGTAAACTCGATTCACCGGTTATGCGTTCTCACAATTTTCTTCATTATTTAACACTGTACGATTCCTCATCTGGTGTTCAGAGTGCATTTTGAAGGAAAAAAGCGTAATGAATGTATATCTGTCTTCATTTAATCCTCATGAGTAGCCTTCGTTTAGACTGAAATGATAAGAAGGTCTATACACAAGCACATGCACCCTTGTATTTCGGTTGAAATCTCTGTCAACATTTAAAAACCCCCCGCTTGATGTTTTTTATTTGTAAGATTAAGCTTTGCTTATCTTTTCTGATGTATCTATATTCAGTGTTTTTGTGCTTTTGAAACTGTTAAGGTAATTACTGTATTTTTTTAAGTTATACAGATTTAAATTTATTGTTACACTTAAGCATAATTACATAATTAATTTTGGTTTATGTTGTATTTAGGACTAATTTTTCTCAACCAGAATTATAATACAATGTTAATAAAGTATTTTTCTTGGACAGCAAGGTAGAAAAGTTGTACATCAAGCTCCCTGTTTAATGGGATTTTAGTCCATCAAACCAGACTATGGATTTACATTTTATCAAATGTGTAAAAAATCAGGTAGCTTTTGTCTGAGTGGTGTATTTTTTTTTTACAGCAGGCAAAAAAGTTACATGTGAATGTTTTATTTTGAAGCTACCTAAAGAAAATTGTGTGCTTTGATTTCTTGAAGAAAAAAAATGGCTATGCTTCAGCTTATAGCCTCACAACATATTTAATTTTCAGTTACTGTAGGTTGAATTTCAATATGCTACATTTGTGAATTGTGGTCAAGTTTTGAAATGTTTCTGCAGAACAGTGTTGTAGGAATCGTTCCTCTGTTCTTGTGATGGAAACACGTTTGAGTTTATTTATTTTTTCTTTTTGCAGATGCCTCACATTAAGTTACAAAGCTCAGATGGAGAAATATTCGATGTGGATGTAGAAGTTGCCAAGGCATCTGTTGTGCTTGGAGGTTAGTAGGGAATGGGAATGCTGGAGCTCACAGGTACTTGTAGCGGTGTCAATACATATCTGCAGAAGGCACCTGCTAGTGGTGTTCAGACGTGTTTGAAGTCAAGTAACCATCTACTTTGAAAACCTAAAGTGCAAAATTACTCAGATGACCATGTACTTGTACTTGGATGACTTCTGATACCTCACATGTTTCTGTCACAAGTGTGCAGTGTATAGTTCTGTTTAAGGTAGGTTTTCTATTGACACATGTATGTGTGACATTTCTAACCTATGACCTTAACCCTTTCACTCCCAAGAGAGCCTACATGTAACATCAAACTTCTAGACATATCCCAAGTTTCATTTTGTTAAATACTTAAATATAAATAGTACCATGTGAAAGTACTGCTGAAGAGGCTTCATTTGAATGGTCACACTGTACGATTTCATCTACGTACTCAAAAGTTAGAAGCACCTTTAGTTAATGTCTCTTTGACTGACTCTGGGAGCTTTTATTTAAAAAAATTAAAAAACACTGGTAGATATCTAGCAACCTATGTGGCATTGTTAGGTGTTGAAATATGGGATCCCTTTAGGGGGGTTCCCAATTGGATATTGATTTGCATCAATGAAGGGGTAAATGGGGTGTGTGTATTGGGGTGGTTGTTCTGAGTAGTAAAATAAACATATAGATTACGGTACATGTAAATTCTTGCTGTAATGTTAGTTATTTCCAAGGACACTTTTACCATGCAGTATTAAAGTGATACATGTAGGTGCCCTGTGGATCAAAACAAATAAAACATAATGCAGTTTCTTCTCATTACAAATATTTTTTGTTAACTCATGGCTCATTCAAAAATTTGTCACTTGGTTAGCCTGTGTGGTAGGTGCTAAAAGGGGAGAAACATGAAGACAGACGGAAGTTCAACTGTACTTTTAAAACTAACTGGTTGCATGCAATTTATTTTCTGGAAGCAAACACATGCACCCCAACAGGAACATATTAATTTTTTCTTTTGTGATACTAATGGATCATTCCATGTTTCTGGGAAACCCCCACCTACCCTTCCCCTAACCCAACATTTTGCTCAAGTGATAATAAGTAAAAAATGTTGGGTTAGGGGAGGGGTAGGTGGGGGGTTTCCCAGAAATGTGGAATGATTCCTAATAATAACTGACTTTGTCCCTTTGCTTTTCAACCAAACTGTGTGAACACTTTGACTTGATTTTACAGGTAATTCGACAGGCTAACAATGAAGGATAGTTACCAACTAACGGTTTATTCATATCACGTTTGACTGATTTTTTCTTATGATACATTGACTCTCCAGAGTAGATGTTCACACTATACTAATTCGCACTAATGTTTAGATGATGTTCACACTTTACTTATTCACGCTGCAAGTGTTAAACTGGTTGTATTTTCCTTACAGATCTTGGTATGGATGAAGATGACGATAAACCTGTCCCCCTTCCTAATATCAATGCTGCTATTCTTAAGAAGGTGGGTAGCTTTATACCTATGGCATTCTTAGATTATCAAGAATTTTTAGTCAAGGACTTCTTACTCCTTCACATCAGATAGATTAAGTTAGAAAATTAAAATGACAGTTTAAACGGTGATACATGTAGAACAGTATTCGTCATGTAAGGGGCTTTTGCTCTTAGAGTCAGACCTTGAGTCTCGTAATCTGACTCTGACACTTAAGACTGTCTATGAAAACCTTAAGTGTGACCATTTTAAATGAAAAATGTGGAGCAGTTACTGTACTTTTCTTTAATTGGTACTGTTGGTTATGCTGTACAAGGTGATTTTAACTTTTTAGTCTGTGAAATAAATACTTAAGTATCATCATTCAAATGAAAGGTACAAAGTTGAGTACTGAGAAGTTCATGTATGTACTTTCCTGTGGTGCTGTTTGTTATACTGCACAAGGTGGTAATACCTTTTGAGTCTGTGGATAAAATCCTTAAGTGTGACCACTCAAATTAATGCTACTGAACAGTACTTTCCTGTGGTGCTGTTTGTTATACTGCACAAGGTGGTACTAACTTTTGAGTCTGTGGATAAAATGCTTACGTGTGACCATTCAAATTAATGCTACTGAGCAGTACTTTCCTTTGGTGCTGTTTATTATGCTGTACAAGGTGGTCTAACGTTTGAGTCTGTGGATGAAGTCCCAAAGTATGACCATTCAAATGAAAGCTACTGAGCAGTACTTTCCTGTGGTGCTGTTTATTATGATGTACAAGGTACGTGTAGTTCTAAATTTTGAGGCTGTGGATGAAATCCTAAAGTATGACCATTCAAATGAAAGCTATTAAGCAGTACTTTGTTGTGTTACTGTTTATTCTGCTGGACAAAGTGGTTTTACATGTAATATCTTGGTCTTTCTATGAAATTGTCAAAGGTGTAACCATTCCAACAATAACTACTGGACAAGTTATGATTTAAGATAAAGCGCAGCACTTTTAAGTTTAAAAGAATACATGTTTCAGCATCCCTGATGCCATCCTCAGTTCAAGAAAAATGCTAAAACTAAGCTATTTGTGTGCAATAGTGATTAGAATTGTAAATGAAAATATAAGCAAGAACAGGGGTTGCAATAAAATTTGAAGTAGGCAGCTCGTCTGAATAGAGTAACTGACTGTATCAAGTAGGGGTTTGAAACAATCTTCCTTTAATTACTTTAATTTAGGGCAAAAAGTAGTCAACTTTTCTGAGCAAAATAGCCGACGCTTTTTGTCGGCCGTCGGTGCTTATTGAAAGCACTGCAAGAATAACAAAAAAGTGTGATTATGTGAAATCTAAACATACAGTTTGAAATTAAGATGTTTAACCTGTTGATTTAACATTGATTTAACTACTGGACAGTATTATACTTTGGTTTTGTTTGTTGTTGTATGCAATGTTGATGGTTCTAACTTTTGAGTGTGTGAATGAAACTGTAAAAACTCTGGCATGGCAGATGCCACACAAATGGCAATACAAGGAAGGTTTTCCACGGTGATGGCTAATGGCATATAAGCGCTAGCTAAAGAACGAGACCAAGAAGCAGCGGCAGTGGAGGCAGCAGTTTTGAAGTGTAACCATTTAAATGAAATCTTACTGACTAGTGCAATCATATTGTAGGTTTGTATCTTTTTTTTCCATCACTTGTTTGTGTTGTTACTGTGCAGGTGATCCAGTGGGCTGAGAAACACAAGGAAGATCCTCCACCCCCAGATGATGATGAAAACAAAGAGAAGAGAACAGATGATATTGACCCTTGGGATCAAGAGTTCCTCAAAGTGGACCAGGGTACACTATTTGAGCTTATCATTGTGAGTACAAACACTGTTGTGTGAAGTGGTGCTTTTGATACCAGCACTACTAAAGAGTGGGGACAGACGGGATCCAAAATAGGATGTCTGGGATCTTGAGCCCTGGCTAAATGATCAAACCTTTTCGTCTAACATCATGTTAGAAGAGCTGTTTAACTGCCTCTCTCAACTTTGCTTTTAAATGGTTTTAAATGTTTGATCTAGATCAAATTAATATTTTCACCCAACATTTTGGCCTAAGAAAAAATGTTTGATCGTTTAGCCACCTCTGCCAACATGGCTTGCGTTAGCCAGAAAAAGCAACCAATCAGAGATGGAATTTGGGTGACATCAAGGTATTTTTTCAGCGTAAACACATGAAAAGCATTATGTGGGCTCACTTTGTTTGATGTTTGGTCAAACATCATTTAGCCACTGAACATTTTGTTTGACAACCAACGATGCTGACGAAAATGTTTGATAAATTGTTTTAGCTGGGGCTCTACAGGATCCTGTGTAGGCTTGCAGTTTTCTTACCAGAGTGCAGCATTGTGACATTGCCGCACTGTTTCAGGAAATGTCGCATGAGAATTAGCCCAAGGGGTCCCAAGGCGTAAAAAAGGAAGGAAGAAAAAAAAGCCTTATGCATTAAACATACCTACACTTCTTTTCAATATAAACCAAAATTTTATTGGTTATGGCATCTTCATTCAGACATTGAACATTAATTTTATTATCTAAGAAAGGGTGAGGTATTATATATTTTACTCTAACTCAGAGCTGTGAGTAAGACACTACTTAAGTTAACTGTATCAGTCTCAATTGTGACCCGCTCTTCTCCCTCATGACCCCCCTTTAGCTTCTCTATGGGTCCTGTGGACCCCAAAGTAGAAAATCCTGGTAAGAACACTGGGGTTGTGTAAATAATTACATGTATAGGATTGTAGGATAAGATCGTACAGGATTTTATAGGATCTGAGTATGATCCTTTAGGGTCTTATAAACCAGTAGGATTAGGATTAGGGTTATTACCATTTAGGATCCTGGGTAGGATGATCTGACATTGTCCTACAAAATCCTATTGGATGGTGATAAGGATTTCTACAGCGAACAAGGGTCCTTGTGTTATGTCAGAGCAGGATTAATGGTTAGGAAGAATTGATTTGTAGTTGTAAAAATCAATGTCAAGAAGAAGCCAGTTGAAAAACTCATGCTTAGTGCAGTTGGCTTGATACACACAATTTTGTATTAATTATTACCTCCAGCATCAAAGAATTCTCTGTCTTTTTTCCAATCTTGATGGAAGGAAACAGCAATATTAACTTTGTGGCTTGTATTGCAGGCTGCAAACTACCTCGATATCAAAGGACTTCTAGATGTTACTTGCAAAACTGTAGCTAACATGATCAAAGGTATTTTAAGAGAGCGGTATTCCTTGACAACTGGTACAGTTTGATTGTTAAAAATATTCTGGAATGTTGACTGTACTACAGAAATGCAAGAACTTGTGACTTTGACAAACCACAATCTGATTGCTCTCAATTCCGTCAACATTCCAGAGTATCTCTGCATTATACAATGGTGTGTGGCCCTCTGTTAGCTCCACTGTACATGTCAGCACTGTTTTTAATCCTATTCAATTCCTTGGGGGAAAAATGGCCTTAACTGCTTTTTACTGAACTTGATTCCTGCCTTGCCTCTTCCCAAGATGTTAAAATAGTGTTCAACAATGCCAAAAAATGTAACAAGGTGAAATGAAAAATGTTATGTGGACTTAAAGTTCTTAAAAAGCTTTTAAGCAGGGAAAAAATTGACCAACTCCCTCTCTTCCCCCCCCCCCCCCCAACTCCCATTGGGCAGTCAGATTTTTTTTGTTGTTCCATGCTCAGGATTTTTGTTTTTGTTTTTTGCAAACAGGGAAAACTCCAGAAGAGATCAGGAAGACTTTTCAACATAAGAATGACGTCACACCAGAGGAAGAAGAACAGGTCAGTTTTTTGTTTTTTGTTTTCAATGTTGTTTTGCTACCTGGACCATGTCCAAAACAGTGGTCGACAGCATTGAATGGGGGAGAGGGGTACCATAATTGGGGGAATTGGCATCTTTCCTGTAGGTTGAGGCAATGTTGTCCATGCAAGAGTGGGCTTTGGGTGAAACAATTTTTATTGATTTATAATTATAATACTGGGAAATTGGAAAACATAGTCAGGTAAAGAGAAAACAGTTGTTTTGATGTATATTAGTTGCAATGCCTTGTGTTTGTAACAAAGTACACTGTAGATGGGGCTCAGAATTGTAACAACATACTAGAAAAATCCTAATGACTCCTGGCCCTCTTTGACAGCACATTTCAGACCTTCGTTTTGATCTAACATGTTACATATTAATAACATGTAATTTGACATCTGCCATCTTGGATTCTTTACCCAAGACACAATCCATCAGTATACAGTGTACAGGATTCATTAAAAAAAAGATTTGCAAATGTGCAGTTCCAGAAGTTCTAGAAAATATCGTTACCCTCCCCATGGATGGTCATTGAAAATTGGGAGGGGGTGCCGGTCCGGGGAGGGGGGTCTCAATTTTTACTGAAGGAAAGTATTCACTAAGAAGCTAAGTTGGAATTTCTGGAGGGGTGGGATGGGGTACTCAAACCAAAACAAACAAAAAAAAACATTCTTGAAGCAGGGGAGGGCATGAATATTTTCTCTGAGCACACTGCATCATGGGGTGGTTTCAAATTGCCTGGCTCCAAGTTGAGAGAGGAATCTTTTTCCAGCAAAACAAAAGATGTAGCAATACATGTATGTCTCTTATTTTGAATGCTTTGGTAGCAAATGTGATCAGTTAACAAGACTCCAATACAAAATTTAAATCAATGTCTGTGCACAGATACCATGCCCAAGTGCATTTAGCAATAAGTTGGACATTTTCGGAACCAGTTGGGACATTTGCGCGCCATTAAGGACGGTGCCTCCTTTTGTTACTGTGCATACGCTGTGCGCATCTCAGGATATTCAAGTTTCCTTAAAAGGAATTTGCCCTAAAATACAGTAAAATTTTTGCACGGCTTATGTCTATGTGGAAAAAACAGATCTTAGCAAGTGCTATCAGAATCCAAAAAGAAAATTAGGGGTAACCAATGCATTTTTCAGAGATAATAGGCCCTTTGCATAACTGTGTCACATGACCTTGTCAATCACAAAAAATGGTAATAGCACAAAATAGATATCAGAAATGGAAAGAGCATAATGAAATTAACAAGATTTTCAATTTTGAGGTCACTGACGTTAAAGTGTGACATTTTACAGTTATTTTAATGTTCAAAAAATTGTCAAGGGAAAAAAGCTACTGGGTGGCAAGCATACAAATCTTTTATAATTTTCAAAGTTTCAAACTGTCCTAAAATCTTGCACTTAAACAATAGTGTCCTCAAAATTGGAAATCCTACTAATTACATGAGGCCCTTTCCATTTCAGCCATCTATTTCAAACCACGATCATTTATTATGATTGACAATGTCACGTGACATGGTTATGCAAAGAGCCTATCGAGCCTAGATTTGGAAAGAAATTGCCATACATTCTTTCTATTTTAAAGCCTTTTTAGAATTAAGGTTGCTTAGTTATCTCTGAAAAATGCATGGTGACCCACATTATTCTTTTTAGATTCCAGCAACCCTTGCTAAGATCTGCTTTTTTCCCATAGTCATAACCTTTGCAAAAATATTTCTATATCAGGAGGCCCCACCCTTCAGTGACTTTCATTTCCAGCACTGACAGTGAAAAATTGTGCCTGACTTTATGAAATTTTTCTCTATTTTCATGACAGGTTCGGAAAGAAAATGAGTGGTGTGAAGAAAAATAAACAGAGGGAAACTGTTCTACTGTACTCTGTGATTTGAATACAAATGCTTAAAAAAGTCTGTATTCTTATTTAACAATATCGCTTTTGCACCTTTTTTTTTGCTCTTGATTTTTCCTACATATTTCACTACATTTAGCTGTTTGGTTTGTTAATTTCTGAAGCCAAATTTTAGCCATAAACTTTCTGCATATTCTGGTGTTAATACCTGAGTAGCAATCAATGTGGCATTAACAGTAATCTTTAACACCTTTTTAGAGTTCTGGCAATGTTTTCTTTATAGCAATTATTTGTTTCTCAAAGCTGTAGAGCTAATTGGACGGAGGTTAGTTTAACTGGATCATATTACTACTGCATTTTATTTGACATGTAATTTGTAATAAAAAAAAAGTTTAAGTGTGTTGTACATGGCAGTTCCATTTCATTTTGTGTGTGGGTCTCTTTCAAAAATCTTGCTTACCATTAAGGTCGAGAAGAACACTTCCCCCAAAAGTGTCCTGTTATACTTTTTTGTACCAAGTAAATTCATGTTTTTACCTATATGTGAAAGTATAAATTTGAAATGCAGCTGCATTGGGATTTATATTTTCAAATTGGTATTACTTCAAAAAAACTTCAAAAAAAAAAGGCTATAGCCTTAAGTCTTGTCCATAAAATTAGCTCAACAAGGAGTGTAATGAAATCAAACAGGAAGGAAAAAATCAGTCATACAATGTCCATTCTTTCACACTATTCTTTCGCACTGGCTATTGTTACTGATAATTCTCGGCTACTCAGTAAGTTGCAGCTTTTTGTATTCTCGTTAGCCTACGAACAGGCTCTCTGGTTGGGGAAAGAGCAAAGAAAATTTTATTTTCGCACTTTTTCCCCACTGCAGAGCCTGTTCAGAGGCTACATTCTCATTATCTTTGCTTGGAGAATGGTTTTGAAACAACGCCAAAATATCAACTGAAATATACAGTGTTTCTCGTCTGCACTGTAAATCTTAAGTTATCAAGTTGTTATTCATTTGTTTTCAGTTAGTATATTTTTTGTTTGTTTTTTATTGACTTTGTCTTGAAAGTCTTTATTCTCTGTTGTCTTAACCCATTTTGCAAGCTCCTTATCCCAGTCTCAATCTCCACTTGGTTTGGTTCTTTGATTCCAATATTGATTCAATATTGATTCCTTAGACATGTTTTTCGTATGCAACAAACATTGGTTTGTGCATTTATATGTTCATCTGAAGGCTTATTTTCAAAGAATTGCCTCAGTCAGTTTATGGTCAGTATAACTTTTTTTCTGAGAACGTCAAGCCACCTCAACGATGCTTAGTTGTTTTCTCTGGTTTGTCTCCCAAAAAAAAAAAGAACAAAGGAAATCATTTGACATTCTTCGCCTGGGTTTAAGGTCACTGACATTATCTAGCAATCAGTTTTGAGATTTGTGTGATTTTTTTCCTATTTCTCCCACTTCTTATCACCTTAACAATCCTATGTCCCTCCCCCTCTTTTGCGACCTTCTTTCATATGGCCTGGATGCTGGCCAACAAGGGGAACATGGGGTGGGAGCCTAGGGGGAAATGGGAGTGGGAGCCTAGGGGGAACAGGGGGTGGGATCCTAGGGGGAAATGGGAGTGGGATCCTAGGGGGAAATGGAAGTGGGATCCTAGGGGGAAATGGAAGTGGGAGCCTAGGGGGAAATGGGGGTGAGATCCTAGGGGGAAATGGGAGTGGGAGCATAGGGGGAACAGGGGGTGGGATCCTAGGGGGAAATGGGAGTGGGAGATGTCTGGGAGGCAGGAGGGGACAGGAAGTGGGATTCCCAAGGTGGCAGGAAGTGGGAGAAAAAGGGAAAATTACTCAACCTTGCACAATATTTTGCAATCAAAAAGGTGGGAGCCAACAGAAGGGTATGGGAAGGGCCCCCCCCTCACCAGAAATGGCAGTCCACTCTTTAATAGCCCGGTTTCAAGTTCCTCAAGACTGCCGAAGGACATTTTTGCAAGGTTAGTCTCTGTCTGAAGTAAAATGTGCACAAATACCAGCATGAAAGAGCTGATTCCTAGAATAAACAATAGCCAGAATTGTGAATAGTTTTCTCACAGGTATTTGTGAATATATTGGTTTTACTTCAGAGGGTCAGACTAACGTGGTACATGTATATGGTAAATGCATCTTGTTTTTATCCAGTGGTCCTTGAGAATTTGAAACTGGACTATTTTACCCTTTCAGCCCTATAAATAGTGACAAGTATTTAAGACGGATTCCGCTCAACGTTCGAGCAATAAGTGCAAAAAATATTTACCAAAAAACTACTCATAGCACGGTAACATTTTAAATGCTATTTGAAACATCTCACTCTAGTTCACTTGCCCAAGTGACCCCGCGATGAAATTCTCAAGCATTCTCAAGAAAATTAATTTCAAATCTCGTAAAAGTATGCTAAAAACGGGCGCCATAATGATTTTGTTTTGAACTGACATGAAGCGTCTTTTTAATTGAAATATGGATAACTTCAAAACCAATTTTCTCTCGCGGGGTCAGCTTGGGAGCAAAAGTAACGATAAGTTCTTCTTATCTGTTCTCAAAATGTGACAGTGCTGCAAGTATTTTTTTGGTAACTTAATTTTTGCACTTACTGCTCGAACGTTGAGCGGAAATCGTCTTAATTCTCTTACTATTTGATCAATACTACTACTACTTGATCAAACATACAGATCATGAGAATAAAGAAAATGATCACCAAAGATGAAACATCTTGATTTTTATTCAAATTCTCCTCCTAGCAACATAAGAAATATATGGAGAATAGTGAGGAGAATATGGACATTAATATTTGGGCTTCAGAGCCTGAATGTGGCCACCTTGGTGGGAAATCAAGGACAAAGAAATGTACCTTTGCACAGCAGAACCATGCCTTCATAATGATTAATAATAATTAAAATTTATATAGTGCTATCCAGTTCTGCTCAAGTGCTTCACAAAAAGGTTAAGCATAAATTAAAAAGCTAAATTAATGTGTAAACAAAAATTAACCCTACTGGGAATGATAAGGATAGGTCCTGCCTTTATTACAGCCAATTCATTTTTGCCTGGTTACCCTGTTTGCACTGTATACATATTGTACATGCCCACCCCATGGAAGGTCATCAGAAATTCCTAGGGAAGGGGTGTCTTAGAACCCAAAATTTTAGAAGCAAAGTATGAAGCTAAAGTGGTATTTCTTGGGGGGAGGGGGACGAGGGGAGTGCAAAACAAAAAAACCCTTCTGTAGGGGTAGTATGGATATTTTCTGGAACTGCACATTTCTTCCCAAGACTATTGAGATGAAATCTTTGAAACTACGTCCCAACCTTTGCTTTTTCTCAGCATTTACTCGAGACAGAGTTAATGAGAAAAGACAAATTGTCATTTTTTTGCATATCATAAGAAAATGCTATCAAACCAAATAAACGACCTCTTTATATGCCAGGTATACCATATTAAAGACGACCCCCTAGAGGAGGCCGACATTTGCAAGAGGAATCTGATATAGTTATTTGACAGAAAAATGTGTTATTATGAACAAATGATCGCTGTATAACAGACTGTGTAGTGATTAATTCTGTGACACTGTATTACGTGTGGAGAAAAAATGTCACAGTGAAGGTAGACTATGGGCAGTCTCTGTTTCCACTCAGGGATAGTCGAGGAAACAAACAAGCGAGCGAGTGCGAATTGTTACGTGATGCACGCGAAAATCGCCTGCCGCATTGATATGTGACCTTGCTACACTCTGCTCAACACGCGCATCACGTAACAATGTGGCAGGCTATTTTCACGCGCGCTCGCTCGCTTGTTCATTCCGAGCGGAAAGAGAGACTGCTTGTAGTCTATAGGGAAGGTGAATCCTATAAAAACAAGAAAGTAACTTAATATTGCTTTCAAAAGGACCCCCTTAACCCATCTTCAACATTAAGAGACAGCTCTGTTCATTAGGACATGGTGGGGGGGGGGGGGAGTTCAGGGAAATCTACCCCCATTGTGAGAACTACTTTTTGAAAAATTTCTGGGGAGCCATGGACCCAGGCTCCTGGGGACTCAACCTGAGTGACAACTCCCCCTTTAGTATTATAAACTCATTGCTTTGCCCCTGGGGAGGGGTACTATACATCTATTTTAAGGGAAATGGTCAAAACTATTGTACTCAGACAGGACCCACCATTCTGCAAAAAGAGAGGTGGTCTCTTCATGTACCCCTGTTCCCCCCCCCCTTAAAAGGTGGTGTCTTGTTTGTATAGCCCCCTCTCTATCAGGAGTAGAAACTAAGAAAAGATTCAAACCTCCCTATGCGATTTCTCCAGCAATGCGAGCTTCATGCACAATTATAGCTAATATGAAAGTCTCAACTCAAATTTTGAGGCCAATAAATTTTGTCCAGACAGGTGGTATCTTGCATAGCCCCCCTACCCCTACACAAGGTGGGTCCTCATCGAGTACACTTGTTATGACCACTTCCCTAAGAGATAAATAAGTGAGCCAAAATATGAAACATGAATTGAATGCCCTCCGACATTTATAGTGTTCCAAAGCTATTTTGAAACAATTTTTTTCAATTCTATCGAGATGTTTAAAGAATTTTTCCCGTTTCCTCATCCAAACTACATCACTGCTACTGAATAATTCACTGCAACTTTTTCAAGTCCAATGATATGATTTACATAATTAATTCAGTATATTGTATTTTGTTCTAAAAGTTGACTGAGAATTGACAGGTTTTTAATTCTGAAAATAAAATCAATTCTTAGTCGTTTGTCTGTATGTTCTGAAAATAACTTAACATCAAAATGCTGAGTTCATTATTTATTTTGATTCGAATGTTGTCCCGGTTATATCTGATGGTCACATGAGTTCACACCCATACATTAAAAATTGCTTAGTCAGCATGAGCAACACTGAGAATAAATGCAGTTACTGTATATTTTGCATTCCAAAATATTCCAGTAGAGATACAAGATAAAAAGAATTATTTTAAAAGAAGTTTACACGTGTGCAGTTTAAGTTGCAACCGATTCACTACGAATTTTCATTGATTCAATGTGGCAATACTATACAGTAAAGTTACTGCGAACATTGCACCTTTCTGAAAGATAAAAATATACAAGTTTCTTCCACGAAACTTTTCCTAGCGTTGCTAGACAAGACAATCGAGATATGAAATCGAGAGTTTGCCGCTCACTAACTAGAAGTAAAGTTTAAAAAATATTTTTTAGAATTTTAACCATTTGTACACTAAAATATTCACTACACTACCGTTGATATTTACGCTATTTAACGACAGAAATACGAATAAAAATTGTACTCACGGCGTTAAGACACAGGATTACCAAAATATCGCTTTTCTATCTAAGTAAAGTCCATTCTTGAAAATTTGGGGGGTTTTGCTACGATTACAAACACGTTTTTGGTTAAGACATAAGGTATGCATTGTTCGAACGTGATATCTGTACGTTTGTAAACAAAGTCCGTAGCGTTCAATAATCCCACAAGTTGATAGTAGTTTTCGTTCATTCATCGCGATTCGTCTGTTTCGTCTTCAGAACGACCTGATGATTTCCTCGAACGATAATCGTCAGAAAGATCAGATTCTTGTGAGTCTTTGCTATTGTTAGCTCTGTCGTCGTCGATTCCGACGACGTCAACTTCATGAATCTCGTGTTCAGCAGTTGACGAGTTCCCGTGGCCGACGCCAATTAAGTGCAAATCGACAGTTTTTGTCCTGTTAGTCAGTAACTTTTGCAGCGAATCGTATTTTCTCCTCGCTTCGTCCCTCTCTCTCTTCAAATTATCGTTCTCTCTCGCAAGTTGATCTAGATCTTCACGCAGACGCTGTCTTTCAACTTCCAAGTCCGTCTTTTGTTGGACACGCTTGGTGCGACTGTTTTGAGCGTAGCCCCTGTTTTTCAAAGTTCTCCTCCTCTGTTTGATTCGGTAGATCTCGTCATCCGAGAAGCCACGTAGAACAGAGTTTAAATCTTTTACCGGTAAATTCACTAGAACCTCATCAGTAAGGTTGACTTCTTGCTCTACTTCTTCTTCTTTCTTGACCCTTTTCACTGTGGCGGGCTTACCGTCTTCCGCCATGATGCCGCCCCAGCATCCTCTGCAGTCACAGAACATAACACAATAATTTCTCCTCCCCCTCCTTACGTAACTTATACTTTCTAGGAATTCTAGGAAGTAGGGGGGGGGGAGGGGGTGTACGGCAGGCACCCGCATTAAAGTGACACGAAATGAACTAATAATAATAATGATAATAATAATAATAATAATAATAATAATAATAATAATTGATATTAATAATTGACAATAAAAACTAACGGTAAAAATTCACGACGTTTCGACCGCTCTTCGGTCATTATCAAGCGAAATGTTGAGAATATGAATTTGCATAGATAGATAAAGTGACAAAGGGGCAAAAATATGTAAGGAAAATGTATGAAGTAAAAATATGTAAAAGTAGCTAAAAGTATGTGTAAAAAGAATTTGTTAAAACAATAAAAGCATGCAAAAAAAAAAAACTTACTATATAAAGACTAATTATTTAAAAACCTTCGCACGAATTGAGTAGGTCTGTACATTGAGACTTGGTCTCAGTTCATGGATAAAAAACATTTCGTAAATGAGGCAGTCAAATTTGTTTTTACATTTCTTTAGAATTTTAAAATTCTTGTGAAGATCCTTAGGGGCCAGAGAATGTTCCGAGCGAAAATGCTTGCCAATAGACGACGACACGTTCTTGTGCTCCTCGACGCGTTAAGTGCCGGCACGTAAAACCAACATAACCTGCATCGCACAGGTCACATTTAAAAAGGTAAACTAGGCACTGTTGGTTTACGACCGGCGGCTTGACTTCACGTAATTTCAGGTCTCGCTCAATTTTGTGGCTGATGAAGACGGTTTAAAAAACCCTTACTGATAAGGATTTTAATAATATTAATAATAATAATATGGCGGCGAGTAGCATAGCGTCCGAAGAAGAATTATTCAAAACAAAAGCAAGCCAAGCTTTGAGCGCCGAATCAACTCCATACAGTATTCTCATATACTTTGCTACTTGGTGATTTCTACAAGAAGGTGTCTCTTAGCGAAATACATGATTTTTATTTGTTTACTTTCAACCTCGATTTCTTTTTCTAATTGAACCTGAAGTGAAAATATGGCAACAAGTGAAAACTCGGTCACAGAGGAAACAACTATGCGAGCAAACCTAAAAAGTTAAAGTGGACGGAGCGAAAGCGTATGCAGACAGTTGTTTTTTCGCACGGCTCAAATATTGCTCTTTCTTTTGAGATTTTGCTGTAGTGCGGAATGGACTTAGATTTCTATGTGGTTTAAGAGAACGAATTTTAATTTGTTTTTTAAAGTGTAAAACACATCTTTTAGATCATCGGTAGATTTTAGCGTGACAATTTTCAAAAGGAATTATTTTAAGTTTCTTGGCCTGTATTTATTTGAGGCATTTTGGTATTTAAGAGACTTTGAACATTTTAGCGGCATTAGTGCGCTTATATTCATTTTAGTGGAAGTTAGGGTTTTTTTCTCGAAAATTAGCTGCATAGGCTACGTTCGTGACCTGTACGTGCTATTTAGGGACATAGCATATATACGCCTTGCACTTCTATAATAATAATAATAATAATAATAATAATAATAATAATAATAGTAATAATAATGATATAATAATAATAATAATAATAATAATAATAATTAATAATCGAATCCGATTAATTTCGTTAGCATTTAAGAATAAAAATTAGGGAAAAAACGCAATGTTTCGATGTCGCCATGACATCATTTTCAAGTGAGAAAATATTTTCTAACTTGAAAATGATGTCATGGCGACATATAAACGAGAAAATATTTTCTCACTTGAAAATGATGTCATGGCGCCATCGAAATGTAGTGTTTTTTCGCTAATTTTTATTCTTAATAAATAATAGTAATAATAATAATAGTAATAATAATAATAACAATAATAATAAAGTAGTTGTACTAGTTGTAATAGTACTAATAGTAGCAGCAGCAGCAGTAGCAGTGGTAGCGGTAGTGGTAGTAGTAGTAGTAGTAGTAGTAGTAGTAGTAGTAGTAGTAGTAGTAGTAGTAGTAGTAGTAGTAGTAGGAGCAGTAGTAGTAGTAGTAGTAGTAGTAGTACTAGTAGTAGTAGTAGTAGTAGTAGTAGTAGTAGTAGTAGTAGTAGGAGCAGTAGTAGTAGTAGTAGTAGTAGTAGCAGCAGCAGCAGCAGCAGCAGCAGCAGCAGCAGCAGTAGTAGTAGTAGTAGTAGTAGGCTGATACCAATGTAGAAAATTTTTATATTTAACAATTATTCTACGAGGGCGCGCTGGATATCAAATGATAGATAACCACTATTTAAAAAAATCAAGAAAGAACGGGAAAAATGAGAAAAGAGATAAATAGGGAACAAGAATCAATCACATGACTGAACGAAAAAGGCGCCAAAACCTTTCGAAGTGTTGCAGCGTTTCATTGCAAAGCTGAATGAATCAATGAAAACTGCTCAAAAGTGAACAAAGTAGCACAAGTTTTGGAAAAAATCTTCTTATTATTGGCTCTGAAATATGGCACATGTTTGATTTTTCCTGAAACATTGCTGTAATCATCGTTCAAAGCGGATTGAAGCCGTACAATTTCACTGACCATATTAGCTGCTGGAGTTGAAACGGAGCAAGTTTGTAATCTGTTCGCACAACGCGAAGCCATCATTTGCGTGTTTGATCGAACTGAAGACAGAACTAATTCGAACTTAAAGAGGTAATTTCTATGCAGCTGAGAAGCAAGATTACTGTTGCGAGGAAAATTAGAATTCACCGTTATAGTTTGTTAAACGCAAAGCACAAAATGGGTCATGCAGCAAAGAAGAAGAGACCAGTCTAGTGTCGGAAGCCACTCCGAAAGCAACACAATACAACACTAAATGGGGTAAAAAGTCTTCGAGGAATTGCACCAGCGACGGCAAAGTACATGTGCAATGTTAGAAGTTTTTGGAGTGGCCGATCTGAAATTAGACTGCGAGTAGTCTCTAATTTTGGCAATGGCGATTGTGGGGTGGGCGAAATACACACACGTCCGCGAGCGAAAATTCGAGGCGACGCGACGCGTCCTGCAGTCTAATCTAAAGTGCGAAGATGTTCAAGATCTGACCGTTTCACTAGAGCACATGTCGGCAAATACGCTAAACTTTTGGTTGAGTAAGTTCGTTTGTGAAGTGGTCAAGCAAAATGGAGAGCGTTATGCAGGGTTCAATTCTACCTGTTACCATCCCCCCCGGGGCACATCCCCGGGAATTTGCAATTTTTTTTCTCACTTGGCGGTCTATTCGCCACCCCCGGGCACGCAGAAAGAGACAATTCCCACTCCCGGGACTCCTCATCGACCACAAATACGTTGTTTTGTGTTCAAAATTGATTTCCCGGTACAATAGCACAACCAGACGCTTTTCTAGAGTTTACTGAACGAAGGATATTACATAGTATTAAAAAACATGGACACTTCATTGAAAAAGAAAAGTGAAGAAGAAAGTCTAACCGCACTGGCATTCGGCTGGCGAGTAAAAAATGTTCTTCACCGCGTGTTTTATTCTAAGTATAGCACATACATAAAAGAGGTCCGGAGAGCAAATTGATGACAGCATTTTAAAGGAGTTTTTCTTAGCTTGTTTCACAAGATTACTGGACTGAGTTCTCTGTTTAATATAAGGCCGTGCACCTGTTTCATACAAATACGCTGAAGAAATATTTCTATGTTTGTGATGAACGCCATCCATTCGAGTACGCATCAAACGCACCTTGGTTTAAAAATTTTTAATGAACGTGACTTTGAATACAGATTTTAATTTCGAGAGATTATTCTTCTCCAACCAGACTGCTACAAATTCTAGAGATTTTTCCTGAAAAAAGGAAGTCTTCTCTACGTGGTCCGGCGCCATTTGTCAACTGAGAAGTGATAAGCTAATGACGTGCAACACAAGAAACACGAGAAGTTATTTTAGATTTGCTCCCCCCCCCTACCCCCGGGACAAAACCGTTTCAAACAATTCCCCACCCCCGGGCCCGAAGGGCTGGACTTGTTACGGGGGTTGCCCGGGGGGGATGGTAACAGGTAAAATTGAACCATGCATTATCCGCCCAATTCGCTTTATTTGTTAATTTGTGCGATTAACCGTCATTTGATACCGTGATTGATACGTCAAACTAGTGATTGATTCATAAACTTTGTACAAATTTCCCAGCCTGATCAATCGATGAAATCGATAACAATAGATGACAATCGATGGCAATCGATAACAGTTAATCGATTTATATCGGAAATAAATGACCAATCGATGGCCAAAAAATTTGTGTTTTTTAATTGTCATCGATTGTCATCGATTATCATTGATTTCCATATTTTTTGGGAGGTCAAAAAGGAAATATTTTACAGAAGAAATACGGTGAAATGAAATTACATAACGATCACAAATTTGTCCACGGAGAACACGGCAGAGAAACCGAGTAAAGCATCAGACAAGATCCATGCTGCATTTTAATATTCCGTGATTTATTTCTCATATCTTCCTTGACATCCGGCTTGACAATGCCAAGCAATCGTTATCCTGGTTGAAGGTCTATAGATCCAAAATCTGCGCACTATTTCCGCTAGATTGCACCGTGCGTTGGATTTCGTTGGCTCGTCGCTTCGGTAAAGTAATTTCTATCCTCACGGGCACGTTTATTCCACCTCCAGGACCCCATCTTGCTTTAGCATCATTAACTGGACTTACATTGCTACCGAAATGAACAAATCTCCTGTCTTCTTCTGAGCACCGAACCGCTCGCCAACTTCAACAGATAAAGGGCACTCGTGATAACTTTAACTTCAACACGCTGGATATTCAAAATAACCTGACACATGCTAACCGAGTTATTTGTGCAAAAGACCCAGCAAAAGTCACCAGACACGTACGCGGTCACGAGTGGAACTAAATAATTGATCGAAAATCGATCGAAAGCAAGCAACTTGATAGCAAATGACACTCAGTAGTAGTCGACGATCGATGGTAATCGATGGTAATCGATGACAGTGGATAGCAATTAGAGGACTAGAGCTTGTGATTATCGATTAGTCATCGATTGGCTGATAGCAATCGATAGCAATTAACTAATTGTGATCGATTGTTATCGATTGATCGATTGGATTTCCGATGATCGAATGCCATTTGATGGCAATCAGCAAATGACACTCAGTAGTAGTTGACGATCGATGGTAATCGATGGTAATCGATGACAATCGATAGCAATTAGAGGACTAGAGCTTGTGATTATCGATTAGTCATCGACTGGCCGATAGCAATCGATAGCAATTAACTAATTGTGATCGATTGTTATCGATTGATCGATTGGATTTCCGATGATCGAATGCCATTTGATGGCAATCAGCAAATGACACTCAGTAGTAGTTGACGATCGATGGTAATCGATGGTAATCGATGACAATCGATAGCAATTAGAGGACTAGAGCTTGTGATGATCGATTAGTCATCGACTGGCCGATAGCAATCGATAGCAATTAACTAATTGTGATCGATTGTTATCGATTGGATTTCCGATGACCGATTGCCATCGAATGCCGGATCAGGCCGGGAAATTTACAGAAGTTGTCTTTATTAAAGTTAAGCATACTAATTAGGGGAGTTAGAGACCTTTATTCTACTAATTCATAATTCATCAACCCCTGCCTTTCCCTGCTACCTTTACCCTCCCTGTGCTTTCAGACAGTTGATTTATATTGGGGTGTACAGAGGTAAACATGTGACTCAAATACTGCCTGTTGATTGGTCATAATTTTTATGAATTATTAATGAATTTTACAATTTTTATTAAATGCTTCTGCCCATTTCACTGTATTTTATTTTATGTCTTGTCTTGATATTTTGAAGTGGAAAGCCTTCCTGATAAAACCTACCGTTTGTTTAATTTTAATGATCGACGTAACGATCGATGAAAGAAGTTAATTGTAAACACAACGCTTAATGCTTAAATTTCTATTTCTGCACAGTTTCTTCAAAAAATTTTGACTTGTGTTAGACGACGCTGTTGGTGATGCTTGTTGGTGACGTTGTTGGAATTTCTGCTTAATTTAAATTCGCTGCCAAGTGATTTTTCTTGTCTATTTTTCGCGCTGGGTTGCTCGCGAGGAAAAAACTTTCAGCTCACTTTGTTCATTTTGTTGTTGAGTGTTCATTGACCATATTTGGTCGCAGCAGGTATATGAGCTGATCGCCTAGCTCCGTTCAGCCAATCAAAATGCTAGAAATCCAATATACCTAGTCCAGTTTTTAATAATTCGCGATATTTTGGCCAGACCAGCCACCTTCAGTTGAAAGATGACACTAAAGTTTAGAATAAGGCATTTGATATCCAGCGCACCCTCAAATTAAGAAAAAAAAAGGAACAATTGTTTATATATACATGGATGGCGTTTTCATAAACTAAGCTGGGTAGTTTTCAAATGTTACGAAATTGTTCGAAGACTACCGAAGGCTGCCTTCCCGCTGGTTAATGCTTCGAAACTCATCAGCTATCATTGCGGCCAAGAGGGGCGGTTTCCGACATCAGAAGCCAATGAACGGCTCCTGCCGATATCGATTTGTTCGCGCTCGATTTTGACGCCTCGCCAACTGGTTTTATACGCTCTCCGAGAAAAACTCCTGAGCTCGACTTGCGGGCAAATCTACTATCCTCGAAAGTCTTCAGTGATCTTCGTTTCTTTCCGGAAACCTTTGGGTCATTTTCGGAAATCTTTGGTCGCCTTCGGTCATCTAAAAATACTCCAATTTCAAAGCACAACTTGCAAAACTGTGACCACTTGTAATTTATTTATTTTATGACAAGCGTTTTCTCTCTTTTAAATTATTGTTGACAAATTACTGCAAAAACTTACAATTGGACACCTGACAGTATACAGTCTTCGTACTACATCATTCATCGCATGGCATTAAGATTGAGGAAATTTTAATTTGGCCGACACGGCAAAAAACAAACAAGGAAATGGTGTTTAAGTAGCTTAAAGAGCCAGTGTCACCCAAGGTGCTTTGCGCGGTTGTGTTTTTGTTTTGAAGTTTGGCTGGCGCGTTTGCCAGACGTTTAGCAAATTGTACCCTGCTGCACTGGCCTTCCAGCAAGCTGACATTTACAGTAGTAGCCTCTGAAAATAGTAATATCTTCATCGCTAGATGTTACCGGAGGTAAAAAACTCTAGATCTGACTTTCTAGTCAACGCGTATGGAGCTTTTATAACAACCGATCGATCTCGATGGACGTAAAACCTGAGTAGCCGCTTCTACTCGATATAAAAATAATAAAACAAACACAAGTAGCAAGAATATTGACGTCTTCATCGCTAGATGTCACTGGAGAAAACTACTCAATGGGTATACATGGATCTATTACACTGAGTCCGATCGATTGATTGCGCGATCGATCGCATCGACCGATGTCGGTGGACGCAAAACCAGAATAGCCACTTACACTTTTTGTAAAAATAAAACAAACAGACAGTGAGCACAAGGAATAATTAAGCAAAACAGCACAAGCTCATTACCATAAGCATTATTTTGGAGCAAGCCCGTAGCTACTGTTATTTTGTGGTAAATCAACGTTCCATCTGTTTTCATTCGGCAACGAATGTAGCACTATTTCGGCAAACACAGTGTCAGTACTATTGCTGAAACCCGTAGATGTTTTTCTTTCCCTCCTCTACTGATACACGGACTCCTTCAGCCGTACAACTTTGGCACAGCCCGTAAGACTCGGCCTTCGCTTCAACTTTCCTGAACTCTACGAGGCATTCAATTTAAAGATCTCCTTCTCCATCGCGAAAACACTTCAGAATTCGGAAATATACAACGAAATCGATACGGCGACACTCAATTGTGAAGTCAAAATTCACACTAGTGCTTTCGGATCGCTAACGGCAGCGATGGAAGAAGATACAAATCAGACTTCACGACAATCAAGACAATGGCGTATTTTTCATATATGAAAAATGTACCTCGGCGCGCAAAGTACTTTGGGTGACACTGGCTCTTTAAGGGTTAATTTACAGGTACCGATATATCTAACCTGCGATCAGGCGTTATTTTTCTCGCGGCGGTGTAGTCAACGGAAAAATGAACGCCTGATACAATTACTTGTCGAGTCGTCTGTAAAAAGTCCAGAATCTGGACTTTTTTCTGATTGGTCGGGAAACAAAAGGCAACATAAAGCTGTTTGCACACTTCGTGCCCGCTTCGCGCCTCTGCTGATTCCCGCCAACGAAGCGACTTCCGGTAAATTGTGATTGACTCACTCTTATCTGATGGCATCGCTGACACTCTCGTTGACAGACACTTTAATTGGGGGGCGGCAGACGATTCAACAAGTAATTGTATCAGGCTTTCCTTTTTTTTTCGCCCTCCCTCCGCCGCGAAAAAAAAGAAAGCCTGATCGCAGGTTACGATATATCTGGCCATTTGGCCTGATTTATGATTACCAAAACGAGGCGCGGACACAAAATCGGCCCGATTCATAAAAATTTGGCGCGGTGCAACCATTCATAAATTGGGCTGATTTCAAATTGTCACAAAAAGTGTAAGTTAAAGGAAAGGAAAATTCAAGACTTCAGTAAACTAAACTCGATTTCCTAATTAAAAGAAAGTTTCAGAACATTTTAGCAACAATGGGCCATGAAGCCAAATACCTTTCAGCCTCTTTTTCAAAGCCAGACTGGGTGTACAGCCCCGTTATTCTGTTAAACAGCGGGTAGGGAACTTCCCGTTCCCACAACTTTTACCCTCTGTGACCCCCCCTCCCCCTACTTTTGTTAGATGAAACTATTACTTTGTGTTTCAAAGTGTTGTTCAACTTCTTTTCCTTTACATCACCATATTTTCCCCGGATTTTGCCTCCTGTAGAAGTAATTCTGTATCGGATTATGTATAGGCAAATTTATTAACTTTATGTAAAAACAATATAAATTGTCAAACAAATTTCCAGTCGAGCAAAGACATCTATTGACGTCGTCAGAAAAATACACAAGAAGACAGCGATATACAAAGCGAATTAAACGTTGTTAGCTACTGCATGGTTCGTGCAATCTTCACAAACTATTGCCAGAATTCTAATTGGATGTTTAGAAAAAGCTCTCGCCCTCTCTTTAGGGGCATCGAAGTGTCCTTAATTTTCTTAAAGCACTTAAAAATTTGTTGCACCATCTCTTGTTTTCACTCTTGTCTCAGTTAATCAACTTGCATGAAATCTCGCCTCTCCATCTCTAATCTATCTATCTAGTTCTTCCCAATCCTCTTATCTAATCGTGGCCGAGTGGTTAGGGTGTTGGAGTTTGAGTCCGTAGGTCCCTGGTTCGAATCCCACTCTGAGCACTTCCTGGATTTGTTTCACTGCAGTCGCGAGTTATAAATCCTCCGGCTGCACTTGTAAATAGCCAACTGGTTTGCTTCCCGCCAGTTGGCATTCGTAAAACATGTTATGTTTCATTCGTAATATTTGTTTCAGTTGTTTGAGTGGCACGCCTGTGAAATAGCTGGTAGTACGGAGAATAGCTCAGCGCGCTGACCACTATAATCATCAATTTCCGATTTTTCCAATTTACAATTTTACAATATCACCCTACATAGATCTACCCTCCTAATCAACCAGATCAACTTCAGAGAGTTCGAAAATTGTTGGGTTTAAACTGCGCGAACTTTTAGGCATACGAATTATGATAAGAATAAGCTGAATAATGTTCCAACAACAAATTATATGATTACCTGCAGTGGAATGCCGTACAAAAACCACCCCACTAACACCGAAACATATATACACCCAACCACTTTTTTGCCCCTCCAGACAAACTAAAGTTCATGCAGTTTTTTGATATGGCCAAATCCGTAAGCCTATAAGTGGTTGTTTCAAAAAGGTTCCACTTAAAACTACGTATACGTAGCATTTATAAATATGTACAAGCTAGGTTTTGCTGCCTTCGTTTAATCGCTGATCACTTCGATTCACTGTGCGAATCAAAACACCAGGAACTCTTATATTTAACTCTGACATGTCAACTTTCTTAGCTAACTATCAAATGAAACAAATCGACAGGGGAGTACCCCACTTAGCTATTTATTCGCAAATTATTCGTCGCTTTTTTTTTCTCTCCATCGGCTATTCAAAGTTCAATACTGAAGGTGGTAACGGTTTTTGGATAGTAGAACGAATACAGCTTGGCAAAAGGGAACAGAACATAGGCGTCTCCCTTGCTGACATTTGTCCGGCATGCATCACAAATGCTAAAGACAGCTTTCGTATTTCGTCTGCCGGATGACGGTTAATTTAATTATATAAGTTCCCTTTAGGTTACAGCTTATTAAGTTATAGGAAAAATAAGTGTACGTCAATTTCGATTTTAAACTTAACCTGCGACTGAAAAACTAAAAAATCAACTAAAGCTTGGCTAATTCTGCTACGAATTTTTTAAATTTGTTTGTTTGTTTCTTCTTTTCTTGGCTTTTTTTCACTTTTTGTGTTTGTGACATGGTATTTACATTTTACCCAGCCGCTACCGCTAGATTCTCAGGCGATTGTCAAAACGTATAAAAAACTCCTAAGACCTTCGGCCACCTTTTTCTAAAATAATGAGAATGCTGTTCAACTAAACCTTGTTGTTAATCTAAGTCTGCCAATAGAAATATTTAGTAGCTCTACCCTCACCCTCTTTTAAAACCCTCCCTCCTCCCCTTTGGGTTTCATTTTGCTGAACTCAGATAACAAGGGCTATCGGAATCTAAAATAACATTGGGGGTAACCACGCAATTTTTAGAGATAATTGAGCTCAAATTTGGAAAGAAATTTCCATACATTCTTTGTATCTCGACGCTTTTTTGGGATGATGGTTCCTTAAATATCTCTGAAAAATGCGTGGTTACCTACATTTAATTTTTCTTTTTGGATTCCAATAACATTTGCTAGGATCCACTTTTTCACGTAGTCATAACCTTTGCAAAAATACTTCTGTATTAGGAAGCACTGTCCTTAAAGAAAAAATATTTCTTCGCTCATGACCACCTAAACTATGCTAGAATGATTCCTCTGTACCTAGCCAAAATGCAGCTGTTGCCAGAGTCAGATCCCGAGATCTGTGATGGATTTCTTAGTGGAAACTGGGTTGTGAATAAGAACCCCAATACGCCATTCTGTGCACTAGGAGCCTAGAATGCGCTTGAGCACATCAATCGTTCAATGAAAGTGTCAGGTGGATTGGTTGGAAT
The DNA here is from genome assembly GCA_964017195.1 of Siderastrea radians. Classification (NCBI taxonomy): domain Eukaryota; kingdom Metazoa; phylum Cnidaria; class Anthozoa; order Scleractinia; family Rhizangiidae; genus Siderastrea; species Siderastrea radians. The sequence goes on from OZ024898.1 coordinate 20,887,653, forward strand.
TACCTTCTGAATCCGAGTACCCGAGTCAAGTTTAAAGTACGGCGGGCAGTTCGTCCACAACGTCAGTGTCTCACCACCATGCTCTCACATCTGCTGTGCTTGTCCGTGAAGAGAAGAGTGTCGAGCAGTTATTGACCACAATGGAGAACTTCACCAATCCGATTAATCAGGATAGTGGCGATATATTTAATCTTGTAGTGAAGGTTATGATCAGTGCCGGAGAACGTCAAGAGAGACCTTTGCGAGCAAAGTACCATCGGACAGAAACTCCTTAGTGTTTTGTCAAAGAGCGCATCCAAGGAAGAAAAACCACTATCTGGGCCCCAATGAAGAAACAAAAGCTTCTCACTCGGAAGACAGAAGGAAAAACAGGCAAACTTGGGGAAGACAACAACTTCGTGGAGCTGCAAGAAGACAGGAACCTGTTTGCAAGAATGGTGGCTGTTTGCAAGAGCCGACCAGCGATTGATATTCAAGAAGCCGTCGGGACATGAGTTTTCCGTTGTGCCAAGATCGATGTTTGCAGCTGATGGAAAGATGCTTCGTTTCTCCTGTAAGAGCGCCCTGATGAACATTTTGGGGAAGCTGCCGGTAGAGCTGAATGAAGGCAATGGCACTAATGTGACTCAGAATGAGCAAACCTGAGAACAGCGAATGAGAGTCTCTGTTGTTGATGCGATGGCTGAAGTGCAATCGTTGGACAAGCCTGAATGAATAAGAAACTGTTCGCACCTAGCAGATCACTTCACCAGCCGCATCTTTGAGAAGTACAGGGTCAGTGAAGAACTCCGCCTGAATTTTGACAGATATGATCTCCCATCCTCCTTGAAAGAGGGCACTCGCATAAAGAGGCAAGGAGGGCAAACTGTAGTGTATTATCGCATTACTGACTCCAACCACATCGCAAAAAGTGTGTCAGCTGTATCTACTGAGGACAGATATCAGTACAGTAAAGTAGTTGAGATGGCGGCTGTTTAGAAAGAAGCAAGTGCGATCAGAACGGCTACCCCAACCCAAGCTGCCTTAAGTCAGGCAATCTTTAGAGCCCACTATCAACGTTTGGTGTGGAATAACAAAGAGGTCCCAAATCCTACCCTCCCATCACCAGAAAACTTTGGTTGGACTGGTGCCTTGGATGACAAAAAACTACCCCAGCGCCAGCTAGAAGCCACCATCTTTCTTGTCAAGTGCTAATATGCCAAGGAGAAATGTTCCACAAACTGCTGTCAGTGTAGAAAAGCTGGGCTTATTTACTGCACTGATCTCTGTAGTTGTTCAGGCAGTGGGGAGCCATGTAAAAACATGTATGAAAGCGATGATGATGATGATGATGATGATGATGATAATCATGATGATGATGATGATCATGATGATGATGACGATGATGATGAAGTCTAGGTCTCAAGAAAAAGGAAGTGCAAGTTAAAACATAATTCGCGAGGAGTGACATTTTTGAAACATTTAAATAATCAAATAAATAATTAAATAATCAAGCCCCAAACCCCAATGATTGCACATCAGTAGGCGATTTAATTAAAGGGGAGGTCTCCTCGTACAAGCTGGGTGGTTCCTTGAAAATAAATAAATTTTATAATAAGCAAAGTGTAATCTCTAGTTAAACCTTAAGTATTTTTTCTTCCTTTCTTTTGTATGCTTCTTGTAATTTCTTTTCTTTTCAAAGTTGAATAAATAAATCAACAAAATTTCTCTGACGTTTGAACATTTAACTGAGCTGCACATTCTAGAGTGATGGAGATTAAGCTATTTTCTCTTACAATGGCACTGTTTGAAGTGACAGTCACCCTTCCATGCTTGACACGTCAGGATCATGTCACATAACCACCCAAAGACCACAGTTGAAACTGAAACGTTAATCTCCTATCTGTATAACCTTAATGGATGTATGTTTTTCCATAAAAGAAGCACTCAAAGCACGTTCGTAATCCAGCCTCATTTCCATGCTCCTATGTTCACGTTTTTAGAAAAGCGACGCCCTCTACATGCTGGTTTATAACAACACTGACAACATTGGGATTGATATTAATTTTTTTGTTATTCTGGTGTTGTATATCCACAATTAATAAAGTGATAGCTTAAAGTGATAAGGAGTCCCATTCCTCAGCCTCGTTTTCATGCTAGCTTGGTCACTTGGTGACTAGTGACGTGTCCTTTTGCCTTAGACCATGAGTTTTATATTTCCTGTTATGTCGGTTTCCCTTTATCCACTGCTACTAAAGTTATAAGAAGTTTCATTTTCAGCCTCGCTTTCATGCTGGCTTAGTCACGTGACTAATGACATGTCCTATTGGCTTAAACCAACACTGTCAACAAGGGTATTTATATCTTGTGTTATTTGGTTTTGTTTTAACCACAGTTAATAAAGTTTTCAGAAGTTGTATTCCTCAGCCTCGTTTTCATGCGGAGTCCATAAGGCGTTTTTCATAATACCCCCTAAAAAACCAAGTACGATAAAAAAGCAATGCTGATTCAACGGTAGGGAAACTATATATTTACCAATATTTCAAAAGGCACAGCCTTTCTCCTTCAGGGTCTTACAGAGAATGACTCTAAGCCCTTAGAGTCATTCTCTGTAAGACCCTGAAGAAGAAAGGCTGTGCCTTTTGAAATATTGGTAAATATATAGTTTCCCTACCGTTGAATCAGCATTGCTTTTTTATCGTACTTCGTTCTTTATTTTTTGCTGGTTAGATCCTTCACTACAGGATCCGGTACTTTTATTTTGTTACGGTGGTCCATGCAAAGTTTACTACCCCCTAAAAAGCCTCGGTGAAAGTTATAAAACTGGCAACAAGATTTTTCTTGTTATTTGAGGTCCCCTTAATACTTCTAGACTAGTGACTTGTTTTTAGCTCGGAATTCCCACGGGAATACATATGCTGCCAGACTAAATGGTTTTATATTTATTTCCGTATCTAAGAATGCTGTTCAAATAAACTTCGTTATCAATCTATAAACATCGTAAAACTTCTATTAAGCTCCCAGGGGCTTATTTAATTTCAGGACTCACGAACGGGGGCTTACTAGAGATGGGGCTTAATAAAGAGGGGGTTATTTTAAGTCTTTAAACTCAAACACTGTTAACTTACTACTTGTCGAGAAAGACCGGCCCACTTTATGTATTTTTTCCTAGCCTTTCAGTATAAAAACACGCCAACTGGCGATGAAGTGGGTGGCTTAACAGAGATTAGGAGGGTCTAATTACAAAATCTGATGCCCCAAAGAGGGGAGGGGGGGGGCTTATTTTAAAAAATTGACTTTGAGAGGGGGCTTATCGGGGTGGGGAGTTAATTGAGAGGGCGGGCAGAAATAGAGCTTTTAAGGCATAAAAATCTTAGTAACTTAACCCTTGTGCCTTCTTAAAACCTTCCCTCCCACCTTTTGGGTTTCTGTGGCGTGGCTTACGAGGAAGACGCGCGAGTAACACTCGTAATTAATGGGTTGTAATCTCACGAGGAAATAGGGACCGTTTTGCATTCTGAACGACGCAATGTTACCATGATAAACGTTTAAATTGTGAAGAAAGTGGAACTTTAAAGAGGACCTAAGCGAGATAAAACACTTCCCAGTCATCAGGTGAGAAGTTGTAGCTTCCAGCCAGGAGTGTGCCGCGGTTTTGTACTCCGTTTGGAACAGAGTAGGAGCGGCCAAAGTTTGTGCGTGAATATTGGTTACTATTGGCATTATTAGCGATGAGGATGTCGGTCACGCCACCAAATGTTGGGCCAAGACCTGCGTTCCTGTAAATTGCTCTAAATGGCCATATCACCATGCTCTTAAATGGTCCAAGACCTTCGTTGTTGTGGAGAGAAAAAATAAAGGCCTTGGAAGTGAAACCATAGCTGGCACTGGACTCTACAGAACAATGAAAATAAATCAAAGATATGAATTCCAATAAAAACATTGCTTTTGACTTCCTTTTCAATGAAATTAAAAGGAGGTGAAGACAAGATACTAATTTGAAAAAAGTCTGAAGATTTTACAAGATTTGAATATTGCATCTTTCTAATAGACATTTTTATTATTATTAGTGGTTTTGTTATTTCAAAATGATAAACAACTCAAGCTAACAGTCGAACCTCTTACACACGGGGACCTAAAGTATGGGACTAAGTATCCATATTATGGAGGTGCCCGTGTTATAGAAGTGTGTGTAAGATGTGGTGCGACTGCACGTAATTACAAAATAATCCACAACGTTTGGCCTGGATGGGTTAAAGATGGTAAAGATGTATGTCGAACTGAACAGACTCGGTACTTTTGGATTCTAAAATAGCAGCATGGTAAATAATTGTGTCAGTGAGAAGATGGCTGTATACATACACCTAAAGTCGTGTGCGTGGAAGGTTATTTGGAAGGCGCAGAAAATTGTTTCGGTTTAGGGGAAGGAATTCGGTGGGGGTGTTTTTTCCTGTAGGAAGAAAAGCCGTTGCTTCTCAGCAGTGAAAGATTGTATTTACCCCAAGGTATGTCCGTGTATCCGCCGAAAACGTGATCACCAACTTTAATTATGGTGACCGTGTGAGGTTTTCCATCGCACTTGGTGTGGAAGTTGCTAACATCCCAGCCGTCAGAGGAGGCGCGGTAACACAGCAGCCATTTTGAATCATTCCCAACAGCAGGCGCCAGGAACTGATTAAGGTGACTTTGGTAAACAACGTTGTTTGCGATTATAGTGGAAGCAATCGAGGAAACTGCAATAAAATCAATATTTAACTAAATTTTTGCGGGTCAAGTAAAGAGCTCTTGAGAGATCATGCATGTGCTGAGTAGCTTAAAAAAGAATTTCCCATTCACTCAGTCTGGGTGTTGCACAGCCGTGGTCCTGCAAATTTTACAATCTCATTGGTTCCTGAAGTTAATAAAACTTTTTGCATGATCTAGCCTGCTGTTTAGTAGAATTTAGCAACACCTAGTTACCCTTTTTCAAATGTTTAAATGCGTTCATTGACCCAAGTATTTATCTTTCTTGCTTTCTTTCTTTCTTTCTTTCTTTCTTTCTTTCTTTCTTTCTTTCTTTTCTGTCTTCATTGTCAACAGTTTTAACTAAGATATAAAAAATATCAAACACGGTTTGCTGTCACACTTATTGATATCTACAACAGAGATAACGACAAACAGTTTCAGTTCTGTTTGGTTTTATCCACTGGTTACGTCACGTCAGTGACGTAACCAGTTGATGTAAGAGCCTAAATTTCAACGTGGATGTTTGTCTTCTGCGATGTGGCATCTACCGTTAAGAAGAAAATCGCCCAAAACTGCCTTCAGACGCTTGGGAAAGTGGTAAAAACACAGCAAACACACATCATGTAAGGTTCTTAAAATTTTATCTCGATTTTAGCGTATTTTTGGCTAAAAACCACCCATTTATTTTTTTTGATCGAATTTCAGCTCCACACAAATTCTCATATTATGCTTTGGTTTGCACTTGCAAAGTATTTTCCTGCAAGTTCGGGCAGGAACTAAGTGGAACGTGCAGCCACACATGCAGTACAAATTTGTCCGCCTGAGAATACATCCAGATCCAAGAACATTGGGAACTAACGACGATAAAATTTAATGAAGGCACGTGTTCCCCAGAAAGTCAAAATCTGAGCTGAGCCTTGGGAAGGCATGCAGAGTTGCGGGTATATTTTCGTCGGACAGGCTTCTGCACGTTTGTGACAAGGTTAAAAAAACGTCACCAGGTCTGCATGCACTGCATGCCTATGTTTGTAAATGGCATACTGCAGTTGTTTCTACCCTGTTTCACATCGTTCCTCGACAAATCCAGGAAGGCAGATGTAACGAAACCCGTTAACTTCATCTGAGCATGTTCTATTATTAAGAAAAGGAGAACTTTCACATTCATTAATATCTGCAACAAATATGCCACTTCTTTAAACGCGTTAACGACTTCTGGTGAATCGTCAAGCACAGTTAAATCCATTGTCTTGGAAAACTAAACATGTTCCATATCACACTATACATGTCCCATGGCACTAATGAGGAGGGCCTGATGTTTGACGAACAATGATATTCTAAGGAGAATTTAGATGCTGGTCACTCCTGGGTGTTAAAGGGTCAAAGAGTGCTACTCTTAAACTGGAGCTTTCAGGGAGATCCAAGCCAAGGTCAGCAAAAACTTCTAAGGAAGTCTGCCGTGAGAAACAACGTTTAGAGACTAAAATAGACTTAAATAGAGCAAATAGACGACACTACAAAATTCACGTGTGGGTTAAACTAGACCTTGAATCACAAGATCAGATATCTTCAGGTAACGCAACTAACATTTTTCAGTTAATATTTTACAACAATCAACTCAATAACATTCTTTACAGAAGGCGTAAAAGCGTGCCAAGATCATTTGTCCGAGCTGGCTATTTGCTGTAATGAGAACCGGTAGAAACACATGACCGTAGATACAGCTCCCGATTAGCTAAGGCCTACTCGTAGTATGGTCACTACAAAATCAGCTGGTAATCGCCTCCTTACCTTTGGATCAAACTATGAACCGTCAAAAAAGAATAATTTTTACTTATCGTCAAACGGTCAGAAGTCGACAATTTTATGCAAGTCGTTCAGTGCCCCTCTAGCTTTCAATAATCAGTTGTTAAATTGTTAATTAGTGAGCATTTTTAGAGGAAGATCCCTCGCAAAAACAAACCAATCCTTAAAATATAATTTCATTTAACATCAAAGCTTAAATCGTCGAAGGCCTCTTCTCTTAATAACCGCTAACCGTCAAAATGTCTAAAATCCAAGCATGAACGTTCAAGAAGCTATATTTTAACCCTCGTCTGCCAAAATAACTCTCGCCATTGATACGCCTTGGTAATTGTTTAATGCTAAACTCTTTACCTGTTTCGCAGTTTTTTCCCGTAAATCCAACTGTGCAAAAGCAGACATAGCTGTCTTCCTCGTACAGTGACACACACTTGCCATTGTTCTTACACGGCAAACTGTTGCAAGGTGACTTAAAGGTAAAAACAAATCGTTTACTCTAAAGAGATTAAGGTAAGGAAAATATGTAGTGGATAACAAGTGACTGTTACAATTAATTTGAAAATAACCTTGACGTTCGCTCTAGCTGTGTGCGATCTGGGTTTTACTAGCTCCATAGAAAAACCGTTTTTGAAAAGTCAGAAAATTGAAAGAGCTTTAAAGACAAAGGCCATCAATTAGGAAGCTTAAGCACAAACGTCAGACAGCTACGAACTGCAACTTGAAGCTGAATGTTTCCCTTTTGAAGCAGTTTGAGGCTATAATGTTCGCAAAGACAAGCAATAGGATACTAGAAGGGATCATTCAACGTCCGCTTAACATCCAAAGCTCATGAACGTTCGTGCTTAAATTTCCTAAGTTTTCGTCATTGACGTTTTGCATTTCTATGACTGCACAAATCCCCTTGGCGGTCATTGCTGGCTTGTTTAACTACGTTTATTTTGTCGCTGGGTTGACACACGTTTCTTCCAGGAGAACAGAGAGCAATTAATTGTAACGCCTTGTGATTAATTTTCTCGCAGTTCTTTTTGCCTCACCCCAAGGCCTTGTCGACACCATTCTGTCAGGCGGAGAAAAGTGAAGACTTCCAAAGACAATCTCGGGGAAATAAGACTGAAGGAATTAAATCTCCTCGCTTAGTTGTACAATTATTGCAAAGACAGAGAGTCTCCTAGTTTAACAAGTACCATCTCTTCCTAATATCCACATTCTAACGATCAAGCGAAAAGAAGTAATCAATACTATACTGAAATATTCGTTGACTCAGTAGGCTACTGAACAACTTGATCATTTTTGTTTGTTAAAATTTAAGACTGCTGTCCGTGTGGTCACTTCTGTTGGTTAGTTCAAGCAAGAAATAATTTTTTTTGTGGAAAATGATACTCCACTTACCGCAATGCTGTAGTGGTGGAAAACGTTGCTTGGGACGAGCTTATCAGAGTTGTTGTACTTGTCCGATGGGAGCAGTTCACATAAAAGCTTTCCATTGATGTCCGGGAATGCAGCCAGATTGAAAGAAAAACAGGGTGGGGTTTCTAAACAGGCAAACGCACAGATACTGTTGCGTTCAACAAGATCTCCTCCAATACTTGTGATGTTCAAATATGAAAATTTGTCAGCCTTGAATTTGCCGTAAGAAGGCACGCCATTTGTGGCTCCTCGGTTGATTCCTTTCTTGGCTACAAACTCTGAAATTATCAATTTATTAAACCAATTTCAAATTAATTGAAAACGGTATCACAAACAACATTTTATAAAACATTGCAAGATTTGTCAGAAAAAAGATGAAGCGTTTCCCAAACAACTAAATCCGCGATTATGGTCCTCAAAAGGAACTGCACCGATTCCGGTGAGGTTTAGGTAGAAAAACGCGTCTGGCATGAAGTGAACATGACCAGACCAAGAACTATCTCGACGATTTCCTTTTTAGTCACATATAATGATAGAAATGAGCAAGAATGTGTTCAATAGAAAAAAGGTGACGAAATTTGAATATCATTTCAATTGAAAATTGCGAAATTGGTCGTTCTTTTAAACGGGATAAGATAATTGATTACATTTCTGTAGAAGAATAGGCTGAAATTATAAAAAGTGTAGGAAAGTACACATTACCTTCATGAGCAACAATGGTTCGATAAGAGACAAAAATTACAAGTACAGCGAGGCAGGCTTTTTTTTAATGCAATAAACTTTATTAACTGCACCACAAACAGTACATTACATTGCCATGTTACATTACAAAAACACATAGTAAACTATAGTTAACTACAAGGTACACTAACTACCCAAATTACGGTACACGTTACAACTGCTACTAACAAATTCGGCCAAAAGAAAAAAGAAAAAGTACAACTGGAGAATTCATAAAAAATTGTAGAATCCATAAATTGTATACTTTTTATGAAAATAATGATTCAGCGATTTAGTGAGCAGTGCAAAGTGGAAAAAAAATTGCAAGATAGTCAATTCAGACTGAAAAAGATAGCGTCTCTAAACGTGAAGGGGGTTGGGAATTGTGCAAATTATAATAATTATGGCTTGCAAGAGACTAAATAGAATTGAGAAGGGGAATTAAAGGATCCCATTTCTTAGAGCTTAAGCCTAGCTTATAGTATTCGATTCGATTGGGAGTTAACGACCGTCAAAAACATTTTTAAGTTGGAGATCGTATTACTGGTCTTACAGCACCATATGTAGTGTCTCGCAAGAAGAAAACAAAAGTTTAATTGAGGAGAGAATTTAGAGGTGTCTGGCCTTAGGCCCAAAAGAATTGCGATATCTTTCGGATAGTTTCGAGGGATCAAAAGTCCAGAAGTTTATCAAGGTTTTCCAAAAAAGTTTGACTTTTGTACAATGCCAGAAAAGTAAATGAGATTTTCAGGAGCATTGCTGCAGAAAGAGCAGTCTGGGTCTTGTTTGATGCCAATTTTTGTTAGAAACAAGTTTGTAGGTAATATTCTGTGAAGAAATCTGTATTGGAAGTTAACAAGTGTCGTACTTTTTGTGCACTTGGCTGCCACACCATAAGCGGTTTTCCAATCTGCAGACCGCCCTTCGTCGGAAGCGATGTTACTGTTCCATTTTGATTGACTTTTCACTGGTGAAGAGCTTTTGAGAGAGACAAGTTTCTTGTAAACCACTTTATTTCCTTTTGCGCTTTTATGGGAAGATTTCAAGGGCAGATGTAAGGGCAGATGTAAGTCCAAATATTTCAATGGTTTTATTTGTTTTTTTTCATGTTTCAATAAAATCTTCGAGAGAAAGAAAGTTGCATGATTCCTTCATTAAATCTTTTACTTTTAATATTCCATGAAGGAAGAGTTGTTTTTCGAGTACCGGCTTGTCATCAATCCTTATTAACGTGTTGTGCCACAATGGCTGCTCAAAAAATTGTTGGTTGGTTTTTTTGACATCCTCAAAGTTGACTTCTGACCATATTTCTAGTAGCTCTCGTAAGAAAATGCTCTTTACTGGTATTGTCTTGAGGGAGTCGGCCTTATTTAGATTGCCCCTAAAAAATTAGACTGCCGCCATATTTTGCAAGTTCAAGTTCGACAAATTCTTTCCATTTTCCGTGGTTCGAAACATCAAGATATTTGCGGATCCATGTGGTCTTCAGCGATTTATTAAACAAAGATAAATCAATCATTTTTAGGCCTCCTTTGTTATAGTCGTTTATCAACACGGTTCGCTTAATCTTGTCACCTTTGTTGTTCCATAGAAAACAATAGAAAATGTCATTTATCTCTCTGACAATCTTTGGGTTTGTTGCCAGCGGTGTTAAAATATATGTGAGTTGAGACGCGGCCAAACTCTTGATAACTTGAATTTTACCAATTAACGTTAATCGTCGATAATTCCAACAGCTTAGGACATTTCTAATTTTGTCCGCTTTCTCAATGTATTTCAGATTTAACGTTATATTTGGGTCCGTAGAAATCCAAACACCAAGGGCTTTCACTCTATTTTCTGGCCATTTAAAATTCTTTTCGGGGAGAAGTTTTTCCTTCTTACCCGCCGTTGATCCAATCCATAAGGCTTCAGTTTTTTTGTCATTGAGTCTAAGGCCCGACCTAATGCCGAAATTATCAATCGTATCAAGGGCAGCGGACAAGGACTCTTGGGTACCGTTTAGGATTAAGGTTGTGTCGTCCGCCTATTGGCTTATTTTGATTTCCGTGCTATTAAGAGAGATTCCTTTAACGCTATCATTAGTCCTCATTAGCCGCAGATTGCTTTCCCTAAAATCTCTACCGATAGAATAACAAGATACAGCGAAAGAGGGCAGCCTTGCCTAACACCTCTTTGTAGTTTGAAGAAGTTACTCGACCAACCATTGTTTGAAATGCAACTTTCAATATTATTATAAAAAGTTGGAACCCAGTTTATTAGTGAGGGACCAAAACCAAAGCATTCAAGCGAGCGATAGACAAACGACCATTCGAGAGAGTCAAAAGCTTTTTCAAAGTCGAGGCAGGCTTTTTCTTTTTTTTTTTTCATTTTCTGTTGCAGTTCAAAAACCTTTTTAACTGAAATGTAGAAATGTATTTTAATCACCGTAATAAGCCTGCAAAGTGTTTAAGGGGCGCTGTCGCTAATTTAAATTCTGTTTGTTTGTCGTCCTGCAGACCATGCTCGATAAACCGCAATCCTACTGGTTAATTATCTAAAAAGGATGTATCAGTTTGCGTCGAAAAACGTTTGATTGACTAATCCTCCTTCCCTTTATAGCAATTATCATAAATTTCTGTTTAGTAAAATTAATTCAAATGAAGTGTTCTAAAGCTCGTAAATGTAGCACAAACCATGTGATGGTCAATTCACTACTGGGATTTTGTATACTCATTATCAGACCGTTTTTCAACGATGCTGTTTTCTTGTTAAAATGATGAGACTTTTAAAGAGGCACATTAATAAATTAAAAATTAGAGTGTCGAGGTTTTGGCAGACTGGACACACCTAAAGGTTGCCATGAACAGAATATCTCCAGTTTTCTTGCTTTGCCTCCATATGCAATAAATGTCGGTATTTTTTCTTTTTTATAGAAGAAGCTTTAAAAAAAAGACGTTTATTCTTTTTAAAGCTAACGACTTATTTACGGATTAAATTGCTCTAATTAAGAAGAAATTGGTATTTGTTTAATTAAATAAACTAAAAAGAGTTTTGGGAGAGGCCTCTGTTAAACTGTCATTCTTCTCTCTCTGTACAAACAAACCCAACATAAAGCTTAGTTAAATAAACATGGAATATGGCAATAAACAAGTCGCCTGTTAACCCACTTTGGCATTGGCAAATTTATTAAGTACCTGAAATTGGTCAGGAGTGTTTAAGGATATGTGGAATAATTAAGAGGAAACGACAATATTAAAAATATCGAGGACTTACGGTTTTAAAATCCATTGCGAAACTGTTTGTTTTCGGACAATATTTTTCGCTGTCTTTATCGATTAACGACTCGAAAGAAGAGGCATGGTATTAAAAGATGAGAACTGAGAAAAATACGTTCTTTTTTTTATTCAAGTCAATTTACTGAGGTAAACTTGAATGTTTTAGAAAGGTTGTCGGGTGATTTTGTTTAAAGTTAAGAAAGGATAAGTATATAGCGGATCATATCTTATTACATTCGGCCACTTGCGCATCACCTTTCGGCTGCGAGGTTTGAACCGCGGTGTCGTAAAAGGAAGCTTAAACTTGTTACTCTTAAAAAAAGGAAAGAGCGACCAAAAATGTTTCAATGAATGGTTTATATGAGAATGCAAACTTGTTAATTATGTCCCTTCTTAAAGACATGAAACCTAAAAAAAAAACATTTTGGGTTAAAAGAGTCAGCTTGGGTGTTTCTAAAATTTCGATTTCTGAATTCTTGACTTGAATTCTTCCTTTTGATTCTTGAATGACGACCCCATGTTGTCATTTTCAAATTTAAATTGCAGGGAAGTTTGAAAAAATAATGTGAATAATAAACAGGAAGTTGCCGTTAGAGTTCATGACTAAAATTAAAGAAAAGCCATTTGCGCAAAAAGAGTTAAATCTTAGGTGTTTAATTTCGGTTTCTGATTTCTTATGAAAGCATTTCGCAGATAAGTCAGTCCAGATTTCCTTAGCGCTGCTTCATGTTCCTCTGACGGATGTTTCCCGATAGCAGATTGTTTAACTGTGCTCATAAATGTTCCTGTGGACGTGTCGGCAAGTGTAGAGTACATAATTTGTATTGCACATAGCCCAGCAAATTTACATTTCCCTATATTTATTCCTATATTTTCCTTTACAGTTGCTTATCTAAAACTTTAGTGTATAATTGTTTCTTTTTCTGGTAGAACTTTGCCATAGAATGAAACTGAGTAAAATATTTAACTTTGTTCTAGTTGAGATAACTTGAGCAGGTGTATTGCCGATGTCCAGCTAAAGCTTGATGAAACAGGTAATGAAGCACGCAATGAGATTAAAAATAATAAATAATAATTAGCCCTAGTAGCCTACTTGTTCAGTCGGCCAACATAGTTCCGAAGCGACGGGAGAATAATGTCCCGGCCATTCAACAACGTTAATCAAATTTGAGAAGTTAACGTTTTTTGTACCCTGTTGAAAGATGTTAAAAGATTCTGAAGAATGTTGAGTGATGTTTCATGGTGCTGAACCGAGGTTTGTGGATCCTCGGTTGATTTCTTTCTTGGCTACAAACTCTGAAATGGTCAAATTGTTTAATCAAAATGTAAAATTACTTTTTTATATATATAAACCGTATAAAAAACATTTCATGAAACATTGCAAGATTTATCAGAAAGAGATGAAGCGTTTCCCCGCCAAACAACTGAATCCGCAGATCATGGTCTTCAACAAGAACAATGCACCTATTCCAGTGAGGTTAACGCGTCTGGTATGAAGTGAACATGACCAGAGCAAGAACTGTCTCCACGAATTCCTTGTAGTCACATATAATAACAAAAAGAGCAAGGATGTGTTCAGTAGAAAACGAGTGACGAAATTTGAATACTGTTTTAATTGAAAATTGCAAAATTCCTCGTTCTTTTCAATGGGATAAGATAGTTGATGAACTTTCTGTAGAAAAATAAGCTGAAATTATAAAAAATGTAGGAAAGTACACTTTACCTTTATGAGCAACAATGGCTGGATAAGAGGCACAAATCACAAGTACACCGACGAAGGTCTTTATAACTACCGGGGCGTTTTCCATTTTCTGATGCAGTTGCAAACCTTTTTAACTGTAAAGTAGAAATGTATTTTAATCACCGTAATAAGCCTGCAAAGTATTTAAGGGGCGCTGTCGCTAATTTAAACTCTGTTTGTTCGCCGTCCTGCAGGTTATGCTCAATAAACTGTAATCCTATTGGTTAATTATCTAAAAAGGATGTGTCAGTTTTCGTCAAAAAACATTTAATTGACATGTTTTCCTTCCTTTATAACAATTATCATAAGATTCTGTTTGGCAAAATGACTTCAAATAAAGTGTTTCAAAGCTCGAAAAGGCAGCACAGACCATCTGATGGTCAATTCACTACTGGGAGTTTGTATACTCATGATCAGACCGTTTCTTTAACGGTACTTTTTTTGGTTAAAATTATGAGGCTTTTAAAGAGGCACATTAATAAATTTTAAATGGGAGTATCGAGGTTTTGGCAGACGGAACACACCTGAAGGTTGCCATGAACAGAATATCTTCAATTTTCTTGCTTTGCCTCTATATGCAATAAATTTTTCGGTATTTTTTTTCTTCTTTATGGAAGAAGCTAACGACAGGAAGAAGAAGGAATTGGTATTTGTTTAATTAAATAAACTAAGAAGAGTTTTGGGAGAGGCCTCCTTCATGCGGGGTAAAACACAAACACATTTCGCCTTGGAATCCAGAAAGATTTTGCTGGCTTTTTGTATATATTGCCTGAGTTTGCTAAGTTACAAATCTTTCGACGTTGTTCGAGTATAAAAAGTGTCAAACGTTCTCTCTCCTGAACAAACAAACCCAACATAAAGTTCAATTAAATAAACACAGGATACGGCAATAAACAAGTCATCTGTTAACCACTTTGCCATTTGCAAATTTATTTAGTACGTGAAATTGGTCGGCGACTGGTCAGGAGTGTTTAAGGATATGTGGAATAATTAAGAGGAAACGACTAACGGTTTTAAAATCCATTTGTAAACTGTCAGTTTTCGGACAATAATTTTTGCTATCTTCATCGATTTACGACTCGAAAGAAGACTGTTTAGAAAGAAGAAGCATGGAATTAAAGATGAAGAAGAAAAATGTGTCTTCAAGTCAGTTTACTTAGGTAAACTTGCATGTTTTAAAAGGTTGTCGGGTGATTTTGTCTAAAGTCAAGGAAGGATAATTTTATCGCATCATATCATATTTTATTATTCAACAAATTGTCACTATGCCCATATATCGTAAGGAAGCCCTCAATATCTGTCATCCGTACATGACAGATATCCTGCGATATACGTACATGACCATATTTGGAAGTGCACTGCAGATTTTCTTTCATTGCTTGTTTGGCGACCATTTTGAAAAGCGAGGCAGTTTTAGCAGTTCTCCGGAAATTTTAACTCCCTGGAAGAAACTTTCCACGATTAAATGCTCTCAAAAAGTCAACAAGTATTTGCTTCAGCTCACAAAGATATCCAGAGCTTGACTTGGAATTTTCATAGTGAGAACTCAACCAAGAAAATGCTATTGCGAATGAAGCAGCACACTTGCTCATGGAAAGTTGTAAAGACTTAAGTTGAAAAGACTACTTTTATTCACAGGGAGAGGACTTATTCTCGGTTAGGTAGCAATATTTTTTTTTTACTTTGTCTTGTCATTTCCAAACATGAGTTTGTAAATAAGTCTTTTTAAGTGATCGGTAGTAAACTTCGATTTCTTGAAGTTCTGTTTTGATTTTTATTAAGCTTAGATGTTGCTAACTTTTAGCGTTTTCATGATAGAGCCGTAGTTTTTCTCGTTCTGAAAATGGTAGTCGATGGGAATTTGTTGAATAATAAAACAATTATCCTGCTCAATCTTGCGGAATATCCCCTGATTTAGCCATCTCGGCCTACGGCCTCGTCGGCTAAGTATCAGGTGATATTCCGCGCGATTTCGCAGGATAATTGTTAAACATTCGGCCACTTACGCACCAACTTGCTGTGAGGTTTGAAGCGCGGTGTTGTAAAAAGAAGCTTGAACTTGTTAATTGTTAAAAAAAATGAAAATAGGGCCAAAAATGCTTTAATGAATGGCCTACATGAGAATGCAAACTGGTCAATTATGTCCAGTCACGTGATCATTAAACTGTTAATAATGTAATTTTATACATACCAATAAAACGTACTTCCATGGTAGTCTGACAACCATTCCAATTACATGGGATAAGTTGTTTGGGTAAGTAGTAGAACTACATGGCAAATTGATATGAAAACGTCGCTTTTCCTTGCGTGCAGAAGCGTTTAAATAAAACCGGAAATGGGGTGTTGCTTGGTCACGTGACATATTGCCATGGAAACATCAATAGAATGTTAAAAAAACTTAGTGACGTCGTAAGCTATTGCCACGTTTTATGCCCACTGCACGAGCCGTTTTTAAGATAGACCACCCCCTCACTTTTACGCCAAACAATAGATGATCCAGCCCTTAATATACCTGAGAACCTGGACCGTGCGCCGTGTCGTCACCGAGAGAGACTCGCCGAGAACAAGTGTTAAGTATTTCAGTGCTGGCAAATTATGCCAGCACTGAAATACTTAACACTGAAATATTTAAGAGATCGTGTATTACAATCGATCATGACATAATACCTTTCACGTCGCTACACAAGAAAGCTCCACATCGCACTCGGACTCCCACTCTGAGCCTACAAAAATTAGAAGCTCAACGAAGTTTGTACAGGAAAGAAATTTAAACGGATAGCAACAACGAGCGAAATAATTTAACTAAAAAAGTTACGCCACAAAGTTAGAACTTACCGTCGTTTGTAGACACTTCCATGAATGGATTCTATCTTCTATGCCATCAGTGAGCAGCCTTTGGAAAATATTAGGCGTTGAAACTAGCAAAATCTAACCAAGGGTTTTTCCGCGCTAACATCAAGGGTATTTTGGCAGTATTTGCTAGGCGTTATCTCTCCCACCTCTTCCCAGACTTCGCGCGCACGACGGGGCAAGAAAGAACGCCAATTTGGGCCAAGGGTTCGCTCTCCGAGTGAGAATAAGCGTCTTTCTGAATTATCCTCCCAACGAGTATTATGATCATGCAAGGTTATACACTAATCCGTCAGTTCATCCGCACAAGATATTTCGGAAACGTTTCTCCTTTCCCTTTCCAACCTTTCTCGCCATAAAACGGCAATATTTTGGGTATCTTGCACCTGAAATCAAATGTCGGCCTCTGGCCGCCGATCTCTGCGCAAAAATATGCTAATCTCATCTCGCTGTGCTCTTCTCATTGGACAATTGGCACAAAAAATCCAGTGTCAGCAAAGTCAGGTTAGCATGTGGATGAGAGCGTTTCACTCTGGTCAGAGGAAAGTGTCCGTTGTCCGTATGACCCTGACCACTAATGTCAGACAAAATAATCAATGTCCGTTTTCAAAAGGCATCGGAGAAGAACGGTTTTGTATTCAAGTTGCAGTAATTACAGAAAAAAAAAACACCAAGTGCTCTTATGACGACCTCTGTGCCCTGCTAGGCTGCAGTGTAAGCGTAACACAGCCCTAATATTCAATGTTTCAAGCCTTCTTCTTGGATTAAGAGAACAGAAGAGAGTTAGGGCAAGCAACAAAATTGACCGAGGGAGTGGTAGTCATGCTGAAAAATAAATGACGGGAAAGGGGACGGGACCTCCTCACCTTTTTCACTCGATCCTCTCGTAACTTTTTAAGTATATGATAATCCTAGATGACGTACACACTAATAAACTTAGTGCTCACCTGCGAACTACAGGCTAGCGCCTTAACTTTATTCAGCCTGGAAGTAGTGGAGGGGGGAGGGGCACAAAGTGCCCACCAAACGTTGCGTCTTTTCCTAATTCTTTCCTTCTTTCCAAAACACACAAAGAAGGAAAAAAGGGAGGAACTGATGAATTTAAGAAAATTAAAATGTATCGAGAATTAAAGGTAAGTTAAAACGAAAATTGAAAGCTTATAATAATTAGATGGACACTAAAACTGTCAGGAAACAAGCCCAAGTGCCTCCTGCCGGCCTGGCAGTGGTCTGTCTGGGGTACGTACAAAAATGTTATCCCTCTCTTATCCTTTTTCTTTTTTCTTTTTCCTTTTCCTTTTTTTATCCTTTTTCTTAAGCCTTTAATCATACTGTCCTCTTAACAGGGACTTCAAAGTTTGACGGCACGAGTCCTTTCCATTGGAAGCATTCTGAATTCGTGTAACCAACCAGGATCGAAATTGTGCCCGCCCCATTCAGATGGGTGTAGCTCACTTGAATTAAATTGTCACAGTGACTACTAACAATTATTTACTTAAGCGCAGGTAAATATATACCACTCTTCAACAACACTGTGACACACTAACCAGTGGATAGACAGCACCAAATAGTTCCTTTCCTCTGAGAAATGAAGAAAAACTCGCTTTTGAAATCCAGAAAAATGCCGGAAGGTGAATAGCATCAGAGCGCGCGAAAAACACTATCCAAAGGTTTGAATATACTAATTAACCATTATTAACCGAAGTAGAGCTGAATAAACACTGAGGTGAATAATTGTTATGGCATATACCGCAGAGTCGTTCTGCTTACTACTAAATGGGCAAAAAAAACTCGCGCAAAGGCGACCGTTGTTTCGCTCAGTGATGAAAACGCTTCCCCGAGTTTGAGTAGCTAATCAGAGCAGGTAAAAAGAGCCATTCACTTGTGTGGTATACTGTATACTTTCAATCTCTTATATAGCCTGTTCCAGTCTCAGATAGTTGGGACGGCATGAAATTTAGAAAGGGAGCGCGAAAATAAGACACGCGGGATCTGGAAAAATGGGGGCGTTGGCGTTGCCGCCTTGTCTCTCCCCAGCCCCTTCGCTTTTTTTCGCGCTCTTTTTCACAATTCACGCTTTCCCCACCATCTCGGAGCCTGGAACAGGCGATCTCTTATATGGCCAACCTCTAAGACAAACGGGGAGATCTGCTTTTGTGACAGTTTTCTCTTTCTTAATTGTGCGCTGTACCACTGGAAAGCGATCATTCCTTTGAGAGGTTTACAACGCAATTGGTAGCAAAATACGTCAAGTTGAAGGTGCTGAAAGTTTACAATTCTAAACAGATTTTCGCTTTGGCAAAGAGTATGGTGTGTATTACTTCCATCGTGTCAAGGAACATTTCTGTAAATTTCCGAAATGTTGGTCTCCTGTTTCATGTAAAAAGTTAATTTCTTTATCAGGCAACAGGAGGCCATTTCTGAAACCAAATCCTTTTCAGCCTTCTTTCAAATTACAGGGTGGCTAGGCGCAGGGCATACGGTTTTAATGAAAAATAGATAGGATTTTCCTGTTTCCTTTTCTCTTTACCCTCCGTACCCACCCGTACTTTGGGTAGCTCAACACTCATTGTGCTTTTATTTGCTTTTAACAAATATTACGAAGTTTTCCTTATTAGCTTCCTCCCCCTTTCCACCGCCATATTTCAGATATTTCTCTCGGATTGTGCCGCGTATAAATGCAAACTCATGCAGGAAGTCTATGTAAAGACAGTACAAATAAACAAACAAATTTCATTTCCAGTGTAACAAAGACATTTATTAATGTCGTCAAAAAAATCACACAAGAAAACTGCAATGTACAAGGCGCATAAATGTTGTTGGCTGTTGCTAGGTTCGTGCAATCTGTTAGGACGTTTGATTTTCATCAGTTCTTTTGAAAACCCCTTTCACTCTCGTTAGTGTATAGAAGGGTCATTTATTTATTAAGTTGATTAGATATACCCTCGAAATATACAGCAATGCTTTGCCCCTGCCGTAAAAAAGGTCACGCAGTTTTTTTTCTTTCAACCGACTTTTTAAAAAGGTCCCACGAACTGCATTTAGCCGTTTACTTAAAACTTCAGATTATATACCTGGCAATTATAAATATGTACAGTTTTCGTTTGCTACCGTTGTTAAAACCGCTGCGAACTTTACCGTGAGAATAAAAAAAACCATGAACACTTTTATTTGAGCAGACCATCGTCTTGGACTTTAATTTCTAAATCTTCTTTGCTACTCATCGAATGGGAGCTTAAATCGAAGAAGAGTAAACAAATGCAAAGAGACAGAGACATTTGGCTGTCTTTTTTTTGTCACAATTATTTAAGGTTTAATACTGAAAGTGTTCACGGTTATTTGGGACGCGCAGTACTGACGTACGCAGTTTTCCAACAGGGCATCATGACCTCGACTGTAAAGCGCATGTCGGACAAAATGTCAGGCTGACATTTTGTCCGACATGCGCTGTACAAATGTCTGTTTTATGTACCCTATCTGTTGGCTACAGCTTCTTTACTTAGGTTATATAAGTATACATCAATTATGTCGCTTTTAAAATTAACTCGCCGCTGAAAAATAAAAGAACTCAACTAGTACTAGTGCTTAGTTTATTCTACAATGACTTGTTCTAGTTTTTTTTTTGTTTCTTTGTTTGTTTGTTGGTTCTTTTGTTCCGTATTTTTTTCTTAGCTTTTTGCTTTGCGTGTGTTACATCATATTTACACTTTCATATCGTTCATTCCATTTTTGCGTTTCAGCTATGCGCAAATCTGATTGGTTTAATCGTCCTTCTCTATTTGCTGAGAGAAAATTTCTGCCCACGATATGGCCTTAGATAGTCAATTTTTTTCTCTAAAATACTCTCCCTTGTTTTTCACTTAAAACCATCTGCATGGCTACTAATATTATGAGGCTATTTGTCCTCGTTTCCTGTGAGCGGTATTCAACTTGTCTCGCTGGGATTATGTGCTCATAGAAAGATCGACCACGCGTAGCCTAATTAAGAAATAAACGAAATAGCCGCCTGGAAAACCTGTTTAGCTCAGTACGTAAAAAAAAGTAAATGAAAGTATTTATGTTAAATTATTAATTTTTCAGGCTGGAGGAGGGAGGAGTCTTCGTAGTTTTGCACCCAAAGCTAAAACCCCAAACCTTAGTTAATGGAGTAGACAAGATGATTTTATTTCTGTTCCAAGCCAGGCAGAGCATGAGCAATGGGTACCCTTCGAACCCACACTCTACTCCGTATCTAAGTATGCTGTTCAACTATAAACCTTGTTATCAAACTACAAAAATGAAACTTTTTAATGACTCTATCCTCAACTTCTTTAAAAACCCTCTCTCCTCCCCTTTGGGTTTCTCTTGCTTTAAAATAACCATTCATAAGAAAACCACTGAGATATCATTACACTACCCTCTAGGGAATACATAACAATGTTAAATTAAGACTGCAGAACAATTCTAATTTATAC
Organism: Siderastrea radians; assembly: GCA_964017195.1. Lineage (NCBI taxonomy): Eukaryota > Metazoa > Cnidaria > Anthozoa > Scleractinia > Rhizangiidae > Siderastrea > Siderastrea radians. The sequence goes on from OZ024898.1 coordinate 20,908,586, forward strand.
ATGCTCCTTTTCGGCGTAACAACGCGACTTGACTGAATTACCAACAGTGAAAGTGAAGGAGAACAAAAGATTGTTGAGAAACGAAAAAAAGTTATAATCCTGTAAGATTTATCGCGTGGTTTGCGTGCTCGCGTGATCAGTAGCGTTTTTATTTCATGGAGAAAATGGCAACTGTTTTGCAGTCTGAAAACTTGTAAACGTTAATTGTGAGGGTAGTGATACTTTAAGAAGAGGCTTAAGCAAGATAAAACACCTCCCAGTCATCAGGTGTGAAGAACTGAGCCCCAGCCAGAATTGTGAACGGGTGTTGTACTCCACTTGGAACAGAGTAGTACTGACCAAAGAATGAGCGTGAATCTTGGCCTTGGCTAATCGTGATGTCGAAGCCAAATGTTGGACCAAAATCTGAGAACCTGTAAATTGCCCTTAACGGGTCTGCCACCAGGCTTTTAAACGCTCCAATGCCTTCTTTGTTGCGAAGAGAAAATATGAAAGCATTGGGAGTGGAAACAAAGTAACCACTGGACTCTAAAGATCAATAAAAGAAATACAATAATATCAATTCAAAATATAAACATGACTTTCGGATTTCTTTTCAATGGAAATAAAAGGAGATGAAGAAAAGAGACTAATTCGAAATAAACTTTAAAGTTTTCACAAGATTTGAATCTGTTTTTTATTTTGTAATGGAAACACTTTTATAAGTAGGTTTTATTATTTTAAAATCATATGATAAACAACCCAAGATAACGGTCGAACCTCTTTAATACAGAACAGAGGATAAGACCAAGTGTACGCATTACGGAGGTGTCCGTGTTATAGAGGTGTACTTAAGGAAAGATGCAACTGTGTCAGTTTACAACATAATCCACAACTTTTGGTCTGGATGAATTAAGTAAAGATGCATACGATAATGACTCAGTACTTTTGGTTTCTATAATAGCAGCAGGCTAGGGAGTAGTGGTATGCCATTGGAATTAGCCGTTTAATTTTTTTTAAGGTGATTCCATCGAAAAAGAATTTGTAATGAGAATTTGTTTAAACTTTGCACAGTTATTAACTAAACCTAGTACATTAAAAAAATAAAACAAAAAGAGGGGGTCACCGTGCCTGATTTCACGCTACAGGGCTGTAGTGTATAGGTACTTTGCCAGCTTTCGACAGCAATATTAAAAAACCTATACTTGTACCAGAGACACTCATTACTTTAACAAAGTTATTACTAGCAATGAAATATAAGCATTATTCTTATGATAGAAGAACAATAGTACAGTAAAACGTCTTAAAATTGCCTTAAAAATGAAACCAATGAAATAATGGGCAAACTGAGCGTCTGCACGGTTCCGGTGAGACGCCTAAAATCTCACTGTAAATAGTGAATTAACCGGAATATTTCAAAATTGAATAATGAAAAAGTCTTCAAATTTGAATATATCATGTGAAGTAGTATTTTACTTAAATAAATGGAATAAAAAAGTGGGGTCACCGAGTTCGTTTGGGAGAAAGCGACCATTCATGTCTCTGAACAGCTGCGCTTTCATAGAAAACCTATCAAGTTCCGAACGCGCGCGCGCTCGTGCGCGAGCTAATCCCGCAGAAAATGATGCGCAGGAAGGATGCGCAATGCAATTGAATGGAATCACCTTAAGGAGGAATCTAGTTAACGTGAGGAGGAATTAAGAAATAAATTATGTCGTAGGGCTCGCTGAAATGTCAAGAATGCCTCGCATAATAAAATTGCGTAAAAAAGTGTAAGTGGCATTGGAAAAATTTTTTGAAAATAAATAAAAGAAAATTATATTATTGAAAATAAATAACAAGGCTCTAGTTAACAGAATTTAAAATTATGTGTGTGGCTGAGAAATGAAAGTACATCAGTATTTATATTTAATATTTGGTCCACGTAGTGGTATTCGGGCACGAGCGGCTAGAGGGTTCGCAAAAATGTCAAAAACGTCAAAAGCAAAAGTGAAATGTTTAAAACTCGATGCTTTATAAGTGGCCGGGTCCCGTACTCAATTTCTATTTCAAAACCACTTGTCCGAATCATTAAGAATGGTATTGCACCACTCATTTGAAACCCCCGGACCCCCCCCCCCCCCACTCGGGCATGACCGTGGGTAATGCGGGGTCTTTCACTTGACATCCACCTCATTTTGGTCTCCTGGTAGACGGAGAATACACTAGGAATCGCAGTCTTCGCCTCCCGGGCCGTGGATTAAGCGGGGCAGTCTCGAGCAGTCATCACTCCATAGTCAGCGGTTTCATTTTCGCACCGCATAGTAATTTTGCATACGTTATGGTCACTTGTTTGATCGATCGATCGAATCGAATGCGAATCGAAGCGATAGAAAGCTCTGTAAAATGCTCTGTAAAGTGTCTTTCCGTCCTTCCGGTTTAAAACAGGCTGTTGTGGCCGAAGATTTACGAAGCCTAGTACGGAAAGGTAGGCATATTTTTAATGATATTGTATTGATATTAGAATACTAATATGCATTTAAACTCACTGACTTGACCTATCGGTGAACAACTTAAGCTTTATGTTAAAAATATTAATGATTAAATTACGCATTCTTTCGGTGTGACTATAGTCCAGGATTTCGTTTTGACAAGAAATACATTTGTTATCAGTGCTTGAGTTATTGTTTAAAACATGAGTTATAATTTGTTGTGATCATTTTGTGACATCAAGATGTAAAACAGAAAGATGATGTTGAAATCTTCAAATAGTCGTCTTTTCTCGTCCATCGAGAGGTTGCAAGTGTTGCCATAGCTGCTCCGAAATCAACGTGTTAATTTCACGGCTATCATCATATTTGTCATCCCTTGTTACGAGTTGAAGGTTAAAAAGGAGTACCCTGTATGGGTATCCTGCATGGACATATAGGGGGGTGAAGTTCACCATTTACTTTTGCCCCGGGGACCGGGGAGTTCACTGGCTTTTACTTATATAAAAAATGAATGCCCTGGTCATGCCCGAGGGAGTGGGAGTCCGGGGATTTCAAATGACTGGTGCATAAATAAAAGCTAATAAAGCAAAAGAGCTTTCACAGTTCTCGTACAAGGGAATCGCTCGTTAACGTGCTTGACTGTACCAAAATGCAAACATTAAGTTTTGAAAACGAACTAGGGCACAAGTAACAGAAGGATCGCGTGTGCAAACGATTAAAAACAATGAGACATCAAGCACGCAAATTGCCAAGTCGGACAAAACGTTTATTTTAATCGCTTAACAATTCAACTACAATGCAAAACCATTATTACAAAATTAATTGTCTTCGTCGGGAGGGAAGAAGGTACTTTTGATTTCTTTTGGTTATAATGCGTAACAGCTTTACAATCAAAACATCTCTTGAATTCTTCCTTGATATGTTGTCTGTCTATAGGAATACTGTGACTGCATACAGGGCAAATTTCATGGTTATCATACCAATAGCACTTGGGACATTTCATGACCGCAGTGCAAGCAAGCTAAGGCCTTTAGGTCCTTCTCCTGTACGAATGGTGTGCTTTCAGAGTTGCTATTCTCGGTGTCTATTTCACTTTCGGCTTCCTGATCACTGCTTTCAGACCCTTGGGACTGACTTACTATCAGAAGCTGTTTCCTCCTCCTCATCGCTGTCTGTAGATTGTTCCTCGTTAGCGTTGTATTTGGAGTCTTTCTCTAACAAATCACTTAGAATTTTCTTATTCTGTATCAAACGCTTATCGACCGCCAGTTCTGCCAGTCCATCTGGGAAGATGTTGAGCGCAGGAGGTTTGGCTACATCATCGTTATGCGGAAGTAACACATACTCGACCAGTTCTGAGATGTTTGTTTGGAATTGTCCGCTGATGTCGGAGTAGTTGCCCGCGAGGTGTCTAAAACAAGATATCTTTGGAAATGGCCAGGTTTCTCTTCATCACTCTCTTTAATAGAGTAATAATCCTTTTTGCTCTCTTCCTCTTCATCCCTGTCTACCGTTCTCTTCATATTGATCAATATTCGTTAGAGGTAAACGACAAATGATCCGAATTTAGATTGTGTCGTTGCTTTCACAACATAAGAAACCCCGAGCTACTTAGAAGAGGGATCAGTAAATCCTGAATAAAGCCACCACCCTCTTGTACAAGGGTTTGCTTCTTTGCCTAGTAGGGAAGATGAAGGTCAGCGAGATTAACAAGAGAATCCTTAAACTGAATAAATTTGCGCCCATATCCCTCAGAGACTGGTATGTTTTCTTGGAGCACATTTCGAATAACTTGCACCAATGCGTGTATCTGTTGTGGAGTGGCTGTCATTAGAAAAAAGTGTCGCTGCTTAGGATGGCAATCAGCTAACAGCTGAAGGAAAGCTTGATTGTTCTTTGCTACTCTAGACATGGTGATAAACGAACACATGAAATGCAACTCAGCCTTTTATCGTGAAGGCTGTGGTGGAAACAAAAAAATTGTCGTGGTGGGGAGGAGGAGGAAAAATGGGGAGGAGCGGGGGGGGGGAATTGTGGAGGAGGAGGGGGATAAAATTGCGGAGAAGGAGGAAGGAAAATTTTGGAGGAGGAGGAGGGTAAAATTGTGGAGGAGAGGATTAAATTGAGCAGGAGGAGGAGGGGAAATTGTGGAGAAGGAGGAGGAAAATAAAATTGTGGAGGAGGGAATTAATTTGAGAAGGAGGAGGAGGAGGAGGAGGAGGGAACATTGTGGAGGAGGAGGTGGAGGAGGAGGAGGAGGTGAATATAATTGTGGAGGAGGAAATAAAGTTGTGAAGGAGGAGGAGGAAGAAGGAATAATTTTGGAGGAGGGGGTATGTATGTAAACAATAGCATTCAAAAGCTTATATAAATGTGAACCATTTGACTTTTTGTCAGTATGAGTTTAACTTTCATTGAATTGGTCCTGTCCTTTTGTGAAAAAGTTGACTTTTTAGTAAATATCTGTGTGTTTGATGTCTCATGCATAGTTTTTAATCGTTCGCACACGCCATCCTTTTGTTACTTGTGTCCTAGTTCGTTTTAACTTAGTTTTTACATTGAGGAGGTTCGCAACAGTTTTTTTGGCCTTGAAGTGTATCCTTTGAAATCAGAATTTCGCATAGAAGATAAACTTCGATTTCAATTTAAAAGCAAAATCTGCAAGGGCAGTTTAGAAATATTCCTATTTATGCAAATTACGAACTTTTTGACTGATTTGTGCTGCATTTTAACAGTTTTTAAATATAAATATCTTAAAATCGCACCCACCTAGGAAGCTCAATGTACATTAAGAATGTTTTGCTATCATAAGAGATCTTTCAACTGAAAAGAGAAAGTGTTTAGTTTTATCTTTCTTGAAATATTGGAGAAAATTGCAGGAATGACCAAAATCAGCCCGTATAAAATAAATCATGATTTACTTCAAAACGGTCTTACAGATTTTTCCCTAATTGTGCATACAAGTTGTGTTGGTCTAGTAGTTCAAATAGTTCAAGTTTCGTCATAAAGTGTCTACTAGGTTTCCTGATATCTGACACTATTTAAAAGAAGGGACTGTCCATTACCGTTGCTATGGTGACAGCTGTTGCTAGGAAACCAAAGAAAAATAAACTTTGGTCATATGTTGAATAGGTGGTGTAGTATCAAGGAAATTGAAGTTTATCTTCTATGCGAAATTTTGATTTCAAAAGACACACTTCAAGGCCAAAAAACCTGTTGCGAGTCTCCCTTGAGGTGCAGTCAAGCGCGTTAACGAGCGATTCCTTTGTACGAGAACTGTGAAAGCTCTTTTGCTTTATTCACCATTCTTAATAATACGGCCCAGTGGTTTTGCAGTATAATTTGAGCACGGGATCTAGCCACTTATAAAGCCATTCATTTTTAAACAATTCACTCTTGCTTTTCACGGACGTTCAGTCGACATTTTCGCAAACCCTCTAGCCGCTCGTGGCCGAATACTACTAGACAAAATAACATAAAATACTGATATACTTTCATTTCTTAGCCATACACATAATTTTAGATCCTGTTAACTAGAGCCTTGTTATTTAGTTTCAATTAATTAAATTTTCTTTTCTTTATTTTCAAAAATTGTTCCAATGCCACCTACGCTTTTTATGCAATTTTCTTATGCGAGGCATTCGTTTTAACAAGCTGACATTTCAGCCAGCCTTAGTTATTCCGCATAAATTAAGAAGTTTCCCGCTCATTTCGTTTTAAGTTAATTCCTCCTCACGTTAACTAGAGTCCTCTGCAAAAAACCCGGCTAATTCTGATGGGATACCACTACTTTAGGGTGAATGATTTTGTCAGTGAAAAGACAAGTGTGGAAATAAACGAAAACTCGTGTGCTTGAAAAGTGTTTTGTAGGCGTTGAAGGTTGTTTCGGGCAGGGGTGGGGGGATTCAGTGGGGATCTGATTAGTGCATCTCTCTAGAGTTACTCAACACAAAAATGAATAATTATATTTACCCCAAGGTATGTCCGTATACCCGCCGAACACGTAATCGCCGACTTTAATTATGGTGACGGTGTGACGTCTACCATCACACCTGCTGTGGAAGTTACTGACATCCCAGCCGTGGGTAGAGGCGTGGTAACACAGCAGCCACTTAGGATCATTCCCAACAGCAGGCGCGAGGAACTGATAAAGGTGATTTTGGTAAACTTCATTGTCTGCGATTATAGTGGAAGCCATCGAGAAAACTGCAATTAATTACACAAGATTTAACTAAATATTTAGGCCAGGTGAAAAGCTATTATGAGATCCGTATGCGCTGTGTAGCTAACGCTTGAAGAACCCATTCACTCAGCCTTGCTTTTGAACATCCGTGAAATTGCAAATTCTGCAATCTCATCTGTCACCTACTTTTAGCATTACTTCAGAAAGCCAAAAGACACATTGCAATCAGAGGAAACCTAAGGACATTCATTCGAACAGTTTAGGTGCGATTTTTTATACATTTAGGATCACTCTCGTGTACACTCGTTGACATCTGCAAGAGTAAATAACCACAGACAGTTAAAAAAGTGAACATCTAATGTTGTATTTTGTATATGGCCTACAGCTGCTTCTAACCTGTCTCACACAAATTCCCGACAAATCCCGGTAGACAAGTGCAGTTAAAACCGTTGATTTGATGAATGCATGTCCCATTGTTCAAACACCTGTTGCTGCCACACTCGTTGATATCTGCAAGAAAGATAACCAGATCACCACAGACAGTTAAACGTAGCATGCAGTGCATGCAGAACCAGTGACGTTTCTTTCTTACCTTGTCACAAATGTGAACATCTGCTTAAATTTGTATGCAAGTGAGCACAAACTTGGCCGACAACAATACACCGCAACTCTGCCTTCCGAAGGCTCAAAAATCTCAGATTTTCTTACTTTTTGGGGAACACGTGAGTTCATTATCGCCGTTAGTTTTAGCCTGCAGATCAGGTGTATTTTGCTGGGCGAGCGATGAATATCCTGGGCGAGCGATGAATAATCCGATATGCCGCCATCTTGAATAATGAAACTGACAGAGGGTTGGGGCGAGGCAAAAAATTATTCCAAGGGAGAGGACGATGGGTTTAAAATGGAGGAGGGGGAGGGGAAGGGGAGGGGAAAAATTTTCCCTTTCTCCTCCCCTCCCCTCCTCCCCTAGTCCATTTTCTGCTTGCTTCCAAAATGGCGGCCTAAGCGATCGTGAAACAAGCGTTCGTTTTGTAAAAAACGCCTGCTCTGCAGGCTACGTTAGTTTCCAATGTTCTCGGATCCGGACGTATTTTCACACGAACAACGTATTGTGTATGTGGCTGTACTTGCCTCCGAGATCCTGCTTAAACTTGCAGGAAAACACTTTGCAAGGTCAAGCAGTTATTCCTTCTACTACTTACGGTAAAGTTTTATTACGGTATTTATCTGCCTGTAGGCTGGAGTTTGGCTTTAGTAAGACCGACAATTTAAGGGATATGTTTTTTTGTCGTAAGTCAAGTCGGCTATAATAATTTTCGTCTTTCTGCTTCGCGAATCGCGAAGCAAAGCGTGACCATGTGCATAGTTATTGTTTACATTTCTAAATTTCCCACGTTAAAAAAGGTATTATTAGCTTACGTGTAACCTTGTTTTGCGTCTCAAATTTCGTTTGCTTTGCCTTCGAGCAGTAAAAAAGTTGTAGCAGCTAAATCAACATTGAGCGCTCTACTTTACTTTGCTTGGTCACAGATACGTTACACGTTCTAGACGGTTCTGGGAGGAAGATAAAAAAAAATAATAAAAGTCTTAAGAAATGACTACATACAAAACTAACAAAAAACGACAATTCAGGAAACAACAAACTAAATGTTATACAATAACGTACCTTATAGGTGATATTGCTAACATATAAAACCGAAAACGATCAGCAGAAACGCGGGCAAACTTGAACTAAAACACTTCCACAAAGTACAACTGACTTCTAACTATGCAAATGAATAACGAAACTTATAAACAAATATGTAAAAACATTAACATACACGCAAAATGAAAAGATCACACAAAAATGTAAAAATTACACGAAAGAAAACTGATGTTTAAAAAATGCGTTATTTGCGCTAATACGCTGGCCCCCGAAAGACGAACCTGGCCTTGGAGCCTTTCCAAATATAATAAATAAAGTCAATTAATGTCAATTAAAGTTGAAACGAAAGTTCGTAGCGGAACTCCTTTGCGGCCGAAGGCCGCAAAAGTGGAGCCTCATACTCATACTAAGAGGAATGCTGGTAATTTTTTATGGTCATTGGGAAGCGGAGTGGCTCGCGGGCGCGCGCGCCGTACGACCGTCGCATTTCAGGACATTCTTACATGAGGCAATTCTCGCCCAGGTGCGAGGAATCGAGCAAGTCTTTGACGTGACAAACTGGACGTTAGCTTCGCGTTAGCTAAAGAAAGTCGACTGCCTGTCCCGGATGCCTATTAAGTGGAATATGAATGTCTTAGAGAGGAGAAATATGGATTGCTTTGGCCCGATGCTTCGAACCGAGCATGAAGATTTGATTGCTGAGTTTGTCGAAATTTTTCAATCATTTCACAGGATATTACGGTATGGTACATGTACATTCGCTTGTATTTATAAATAAGGATCCCGCTATCTCAACTCGCTTATTTCCACTTCCCCGTTTTCTCGAAAAAAGAGAAATTTGTCTTGGCTTTGGTCATAAATATAATATTTCCAGTTATTTACTTTTAAGACGATAACCCGCTTCGGTTATCTCAAATTCCTGGCAACGCTTTGAAGGATACTAGTGTGTTTTGTTTTCACCCAGCAAACTGTAGCCAGGCAAAGGAGAAAAGCAGCTTTTAAAAGCATGCAATGAAGTAAAAGACGAAAACAGGTACCAACGCAAATCGTCAAGATGTTAACTCATTGAATAACAAAAGAATAACAAAACAGCACATACTTGTTATACAGTGTACGCCTCATTCTTTTAAACTCTGAATTAATAGAATTAATCCAGTCATTGTTTACAATGTCCTCGGCAAAACCAGACCAAATGCCATGCAAGTAACGAATCGATGAAAAAGCACATCCTCATTTATGAATCTATTGAAGTTGCTCTTGAATATTCTTTAAACCTAATTCTGATTTCTGAATTGTTTGCTCAAATTTCAATTATTTGGCTTCACTTAAGACTAATGTGTGAATGAATTTTGTTTATCACTAAGCCTTTTAAATTTGGTTTCCAGAAGGCGACTGCAATTTGCTATTTTCCCCATCTCAGTACCTACATGTATGAAATAAAAGCACTTCATAGTGGAAAGTGCTTTTTACTATTTTTGTCACTCATTGTAATGTTCATGTTTCAGAACGTTCAAATACAATGTAATTACTGCGTGCATTTTTTGGTTTTCTCAAAAATCATCGTATTCCGGGGGGGGGGGAGTCCAGATATAAGCAAAGGATTTTTTTTGTGCAATTGACATATTGTACTGATGTGTTTTTGCTTTCTTGGCAATCTGGCTTGTTTAACTGACAATTGTCTGCTGAAATTAGTTAAAACATGTTTGATTAATTGTGATTGGCTCTTTACTGAGTTAAGCAAAGGAGACTGGAGATGATTAAACATCCAGTAAACTTAAATGAGCCCCTGCCATTTTGTTGCTCATTCGATCGATTGATATTCAAGTGCTTTACCTTACCTGTATTACCCAATGAACCGTGCAAAGGGTGGAAGACAACCACTTTTTAGACAAATGGTTAAAAGGGTTTGGATAGCTGCAAATGAGGGGTTCAGCCGATGATTTGTTAATTATTTGTAAGGATTCCACAAAAGCTGGAAAGTGGATGCAAAAATTTCCAAAAATAGGCACTTGTACGTCTCATGAATCGCCGGTGGATCACAAAGTATAGCAAAGTATTGCTTCAGCAACAACATTTCAAAGCTGGAAGTGACAATGCTAGCAAAGTGAATGATGACTCCCTTAATAATTGACAATGAGTATAAGTACTATTCTGTTTACCCGTTCTTTCTGTTCATTAATGTCACATTGGTCAAAAATTGTGTTGTGAATGCTTTAATAATGTTTGGTACATACAATATTAGTTATTTGATGTTGTCAAAAGAAAAAACAATAAAGTTAATATTAAGGATGAAAGTAATTTGCCACTCGCTCGGTCTCATGAATTTTGTGTTCCAAGAACTAAAAATTTACTACAACCGATGAACTTAGAGTTGAGGAAGGGAAAAAAAGAAAGGTGCTCCAATGAAAGTATATTTTATTTATGTTGTTTTTACAGTGTAACTTTTATTCGCCGTCCACTATCAGGCATTTAAGCCTCGCCTTTTAGTGGCCCTGGTCAGTTTTAAATCACCACTGGCGACTGGGCAACTGCCAATTTTTAGCCCTGAATTTGTTTTGTTTGTTTGGTTTTTTTTTTCACTGATTTTTTTTTTCTGTTCTTGGCATGTATGCCAGCAGTGATCAGTAATGCAGCATTTTCTTACAGTGAAGGTACGTGGAAGATATCAGTTATATAATTAGCCCAGCTTACGTATCTACGTTGTAACTGTTCAGTAAATTGAACTGGATTGAATGCAGTGATTGGGTTAATTTGGGTTTGGTAATTGAACACAATAATTATTAACCAAAATAATGCCTATATAGCTGTTTGATTCCATTCAATTCTGAACCCAGTCAAACATAATTAAGCACAGTTTTAAAATCATTCAAATATATAGATTTAGCCAAACCTAAAAGTGGAGCTCCAATTTTTATTGGGCAATCCTATTATTCACAAAGGAAAATTATTCACCAACGATAAAATTGAACCAACCAACGATTAAATTGAACCACAACATTTATATGAGTGTTCCATCAAGACTTCCATTTGGGTGGGCAATGAGAGCCTTTACATCTGGACTTCATGGGGGAGACTCTTAATCACCATATTGTTGCTATGGGAAGTTCCTCAGAACCATCATATCTTGGAAACCCTATTATTTCCACAAATAAGCTGCTTGGCCACGGTTGCTTTATGGGAAAGGTTTTCAAGATTTTCAAGTCACAACCATATTCAGCATGTCACCAGACCTGAACAGAAAAAATGCTAAAACTCAAACAGCATACAGTTTTCGCTATTGTAAACATTGAAAAATTTGAATATACAAAATTTGAAGCAACAGTTTCTAGAAATTCGCTTTATTAAATATAAAATTTATGATGGCACAAGCACGTATCTTTATATATACATTTTTGTGCTGTAGTTCTTCTGTTATTTGTAAGAACAGTAATTGCATGCTTTGGATTATAAAGAAGGGTGGGGCGATTTGCAATAAAATCGGAATTTTACTAGTTTCCTCTTAGTTCTACCGATTTTCTTTTTAATGTGTGGTGGGGACTGGCACTAGCTATGCACGCGCAATGTCGAGTTGTGGAATTCAGATGTCCTTCCTCATTATTTCACCAATAAAGCGGCACGAAATGCTGCAAAACAGCGTATGATAAAATACCATCTACAAAAACCCTTAGCAACAATGCGAGATCTGTAGTTAAGAATCTCCCTCCCTCAATTTGCAAAATCCTTTTTTCACTAAAGCGCACGCGAGTTTCGACTTATCAAGCCAAATAAGATCATGGCGATTTGTACTTTTCTGGAGTATTCCGTTTCTATTCCGTGTTTGTTTGGTCCGTATGAAAATTAGATCTAACTGGGGAAAACCAAGCACTGGTTAACCCTGAAACTAAACACTGAGTAATGAATTTTCTAACTTTTTCATTTATTTTTTGATGGCACCAAAAAGTTGTGGGCTAAAGCCCCATCAGCCCACCCCTCACGCGGTCCTTGCGGGGCTACAAGAAGGAACAACTAATGTTTATATAGTTCTCATCAGAGGTTTAAAGGTCAAATAAACCCAAATTTTGATAATTCCGCTTTAGCCGTTTAAACGCGTCTTGACACAAAAAGAAATCATTATAAAGCCAAACTGGTCCGAAATTTTCCTTCCTGAGACCTTAAAAGGAGTAATAAAGCCAAAAGTACGAAGATATCCGAAGGTTTCACGAAATCGTTTCTGAAATGACCGCGCGCTTAAATGGAAGGAATGGAATCGATCGCTGTTTCTGTGACGTCACTGTTGATGAGCAAAGAAAGCTCAAGATCCAAAGGCGAGTATTGAAGAGTATTGTTGTAATTTTTTGGAAAATTCTCTGTTTTCACCCGTTTTCTTTGCGTTGAAAATGGCCGAGGAGCTCAAACCTGTGGCATTCAATGTAGAGCCATACCAGTTGAGCTAATTGCCACAGAATCGGACTGCAAAATCTCAGATGATATTCGACCGACAGCAATGGCTTCGAAAGTAAACGACGGAATTGGTAAAGTTTAATGGTGAGCGTTTAAGCTTATTTATTCATTACACTGTAAAAGTTCGCCGTATAATCGTTAATAAATGCGTTACCACTTTATCTGAGGCATTTTTGTTGTTCTTTGCAGCCCTTTTGTACACTTATCATGATCAATGTTTGTTGTTATGCCTTACTGACTAGACTGACTAGAGTAAAGCAAAGCTTCTTATACATGTATCCATTATGGTTCCTGTGTGAGTACGGTTTTCATCCTCGCGGCAGGAAATCCAGCTCAAATTTTGAACATAGCCGAAAACAGGTTCCAGTTCTTGTTGAATGTATTTGAATCTTGTTGAATGTATCTGTCTACATCGCAAAGTGTTACTAGTGACTGTGTTTGTTTGTTGTTTTGCATGTATACAATCTTAGGCTCAAAATTTAGGTGCATTTAAATTTTGGCAACTGTGTACTAATGCCAGCTGGGCGAGAAAGTGTTTTGCTGTCGTGCAATTCCCAAATCGTGTGATAAGATACCACCTGCTATGTCCTGGAGACAGATGAAGAGAATTTTTTAAATCCAGCTGTCATTGAGACAGATTATAATCAGTATTTTGAATATGAAGGCCGGAGTACGTACATATTAACGTAATTTTGCTTTGGGCTCTTTTTTTTGGGGGGGGGGGGAGGTGGAGGGGGGCAGAGAAAAAACTCCAGGTATAGATTGGTGCAACCCAAATGAGTATGGTTTTAAAGCCTTTTTGGTTCTGAAAATGGTTGTTGACTTAAAAGTCAGGTCTGAAAATGGTAATTGATTCGGGAGTGACAGTTATGTTTTGTCAGTTCTGAAAGTGGGTGGGAAAAATTACACATCTGGTTCTCAAGATGGGTAAGGAAAATTACATGTTTGGTCTGACAGTGGGCACACTGAGAGCTGCTTTGTGGTTGAATTTTGTTTGGGAAAAAAGAAAGAAAAACCTCTGGGAGGAGGGGAGGAACCAGGGGACCAGTGGGGAGGGAAAATTACATCTTTTGGTCCGAAAATGAATCACCTATAAATTCACCTATAGATTCTTCATTAATACATGATGAGATGTTGCAATGCTTATGAGGTTGTGTGCTAAATACTAAGATATTTGACAAAAGGTGACATAGAAGTAGTAAACAATAGGAACAATAATGAAATGACAATTACAAAAACCCTTATTACATGAATGAACATGATTACATAAACAGTATACCTTGTTAAGTTCTTAGCAACCTTGTGCACTTTATGACTCCTTTGATGTATATGGTTTAACAAGTATTGGGTTTACAATCAGTTGTACTACCAGTACAACATATAAGTAATATAATTGTTAGTTGAAAGCAAAAACAAACTCTCAAAGTTTAGCTTAAACAAATCAAATGTGATTTCATTATTTCTAAGACTGTGAAATCGAGTTAATGTTGTTTTTCTACTGTTGTTACTGGTTAGCTAACCTGTTTATTTATTTAATATAGATTTATTTTTGTAGTTGACATATTTATTTAATCCCTTTACTGATGAGTTACCTTTTACTCATCTGTGTATCTTTCTTATGAGTCTGTTGCTTCCTCTTTCGTTCTCAGAACATGTATACAGTAATGTTGCTTATAGGCAATACACTTACTGGATACGTATGAAGCTGGGACGACAAATCCCAGTAGCCATTCCATTTTGTCTGGTTTTAAAAATTAGAGAGAGCTTCCCAAGTAAAAGTGGAAACTGAAAGGGCTTTGAATATGTCCATTAACAGCTTGGCAGTCTTGCTAGATAATATTAACATCATATTTGGTTGACAGTTGTACTACTCTTTGAAATGTTTCTAAACTTTGTATTTTCTTCAATTACTACAGAGTGGTACTTAACCTAGGAGGTGAGAGGGGAGGGGCTCCCATAGTGTAGTGAAGGGGTCACCGTGATTACAATTCATGCTTTGGTACCACTTAGGGTGTTTGAATTAAAAATGACCATTGTCAGCGTGTTTTGATACTTTCTAGGGTTTTAAGGTACTATAATGTCAGAAATTCATGCTGGCAGGAACAACTTTTCAAGAGGTATTAGTACTTCTTGGAGTGACAAGGAACATATGCGACACCCACAAAAGAAGTTTTTTTTTGTTTCAAACAACAATCAATTCCTTCAGTATTTATGGGTCAACCATTTCCCCCTCCTGAAAGTACTTAGATAGCAGCTGTACGAAGGGTGGACCCATAATTATATTAAGTGATACACCTGTCATAAACTTGATAGGGGCATGTTCGTCTTGATATGATGTCATTTCTGCCTCCCCTAAAAATCATGAACATGGAACAGCCTGGAACACCTACTTCCCAGGGGGGTACTCCGGATTTCAAGTGACGGGGATGATCGAATGGGGGCAAAAATCAAAACCCAAAAGAATCCCTAGGGCCTCCAAGGAACCCAAAAAATCCCTGGACCAAAAATTAACCCCCCAAAATCCCATGCCGAATTTTCGGGCCTCAAAAATTTCCAGAAAGGATTAACCCACAAGTCACATGCGAAAGATATCAAGAATTCACCACAGCAAAAGGGAATTCCAGTGAGGATAAAGCCGGGTGATAAACACGATGGATGAGAAATCAGTTGAATGAATTGAAGCCTTGTGAAATACACCCGGGACACTTTGCGGACTATTGTATAGCCGGTTTTATGAAACAGATGCAATGTAATGTGACACCATCGTTAAATATAATTAAAACAACCGCAAAACAGGTTTGGTTGTCAGTACTTAATATTCGCAGAACTACGCGGCCAGGATACACAGGCACTACCACAATTCTTCAGATTGTTTTGAATACCCAAAAAATCTCCACTTAAATCAAGCCACCCCAAAAAATACTTGCCAAATTTTCCTACCCAAAAACATCCCGGGATGGAAAATTTCAACACCCCCCCCCAAAAAAAAAATCCTTCGATTATCCCCGTCACTTGAAATCCGGAGTACCTCCCCCCCCCGTGGGACCTGCTTGCCAGTGGAAAGCCACAACACTTAGAAACTAGGCCAGTTTATTAAATCTGGGTTTATGTTGTTGGTTGTCTTGAGTGTTGGCTTGTGAGAGGCTTAAGAAGGGCCTGCAGCCGCCGTATGAAAGCGATAAAACTCAAATATTTTAGTGTGTGAAAAATATTACATTCAGAGCTCGAAATTTACGTTTGTTTATAATTATTGAAGCCTAATTTATGCGCCAAAAATCCGAGGTTATTGTGGAGCAACTACAGAATACAAGGCCATTTTTTGTGGTCTATTATTTGAGCCGGCTCGTCGGCTCGCCAGTCGCGTTGAGTGTTTATAGAACGAGTAAGGTATATAAGGTATATTATTTAGTGGTTCAGCGGCTCGTCGGCTCGCCAGTCGAGCTAAGTGTTTATAGAACGAGTAAGGTATATACTGGCGAGCCGACGAGCCGCCGAGCCACTAAATAAGGTATATTATTTAGTGGCTCGGCTGCTCGGCGGCTCGCCAGTCGCGTTGAGTGTTCATAGAACGAGTAAGGTATATAAGGTATATTATTTAGTGGCTCGGCGGCTCGGCGGCTAGCCAGTCGCGTTGAGTGTTTATAGAACGAGTAAGGTATATAAGGTATATTATTTAGTGGCTCGGCGGCTCGGCGGCTCGGCGGCTCGCCAGTCGCGTTGAGTGACGAGCCGCAGAGCCATCTCAATTAGAATAGCTAGAAAAGTGGCCCTGTATTCTGTAGTTTAGCCGTTATTGTTAATGCTTAGTAACTGCTATGACTTATAATTCTCAAATAAACCTAGCTGAAAGAGCTAACAACCAACAGAAGATACAAGCTAGTCATAGTTATGTTGAACAAAATGCAAACTTCTTACCTCTAAATTTCTACGTTGTGCAAATGCTGAACACGCAATTGGAATTCCCGTGTTAAGTTGCTCCGTTCTTGGGCGGACGTGGATGGTTTATACCGCTGTAACTTACCGCTCAAAACAACCTCCACAAGCTCGGAAAACCGGCAAAAACACAGCAAACACATAACAGGTAAGGTTCTTCAAACTTTATTTGGATTTTTAGGTATTTTCCATGGTAAACCGCCGATTATTTTCGATCGAATCGCTTTCAATTGGTTACCTGTGGTGTAAACTGGTCTGCACAGACACGTGAATCAGTGTTTTGTGGGTTGAAACGATCCTCCTTTCATTTTTTGAGCCATTCTTGAGGCAGTTCTGGATCTTCTGGAAACTTAAAATTACAGTACTTTACTCTCATAGCAGCACAAAAACACCATGATTTTCCGCTCAAGTCCTCACACTTCGAATCCCCGCAATTTTCCAGCTCGCCAACAGTGACGTCACTAGTGTTATTTCCGACAATTTACCGACAACTTTCCCGACCACTCTACGATTATGAAGGCCAAAAAGTAGCACTTTTCACGTGCCATTATCTCTGCGATCCTAAGTCCAATTGACTTGAAACTTCAGAATATGTTTATTTGATACCAAATCAACACATAACAAGTAAATTGGATCGAAAGAAAAAATGTCGAAATTTTGGGTTTATTTGACCTTTAATGATTGGGGTATCAACAACAAAAACAACACATTCAGGTCAATTATTAAAACTAAATCGATTTTTGTGATTCATCTTAAGGTCACAGCCTAAGTGAAATCTGAATGACCCGCTTTGTTCTCAACAGGTAAAGCGACCTCTGGAAAGAGTTTATGAATAATAACTTATGTTGTGTTACCTTTCTCGCAGTTTTCTCCTGAGTAACCAGCTTGGCAAACACAAACGTATTTCTTGTCAGTATATCCCATGAGGCATTTCCCGTTGTTCAAGCAAGGTGTAGTGCTGCAGAAGTTCTAAAACAAAAATTTGTGAAGGCTATCATCATCATCATCATCATACAGAACAGAACAGAACAGAACAGAACAGCTCCTTTTATTTATTTCAGTCACCCTTTCAGCATTTATAAACAAAATGCTGTTATCAATGGGAGCCCTGACTATAAATCATCATCATCATCATCATCATCATCATCATCATCATTTTCTATTTGCATTTCTTACCTCAGTCCCTCTGTATATCCAACCGTATCTCAGTTTAAGATCTCCCGGATGCTGCAAATGGTCAGAATCACTCAATTCACAAACCACTTTATCGTTAATCGGTGGACCAATGTTAACTGATACACATTCACTTTGCATGAGACATTCTTCTTCGCATTGCCTGTGGACTCCGATAGAAAGATTACAAAATACGTGTCCTTCCAGATAATGGCCGATTTGGGGTTGATGAAACTTGATGTATCGTATGTGTCGACAGTCACCTACAAAAGAAAAGCAATTATAAAATTCTCCCATCACAACTTGCGTTTCAGTTATTAGCTTAAAGTGCACCTAACCCTAAAAATTTTTTCCCCGTCAAATAAATCCTGTTACCATTTGAAGCCTTTCGTCACAAAAAGTTTTTGATTTGGTTTAATCCCTGATTTTCTGTGCGCGATTGAAGTACGGAAAATCGGCCGAAAATAGACACCATTTTGGTTCAGGGTCGAGCAATGAGGGCATGGGTCTAGTCACCTTGTGACGTCAAATCAAGAACCCACAGTCTCGCGCTATCTCTATCGGAGCTATGTTTCTCTTGAGCTCTCGAAGATGTACAGAAAACTGTTGACCGTTTGTATTGCCCCAAGACATAGTAACCAAAGAAACGAATCACAAGACGTATCACTACAAAAATACAGCATTTTTTGATGACCAGCGACCAGAGGCGAAGGGACAAAATGAGTGGATTTTGTAAAGCAATAGCAAGCAAAGCGGCTGCCTTCCAAGCACTCGATACTATGCTCGATGCATTTTAAGCAAAGATTTGTTGTCGCAGAAGAAGGTATGAATGAATGAACAACTTTAGTATCCGATTAAACGATAGCATTTTGTGTATTTCCAATGATTCAACGGCCGATTAACCACAGAATACCCGCGATACACGGTACGCAGAAAATTATTACCTTTGCGAATTATTCAAGTTGGCTACACGGTAAGCGCTAAATAATTACATGTAAGCGGTGCCCAAAACAGCGAAGGGTTTAAAATTAAAGACCGTATTTATAGAAAGCCTCCTTCAGCAGAACCGAACGCGCTTTCTCCACAGTAACAAACCATTGCCATTATTCCTTATTCTAGTCTATGAACGTGCCTCGCTAAGAGAATTTTATCTTGAGTCATATCCCCGATCATATCAAATCACTCGAGCATAACAAAACATTACTGTGCAGTGATACCTTGTTCATATCCTCCGTTTAAGTAGACGGCAAGCAGTCTCTTTCTTAATTATTTTATTATCATTTTTTGTGCGAAAAAAGGCCTCAAGAAGATCGAAGTGTGAGCGATGAGCGGCGGAGCCTCGAGTCGAGAGTTAAGCGAGGGCCGGTTGATTTACATAATTTGCACATTTCCGCTCACGCTGGGATCTGAGAAAACTGCTCGCACGTTGACGCGAGAAAAATGATTGGTAAGATAATCTCAGTTGAACCGATACTAACAAACTCTCTCGTGCTTATAATTCTCGTCAATGTCCTTTAGAAAATAATTGCCTTCCTGACTCACTAGTGTTATAAATTGTTGTTATTGTTAATGCTGGTTACAGAAATGGACAAGACATAAGTAATATCGCAGTTTCCACATTTACTTCTATGTAAAATAAATAAATAAATGAAGAAAGGAATGCTTTTTTAAATCTCCATTTCTATAAGAGGTTCCCTCAGCTTGAATATAAATCTCAAATGTGAGAAGCGGAGAGCAGGAAAACCGAGACCAAACGTGAAGACCGAACGTGCAAAATAAAATGTAAACACTCACGGGCGAAGCTCAGCATTCCGGCTTCTTAGCGGCCCTCCAAGGCCAATTGTAAGTTGCTTTATTTGCTGTTCCAGTTCTTAGTTTGCCTTTATTTCCTTTTTGCATTGAGAAATTCATTCTTCGTTTGTTAGCGGCTTCTTAGCAGATATGGGCAGGACGGCACTTTCTTCATCCTTTGTCGGTGTACTGTCGACTTCGTGTTCCGCATCTATCTCGTATTCAGAGCTAAAATTCATCTACAAATCAGCAGAATCCGCGTAGCTCGTCTCAATATCTGCTTTGGATTACAACATTGGAATTTTAGTCATACTATGACTTTGTTCGAATTAGCTAGAAGGTCAGAAGGCTTCGATCAACAAATATAGTCAGAGAAACACAGGTAAAAACTAAGCGGCGTGGAATTCTTGGTTCTTGATCTGACGTCACAACTACGGCTCGTCCCAGGTTCCTCTTACTCGGACGCGAACCAAATTTTTCTTGAATTTAACAGGGCACAGAAAATCGAGAATTTAACCAAATCAAAACATTTTTGCGAAGAAATGTTCCAGATGACAACAGAATTTATTTAGCGGAAAAAAAATTTTAGGGGTTAGGTGCACTTTAAGCGTCTGTCTGGAGCCAACTTGTTTTGCTTCTGCTAGCTGTTTAGCTACTGATTTGCGGATGTGTACATAGGTGCATGAACCACCATTGTGTACCAATTCCATTAACGTATATGCTTCAGCATATCTCTCAGTTTGTATTCGCGTTACAAGTGGTCAACTTTGCGGGCATTAATTTTTGTGAGGGCTGCAATAATATAAAGTCTTGCTATCCGTTTACGGCAGTATTTTTGTACATTAAAAAAAAAAAACAGTTAAGTCTCTTGGCTTCCCCTCTGTCAATTTCATATTGAGCCGGTTTTAGAAAGTTATTCGCATTTATGTACCCAAGAAAATAATTAAGCAGGCGCGCGCAAAAATATATATATTAATAAATAAAAATAATAATTATTTATAATAATAACAATAATAACTTTTTATTTTTTAATAACAAAAGCAATTTTATTTATAACTCAGTGAATATTTCCCTATTGTGTTCGCATTTAAATAATAATAATAATAATAATAACAATAATTAATAATAATAATAATAATAATAATAATAATAATAATATACTGATAATATGGAAAAAGGCTTCATATTTTTCAACTCTTAACTTCTGGCCAAAGAAAAACGTAGCGGAAGTCACGATCCAGTGCGAAGAGATGCTGATGCCGGCTGAAGTGGTTTGGCACCTGATCCGGGTGAGTTCAACTCCTCTTTCAATCGTTGAAACTATTTTAATTATTTGTAAACAAATCTTAAAAATGTAAGTTAGACTTACCCATCGGTAATACCTTTCACAATAAAGAAGTGAATTATGTCGGATAATTGGCTTTTGGGGAATTTGTAATTTTGTTGTATAATGAAGAACCTCGCCATCGTTTGGGGACAACCTCATCAGTTAAGCTTCAACATTTCCTTCAACATATTCGTCTTATACTCACTTACTTACTTCATTTTACGTTTCCACCTACTTCTACAAAATTGTCTAAATATTTTATTTCATTCAATAATTCTTGTGTGGATGCCCAAAATCAGAGCCAACCCACGAGAAAATTTAAGCCGAACAGTTCCAGTCAAATGCGCTTCCTGATGTCTTTCGTTGTGTCAAGGCTTTTTAAATAGTAGCCTGAGAAAACAGCCGACGTTTCGCGAGGTCGAAACTTGAGCCCTCGCAAAACGACGTCTGAGTAACGAACGCAGAAATTCCATACTGATGACGCGTCACTACCCAGATCTTGGTAGTGCTTCTGATTGGTTGAAACGAAGTTCCCGCGCGTTTAGCTGAAAATTTAAATCGCAGAAAATTCTAGGCAAAAGAATCTCTCTCGCCGATTGTCCGAGCCTGTTTTGGTTTTCTGAATTGAGAATGATAACTCAAGCGTATTTCAAACTCTAAAAGAGTGTTTGTCCTCTCCAAAAACAAAAGGAATTAATTCCATCATGTAAAGAAAGTCTGAGGTGACCTTTCGCCGAAAAAAAAAACTAGTTTTTGATCACAATTTAATCCGACATTCTGAGACGATGAAGGTCTCCCGAACAGACATTTACTGAAACGATTCTGTGCCTTTATATTTAACTGAATAATACACCTTTTATTCCTTTAAAACAAAGGGAGGTATATATATTCTAATGGCCGACAGTTCGGCCGCTTGTTTGTAAATTGACCGCAAAGGCACAGAGTTTAGGGTAGCTGCATACAGCTCTTTTCATCAAGGCTTAAGATTTTAATGAAAATGTTAAATGGAGCCAAAGTTTTTTCACTTTGCTTCAAAAGAGACAAAAGAATATCAAAGTCTTCCAAGCCTTTCGCCAGTTGTCGGTGAAACACACAGATACTTTTTCAGTAATGCTTTAGATTATTGGTTTGACTTGTCAGTTAAGTTACTTGGTTTTAGGCATTCGCCCGGCTGTCATTTCTCTTTTCTCATTTAAACCTGCATCCAGTCCCCGTACCTTGATCAAAGACATTTTGACTTTTCCACTTCATAAGATATGACTAGAAAGAAGATAGAATCACCTCAAACCTCACCTATTTATTTATTTATTTATTTATTAACTAACAATAATTAAACAGAGATGCCCACTTCAGCATACGCTGGTTTGAATGGGGCTCAGTAAACTATCTAAAAGCTATCTGAGGACAAAAAACTCGAAATAACCTTGAAGAATACATGTAAATAAATATATAAATAAATAAATAGATAAATAACACATGCAAAGAATAAACAATAAAAAGCCTATTGATGATCTCACTTTTCAGCATCTGAAGTGCTTTTTTAGGCCTGATTTAAAAAGCGACATATCACGCACATTTCTCAGGTTCGACGGCAGCGTATGTCATATTTTAGCTCCGCTCTACCTAAACGATCCCTGTTACTTGGATGTCCTTGCCAGGGGCAGTCGGAGCAGATCTCTGTGTCGCGTGTTATATGAGTGATACTCACGCGAGCGGCTAAATTCATTAAGTAAGTAAGGTGATGCTACGCCATGTATGCACTTGAATGACCTAATTTTTGTCCAGCTTCAGTAATGCAAGATCAACAGAAGGAAGCGAAGTTTTCCGTTTTGGAGGTTTTGTGCTGGCCAGTTTATTTTGACGTTCTATGCGAAAATCAATAATCGATCTACATGTACCCTGCGTAGCAAGCCTTTCGGTAGGCTTATTTTTAAAGCACTTTTCGCTTTTTGGCCTAGCCAAAATTGAGGCAATTAAGCGCAAAACAAAGTGCAAGAAGCGGGGAGGGGAAGGGAGGAAAGGGAGTTGAAACATTTCAACTTTCAATATGATCTCCAGTAGACCCTTCCACGGTTTTTATCAACTTTTGACAAGGACCAGTCAGCGAACATTTACCGACACTGTCAGAAAGAGCGCCTTAAATTTCGTAAACTTGCTGAGTTTGAGAGTGATATGTCACAAACGAGCGAAGATATAGCTCCGCAAAGTAGCGAATTTTAAGACGTAGTAAGGTTTGCAGGTAGGGGAACAAACTTGCCTATAGAATTTTGCGACTTTGCGGAGCCATATCTTTGGTAGTTTCCATCATATCAGTCTCAAACTTGGCAGCCTTACTGATTTTAAGGCGCTCTTTCTAGCTGTGACGATGGATTTTCCCTAACTGTGAAAGAGTCTATTTTCCTTCTGTCCCTTTTTGAATTTTCTGTAAAGTTTGATTTTTGCTTAGTTCTTTCAGCGAACACGGTAAAAACTTTTCAACTTTTTGAAGTATTCTGCCTATTTCAGTCAAAGTGGGTAAAAGATGGGTATATACGAAATTAATTTGTGCACTTCTTGATTCTCTGATGAACTGGACTAGAAAAAGCATATTCGGCTATGTTTCACCCGTATCGCATTTCTTATTAATGAAAAACGCCGCTTTTGAGCGATTATTAAAATAGTGATACGACGTTTCGACGACCCGATAAGGTCATTTTCGAATGTAATTTTGCAGGGAAGTTTCAAAAAATAATGTGAATAATAAACAGGCAGATGTTAGTGTTCGTGACTAAACAAATAGTTTTGTGCGAAGGGAGTCAGGTTGGGTGTTTAATTTCGGTTTCTTGTTTTACATCAGAAGCCGTTTCGCAAATAAGGCGTCAGTTCATGTTCCTCCGTGAGATGTTTCCCGATGGCAGAATGTTTCAGTGTGCTCATTAATGCGCTGATAGAGCAGACGGCAAATGTAGCGGACACATTTTGCATCGCACATATAGCCCACCAAATGTACAATGTCTATTACTATTTTATCTATATTTTCCTTTTCAATTTCTTTTCCAAAACGTCTGTGATTAAATAAATGCCGTTTAGCCTTGTTTCTTTTTCTGGTAGTGCTTTGCCATAGACTGAAACTGACAAAAACATTAACTTTGTTCTATTTGAGATAACTTCAGCAGGTGTATTGCCGAGGACTTAGACCACGCTATCCAACTATTAAGACGCCTTGATAAAATAAGCAATGCAGCTAGTAGAGAGATGAAAAAACTAAATAGACGTAGGAGCCTACTTGTCTTGGCCAACATAGTTCCGAAGCGACATGAGGATAATGTCCCGGCCTTTCAGGACTTTCAGCATTCAGTTCTTGAATTCGCCAAGTTACGTTTTTGGTCCCCTATTGAATGATGTTAAAGGATTCTGAAGAACGTTCAATGATGTTCAATGCTGTTGAGGTTCTTTGCTGTCGAACATTGGTACAAAAAGTAACTGTTTTCAACAATGTTGGATAATGTTGAATCGGTTTGACCGAGTTCCAGGATATAAATCTAAGCAATAAATTCCTGAAGAATCGCCAGCATTTAATTAAAAGATATTACAAACTTTTTCGTTTCATATTTCTTGTTGTAAACGAAAGCTTAATTAAGTAAGATTCGAAAGATTCGTAGCATGTTCTCACATAGATTTACCATCTGATCATACCTAAACACAAGTGAGATTCAAATGTACAAATTTCCTATTCGGTCATGCGGGTTAAAAAGATGTAAAACAAACTTCAATGTACTAATACCAATTCTGAATTGTTGTGTTTCAACCATGTGATCACCTCAGTACGTACCTTGAACGTAGTCAGCCCAAGATGCCCAAAGAACGCAAGCCCACAGTAAATCGTGCACTGAAGAAAAACAGACTGCCATGTTGAAATGAACTGAGGCGTGTAGTAAAACTACAAGATCAGCTTGCAGGTGATTTATATTCTGGCTTGTAGCACAAGTTAATACTTCCTCTGATGTCAATGCCGTTGATAGATGTTGATGAAAGTTTGTTTAAACATGACATGAGTCAAGATATTTTTTCCAACTTAAATTTCACCGGATGAAAGCAAATTACATGTCGGTCGGTTTATTAATCAGTCCAGTTAATTTGGATTAATTTTTATTACACGTTATCTTTTCCGGGTTGGTTAAGAGCACTGAATCTGAATCCGGCATTGTGGGACGAAGTTGTTCTCGTTTACTTTGAAGGATACCAGACTACAATCTTGATGTAACTTGTGGGTGAGTAGTTGATCTAGCATAAGAACCTGTGGTGTTACCTGTATTTAGTAGCGTCAGAGATCTCTAGTCAGAGATCGCGTCAGTGATCTCTAGTCAGAGATCTCCCACCTTCGTGATTGGTGTTTAGCTATAGCCCTGTGGCGTGCTCCCATTTTGTTTTGAGCTTTTTCTGCACCGTATACGATGCGGTCACCTTTCTTGAGAGATGGGAGTGAATTAAAAGTTCCTGGTAATAAAGCTTCTGTTTCTTTGGTTTTGCCTCTTTGTTGGTGGTGTATCCTTTCTGGTCTGTGGGTCTGGAGAAACGTTTTTTTTATAGCCGTGCAGGTATGCTGGGTGGTTCAGGGCGGTCTGTTCATCAGCGTTTGTGTCAGGCGTGTCCCGTTTATTGATGTGTTCCTGTTACCAATGAGTGTTAGTTATGGATCTACTTCACTTTTGCTCCTCTTCTGTATTGTGTTTTTAAAAATGTCTACACAGCTTTCTCCTGCAGGCCACCTGGTATAGAGTACCTTGGGGCTGTAATCAGTCCGTGTGTAAAAGGGTAGCATTGACTAAGCTCCATAATCGAACGTTTCTTCATCGATCGGAAATCCCGTGTTGGTTGAATAACTACTTGATCTTTGTGATGATTATCTTTCTACCGGTGTTGGTAGATCAGTAACTTCAGGATAGCGACTAATAGCCAACCCGTACAATCTGGGAACGCCCATTTTATTTCATGTAGCTTCAGTAGGCAGGGCTAGCTCCGAGTTTAGGTAGCTACTGTGGCTAACTCAACAGAGGGCGTGCTTCGTGTTAATAATAACTAACTGCAGACAGTACTGTTTCGGCCTTCTGGGCCTCATCTGATATATATATATATATATATATATAAAAAAAAGTTAATGGTTGCCTCAGGCCAACAAAGAATGCCACTGCGTCAGGAGGATCAAAGATTCACAGTCCAAGCCTCACTGCATGGAATTAAAACTCGTTGAAGGAAAGCGAGGACGGACAACTTCTGACGATTAAAAAGTTAAAAAATTTAATAAAAAATAAAAACGTTTCGGTCTTAGACCTTCATCAGTTACATGAAAAATTAAACTTAACAAATCTACCTAAATAAGATTACAGAACAAAACAAGACGCAAAATACAATTCAACGCTATGAGTTACGTAACCGGCGTGATTATAACAATACTAAAACGAGGATAAGTGACGCTAACATTCAAATATAAAAACAATGTAGTACAACGATTATATAACGAAAAAAGGAAAAATAAACAATACTAACAATTAAACGTAATTACAAGGTGTAGAGACAGGTACAACACTAGATAAATGAACGATACAAGGCAAAAATATAACAAAAGACCGGAAATATGCTGCTATAAAAATAAATAACAAAAGATGACAGATAAGACTAAAAACTAAAAACTGCTAATTCAAAAAAGATGACATTTGCAAAGCGGCAAAAGAAAGGGCAGTCAAAAGGAAAGCAACCTACGTTTACGCAAACATGGATCATACCAAAATCCCAAATCGAGGCCTTTGGAGCCCCAAAGGGCCGATAGACAACAAAATCCCTGGGGGGGCCTTAAACAATAATGACCGTAATAAGTTCCCCGAACAGGGCCTTTGAGTATACCCAACACCTAAGAGGCTGACAAAATCCAAGAAAAGGGCCTTTGAACGGCCATATATCGCAAACAAAGAATCGCAAAAAAGAAAATTAATTATAACAAATTCTATTCCTAGAATGAAATTCTTTTCTTTTATTTAAACCATGGGGTGCCAAAGAGAATAGCTGAGCACTCCAATAAGCCTCCTTTGTAATTAAAAGCCTGTCGATCTCATCCGAGTTGTTTGGGGCCTGCACCTGATCAATACATTGAAACGAAAAATCATCTAAAATGTGTGAAGTTTTGTTGAAATGCACTGCTACTTCACAAGTTGTTTTGTTTGTGAGCATAGCAGACTTGTGATTACGAAACCTAATTCGAAAATCAGTGGTTGTAGATCCTATGTATTGCAAACGACATTTCTTGCAAGAAACCAAATAAATCACATTTTTAGAATCACAAGAAAGTCTTGAATGAATGGTGTATTTTTTGCCCGTCTGCAAGCTAAGAAATGATTTGGATTCAACAAAGAAATTTCGACAAAGATCGCATCTATTCCTTTCGCATTTGAAACAGCCATTGCTTTGTTGAATTGTTTGTCCCTCTTCGGCGGTTTTAAAACGAGATGGTGCCAATGATTCTTTAAGATTTTTTGACCTACGAAAAGATGGTATGATAGAGCCTGGAGGGTTGTTTCAATGTTGTTGTTTCAATGTTCCCTAACATTGATAACAAACTTGGTCTTACTGCAGTTAGGAAGGCTTTGAATGCAAGGGAAAACAAACTCCCATCCACGACTTGCATATTAGAAGCTGTGAAAATTTGTTTGAAAAGCAACCATTCTGTTTTCAAGGAGAATTTCTTTCTTCAGATCCATGGCACGGCTATGAGTCCGAAGAATGCTTGTAGTTATGCCGATTTAGCCATGGGCGAAATTGATCTTAGAGCTAAATTTTCCGGTCCGATAAAGCCGTCCCTGTGGTGGCGATATCGTGACGACGTTTTTGATCTTTGGCAGCAAGGCCTTCCTGCCTTACATCAATTTACTGAGTACATTAATTCTCTATACCCTACTATTAAATTCGAGTTAGTTTTTTCTGAGCACGAGCTTCATGTACTAGACCTTACTCTACACCTTGTCGATGGGTTTATTAGGACTGACGTTTATTCTAAACCTACAGACAGTCATTTATATCTTCCACCTTCCAGCTGCCATCCCAAGCATGTCTTCAAGGCTATTCCTTTTGGAGTAGCCACAAGATTGAAAAGAAATTGCTCTGAAGAAATTTTCCTTGCCAAGAGAACAGCCGAGTACAAAGGATACCTTGTTAACCAGGGTTATCCCTCTAAATTAGTCAATGATCAATTCTCCAAAGCCTCCGCCATTTCTAGAAATGATTTACTCAGGACACGTGGAAAAGAAGCGAAGAAATTATTTCCATTCGTATTGACATTTAATCCAAATTTACCGAACGTGGGCAACATAATTAGAAAGCATTTGTTGATTTTACAATCCAACCCCAAATTAAAAGAACTTTTCCCTCCAGGCTCTATCATACCATCTTTTCGTAGGTCAAAAAATCTTAAAGAATCATTGGCACCATCTCGTTTTAAAACCGCCGAAGAGGGACAAACAATTCAACAAAGCAATGGCTGTTTCAAATGCGAAAGGAATAGATGCGATCTTTGTCGAAATTTCTTTGTTGAATCCAAATCATTTCTTAGCTTGCAGACGGGCAAAAAATACACCATTCATTCAAGACTTTCTTGTGATTCTAAAAATGTGATTTATTTGGTTTCTTGCAAGAAATGTCGTTTGCAATACATAGGATCTACAACCACTGATTTTCGAATTAGGTTTCGTAATCACAAGTCTGCTATGCTCACAAACAAAACAACTTGTGAAGTAGCAGTGCATTTCAACAAAACTTCACACATTTTAGATGATTTTTCGTTTCAATGTATTGATCAGGTGCAGGCCCCAAACAACTCGGATGAGATCGACAGGCTTTTAATTACAAAGGAGGCTTATTGGAGTGCTCAGCTATTCTCTTTGGCACCCCATGGTTTAAATAAAAGAAAAGAATTTCATTCTAGGAATAGAATTTGTTATAATTAATTTTCTTTTTTGCGATTCTTTGTTTGCGATATATGGCCGTTCAAAGGCCCTTTTCTTGGATTTTGTCAGCCTCTTAGGTGTTGGGTATACTCAAAGGCCCTGTTCGGGGAACTTATTACGGTCATTATTGTTTAAGGCCCCCCCAGGGATTTTGTTGTCTATCGGCCCTTTGGGGCTCCAAAGGCCTCGATTTGGGATTTTGGTATGATCCATGTTTGCGTAAACGTAGGTTGCTTTCCTTTTGACTGCCCTTTCTTTTGCCGCTTTGCAAATGTCATCTTTTTTGAATTAGCAGTTTTTAGTTTTTAGTCTTATCTGTCATCTTTTGTTATTTATTTTTATAGCAGCATATTTCCGGTCTTTTGTTATATTTTTGCCTTGTATCGTTCATTTATCTAGTGTTGTACCTGTCTCTACACCTTGTAATTACGTTTAATTGTTAGTATTGTTTATTTTTCCTTTTTTCGTTATATAATCGTTGTACTACATTGTTTTTATATTTGAATGTTAGCGTCACTTATCCTCGTTTTAGTATTGTTATAATCACGCCGGTTACGTAACTCATAGCGTTGAATTGTATTTTGCGTCTTGTTTTGTTCTGTAATCTTATTTAGGTAGATTTGTTAAGTTTAATTTTTCATGTAACTGATGAAGGTCTAAGACCGAAACGTTTTTATTTTTTATTAAATTTTTTAACTTTTTAATCGTCAGAAGTTGTCCGTCCTCGCTTTCCTTCAACGAGTATATATATATATATATATATATATATATATATATATATATATATATATATATAATATATATATCAGTATTAGAAGAACTACCTGCAAATACTAAATTATTGTATTCTGGATTGTGACGAAGTCGATAACGACTACTGTGTTGAATATTCAATCAAGCGTAGACTGCCAAAACGGGGGACGGATTTATCAGAAAACAATTCCTCGATATAATTTGCCGCCAAAGGTTCAGTGACCTTGGTCAATAATGGCCAAACAGCTCCCCTGATTAGTTACGTGAAATACATGGACATATCTTCTTTGATATTCTGTAATTTCTGAAATGGTCTTTCGAGGGAGTGAAGCAGTTTTTTTTAAATATAAAATGCCTCATGTACATTTACAATTATTTTGTAGAAGCAGAATCTCGGGCAGTAACACAACGGATAATCATTGTTTTGCAGCAGCGGACTTTAGTAATTTGGCTTGTTCAAACAGAGCTCGAATTCTCCTGAGTGCAGCTTTGATCACAAATTACCTTTTTTGGTCGTCCTTATCGATCAGAGACACAAGGCAAAGACATATATTGCATTCCTCTTTAATAAGAAATGCCACTTAAACATAAAAGAAAAATAGTAACACGACATTTTGACGACTCCATGTCAGTCGACATTTTCCAATTATAAATTAATGTAGGGGCTTGACAGGTAACACGATACAATAATACACAGGAAGTTGTAAGTTAGAGTACACGACAAAAAAAAAAGAAAGAAATTTTGCACACGGTTTCTGAATTCTTGACTTGAATTCTTCTTCTTGATTCTTAAATGACGACCCCATGTGGTCATTTTCAAATTTAAATTTGCAGGGAAGTTTGAAAAAATAATGTAGATAATAAACAGGAAGATGTTAGTGTCATGACTGAACAAATAGTTTTGTGCGAATGGAGTCACCTTTGGAGTTTAATTTCGGTTTCTTGTTTTACATCAGGAGCATTTCGCAAATAGGACAGTCCAGTGTCCCTTGGCATTGCTTCATGTTCCTCTGTCAGATGTTTCCCGATGGCAGATTGTTTAACTGTGTTCATAATTGTTCTGGTAGAGCGGTCGGCACGTATAGGGTACAGTTGTATGGCACATAGCCCAGCAAATTTACATTTGAAAATCTATCAATATTTTAGCCCTACATTTCTCTTCTCAATTTCGCATCTAAAACCTTAGTGATTAAACGCCATTTGTTATTGTTTCTTGTTCTCATAGTACTTTGCCATAGACTGACACTGAGTAAAACATTACTTTGTTCTATTTGAGATAACTTGAGCAGGTATATTGCCGATGTCCAACTAAACTTTGATGAAATAAGCAATGAAGCGGGTAGTGAGATTAAAAAAAAACTAATTAGCCGCAGCATGCACTGTCTACTTGTTTCGGCCAACATATTTCCGAAGCGACGGGAGAATAATGTCCCGGCCATTCAACAACGTTCAACAAATTCGCCAAGTTAACGTGTTTTTCTACCCTGTTGAACGATGTTAAAAGAATCTGAAGAATGTTGAATGATATTTCATGGTGCTGAACCGAGGTTTGTGGATCCTCGGTTGATTTCTTTCTTGGCTACTAACTCTGAAATGATAAAATTGTTTAACCAAACTGTAAAATTAGTTTCTTTAAAAACGATATTAAAAACGACATTTCATCGAAACATTACAAGATTTATCAGAAAGAGATGAAGCGTTTCCCAAACAACTGAATGCGCAGATCATGGTCTTCAACAAGAACAATGTGCGACCTGTTCCAGTGAGGTTAAGATAGAGAAACGCGTCTGGCATGAAGTGAACATGACCAGACCAAGAATTGTCTCCACGAACTCCTTTGTAGTCAGCAGAAAAGCAAGTGACAAAATTTGAATATTATTTCAGACCCATTTCAATTGAAAATTGCGAAATTCGTCGTTCTTGCAAAACGGGATAAGATAGATCTAGATAGCCTGTTTGATTTCTGCAGAAAATTAAGCTGAAATTATAAAAAAATACATATGGGGCCCAAATGGGTCCATGTGTTCTGCTGGCATAGCTGTATCCACAGCTTTTAGGTTACATAGTGTTTTTGCATGCTGGGAAAAACTGAGCAGAATGAAGTATTTTGATGTCTACTTTTGAAGAATTAATTTTGCAATTTTAATAATAATAATAATAATAATTTATTAATTTATATTGCGCTATTTAACATAAATATGATCAAGAGCGCATTACATCAGAGTATCTAACTAATAAAAATATGAATACCTATCTAAGTTACATAATATGTACAATTTATAAATATATAAAATAAAATATAGGAATAATAATAGATACAAATAGATATAAAATACATAAATATATAAATGGTAATAATAGAAAATAAATACTGATATAAAATTGAGTATGTCTAAAAACTGTTAAAAGCTAGTCTAAACAAATGTGTCTTCAGTTGGCTTTTGAAACTTGAAATGCTTGACATGCTGCGGAGGCTTGTAGGAAGATTATTCCCTAGAGTAGGCGCAGCCACACTGAATGATCTATCCCCAAAAGACTTCTTCATCCTACCTTTGGGATGCATTAAACATACACCTTCATTGGAACGTAATGAATAGCGCGTATTATGTTTTACCTTAATTAGATCACTAATATAAGAAGGTGCAATCCCATGAAGAGCCTTGAAGGTTAATAATAAAATTTTAAAATTAATTCGATACTTTACCGGTAACCAATGCAATTCGCGCAAGACGGACGTAATGTGATCATACTTTTTACATGACGTGAGCAACCTAGCTGCAGCATTTTGAACTCTTTGCAATTTCCCTTAATTTCCCTTAATTCTTTAATTGTTACTTTTTTATTGCTAGTAAACTTTACAGCAGAACACAAAAAGGCAAGAAAGAACGCCACCTTCATAAGCATCAATGGCTGGATGCTAGGCAGAAATCACCAGAGCGAGGACGCGCGCTTTTAGAACTACAAGCAAGTGTTTCATTTTCTGTTGCAGGTGCGAATTCGTTAATGGCCACTATCGACAGCTTAAAGTGTGTTTGTTCGCCTTCCTGCAGGTAATACTTAAAATGTCTAAAAAGGTGTATCAGTTTGTGTCAAAAGAGGTTTGATTGACATGACTTCCTTTCTTTCATAGAAATTATCAGAACTGAATTTCTGGTTTGTAAAATTAGTTCAACTGAAGTGTCTCAAAGCTCGGAAAGACAGCACAAACCATGTGATGGTCAATACACTGCTGGGATTTTGTTTACTTATGATCAGACCGTTTTTTAACATACGGTGCTGTTCCTCTGAAAAAGGTTTAAAAAGATGAATTTTTTTTAAATTTAAAATGGGAGTGTTGAGGTTTTGGCAGACTGAATACACCTGAAGGTTCCCTCTTATTTTCT
Organism: Siderastrea radians; assembly: GCA_964017195.1. Taxonomy (NCBI): domain Eukaryota; kingdom Metazoa; phylum Cnidaria; class Anthozoa; order Scleractinia; family Rhizangiidae; genus Siderastrea; species Siderastrea radians. The sequence continues at coordinate 20,941,637 of OZ024898.1, forward strand.
TGCTTTAGTCTACATGCGATAATTTTCGGTAATTTTATATCTTCACTGAGTTTGCTTAATTATGAATCTTTAGATGCTGTTAGGTTATAAAACGTTCTCTTTCTGTACAAACAAAACCAACATAAAGTTTAGTTAAATAAACATAGCATACGGCAATAAACAAGTCGTCTGTTAACCCACTCGGGCATTGGAAAATTTATTTATTACCTGAAATTGGTCAGCGACTTGCCAAGTTATAGACATCTGAAAATAATATCGAAGGCTAACAGTTTTAAAGACCGTTGGGCAAACTGTCTTCATCGATTTACAACTAAAGAAGGCTGTTTTTAAAGGGAAGGCTGTTTTTAAAGATAACGAGAAAGAATGATTTATCTTTTTTCAGTTGCTTTAGTCAATTTCTCAGGTAAACTTGTTTCAAATAGGGGGTAGGGTAGTTTTGTCTCAGTAAGACATATTGTATTCGGCCACTTGCGCATTATCTTACTGTGAAGCTCAAACCACAGTCCCGTAAAAAAAAAATGCTTAACCTTGTAATTCTTAAAAATGAAAATGCCGCTAAAAAATGCGGCAATGCCTTCGTCTAGGATTAAAAGAACAGAGGAGGGGGAAGGCAAGACAAGAGACCAAGGGAGTAGTAGTCAGGCTGAAAAATGAATGGTGGGGGAGGGGAGGGGGGCCTTCCCACCCTCTTTCACTCCATCCTGTCTCAACTTTTTAAGTTTTATCTTTTGGATAAAAATCCTAGAAGGCGTTCACATCAATAAACTCAGCTCTCACCAGCGAACTGCAGGCTAGTGCCTTGACCTTATTCAGCCTGGAAGTGGTGTAGGGGGGAGAGGGGGAGGGACACATCAAACGTTGCGTCTTTTCTTAATATTATTTGGAAACAATTTCGTGTGACATGTCATTATTTATTTAATCTTATATTGCCACGACAACCATATTTGGAACAGACAGTGGACGGGGACAGATCTTTCGGCTCTCCCAATTCTAATTCGTTGCGGTTCTTGTAGGGGACGGCACTCTCAACTGAAAGGAAATTCTAAACCCTTTGGCTAAATGGGATTAAAGTTAAAATTTTAAATTTTATTGCGTTACGTTTTACATTTTCAGATACATTTCTTTGTTCATTTATTAGTCTCAATTACTTTACGAGCGATTTTGGTGGTTTTTAAAAGTTTTGAAAAAATCCAGAAAACTAAGATGGCAGATGCAAGATGATCGCCATTTTGGAAGTGATGATGTAATTCTCAGGTCATTTGACGTCATCAGGTTATGTGGTGAACCTCAACAAAAACATTTTTTCGTGACCCTATCATCTCCCCTCAAAGTTTCGTTGTCATAGCTTTAACCGTTTCACTCTCAAGAGTGCCTTTATCAAAATTCAAGACGAATCTAGAATTTCATTTTGTGAAATAGTTAATTATAAATAGTACCATGTGAAAGTACTGCTAAAGGGTTTCATCTGAATGGTGAGAGCAAAGAATTTCATCTACAGACTCAGAAGTTAGAACCACTCTAATGTTTGACTCTGGGAATAAGGGTTAATACTCTCAAAGTTAAAGAGAGGGCACTTTAGCCCCACACCCCCTGATTTCCCAAGGTCATGAACGAAAAAGGCCATAGGGTTAAAGGAGGTGTTTATTTAGGGTAAGATCCCAGATTTTCCCAACGTCTTAGCCATTATTAGTCTTGATTATTATCTCCTTGAGCTTTCATTCAATCCGAAAACGCCATCATAAGTTTTTCATGTGAGCTGTCATAATCTGCGAACACTTTTTCGCGATTTTTAAAATGTACGTAAAGTAGAAAAAAGGGGGAATTGATGAATCGGAAAAAAAATTATCAAGAATTAAAGTTTAGTTAAAATGAAAATTGACAGTTGGTAATTAAAAGATGGACACCAAAACGGGCAGGAAACGAGCCCAAGTGGCTCCCGCTTGGGATTGGCCTGTCTGGGCTGCGTCAAAAATTTTTGTCCCATGTTTATTTCTTTCATAAATCGTATTCTTTTTCCTAAGCATTGAACCGTACTGTCCTTTTAACGGCGGCTTCAAAGTTTGACGGCACGAGTGCCTTCCATTAGAAACATTCTGAATTCGTGTAACAAACCAGGATCGAAACTGTACTCACCCCATTCAGATGGGTGAAGCTCACTTGGATTGAATTGTCACAGGGCCTAGACAAAGAAAACATGCTCCCCTCTGTGTTAACAACAATTGTTCACCGAATTGGAAGTAAATATCTAGCACTCTTCGCCGACATTGAGGTGAATAATTGTTTTAGTATATTCTAAACCAGGGGAGAGCCAGCACCAAAATAGTTCCTTTTTTCTGAGAAATGAGGAAAACGGCTCGCTCGCGAAATCCAGAAAAATGCCGGGAGGTTAATAGCAGATACTATCCCTAGTTTGAGTAGCCAATCAGAGCGCGCGAGAAGCACTGTCCACTGGTTTGGCGCATTAACAATGAGCTTGAGGTGAATAATTCTTACAGCATATACCACACAAGTCAATAGCCAGCCTTTAAAAATTGTTCTGCTTACTTCTAAATGGGCAAAAAACTTACATAAGGCGACCACGGTTTAGCTCAGTGGTAAAAAAGCACTAAACAACCTTGTGGAGCCTCTAATGTGGCATTTAAATACCTAACAATGTAAGAACCTGTTTAGGCTGGCAGAGAAAAAAAGGCTTTTAAGTGAAAGAATCAACTGAATTAAGATGGTCAAAATGTGGGACTATAAATATATAAATTAGCAATTAACACTGCTGGATGAGTGCTGTTAAAGCATGGAGTCCCCCTAAAAGGATAATTTTGTTTAATGATATTGCAGTTAAAGGGCCACACCTAACCATGCTTGTAGTTGATTTTTTGATCGACAACAATCATATCTCCCTTGAAGAAATTAAGAACCTATTTAAGAACCTAATTAGCCTGAATTGTCAAATACTACCCCAAAATATAAGAACCTGTTTAGCCTGACTTCGAAAAATCTAGTTTCTTATATGTGGGTCTTTACTGCTTCCCCAAGTTTGAGTAGCCAATCAGAGCGGGTAAAAAGCACCATTCACTCGTGTGGTATACTGTATACTTTCAATCTCTAGACGGTCAACCTCTAAGACAAACGGAGAGATCTGCATCCGAGACGAATTTTTCTTTCTTAATTGCGCGCTGTACCACCGGAAAGCATTCAATCTCTTGAGATGTTTGCAACGAGATTTGTCGCTAAATATGCAAGTTAAAGGCGCTGAAAATGCCGAATGTCCACAACTTCTAAACAGATTTCAGTTTTGGTAAGAGTATGGTGTGTATTACTTCCATCGTGTCAAGAGACATGGTAAATTTCTGAATGATCTCCTGTTTCGTGTATAAAGTTGATTTCTTTATCAGGCAACAGTGAGCCATTTCTGAAACCAAATCCTTTTCAGGCTGCTCGGCTTTTCAAATTACAGGGTGGCTAGGCGCACAGCATACCGTTTTGATGAAAAAGAGATAGGGATTTTCCCGTTTCCCATGCTCTTTATTCCCCGTACCCACCCGTACTTTGGGTAGCTCAAGTGATTCATTGTCCTTTTATTTGCTTTTGCCAAATATTACGCCACCTTTCAAGATGTTTCCCTGCTCAGATTCCTCCCCTATCCACCGCCATTTATTGTATCTCTCCTCCGCCCCCCCCCCTCGATTTTCCTTTCCCTTTCCACGCTTCCAGAAACTATTCTGTCGTGTATATACGCAAACGCATGCAGGAAGTCAATGTCAAGACGGTATAAATAAACCGAAGAAATTAAATTTCCAGTATAACAAAGACATTTATTAATGTCGTCAAAAAATCACACAAAAAAACTGCAATGTACCAAACGTGTAAATGTTTTCAGCTGCTGCATGGTTCGTGCAATCTTTAAAGACGTTTGATTTTGTTTAGTTCTTTTGAAACTTCTCGCACTCTCGTTTGGGTATGAAAGTGTTATTGATTTTCTTTAAGCCCTTGAAATTGTTGCACTATCTCTTGTTTTCTCTCTCGTCTTTGCTCATAAGTTGCATCCACTCACCCTCCCAATCGAACAGATCAACTCAGAGAGTTTGAAATTTTGTTGGATTAAAGCGGCACGAACCTTCATGCATCAGAGTAATAATAATGTTTCCAATAAAAATTAAATTGATTAACTATACTCTGGAAATATTTTTACAGCTACTCTTTTTCTCCGCCGTGAAAAAGCTCATGCATTTTTCCTTTCAACTGACTTTTTAAAAAAGTACCGCGAACTGCATTCAGTAGCCATTTACTTAAAACTCTCAGATAAATATAAACCTGGCAATTATAAATATGTACAATCTTCGTTTACTACCGTCTTTAAGCCGCTACATGCCAACTTTACCGTGAGAATCAAAAAACCATGAACACTTTTATTTGAGCAGACCATGGTATTGGACTTTAAGGTATCAGTACAACCCATTTTACCGTCCCCTATAACCACACATTTCTTGGAAGCTTAATAATTACAGATGATAACAAAAAGCCATTTAAAACGGTTAAAATTCAACGTGTTTCGAAAATGTGAATATGTCTACAAAACTGCATGTCTGCATAAATCAAGTTATACGCCCGCTAAAATTTTAGCCGGGAGAAAACGATTAACGTGGCATTCGTTTCCTCACACATTGAGCTCCAAACTGTGCCTCAGATTTTTGACACGTGTCAGTTTTTACTGCTACCCATCGAATGAGAGCTCAAACCGAAGAAAAGTAAACAAATGGACAGAGACAAAGCCACTTGACCATTTGTTGCGGACAATTCGTCTCCTCTTTTCGCCATTGTTATTCAAGGTTTAATACAGAAAGTGTTCACGGTTTTCGGATACGCGCGGTAAAACGTACGCATTTTTGCAACATTCACGACAACATAACCAGATAGTCTTAGTCGACTTTGCTGACATTTTGTCCAGCGTGTATTACACATGTTCAACAAAGTTTCTTGTACCCTATACGGTGAGGCTATACGTACGTTTGTTTACAACAGTTTATTTAGTTAGCGGGTAACATGTTGTATTCGCGTTTCGATTTTCTTCAATACATAAAGAAATTTCACTGTCGTCTGGGTCATTGCTTGTCTCTAGGAACTTGTTTTCAATGAAAACATCAAAATTTGGAAAGCATTCATTGTTTTCTAACGAAAAAAAAATGAGTGTTTTCGGCCATTTTTTCATCGTTCACCACGTAAACCTAATGCCTGACGTGACATTTGTAGAAAACCTGTCAAACCGGTCTTCTGGAGTACACATGCAAATACCGAGGGATATTTGTACTCTACTGAATGCAGTCAAATAATAAAGATCAATATTGATTTTTTATTGACCCGCCACTGAAAACAACTTGAGCTCGGCTTATTCTACTATGACTTTTTCCAGTTGTTTTGTTTGTTTGCTTTTTGGTTCTCTTGGCTTTGTGTGTGTTACATGATATGTACACTTTTCACATCGTCCATTCCACAATTGTGTCTCAGCTATACTAAATTAACCACAGATCTCTGTACACGGAAGGGGCGAAACCTCTCCTGGCCTTTGATTAATAATAATAACAATATTTTATTAGGAAGCTCCATCACTAAAAGTGGTTTACATAGAGGTCCTAACAAACTTGCTTGTTGTGAACAAGTCTTCTTTCGAGACATAATAAAAATTGTGATTTCAAAAATTTCTTAGTCCTCTTTCTTCAAGTCACCATCATAATTGTTTTCAGTCAAAGATCGCCTCCAGCCAAAATGTTAACCATGCAGATTATTCTTCTCTCCCCTCCCTTTACCACTATCTCCAGACTCACAGATGTTTCTTTATAAGTATATAGAACTTATGCATAATGATTCGATCGCCTTGCGTTAGCGTAGTTTTTGTCAATCTTACTACAAAAAATGACGTAATTATTCAAAAAGACTTTCCAAAAAATTGCACTCAGCCTTACGACTGTGATAAGAAATTCTTGAAAAGTTTTTCAAAGGTCATCAAAAGTTCAATTCTAAGCAGTCGTGGTAAAATTGGTATCGCAAAAGGAACTGAACTTGCAGTGTTCCAATCTCACTTTACCATCTTGTGCGAATGAATTATCTTACAAACTAAATTGATTTCAACTTAAGTAGGTACCGTCTGTAGGTTTTTGTCTTCACAAACAAGCGGTTTGTTTGGTATTTAGTCGTTCAGTTCAGGAACCCATACTGCTACAAGCCTTATAAGTTTGTAAACAAATTGACAAAATATCGGACAAAGGCCAAGTAAATCTCTTGACTGCTTCCCTAATGATTTAAGGAAAGAAAAATGCGCCAGATATATCTGTCAGCTGGTATAAACTGGCGCATGTTTTGCTCAGAGTTTCTCGGACCTTCATGTGATGTGTAGAATGTAGGTACGTGCAGTGGTAAAAGGAGGCATTGTCCTTGAATCTCCCAGTAGGAGCTGGTGCTCAAGCCTAGTGCCATTTTGCACAAATTAATTGGAAGCAGCATATGGACTATTATTTGGCAGGGCCTTTTCTGTGCCACCCTCAATTTTTTTATTATTATGCAGGAAGTCAGGAAGAGGTTGCAAAATGGTAACCATTTGAACTCCAGAATCGAATTGGTGAACAAATAATTTGGAGAAGGGGGCACTGTAACAGTAAAATGATGCATTCAAATTTGCTTTCATAGAGCAGTTTTCAGTTGAATGTTTTAAATCAATCACTCTAGCCAGTCAACTTATCAGAGTACAAGAAAAACATTTCCAAGTAATGGGCAACAAGGGTATATTATTGAAATGTGCGAATGAGGCCAAATCTTAATGCCCAACTTTTGCTAGAACTAGACCAAAAAAGGTTTAGCAGCCCAGACCGTCACTTAACTGGTCCGGAGTACCCTCCGCCCACCCTATGGGTAAATAACCTCATATCATCACCTCACATCCTACAAGCGTGAGTATAAGAACTTTTCTATTAAATTCTGAAATTAGGTAATCCAGTTGCTGATATTTCTTGGGCAAAAGTTTTGGTTCACTGACAAGGCATTCATTTTCCTTGTGAGGCAAATGCAAGGCTTTCTTCTTTTTTGGCATTCTCCAGTGTTGATTGTGTTTCAGGAGCTGATTTGGAACTTTTTAAATTTAAAAAAAATTAAAATGATGGCTACGTAAAGTACAGCGCTGCTATTTTACTTGATCTGCCGGTCTAGTTTACTGCGTCGTAATGGCAACTGTCTGAAACAGACTGAAATGTTCGGTCCCTATACCTCTTGAAAGTAGCCCTGCATAGCAACCTCTAAGACACACACCTCTCCACAGCGGTCAAATATTGTCCATTATGCTGGCTTGATTGCTTTTCTTTATCAAATTGTAAAGACGTCGTTTTATACAAGACAAATTTCAGCCCGGGCTGAAATTTTAGTTGGTTGAGACATGACGAATATCAACTCCTGCCTCAGCCTGTGAGCACCTGGGGCAAGCACCCCCAAGAGAACTTGTTTCTTTGTTTCCTCGCTTTATTTTATTTATCTATTTATTTATTTGTTTATTTTTTTGGGGGGGGGAGGGGGAATAATACTTAGTTTAATTCGGAATGATTTTGCTCCAACACATCCTCGTTCCTACTATCCTGTAAGCAGAGGCTTCTTGGTCGCGATATGTTCTGGCGGGCGAATTAGTAACCTCTGCGCAAAACCTCCGATTCTTTGATCTGCCGCCTTCCAGGATTGTGGACGAATTAATTACGAATACCCATGTCCTGAATTTAGAAAAAAAAGGAAAACGCTGTTATACGCTTGCAAACTTGTTGTACGCGACAGTTTTGCATTTTTATTTTTTTTTTATTACTTCTCCTAGCTTAGAAAATCAGCACAAAGAGAAGTCGGCAATTGTTTAAACTCCAAGATTTAAGCTTTAAGATTTATCCGGAGTTTAAGGTGACACTCAAGAAACCGGATGCAAGTAACGCTTTTATGCATGGATTTTATGAGTGGGCGTGCTCTCAGGTTGTCGAAATGACATACAGTCAATGTCACCACAAACAGTCCTTCTCAGGACTACACTCACCCGGACGATCATACTTCACCGACTTATAACTTTACCCCTGAGTTCAAACCATTTACAGCGTGCAAAAGGCGCAAGAAAGGAAGTGTCGATACGTATGACGAATGTTGCACATGCATGACAGGAAATCATGGTACGGTTTTGCGGAGAGGTTACTCATTTACCCACCGGAACATAGAGCGACCAGGACAACTCTGCTTGCAGGGTATGTTTCAATCCCAGTCAGTAAGCACCTGGGACACAGCACACCCCAAGAGATAGCTTGTGCGTATCTCCTGCACTGTCCACACGAGGAAATTTGTTGTAGCGATCTGAAACATGTCCCAGCGACCGAGTCGCTTGAAGAGACTTGTTACAGGGCAGTGTGATTTCCCTGAAGCTGGTTGATTTACTTCACATTGTTTTATTTGCTCGCAGAAACTAGTCCCATGAACACTAGCCAATTAAGCTGATATCAAATTTAAGGGAAAAAAGCCCGTCAATCCAAACAAGTCTCAATTCGTGGAACAAACCAGAATCGATGTTTCTGAAGTTTTGGTTTTTCCAGCCACATTTTCGTAAAAAATTGATAGTTCACTCTGATTGGATTGTGACATTGCCTAATAAGAGGTGGCACGTTCCCACCCGGTTATCTCATTTCATACCTCATATCGGCTCCGAGAAAGCACGCGAAAGAAACCTTTGGTTAGCCCAGAGTACCCCCGGCATGTGTGTCATCAACATTCATTCACCGAAGTGAAGGTGAATATTAATAGATGTTTATCGACTTAGAGGTGAGTTAATATCTGAGTACATACTACAGGGCCTTTTTTTACTAATTAGAGGGAAAAAAGTTGCGAGAGGCAACCGCTGCTTCTCTCAGGGATGAAAATGCTATCCCCACCGCCTAGTTTGAGTTGTCAATTAGAGCGCGCGAAAAACACTATTCACCAACCTCTATACAGACAACCTCTAAGACAACCAAAGAAATTTGCTTCGCTATAGGTCTGTGGATTGATGCAACAGAAACAAAGAAAATCGATTGACAAGTTTGGATCGAAATTGTTTCAAAAAATGCGGCGAAATTTCACATCTTCTAAACAGATTTCTGTTTTGGTAAACATGACTACAACTGCCATTCATTTTTACACGATTGATTCTAAATTTTGATTTCCTATTTCACGAGAAAAGGTCAGACGTTTTTTAGCGAGAGCGGGGCATTTCTGAAACCCAAATGCCCGGATATCCTCTTTTTCGAAGCGAGATAACCGACTGACAACCTCGTTTTCATGAATTGTGGGTAAGGAACTTCCCGTTTTCCTTAACGTTTACTCTCTCAACCCCCCCTTTTTTTCTTGGGTACCTCACCGCTCACATTAATTCGCTGTTTGCCACTGCAACATGAAGTGCTCAATGTTTCGATGTTTTTCGAATTCCTTCCTTTTCCACCGCCATATTTCTCCCGGATTGAGCCTCGCCTGCTCTCTCAGCTTTCTGCAAACAACATGAACAAACATGTTCCAACAGAGGAACACACAAAATAAACCAATCATAAATCGAAACAAATAAAAATATTTAGTGCAAAGCGCGGGAAAACGCGCGCGAGCAAGTCACGATTGATTTTGGTTGGTATCCGTCTGATGTGGTTGACTAAGTTTCGCGAACTTTTTTTGACCAATCAGAAAGCAAAACCAAAGTAAACACATTACTTTCGACACTCGTTTCAAAAAACCGCTCTATAATTCCTGGCAATTATAAATATCGAATAAATATGTACGATCTTCGTTAAACCGCTGCGAACCTTACCGAGGGAATTAAAAACCGTGAACACTTTCATTTGAACAGACCATCGTATTGGACTTAAACTTGAGCGAGAGCTCAACCGAGAGCTTAAACCGAACAAAATGGAAACAAATGGACAGAGACGAAGCCCAAACAATTCGTCGCCTTTTAGTTGTTCACAGCTCTCGGAAGACTCGCAGTAGAACGTACACAGTCTTTACAAAACGACAAAATAACCTCGACTAAGCTGACATTTTGTCCGACATGCATTAAACATGTTAAAGGTAGCTCTATGTACCCTATCCAGTGTTGGCGCCGGTTAACGTAAAACGCTTCCTTCATAACAACAGTTTATTTAGTTAGGTGACATAAGTATGCATCAATATCCATTCTTAAATGGATATTGATGCATACTTGTGTCACCCAACTAAAACATTATCGGCGCCACTAAAAAATGAAAACATGAAAAAATCTACGAGTGCACGCCTTATTCACTCGTTCTACATTTGTGTTTTAGCTATACTAAATTATCTGCAGATCTTTGTATGGGGAGGGACAAAAGCACTCCCGCCCTTTGATTATCAAGCTCGTACACCTCGTTTAAGAGTCTTCTTTCGAGTAATGAAGAATAACGGTAGACTTCAAACATTCCTTAATCCTCTATCATCAATTCCTCATCATGATTCACTGAAAATCGTCGTCAGCCGAAATGTTCGCCATGCAGGTTATTTTCTACTCGCCCCTCTCTCCCCCACTACCGCTAGATTCTCAGGTGTTTGTTAAAGGGACACTATCCCGATAATGCGCACGCGTGAACGTCAGCTGTTATCTTTGAAAAAAACAATAGAACTGTCACATTGAGGTGACAAGATTACCCCGCGGCCCACGCGGTGATCCGCTGTTTACATTCGCCATTTAAATATTTGCTTTCGTTTTATAGCTCCAAGGAAGGTACAACTTAAATTTCTTGACAAAAAGGGTCTATAGATCACAATCCATGATGCAAAACACAAAATATAAATCACCGGAGATTTTCGGATTTAATTGCAGTGAAAGCTAGAGATTTCTTTGGCGAAACATCACGTCGAACTTTTGTAACAAGAGGACTTAATAGTTCCTATTGTTTTTGGAGGGACAAATATGCCGTTTAGAGTGCAAAATAAGGTGAGCTAGCATTTTCGGCGAGCCACCAGCAGCTCGGAAATTCGTGGATAGGAGTCTGTTTCCTAAAATTTTCTGCGGCCTAAATATTCAGCTAAAAAATCCGAACAGATCAATCCGTATTAGCTTTCACAAATATGCTTTTATAAACCTCTGAAGCAATCTTATAAACAGGAAATGATATTTCAAGTATTTTGCTAAAATTTTCTCGTTGGGTGACCCTAATTATACATAAAGATCTAACCGAGCGTGATGCGAAACACAAAATCCTGCAACAGAATTAAAAACAATAAGCCAAGCCCGGCGTTACAAACACCAGCAGGGAAACTCGTCACGCTGCAGTGAATATTTCAGATCCTTTATTGTCGAAAATATAAACATGAGAGGCGGAAATACCCATAAATTTCCTGAATGAGCCAAATTCAACGTACAGTGTGTTGCCCAGTTTTCGTACACTTTAGTTTGTAATCGCTATATCTTTTCGTCTGTGAGACAAAAATTTCTGAATTTTCTATTAAAGATAGCCCATTTACTTACCTTCAATATATAAAACGATTGGCCGCTTGATCGACGTACGTTCAAAATTATGCCATTTTTCCCGAAACTCCTAAGTTGCCCAGTCTTCGTACACCTGGCCCAGTTTTCGTACATCGACAAAACAACATTTCTCCACCAAAACACTCGACGCAAACTGATGTGTCAGCCACCCTGCTGAGTGCTTATCGTGTTTTCTCTTCGGTTTGTGAATAAATATCGGCTTAGCGACCAAAATTTGGCGTACAAAGCAAATGGTTATTCGGGGGGTGGATGTTTAATCGATCCTGCAGTGTTAATTTTTTGGTCCCTCACTTTTGGGCGGCTTTTCTTACGCTCAATCCACTGTCTCGTACGTCATTTACTGCCTCGGTAAAGGTAGTTGACAGGTTACTATTCTGCGTATTACAACTCTTAAGAAAAGGCCTGTATAAGATTCGACGTTTTCCTTCCGTTTCCGCTGACGCCTTTAGAATAGCAAACTCTTTACTTCCATTTCCGCTTACGCTTGCTTTTCTTACCTACTTTTGTAAATGTTTATTAGAATCGCAACGGAGTGAAAAAATCAGTAAAACGGGTAAGCTAACTATATTTCACGGTGTATGTCAACATTCTATGCATAGACATCTACCTTAGTTAATTATTTGACGATTTAGATTGTTTGCGTGGGATTACGTTTATTAAATATTCGTGACCTTTGCGTGACCTGGATGTAAAGCGTCGCCGTTATACCACAACAAATACATGTAGTGTATCGTACTTTGCAAGGATTGTTGTGTAATCTTTGCTGCACTTGCGACCTATTAGTTTTCGAACAGTAAAGTTTAAAATTCAGTTCTTTAACTTATCTAAAAATAGGTTTTGAGAAAGGCGCAGCTAAGTGTACGAAAACTGGCACAGTAGGTCAAAATGTATGCGAAGATTCTCACCGCTAAAATTCAGGAGCAGTTAAATTTAAGGTGGCATTGAAAGTTTTTCCATTCACTTTCATCTTTTGTCTATCATCTGTCCAAAAATCATGAAGTTCCTTGCAAAATTACCAGCAAAACGGGCTATTTGTTCATCTACAATACCTTTACTGTGCAGTGAAAAGTGCAAATATTAGCCGCTAAACTTTTACTCACCTCGAAAGAAATTGTCCGCACTGACCTGCCTCTTCGTCAAAAAGCCCGGCAAAACCGGCAATTTATAGCTGAGATGTTCCTTTTACTTTTGGAATTCTTCGGTTGACGAAGATTTAAATGACCAACGAAAATAATCGAATAAAGTTCTTTTTGTACGAAAACTGGGCCCGTACGAAAACTGGGCAACATACTGTACCTATCATGCAAGAGCGGCATAAAAACCATATTGAGTCGCTTAACAAACGATCAGAAGTCAAACCAACGGAGAATAACAAACGACGAAAGCCACAAGAATCCACTACTTATGACCTCGATATGACCTCGAGAATGCGACGCCTAAGTTGTAACGGCTCGATTCAATCAACATTTAAAAATCCTCCTTTCTAAACCGGCTACAAAAAAACAAGAAGCAAAATGGGTCAAAAGACCAAGATAAGGCGCGGCGTACAAGTACAAGTAGAAGTCGTGCAGCGTGCAGGCCTTCCAACCCATCCGTTTATGGCTGTGTCGGGCGAATACAGACACCACTGATCCCTTCAGTCGTTTCCATGTTTCATGGGTTGCTTTCTTTATATATATTCTGGTATGCTGCTAGTTCCATTTCTTCTTATTCCTTTCACGATTTTCTGAGCTTTTATGGAGGCTGCCGGGAGAAAGAAGCCTTCGACCGGCGCCATAGCGCTTCCCTCCTCTCGGTTCTCCGTCCAACGGCATTGAAAACAACGCCAAAAAATCCCGATCTCACACAAATTGGAACTTAACGAAAACTGTATATCATTAATCTATAACTGGGAGAAGCTTTAGGGTAATATTGAACTAAACTGAGCACGATGCAAACGGATTTTTGAAGGTTCTATATCACTTCTCGCGTCTTTTGAATTCGTGACATCCTGTTTGAAGCATGCGCAGTAACCGGATATTGGTCCTTTAAACATGTTTAAAAATCGAAAACCTACTTCGACTTTCTTGAATTTTTTGAAGCATGGAGGCATGTCAACGATGCCCCATAACGCGATTTTTGATAAATTACTTTTTACAGTTGTTTTTCTATCAAACGGTAAGAAGTTGTAATAAACGAATTTATTTCAAACCGATAGATGTTATCTGATGCCGATTCCTTGAATTGCCGTTTCATGGGCAGAGCCTTACTTAACTCATTTGTTCCCGGAGATAAACCTCGCCATGTTATGCGGTTCTACCTTTTGAGCCCGTGGATGAAATATTTAAGAGTGACTCGGTTTAAACAAACGCTCTTCACTGTGATGATGTTTGTCTCTCAACATCTGGCTTTCAAAACGAAATGTAGGATTTATAAAAAAATTCCTTCAGTGGAAAAACCCCTAAAACTCCATTCGTTGTTTCGACCAGTCTTTTAGAGTCGCATTTTACGGAGTTTCATTGTATATACACACCGCTGTAATGTAGCTGATTCTTACCACATTTAAACACGAGGTGTTTGTCTTTCTAAACTAATTGTCAAGATCTTACTGGGGTAGACTAGGAACCGTCAGATGACAGAAAAAAAATAATCAAAAACTTCTGCGGAAAAACGAGGTCTTTGATCACTGTCAAATGTCAAAAGAAGGAAGCGTGCCAAGTATCAATTTGAGGAATTTTTACAGTAAACATCCTGAGCCTGAAAACTGGTGCTAATTGTTTTGAATGACTGTAAATTTAGCCTTTTAATACCGCTGATTTAACGGTCAAAGCTATACCCCATAACGACCCTCCCATATAGCATAGGTAAAACAATTACCTATATAAATATCATCAGAAACCGACAATAAGAATAAACAGAGGCTGATTTGAGGTGATTTTGTTTTTCAGGTGAAGAGTTCAAAATACCTGACTAAAAGTATCTTGTTGCCCGACCGATGTGTTTTATCTTATCTATGGTTGGAGAAAGGGGCGTGTCCAAGGGACCGTCGGAGTATCTTCAGTCATCTTGTGGCTCTTTCTTCTCGCCGTCGGCACTGTTCAATGTGTAAAAATAAAATGGCTTTGAGTGTTATACGAGAATATGTTTGGTTAAATCGTCTTTTTCTTTTTGCTGATAGAAGACTACTGCCCACGGCAGGGCCTTGTAAAGTCAAATAAGGGATGGACCATTAGAAAAGTGATGGGGGGGGGGGGGGGGGCTGGGGGATTTTTAACCTGCCAGAATTTTTTTTTGGCCCATTTCCTGTGCAAGAATTTTTTGGGGGGTTACAGCCCTATGCATGAATTTTTTTTTGATAAAATATTTTCCTTATGCACAATTTGCTATTGAATTAATTAAAAACAATGCAACTTTGTTTTACTAAATACATAGCTTGTAATGTTACTTTACTTTACATTTTTCAGTTTATTTTATTACAAAACACTTTTTAATAATTTTCGCTTTAAAATTTAATTTACTGAAGGAGGTTTCAAAAGTAAATAGCGATTTATAGTGAAAAATTGCGTAATATTATTGATATACATGTATGGATTTTTTATAACTGAAAGACGTTTTCATATGAAATGATTTGATACAAACGGTGGTGTCCAGAACGATTAATTTATAAAATATACAGTACAAACACTGTTATTTCCTTAATTTAAAAACGATTCTTTTCAAAAACGTAGCTCATAAATTTGCATTTAAAACTTTTGATATAAAATACATACAGGTACCTTCTAACCCTTTGCTGGGAAATTAAGGGTTATAAATTAATGTAAAAGCTTTTTGAGGATGTAGACACAGTGGGAGAGTAGGAAGTCACTGGGAGTGGAAGGCTTTCCAGTGCACTTCCTTAGTCCTTGCCCTCTTCTGTTCCTCTCCCACAATAGCGGCATACAAATTACATTAAATTATGAATATATGAAATTCATATATTTGAACTGCGGAAGGAAGAAATAAATGTAAAGAAGATCCTCGCAGTTATTAACGCAACTTATGCAGTTGCGAAAAGAAAGCCTGAAAAAATCAGGCTTGCCGGGATTCGAACCCTGACCTCTGCGATACCGGTGCAGCGCTCTAACCAATTGAGCTAACAAGCCAACTGGGAGCTGGTCATTAAATTGGTTCGTAATATAATATACCCGGGAAAGATGAAGATGAAATTATGAATATATGAAATTCATATATTTGAACTGCGGAAGGAAGAAATAAATGTAAAGAAGATCCTCGCAGTTATTAACGCAACTTATGCAGTTGCGAAAAGAAAGCCTGAAAAAATCAGGCTTGCCGGGATTCCAACCCTGACCTCTGCGATACCGGTAAGCCCGGTAATCCGGGCTTTCTTTTCGCAATTCAGGCTTTCTTTTCGCAACTGCATAAGTTGCGTTAATAACTGCGAGGATCTTCTTTACATTTATTTCTTCCTTCCGCAGTTCAAATATATGAATTTCATATATTCATAATTTCATCTTCATCTTTCCCGGGTATATTATATTACGAACCAATTTAATGACCAGCTCCCAGTTGGCTTGTTAGCTCAATTGGTTAGAGCGCTGCACCGGTATCGCAGAGGTCAGGGTTCGAATCCCGGCAAGCCTGATTTTTTCAGGCTTTCTTTTCGCAACTGCATAAGTTGCGTTAATAACTGCGAGGATCTTCTTTACATTTAAATTACATTAAGTCGCTTAAACACGAACGATCAGAGGTCAGATTTAACTTAGAATAACAAACAGTGCGTGCAAGCCACAAGAATCCACCGGTTATCAGAAAATTGATCAGATATGACCTCGCGATCAAAGTCTCAAAAAATGTGACGTCTAAGTTGTAACGGCTCAATTCAGTCACCATATTAAAATCCTCCAAACTCAACCCACTACAAAAACACAAGAAGCAAAATTGGTCAAAAGACCTAGATAAGGCGCGGCAAACAAAGACGTGAAGTAGGAGTCGCGTAGGCCTTCCAACCCCATTTTATAACTGTGATTGATTGATGGGAAGGCCCCGTTCTACTTCATGTGAGTAGCATCATATGTGAGCACTTTGACAAAACATCACAGAGGAAAGAAAATGAACAATGCGCACCATATTCAAAGACAACACTGCCGATTGTACAAAAGGAATGTGCGCGCCAGATAACTCAACAACTCCTTATTCAAACCATCCACATAAGTGCTTGAGACTGAGTTTGAACTAATGCCGCCGAAATAAGTGTGAACGTGTGAGTTGGAACATCGTATATCAGCTCTCAGTAAACACCACAGAGGAATAGGAGCACTCAGGGACTAACGGTCAACCCCTCATTTCAACCTAATACGGAGTGCTAAAATTTTAAACAACGCAACAAACACACGCAAGCTTCAAACGGAAACGGATCAAAAACTACATTTGACAGTTGGTTCCCTTTGGATAGCCATAGCCAATAGAAATCCAGGATTTTCGATCCACATAGTGGGTATAAATACACAACAGAAAATCTATCCCAAGCAGAATGTCTTGTCATTCTCGCAAAGTAGACGAGCTTGCAAAAGAGCAACTCACAAAGCCAACCTGGCAACTGGTGAGACCCATGTGGAGGGTCGAAACCATGGTCTTGCCTGTACATATTGGCATACAAAAACACGCAGTCGATAGACTTGCTAAGAAAAGGAGGAAAGATATTTAAGCTCCTAGACGAAACTCAGTTTCAAGAGGAGCTTACTCGCACATGTTCGACTGAAGCAGAGTTCAGCCATCTATTACTCGGTGCATAGCTAGAAAGAAGCTACAACTTCAGTTTCATGACGAAAAGGGTCTATAGATCGCACTCCGTGATGCGAAACACAACATCCTGCAACAGAATTATACAAATAAGCCGAGCCTGGCGTTACAAACATCAGCAGGGGAACTCCTTGACTAATAAGAGTCGTGTTTGGCCTGTCAAGTGAATTTTTGTGTGATTGTTTTTTGCTTTTTATTTTTACCTGACAAGTGGTTAATGACCTTTTTATTCCATGAGAGCGTTGTAACAAGCTTCAGCTCCTAAGCTTGTCGTGTGTTAATAATTTACAGTTTAATAGACTACGCTTATTCGAACTCAATTATTTTGAATTTCCCGTTATTTCAAACTTAAACCAATTTCTCTTCGGCTTGGATTTGCCCTTCACTCATTTACTATCGGTTATTTTGAACTCCCGCTATTTCCCCTGACGGTTCAAAATAACGGGGTTCAACTGTATGACTATGACTATAAAAACGACAAAAAATTGGTTCCAGGCGAAGGTATCCCCCTAGCGACAAAAGAAATATTAATTATGAAAACAATATTTTATAGCATCCTGGCAGAGCCCCAGAAAATTTCCAATTTTTTAAACACTGGAGACACTACTTGAGCACTTTGGCAGAACGAATTATGGTTTCATATCAAAATGAGGCCCATCTTGTGCATGAATTTTGTTTTCGGACGTTTTCCCTTGAATGAATTTTTTGTTTTTGTTCCCCCCCCCCCCCTTATCACTTTTCTAATGATCCGTCCCTAACTACTGGGAGAAATCAGAGAGAAATCAGAGAAATTAGAGCTCATTGGTTTGAAGCACCATTGTAGGCTCGTACCCGGACAATTTCTTCTCGCTCACTCGGTTTTTGCCACAAATCTCAAAAACAAGTGCGCTCTGCATTATTTCGAAAATGAGCTCTGATTTCGAAATGAATATAAACATGAACGCTTAGCAGTTGGTTGCTATGGACAGAAATGAAACTAGAATATCAATCAGTAAACGTTGCATTATTAGCAGTTTTCAAATACAATTTCTTCGCTTGTCCAATAAACACTGGAAGGCGAGCTTGCTTAACGCAGGAATGTCAGAATAATTGTATTAATTTAGTTCAACTCTGTTTGTCACTTGTTTTTGATATGTTTGCCAAGACCAGGGGTGCTTACCATTTACATGGAGAAACCGGAAATTCCGGTTAGTTGGAAAATCAAATGGTTTGCGTCATTCCCTTTGAAAGACTTCAGAAATTATGGGCTGCCGATTGGGGTGATGCATACTTTCTATTCTTTTTAGTCTCTTCAGCTGATTTGGCTACACTTTGAAACTTCTCTTCTTCCGTGAGGTCAAGTTAAATCATTTGATGTTTACGGATGGATTCTCCAACCGGATGGTTTATGCAAATATTAAGCACCCCAGATTGCCCACTTTTATACGGCTGGTGAAAAGTATGGTTGAGACATCTTTTTGTTAGCGTAACGTAATATTGTTCAGGGGCAAATCTCTTCAAATTGATCAAAATTAATGTGACCCCAGACATCTGAGGAGTTATCAATCAAACGCAACTGAGCCTGTCTTCCAATGTATCTTGAGACATCCCAGCTTTTCTTGGTCATACTTTCATGACAATTTCCAGTCTCCTGCAAGACCACGTTTCCTTCAACAATAAGCTCTGCGCGAACTAATCCTATGTCGCAACCTCCTCCAATCAGGAACGTGAAGGAATTTCCACCAATCACAAAACTGGGTGACGTCAGCGAGCCTGTAGGGCCGTCGCCTTGGTCTCTGCCAGCAGGATGAGAAGGACTGGGTCGATGTTCAAAGCTTCCTATCCACCAGTCTCCCATGTGATTGGATGGTTGTCCTCTGTCTCTTGCTGTTGGATTATCCCCGTACGTTGGCTGATTGTCGAATACAGTACCAGTTCGGCTCCATCCTGATAGGCCGTTTTCGAAGTCAAACACGGTGCCACATGGTAGTTCTGACAGGAAAAAGAAACAATCTACATATGAATTTTTTTATTTTGAGTATGGAGTATTGCGATCAATTTCGACATTCAATTTATTGCACCGACCTGCAATTAGTCTAACGGATGACGTTGTGTTTGAGTCCATTTTAAGAGGCATTCCGTGTAAAAACCGACCGGTCGATTTTCGATGGAAAATAGATTTCTTTCATTTTCTGTGCAGAAGTACAACATTATAAGTAAAGTACAAAAATTGCGATTGTTTGGCTTCATTTGATTTTCTACCTGTTTTAGGCCGATAGTTCCGATGCGACCTCTGAACAAGGAAATCCTTCGTCCGGAACCCCGATTTTAACACTAAACTCGAGATAGCATAAAACAACACAGAGTAGACAAAGGCAGCTTATATTTATTCCATACCTTAAATAGGCCATGTTTATTATTTTCGCTGCTAAAATAACTTGTTCTGTCTTGTAGGAATTTTTGCTAGAATTTTTTTAGTACATCAACCGAAAGGCATAACGAATGCCATTGATAAGGTGCCTCCATTAAAATTAAGATTTCTTGAATGTGGGACCGGTAACGGTCAATTTGTTGTCACGCAACACTCTACACGTGGTCCAGCAGCATACGGTTTACCGCTTAAAAAGGCCAAACGTTCATTGACATGGAGTCATGGAAGAGAAAAATACAGTAACCCTGTCTTCATCAGCTTTTACTTCCAGATTATTACGTTCAGTAAGTGAGGTTCAAGATGATTGCTGTGTACAGGAGCCAAAGTACTCCGCGAATGTTGCTGGATGTTTTCACACTTGCGAGCAAGGCAAGCTGTTCTTCCTTCAGTGGCTGTTACAGTGGTCTACAAAACAAGAAAACCATTCTAACAATACAAACAGTCAATAATTTGAACAAACTGGCCACTTTACCTTCGTACAATCGACGAAAATCCCTCACGTGCAACGACTGTTTCAAGTAAGATAAGCAAGTAATGTTATGTATAGACCGCTGACCATAAGTACTGAGCTAAAATTGGCAGCGCATTTTGGGCGGGATTTGGACGCAAAAAAATCATACTTTTGACCTATTGTCCAAAGTTAAACATGTCAACAAGGGTTTTCCTCCATTTCCTACTGCTGCAAAGCCAGTCCGGCCTGTCGAATTTCTTCGGGGATAAAGACGTAAAACGTTTATAATAATGACGCAGGGAAACAAAAGCTTTATAAATATGGTGTATACTCTTCTACTGTAAACCACTATTTCTTACTTTTTTCTTCCTTGCGTCGGATGCCAGTGGTGTTTCTCGCAAAGCAGCGTGCTCCAACTTACCTTACACGTAGAAGTCTGCTCCCCAATAGTTAGTCTAGTCTGTAATGAGCCTGAGCAGGAGCCCTGGCCTGAGGGAGTAGTGGTGGAGATCAGACTATACAATCGCTACCAGAACGTTTGGTAAACTAAGCATTTTTTCTAACAGTGTTGGGAATCAGGAATCCAACACATCTTGGATAACTTCGTACTTTACAATTTTTAATTAGGGGGTCCGAGGGAAAGGCTTTTCTAAGATGCTTTTGGAGTGCTATGTTATCGCCTATTTTTACATTAATTACGAAGAGTATATCAAAAAGTGAAGTTTCTTTATACTAATTGACGGTCAGCGACGGTTATTTCTTCGTACCGGGGAAATATTGATGTCCTTTTTTCGGTGGTGGTAGTTTTGCAAGATGATAGACGGGATCTTGAGGACTAAACAGTTTCGCTGCAAGCTGCTATTGCATAGTGTTCAGCATAATGCAGATAGACTTTGTTTGCAATTATAAGGTCTTTAACCAGGTCGGTCAACTTCTCCTCTTTCCCCTTATCTTAACGATACACCAACGTCAGCTCCTTTTTCTTGGTCACGTCTTTAGTCCATGAGCCAAATTTCAAAAGGGGCCTAAAAATAGGTTTTCGTAGCACCCCCCTTGATACCTAGTGAAATTGGTATCAAATTAAAGCTAAAGGTCTAAATTATCTCAATCCACTTGTTACCAGGACGATAAGTGGTGCATTAGAGAGAAATGGCATGTTTTTACGGGGGGAGTATGGAGAGAGGTTTTGCTTTGTAAAAACAAGTCATGACAAATCTATATTAAAAAGAGCGAAATACACGCCCTAAGTTGCTAATTTTTTTTTAGAAATATTCTTAAAATTAGTATTTTGTCACATTTCAAACTTTTCGTGATTTTCGGATGAGCCTTCTTCCCGTTGCCATGGAAACGGTAAATAAACACCATTTCGGATATTTCTTTAATTACAAATGTCGTATTCTTACGTTAATAACCCAATTGTCATGAAAAAATCCGTTGTTATGGGTAGTCCCATTGAAACCGCGTTAGCTTGTTGCTACCACAATGCATTTCGAGCCCTTGTCCCATCATGCACTTAGGAACCACATGGCTGGGTCTGCCATCTTGGAAATTTGCTGAATCAGCAGAAGGTAGGAAATTGTTTTTTTTTTCGCAAAAGAAGTCTCCTATTATCTTTTAATCGGTTTTTTAGTGTGGATTAAAGAATTTTATAGACCATTTGACATAAACATGTTATTTTAACAACATTTTAAGAACTTATCACGAACCAGTACCATCTGAATTAATAATGAGATTTGAAATAGAAAAATCGAATAATGTTACAGGAGCATGGAACTTGTATTTGTTTAAGAGATTTAAATGCAATTGTTTCAAAAGTAGAAAATTACCTCGTGTGATTTATACATTTAGGTTTTTTTATTCCCATGGATGATGCAACGGTCAGGCAATGGCAGAGAAACAACCTTCTTCCTCAGTTCAACCATCGCATCCAAGAAAATGTCAGCTAGGTCAATCTCCAAACTGGGATAAATGTTTGTGTCACGTAGAAGATGAGTCAGGAACGTTAACTAACTTTTCTGGAAAAAGTTGGCTTATATTTCAAACGTGCGCAAAGAGACGGAGAGATGATATATGGTCCAAAATGAACGGTTTCTGGGAGGAAGGGCCAAAGGGCAAATACCACAGACGATGTTATCAAGTATACACTGATAAGGTCAAAGTCGCAAGGGCCGTTGAGAAGCAACGCAATATTCTCATCCAAGACCCTGTGGAAGATAATGATGATTCTATTACCGAGCCTCCGCCAGCAAAACGCATGTTAAGGTCCCAGGTTGATGCGTTTGACATAAACAAATGTGCTGATTGTCAACAACACAAAACAAAGCTTACAAAGAACAAAGGAGCAAGATCAAGAGAGCCGTTAAGTTTAAACAAGACAGCCACTGGCAGTGCATCACTACTTAAGGCTGCTGAGATTCGGGATGACAGACGCCTTTTATTACAATTACAAGGCAAAGACACAATAGCAATTGGAATAAAGTATCACAAATCCTGTTACGTTCAATATGTGCGACCAGGAGCCCTTGCAAAATTGGAAGAGAAAAATTGCGAAGACGAGGACATAGCTAGCGAAAGCTATAACAGAGCGTTCAGCAGCATTAGAGAATTTGTTAAAGATGCAGTCCTCAAGGGGGAAAAGGCTGTGAAGATTTCAGAGTTGCTAGAACGTTTCGTTAGTAAGTTATCCGAAGAAGGAGTGTCTGCACCCAACAGGTCCTCAAAGTTGAAAAATCGTTTAATCAAGTCTTTCGGGAACAGACTCTCGTACCACCAGCCTCAGGATCGATCCCAATCAGAGATAATTTACAGTTCCCGCGTGACAACCGGAGAAGTCGTAGAAACCATTGCAAGTACTAGTGGCGAGCAATGGAAAGATGAGGACGGGACAGAGGAAGTTCCTCCAGAAGCCAAAGCAAATGAAAAGTATTTTCACGTCTATCATGCAGCTAAGATGATTCGGAGTTTGCTGACGGAAATGAAACCAGTTATGTCATGGCCATCCACTGAAGATGATTTAGACTGCAGTGATAGTATAGTACCAGACATGTTGTACAATATGTTAGCCTGGATTTCCTCTTCCGATGTTGAATATTGTAACAAGAGAGTGTGTGGAGTCTCACCCGACGTTCACCGAATAGTCCTTTCGCTTGCACAAGATCTGATTCATTGTGTAAGTCGCGGTCGTATCAAGACGCCTAAGCATGTTACTTTACCTTTAACTGTCAAAAGCCTAACGGGTAATGCTGAACTTGTAACAATACTGAACAGGTTTGGCCATGCCCTTTCCTACTCTCAAATCGAGGAACGTGAGACTGCACTGGCTGAAAAGGAGATAGAAAAGGAACAGGATGGGATCGTAGTACCTGGTTCGTGCAGTATGGGAGTGCCAGCGGTGTTTTGTTGGGATAACAATGACCTGCTAGAAGAGACATTGTCGGGGACGCTTTAACGTTCTGCACTTGTTTTATTTTCAGAGGAAATTGTTTCTCTCAACGTACAGTTAACTTATTTTGCTAGCATACCTCTATCTTACAGATACCTTTCTACAGTACACATAACTGTACTATCTGTGTCTTTGTTTGTTATTAAATCATGGACTCTTTCTTTAGGGAAGGGGACTACCCATTGCACGAATGGAATAGTGATCCAGAGAAAGTCCCTTACTTTCGCGCCACCCACTGAAATGGCTGCCAAAGAGTCTCGTCCTAAACGGAACCGCACCTTGACATACATCCCTACAGACGTACTGCCCTTCCACTCCGGTCCCCGACAAGGCCCCAGTCAATTTCACATTGGTGTGCAAGATGTGATCATGACTAATCCCGATACTCGTGCATATGCAAGATCAATCGACTTTGGATGGATGCTGTGCCGACAACCCATTGATAATAGTATCTTCACATTGGCAAATGATCGAAGCCAAGTGATCCCAGCATGGACAGCTTTCAACATTAAACTCAAGCAGAAAGATGTTCCTCGTGAAAGTTCTATAGGCTACTGCCAAGTTATTGATGCAAGCCCTACTGAGATGCCAACAGTGTACAATCTTCTTCAGAGATCATTGCAAATTGCTGATCAGCTTGGCCAGCAAAATGTTATCATTGTCCTTGATCAGGCTATGTACGCTAAAGCTCTTGAAGTCATCTGGCAAAACCAAGAAACATTTCAGCGCATCGTTGTTAGGATGGGCTCTTTTCACACAATTTGCTCTTTCTTGGCGGCGATCGGCAAGCGATTTGGAGATGCAGGTCTTGGAGACATCCTGACGGAAAGTGGAATTGTTGGATCAGGATCTGTCTCGGCGGTGCTAGAGGGCCGCCACCACAATCGCGCAATACGTACGCATAAGGTAAGTTGTTAAGAAGTTCCGAATATTATTCAAAAGGTGACGTGCGCTACTTAGCAAATCTTATTTCACTTTTTCTAGCACAAGACTCGAAAGAGATATGGCCCCATAACCGACAAAAGCTTGTTGTTCCGCCACTAAAAAACGGCCACTCGCAACATTGCAGCTTTTATATATATATTTTTACGTTTTACCGACAATTTCACGTTTGTCACAAAACATCGACCATAAATATTTCTTAATATCGGGGCTTCATTGTAACAAATAGTTAATGACTAATCAACTCACGAGTTGTATGGCGTTCGGTAGCTGCGGAACATCAGACGAAAAAATAAGAGAGCAAATTTTGTTCGCTGTATCCTGGTGTTTGTGAGACATTTTAAAAATATTTTGCAGCATGTAATAGGGCACTCAAGTAAATTTGATATTGTCTGTTTATCATTTTAGATTGTATTTGAAGCACTGCAGCGGCTACAGTGGAAAGGATTCAAGTCGTGGCTTCAGGACAACGGTCACCCAACCATCTACTTAGAACTTACAAATGCTATAGTAGATATCAGAAAGGACTTTTCCGCTGAGAAATTTAATAGGCTTCTTGCGATGGCAGACTTCATCAAGATTCTAGATCTTTTCAAGTTATATGACGAGGAAGACAATGGTCCCCTAAAAATGTTCTGGAGATCGTACTTTGAAATGGTCTCGTTGTTGCTGACATTTATTAGAGCAACCAGAGAAGGCAATTGGCCCCTCCATCTTGAGTGCATCAGGGAAATGCTGCCATGGTATTTCGCCTACGACCATGTGAATTATGCTCCTTACCTTCCTGTTTACCTGATGCACATGATTCAGCTCCCAGAGACCCACCCTGAAGCTCAAATGATGTTAGAAACTGGAGATTTTGGCGTACAGAGGAACAGTGAACATGGATTTTCTCAACTGCCCGTTGACCAGACCATCGAGCAGACGTTAAACAGAAGTACAAAAACAAACGGTGGCATCGTTGGCTTCAGTCTCAAAAAGAATGCGGTACAGCGATGGCTCCTGACTGCGCATTCTCGTGCCCGTTTTGTTGACAAGTGTCGTATGATGACAAGCAAGAAAGAAGATAATCGACCTCACAAGGAAGCTGGGAAGTCTCGAATGAAACGCAATGAAGAAGATGTAAGTAAAGTAATGGAGGTTGTCAGCAATTGGACGGATCCATTTGAACCATCAGAGGAACTTGCCAGTCTTAGTTCTGGTTGTGTAGTGACAGAAACCATCAAGTTAGATTTGCTGGCCGCCAAAGACAAAGGAACAGTAGCTCTCACCGCGTTTGTTGAGGACAGACTGCTGAGTGATTCTGTGGGTTTCTTTGACCCACTCTCCAAGTTAAAGCTTGGAACGTTCCGTGACCTTCAAAAGAAGACAACTGTGTCAAAGGAAGGAAAGACTGTCATTCTAAGAACAGACAGAAATCTTTTTGCACGATTACTCGTTATTGGCCAAAGCAGGCAAATGGATCTACGACAGTTGCTAGTCCACGAGCTGGGCCCACTTCTATGGTCGCTGGCGCTGTTTGATGGCGCGCTGGTGAAAACCGACAAAGCAGCTCTACCTAAACTTCTAGAGGATGGCGTAGAGTGTCTTCATCGCATGCCAGCTCAAACAACTGCAGTCATCATCGATGCAATGGCAATGCTTCAAACGATGAAGAAGATACCAGAGAGATTCTCCGACTTGGCAGTTATGATTTTCAAGAGAATGCTGATGCAGGCAGGGCAAGCAAGAAGAGTTGACTTTGTGGGAGATCAGTACCCAGTCATCTCCATCAAGAACACAGAGAGGGAAAGAAGGAGCAATACCGGTCAACTAGCCGTCTCCATTACTAGCTACCAGCAGTTCTGTCCACGCCAGTGGAAGAAGTACTTGTCATGTGGTAGCAACAAAGTGCGTCTTCTAGAGTTCCTGTCCCAGGAGTGGTCGAAGCAAGAATATGTAGAAAGGATCGACAGCCGTGTTATGTATGTTACCCATGGCAACCATTGCAAAAAGCTTGTAGTCAAACATGGACGTATGACAGCAACTGACGAAACCGAACTGTACACGGACCAAGAGGAAGCAGATACACGAATGTTCCTCCATGCGTCCCACGCATCTTCACATGGACATCAAAGGGTCGCCATAGTCTCCTCGGATACAGATGTTGAAGTGTTGGCATGCCACCACCAATCAGCCATTCCTGCCGAACTGACTTTGATAAGTGGAACAAGAAACAGATCACGCTTAATAAGCGTTCCCCGACTGTGTGAGAAGCTGGGTCCTGGGGTATGCCGAGTCCTCCCTAGTTTGCATGCGTTAACAGGTTGTGACGCTGTGAGTTCATTTGCCGGCAGGGGCAAGAAAAAGGCGTTTGAAATGGTAAGAGATACCCAAGTCATAAGAGACAGTGTTGGAGTCCTTGGAGAGAGCCTTCCCCTGAGCGCACAGCATAATCAGGTTAGAAGAGGTGGTTTGCAGGTTATACAATGATAATCTATGCAAGCAGGTCAATGACCTACGCTACAAAATGTTCTGCAAAGGAAAAAATGTGCAATCTCATCAACTCCCGCCAACAAGCGCTGCTCTCCACTACCACCTAAAGCGAGCTAACTACCAAGCTTTTCTGTGGAAGAAAGCATTACAGCCAAGAATTGAACAAGAACCGGTAAACCATGGATGGCAACTGAACGAAGGACGCCTTGAGATCGTTTGGACAGACCTGGCCCCAGCTCCACAGGCTGTGATGGAATTAGTTTGCTGTGGGTGCCGCGGCAATTGCCAAACGAGGCGGTGCTCATGTGTCGGTAATGGCTTGCCTTGCACAGAAGCTTGTACGTGCTCTGAAGACTGCACAAACAGTGCAACAGACCTTAAAGATGGAGATGACGATGTTGTTGACAACGACGAGGATGAAAATGATTAGTTAAGCACTGGACTCGGGCTATGGCTAAAACAGACTTTTGCATGAAGTTAAATCCGTTTCCAGACGAATATCGGTGTTGTCGTTTTCTTGTTGTTGTAAAATACTGACATTTGCAATCTGTTTGTTGTAATATTCTTTATTTCTTCAACATTAAGTGATGTCGTGCTGAATTGTTATCGAGAAAATGTATTGCTAAATAACAGAGCAACACGCAGTTATCTAGAGACTCAGCTTAACGTATTTTGATTTCTCTAGCTTGAGTGTAGCCTTATTTGTTATTACATGCATTCTATTGTTTTTGCTTACTTAGTACATGATGAAACAAAGATTTTTGACATTCGTTGTTGTACAAATAAACAAATGAAATTACAAGGAGAAAACAAAAGAATATTTTTTCGTGATAACTGGGTTGTAATCATGATAAACAGCATTTGTAATTAACGAGATACAGAACAATAAGAAATATACATGGTTTCCATGGCAATGGCTACAAAAAGCTGGTTTTAAAATCATGAAAAGTGTGAGATATGACAAAATACTTATTTAAAGCATATTTGTAAAAGATTTAATCATTTTTGGGCTAGTATTTTGTGAGTTGTATCAACGTTTTTTCATCACTTGTATTTACAAGGTAAAAAGCATCCCTACCACCCCCTCGAAAAAACCTTGCAATATCTCCCTTATGCACCAGTTACCATCCTGGTAACAAGTAGTTTTAGAAAATTCAGTCCTTTAGCTTTAATTTGATACCTGTTTCACTAGGTATTAAGGGGGGTGCTACGAAAATCCATTTTTTGGGACTTGGCTCATGGACTACTTGAGGAAACCAGACAAGAAAAAGCCGATTGTTTGTCCATTATTTGGGGTCCAAAACAAAGAGTTTCTTCCATCATCCAAAGAGCCGAGGAGGGCCATCCAACACCGGGGACAATGCAGGCATCTCAGTCTCGTGGCTGACGGCAGTTTTGCGGTCGGCTGAGTAGTAGAAGACAGGTTGGAGGCCCCCACTCCAAGAAAGTGCGCGAGAGAAAGCACTTGATAGCCAGGGTACCTCTTCTTTCGCCTAGCGCGTATTTGAGAGAGATTTCATTTCCTAATGCCGCGTCAACACCTCTCTGCTGTCAAATGAGAGAAATATCATCGCCCTTGACTCTTTGAGACCAGTTGCCAAAAAGTTCGAGTGCGCAGCCACTTTATAACTAACTGATATTGCTGCTTCGTTGCGAAGGTGCGCGAGCAAACCTCTACATGGTTTCAGTCTTGTTTAAGCTAGGTAATGGAAGAGTTATTTTTGTTTCAAATTCAGCTATTTTGATTTCAAATTTTCCGAGTTGTGGAAATTTGACATCATTACCTTTTGTTTTCAATTCTCATTAGTTCGTTCTCCCAACATAGTTAAGTTCCTTCAATGTTCCCGCTTTGTCAGTTCCAGGTTGGTAGCTTCCTTATTTCTATTATGCAGAATGCCACAGTGTGAAAACGCGACTCCTGAGAAACCTGCGATTGGGCGCTATTGTCAGTTTGCTTGGTAAGGCATTCCTGTTCCAGGCTCTCAGATACACGCTTTTCGTGCTCGTTTCCTTATTCACTTTCTGGCTATCTGGGAGGCTAAGAACAGTGCAGTTTGTTGACTGTCTTCCATCGGTACCATTATCAATGACCAGCTAATAATAATCCATTGCCTTCGCTTTAGTACCTTTGAATTGCAGATTTTACTAGGCGAAAGATTGTAACCTATGGCTCCGAAAGGTCACAGTTCAGATCTTTATTCCAATTCTTTCGAAGCTCTATCTGATTTGTCAACTGTATTAACGCCCTACTTCATCCTGTCTCAGGAAAACGCTTGTTTCTTGAGGGTTGTCCAATACACCCAAACTGAGTCGGACCGACCAATGCAGTGTACGCTCCGTCTTACCGAAAGTCAGGTCGTGAGGGTCTTAGAAATAAGGCATGTGGGTCTTTTGCCAATACACCTAAACTGAGTCGGGCCGACTATAAAGGCAGTGTACGGTCCGTCTTACCGGAAGTCAGTTCGCGAGAGACTTAGAAAACTATGGCAGGTGGGCTTCAGAGAGGGTAGAAATGTCGGCGGACCGAGTCGAACGGACACGGGCCGTCAGGACCCGTCTCGCAAAACGCGACCCGATAAAGTGGAAGTCAGTTCGCGAGAGACTTAGAAAAATATGGCAGGCGGGCTTAAGAGAGGGTAGAAATGTCAGCGGACCGAGTCGAACGGACACGGGCCATCACGACCCGTCTCGCAAAACGCGACCCGACAAAGTGGAAGTCAGTTCGCGAGAGACTTAGAAAAATATGGCAGCTGGGCTTCAGAGAGGGTAGAACTGTCGGCGGACCGAGTCGAACGGACACGGTGGAGTCAGTTCGCAAGAGACTTAGCAAAATATGGCAGGCGGGCTTCAGAGAGGGTAGAAATGTCGGCGGACCGAGTCGAACGGACACGGGCCGTCACGACCCGTCTAACAAAACGCAACCCGACAAAGTAGAAGTCAGTTCGCGAGAGACTTAGAAAACTATGACAGCTGGGCTTCAGAGAGGGTAGAAACGTCGGCGGACCGAGTCGAACAGACACGGGCGGTCACGACCCGTCTAACAGAACGCAACCCGACAAAGTGGAAGTCAGTTCGCGAGAGATTTAGAAAAATGTGGCAGGTGGGCTTCAGAGAGGGTAGAAATGTCAGCGGACAGAGTCGATCGGACACGGGCCGTAACGGCCCGTCTTGCAAAACGCGACCCGATAAAGTGGAAGTCAGTTCGTGAGAGACTTAGAAAAATATGGCAGGTGGGCTTCAGATAGGGTAGAAATGTCGGCGGACCGAGTAGAACGGACACGGGCCGTCACGACCCGTCTAACAAAACGCAACCCGACAAAGTAGAAGTCAGTTCGCGAGAGACTTAGAAAACTATGACAGCTGGGCTTCAGAGAGGGTAGAAACGTCGGCGGACCGAGTCGAACAGACACGGGCGGTCACGACCCGTCTAACAGAACGCGACCCGACAAAGTGGAAGTCCGCTCGCGAGAGACTTAGAAAAATATGGCAGGTGGGCTTCAGAGAGGGTAGAAATGTCGGCGGACCGAGTCGAACGGACACGGGCCCTCAGGACCCGTCTCGCAAAACGCGACCCGATAAAGTGGAAGTCAGTTCGCAAGAGACTTAGAAAAATATGGCAGCTGGGCTTCAGAGAGGGTAGAAATGTCGGCGGACCGAGTCGAACGGACACGGGCCGTCACGACCCGTCTAACAAAACGCAACCCGACAAAGTAGAAGTCAGTTCGCGAGAGACTTAGAAAACTATGACAGCTGGGCTTCAGAGAGGGTAGAAACGTCAGCGGACCGAGTCGAACAGACACGGGCGGTCACGACCCGTCTAACAGAACGCAACCTGACAAAGTGGAAGTCAGTTCGCGAGAGATTTAGAAAAATGTGGCAGGTGGGCTTCAGAGAGGGTAGAAATGTCAGCGGACCGAGTCGATCGGACACGGGCCGTAACGGCCCGTCTTGCAAAACGCGACCCGATAAAGTGGAAGTCAGTTCGCGAGAAACTTAGAAAAATATGGCAGGTGGGCTTCAGATAGGGTAGAAATGTCAGCGGACCGAGGCGAACGGACACGGGCCATCACGACCCGTCTCGCAAAATGCGACCCGACAAAGTGGAAATCAGTTCGCGAGAGACTTAGAAAAATATGGCAGGTGGGCTTCAGAGAGGGTAGAAATGTCAGCGGACCTAGTCGAACGGACACGGGCCATCACGACCCGTCTATCAGAACGCGACCCGACAAAGTGGAAGTCCGCTCGCGAGAGACTTAGAAAAATATGGCAGCTGGGCTTCAGAGAGGGTAGAAATGTCGGCGGACCGAGTCGAACGGACACGGGCCCTCAGGACCCGTCTCGCAAAACGCGACCCGATAAAGTGGAAGTCAGTTCGCAAGAGACTTAGAAAAATATGGCAGCTGGGCTTCAGAGAGGGTAGAAATGTCGGCGGACCGAGTCGAACGGACACGGGCCGTCACGACCCGTCTAACAAAACGCAACCCGACAAAGTAGAAGTCAGTTCGCGAGAGACTTAGAAAACTATGACAGCTGGGCTTCAGAGAGGGTAGAAACGTCGGCGGACCGAGTCGAACAGACACGGGCGGTCACGACCCGTCTAACAGAACGCAACCTGACAAAGTGGAAGTCAGTTCGCGAGAGATTTAGAAAAATGTGGCAGGTGGGCTTCAGAGAGGGTAGAAATGTCAGCGGACCGAGTCGATCGGACACGGGCCGTAACGGCCCGTCTTGCAAAACGCGACCCGATAAAGTGGAAGTCAGTTCGCGAGAGACTTAGAAAAATATGGCAGGTGGGCTTCAGATAGGGTAGAAATGTCAGCGGACCGAGGCGAACGGACACGGGCCATCACGACCCGTCTCGCAAAATGCGACCCGACAAAGTGGAAGTCAGTTCGCGAGAGACTTAGAAAAATATGGCAGGTGGGCTTCAGAGAGGGTAGAAATGTCAGCGGACCGAGTCGAACGGACACGGGCCGTCACGACCCGTCTAACAAAACGCAACCCGACAAAGTAGAAGTCAGTTCGCGAGAGACTTAGAAAACTATGACAGCTGGGCTTCAGAGAGGGTAGAAACGTCGGCGGACCGAGTCGAACAGACACGGGTGGTCACGACTCGTCTAACAGAACGCAACCCGACAAAGTGGAAGTCAGTTCGCGAGAGACTTAGAAAAGTATGGCAGGTGGGCTTCAGAGAGGGTAGAAATGTCAGTGGACCGAGTCGAACGGACACGGGCCATCACGACCCGTCTCGCAAAATGCGACCCGACAAAGTGGAAGTCAGTTCGCGAGAGACTTAGAAAAATATGGCAGCTGGGCTTCAGAGAGGGTAGAAATGTCAGCGGACCGAGTCGAACGGACACGGGCCGTCACGACCCGTCTAACAGAACGCGACCCGACAAAGTGGAAGTCAGTTCGAGAGAGACTTAGAAAAATATGACAGGTGGGCTTCAGAGAGGGTAGAAATGTCGGCGGACCGAGTCGATCGGACACGGGCCGTAGCGGCCCGTCTAACAAATTGCGACCCGACCAAGGGTCAAGTCAGTTCGCGAGAGACTTTGGTGGCAGGTGGGTTTCAGGGAGGATAGAAATGTCGGCGGACCGAGTCGATCGGACACGGGCCGTCACGATCGGTCTAGCAAAACGCGACCCGACATACCGGAAGTCAGTTCGCGAGAGACTCCGCAATATATGTGGCAGGTGGGTTTCAGAGAGGGTAGAAAAGTCGACACGATCGGACACGGGCCGTTACAACCCGTCTAGTAAAACGCCACCGGACAAACCGGAAGTCAGTTGGCGAGAGGCTTAGAAAAATACAAGTAGAGTGGTATGAGGGAGGGTAGAAATGTCGGCAAATCGACTCGATCGCACACGGGTGGACACAACCCGTCTAGCAAAATGCCGCCCGTCTCATTGGAAGTCATCTCGGGCGAGAAAAATACAGCAAGAGCGACCTCTATTCCATCCAAACATCTCTAGACTAAGTTGATCTCTAAAAGCGCGAACGTAAAAGCTGGGGACCTGAGGACTTAAAACGTTCATTAAAAAACCTCTAGCCCCGGCGGATCTCTTCGTCCAGTGAGGCTAATGGGTTTTTTGACTATTCAACAGCATACATGTATACGATCAACTACAGAGAAGCGCTCGAAAAGAGAGCGAAAACACTTATAAATTTAACTTTTTTAGTTAAAGCGTCTTAACTTTTTTTGCATGATAAGCGCCACAAGGACGCCGTCAAATTGAATCAATGCTGCATTGCACACAATAGACCATTCAAGCCTGTTTTATAGTTTGCCACTAATAGACGCTAAATTATAAAAGACTCGGATAAGTTTGATCCGACGAGGTGCGAGAAATTTTTCGCTTGAATAGTCTATTGTGCAGAAACCAGCAGTTACGCAATCTGACAGCGTCCTCGCAGCACCAAGTTTCACGCGGGAAAAAGCAAAGTTAAAGTTGTAAATGTTTTTCCATCGCTTTGTAATGCGCTTGTGATTAGGAGCTCGTTAATGGCTGTTGGATAGTAAAAAAATCCTTTAGCCTTAGTAAACGTAGAGATCCGCCGGAGCGATAGCACTTACGCGGGGCGAAGAGGTTTTTCAATGAAGGTTTTAAAGCCTTCAAGGCCTCAGCTTCTACGTTCGTGCTTTTGCAGATCAACCAGTTTTATGGACATTTAGGAGGAGCAGACTGTTATCGCCGTTTATTTGATTTTAACAAAACACCCTTATGGTAACAGGTCTCCGATTGTATGATTCTTCCGATTTTTCCGATTCTCCTATTCTACGACTATAGTTTGCATCGGTCCGATTTTAACAAAAGGCCCTTTTGGTAACATGTCCCTGATTGCATGATTCTTCTGATTTTTCCGATTCTCCTATTCTACGACTGTACTTGCAATTGTCCGATTTTAACAAACCGGCGTTCTGGTAACAAGTCTCCGGTTGTACGATCCTTAGTAGTATTAAAGTAGTACAGTGTAATAGTAATTCTTTTATTGAAAAACGCACTTCGCAGTCTAAACGACTAGAATAAGTGTCTGTTA
Organism: Siderastrea radians; assembly: GCA_964017195.1. Classification (NCBI taxonomy): domain Eukaryota; kingdom Metazoa; phylum Cnidaria; class Anthozoa; order Scleractinia; family Rhizangiidae; genus Siderastrea; species Siderastrea radians. The sequence continues at coordinate 20,975,701 of OZ024898.1, forward strand.
CAAGAATAGTAATCTATATAATTTATCTCAATATAAGATATCAAAAAATAGTAATTGTCCGATTTTAGCAAAACGACGTTATGGTAACAAGTCTGCGATTGTACGATTTGTCCGATTTTTCCGATTGTGCGAATCTAATACTGTAGTTTGCATTTTTACGTCTTCTTGTAACAAGACTCCAATTGTCTAATTGTTGCAATTGTCCGATTTTCACCTTTCTCGCATGGCGCGCTCAAAGAACGGGAAATATCAGGCCGTCTTCTTTTACTGCACACGCTTAACGAATTTCTGTTGAACAGCTGAGTTGTTGTTATGCTAATTTCGACGACTAATTAGGAGCAGTCTTTGAAGTGAACCGGATATTGTGAATTCCCCTCTTGCGATTTTCATCCCCGACTCACGTTTAAGAACAAAGCATTCATGAATTTATCTTTTCTTTGTTCGCTCTCGTATGTTTATTTGCGTTTCCCACTTCGGCTCGTGTGTCAGTTCCCAAAGAGGGAAACTGATAAATTGATACGTTGCGATTTTCATTCCCGCCTCACGTTTAAAGAATGAAGCATAAGGGGCATGTTCATTTGCGTTTTCGGCTTCGGTTCGCGTGTTTTCCATTAAAAAGGAAAAATTCTAATCGGTGTGTTGCGATTTTCATTCGCGCCTTACGTTTAAACAATCGAAATAATCGGAGAATCGGAAAAATTATGGATCACAACTCCTATTATACCATTCTCCGATTTAGCACTTATTGCACTCTTCTGGCGTGTGGATTACTCGTCTAACGATTGAGTTTAGAAGCGTCTCTATAAAATGCCACTGATGATGGGCTAAGCCCGAAACGTTTGGCTTTTCAAAGAACTTTTTTGGCACTTCACTACCTTTTGTTTTTTTATATTTTCACGAGGTATACATGTAGTATTTTTTTTCCCGTCTGCTTGCATTTGTAAGCGTCTCCATTGCTCTTCTAACGCTTAGAACGAGGTTTATATGCATGTGTCGCTTTGTTTTACGTCTGTTTAAGCCTACAAGCGTCCACATTGCTCGTCTGAATGCTCGTCTCACGCTTAGAACGAGGTATACATGCACGTGTAGGTTTGTTTTTCGCCTGCTTGCGTTTGAATATGCGTCTCCATTGCTCGTCTGACGCTTAGAATGAGGTATACATGCATAAGGAAAATCGCGAAGTTTTGTTTTTCGTCTGCTTGAGTTTGCAAACGTCTCCATTGCTTGTATGACACTTAGAACGAGTTATACATACTCGATACATACGCGTGTAGGTTTGTTTTCCGTCTGCTTGCGTTTGAATATGCGTCTCCATTGATCGTCTGACCTTAGAGCGAGGTATACAGGCATGCACAGCTTTGTCATTCCTCTGTTTAGATTTGGTTGCCATTTTCCTCCGTTTGGGTCGTGTTAAGCTTTTGATCACGAACTGACTTCCGGTGAATCGGGTCGAGTTTTGCTATGACAGGTCGTGACGGTCCGTCTCGGGCCGTGACGGTTCGCCAACATTTGGTACTCTAGGCCTCCTTTAGCTAACTTCCGGGCCACCTCTTTCCCAGGGTCTCTCTTCTTCCCATATCCCCTCTAGAATTCTACTTCCGGTAAGGCGTAATAAATTTCGCGACCTGACTTCAGCTGAGTCTGGTCGTCTGTGCCTACAGTCGGTCCGATTCAGTTCGGGTGTATTGGACATGAGTGTGTTTCTTTGGGTTTCTGGTAAAGCCTCAGAGAAAAAACAGGGAAGAACTGCTACTCGGACAGAAAGATAAACCTTTCTTGGTCAGGTGACGTAGGTAGTGGATAGGGAGGGGGTCATGCCACAAAACGTGGCTTCAAAGGGGATGGTCACCTGAAAAACAAGTGAACACAGCTATAGAAATGATGGAGTTTCTACAATACTTAAATAAAGCAGTTTGATGGACGGATGGTCTTTCCAAAAAAATGGCAGCCATCCCGCCAGCCTGCGAGCACGCACTCGCAGGCTACCATCCCGCTTATGCAAATTCGCTTATTAAAAAGGGGGCTGGGGCTGACCAAAACAATCCTGTTTCCCCCTTCCCCTTTAAGGTAATCCCCTGATCTTAATTAGGGGTAAATCCCAAAGCGCGCCCTACTAATGTGTGGTCAGCGGTCTTAACAACAATAACATTACTCGCTTGAGTATACAGTCTTTCGTTGCACACATGAGGGATTTTCGCCGATTGTACTAAGGTAAAGTCGCCAATTTGTTAAAAATACTTAACTGTTTGTATTGTTAGAATGGTTTTCTTGATTTTTAGACCGTTGTTACAGCCACTGAAGGAAGAATAGCGATTGGTGTTTACCATCAACACTCAAGGAGTACTTTGGCTCCCGTACACAGCAATCATCTTGAACCTCACTTACTGAACGTAATAATCTGGAAAAAAAAGCTGATGAAGACAAGGTTATTGTATTTTTCTCTTCCATGACTCCATGCCAATGAGCCTTTGACCTTTTTAAGCCGGTAAACCGTATGCTGCTGGACCACATGTAGAGTGTTGCGTGACAACAAACTGACCGTTACCGCTCATCGATGTGAACTTCGAAAAGCTAGGAATAATTCCGAGGTAATTCAGGTAAAACTGATCCAGTTTTGTTCTAAAACTGTTCTATGGTCTATTTTTGAATACGCCTTGGGGTTAAAATGCTTTTAGTTGTAATGAAGACAAATCAAATTGTCTTTGAATTGACCGAGTCATATTAAGTCAAGTTGTGAATATTGCAGTTTTTGTGAATTTTGTTTAGGTTTTTCTATAACCATATGATGAGTGCCGACAAATTTTATTACAGTTACTTTTAGACCCATCAAGCATTCAGGCCATTAAAACAAGCAACCGGAAGCTGAAACAATATAATTTTTTTGGAATACTTAGTTTTTGCCAAATTTTTAAGTGCGACACAGTTCAATTCGTTTAATGAACCAACACATCAAGCAAAACTCCATAATCAAATCCGGGCATACATTTATATAGCCAATGGAGAGCACGTGTAAGAAAGGTCACCACAAACAAATTAAAACGTCTAACATCTGAAAACGTCTTTTCCATATGGCCCAATTCCCGTTGAACAAGTGCAGTCAAAACCGTTGATTTGGTCAACGCAATTGTCCCATTGTTCAAACACGGGCTGCTGTCACATTCGTTGATATCTGCAGCAAAGATAACCGCAAACAATTTAAAATGTCTAAGATCTGACATCATCTGTTGCATATGGCCCACAGTTATTTCTTACCTGCTCACACAAATTCCCAGCAAATCCTGGTGGACAAGTGCAGTTAAAACCGTTCACTTGGTCAACCTGACCTTACAGTCAGTTCTGCTGTCCCGTGTCCCGTTTGATTTCTACATCACCTTCTACAAATATCGCTGTTTCCCCTCGATTCTTCGGTGAGTTCGATATGCTTACTTTTCCCGCTGGCCATTTTGAAAAAAAGAAACATTCATTCCCAGTTCATTCGACAACATTTCATTCTCGTTCATTCCAAGTTCTACGCGATTTTCTGTCTAGAAAACCTCCTAAAGCCGCCCTGAAGCCCCTTGGGCCACGGGCTTTGGGGCGGCTTTAAGAGGTTTTCTAGTTAGCTGTGTAGAACTGGGAACGAGTGTTTCTTCAAAATGGCGGGCGGTAAAAGTAAGCATATCGAACTCACCGAAGAATCGGGGAGAAACAGGGATATTTGCAGAAGGTGATGTAGAAATCAAAGACACAGAACAGTAGAACTGACGATAAGGTGGTAATTTTATTGAATCGTCGACATATTTCATCTCTGTTTGTTTGAAACAACGTTCGGTGAGAACTCAAAATCCATGTTTCCTATAGCTCATGATCTGTCCACAGGGCTAGCCGGGGCAGGGATAACGCGGCCTATTTTTAAAGTGGGGGGGGGGGCTAACTCGATCGGGGTGTGGGGGGAAGGGGTGATAGCCTTATGCAAGATTTTTGTCTTTTTAGTGACTAACAATGCATCATGAGCATGAGCAGCCGAATGTTTTAAAAGTTGTCAGTTTATATTCATCATAGAGAACATGCACAATATAAATTGGAACGGGGAAACACACAAACCATGCGCAACATCAATTAACTGAACATGAATTGATTGTATTATATAAACCCATAGGTAAAGGATCAAAGCTAATCTAAGGGAATCAAACTCTTCGACGCACTAGTGATTAAAAATGTCGATACTAAGGCAGGTTTTGATGGCCAAATCCGGAATAGAAGACAATAAACTTTTAGTGTTTTCTCCGTTTGAACATTATTCCCGTCCCTCAATAATGTATCTACGATAACAAAATGAACGTGATGCGGTCGGAATGTATTGGTTTATCAGAATAGAAAAAATTAGGAAGTCGGTATTCTGGATATTCTGTTATTCCAAAACCGGAATTAAGCCAGGATTGTCCCAAAATAATGCGCCTGAGCCTGTTCTTTCATCTTCACACACATGTTTAAAAGTCGTATCCGGCAAGGTGCAAAAATTGAAATATTCGCATTTAAGATCTCAAACTAAAAAACATTTTTCTCAAGACTTGTACAAGAAAACCTGTTATCATTACAGAATAAAGTCAACTAGGAAAGCTGAGCTGAGTATCATGAACTGTATGTTCACCAAAGTCAGTCTGGCGGTATGTCCTAACTACTGAATGCCTTATTTGTCATCGTTAGGGGCGAAAGAGATCTTTCAGCAGCTATCCTACTTGCAAAGTTTACATGCATATAGGAAAGCTTGAAGAAGTAACACTGATTTTCAGCAAATACCAAAGCAGGCTGTTGGCGATAATCCTATCCGGAGACAGACGACAGTTCGTAATGCCCAGACCAGACAAAAACGAGAGTCGACAAAAGTTCATACTCTTTAAGAGCAGAAAAGAGTCAATGAGAGTTCACGAGGGTTAGGAGCCAAACGAAAGCGAGAGTGTCAACTACAGTCGATGATCTGATTGAAATCTGAGCAGGTTCAAACTCTTCAAGATAGAGTTCGCTAAAGCGCACGTGAGTTTCAACTAATCAAGCCAAATAAGAGCAAGGCAATTTGTATTTTTGTAGAGTATTCCGTTTCTATTCCGTTTATATTTGGTCCATATGAAAATTAGATCTAACTGGGGAAAACAAACTACTGGTCAACCCTGAAACTAATCACTAAGTAATGAATTTTCCAACTTTTTCTTTTCTTTTTTTGAGGGCACCAAAAAAGTTGGGGGCTAAAGCCCCCTCAGCCCACCTCTCACGCGGTCCTTACGGGGCTACAAGAAGGAACAACTAATGTTTATACAGATCTCATCAGAGGTTAAGTGATTGGGGTATCAACAACAAAAACAACACATTCAGGTCAATTATTAAAACTAAATCGATTTTTGTGATTCATCTTAAAAGGTCACAGCCTAAGTGAAATCTAAAAAAACTCAATGACCCGCTTTGTTCTCAACATGTAAAGCGACCTCTGGAAAGAGTGCATGAATAATAACTTAAAATGTGTTACCTTTTTCGCAGTTTTCTCCTGAGTATCCAGCTTGGCAAACACAAACGTATGTCTTGTCAGTATATCCCATGAGGCATTTCCCGTTGTTCAAGCAAGGTTTAGTGCTGCAAAAGTTCTAAAAAAAAATTGTGAAGACCATCATCATCATCATCATCATCATCATCATCATCATCATCATACAGAACAGTACAGCTCCCTTTATTTATGTCAGTCAGTGTAACCCTTTCAGCATTTATAAACAAAATACTGTTATCAATGGAAGCTCTGACTATAAATCATCATCATCATCATCATCATCATCATCATCATCATCATCATCATCATTTTCTATTTGCATTTCTTACCTCAGTACCTCTGTATATCCAACCGTATCTCGGTTTAAGATCTCCCGGATGCTGCAAATGGTCAGAATCACTCAATTCACAAACCACTTTATCGTTAATTGGTGGACCAATGTTAACTGATACACATTCGCTTTGCATGAGACATTCTTCTTCGCATTGCCTGTGGACTCCGATAGAAAGATTCAAAAATACGTGTCCTTCCAGATAATGGCCGATTTGGGGCTGATAAAACTGTATGTATCGAATTTGCCGACAGTCACCTACAAAAGAAAAGCAATTATAAAATTCTCCCATCACAACTTGTGTTTCAGTTATTAGCTTATGCTGGAGCTAAATTGTTTTGCTTCTGCTAGCTGTTTAGCTACTGATTTGTAGATGTGTACATAGTTGCATGAACCACCATTGTGTACCAATTCCATTAACGTATATGCTTTAGCATATCTCTCGGTTTGTATTCGCGTTACAAGTGGTCAACTTTGCGGGCCTTAATTTTTGTGAGGGCTGCAAAAATATAAAGTCTTGCTATCCGTTTACGGCAGTATTTTTGCACATTAAAAAAAAAAAAACAGTTAAGTCTCTTAGCTTTCCCTCTGTCAATTTCATATTAAGCCGGTTTTAAAAAGTTATTCGCATTTATGTTCCCAAGAAAATAATTAAGCAGGCGCCACAAAAATATATATATTATTAAATAAAAATAATAATATTTATAACAATAACAATAATAATTGTTTATTTTTTAATAACAAAAGCAATTTTATTTATAACTCAGTGAATATTTCCATAATGTGTTCGCATTCAAATAATAATAATAATAATAATAATAATAATAATAATTTATACTAATAATATGAAAAAAGGCTTCATATTTTTCAATTCTTAACTTCTGGCCAAAGAAATACGTAGCGGAAGTCACGATCCAGTGCGAAGAGATGCTGATGCAAAGCAAAATGTAAGCTTAAGTGGTTTGGCACCTGATCCGGGGGAGTTCAGCTCCTCTTTCAATCGTCGAAACTATTTTAATTACATGTAAACAAATCTTAAAAATGAAAGTTAGACTTACCCATCGGTAATACCTTTCACAATAAAGAAGTGATTTATGTCGGATAATTGGCTTTTGGGAAATTTGTAATTTTGTTGTATAATGAAGAACCTTGCCATCGCTTGGGGACAACCTCATCAGTTAATCTTCAACATTTTCTTCAATATCAGTTCGTCTTATACTCACTTACATTACTTCATTTTACGTTTCCACCTACTTTTACAAAATTGTCTAAATATTTTATTTCATTCAATAATTCTTGTGTGGAAGCCCAAAATCAGAGCCAACCCACGAGAAAATTTAAGCCGAATAGTTCCAGTCAAATGCGCTTCCTGATGTCTCTCGTTGTGTCAAGGCTTTTTAAATAGCTATTTTTGTTTCTTTAGCTGAAAATTTAAATCGCAGAAAATTCTAGGCAAAAGAATCTCTCTCGCCGATTGTACATGTCCGAGCCTGTTTTGGCTTTCTGAATTGAGAATGATAGCTCAAGCGTATTTCAAACTCTAAAAGAATTTTTGTCCTCTCCAAAAACAAAAGGAATTAATTTCATTATGTAAAGAAAGTCTGAGGTGACATTTCTCCGAAAAAAAAAAAAGTTTTTGGTCACAATTTAATACGACGTTCTGAGACGATGAAGGTCTCCCGAACAGACATTTTACTGAAACGATTCTGTGCCTTTATATTTAACTGAATAATACATCTTTTATTCCTTTAAAACAAAGGGGGGTAGATATATTCTAATGGCCGACAGTTCGGCTGCTTGTTTGTAAATTGACCGCAAAGGCACAGAGTTTAGGGTAACTGCATACAGCTCTTTTCCTCAAGGCTTAAAATTTTATTGAAAATGTGAAATGGAGCCAAAATTTTTTCACTTTGCTTCAAAAGAGACAAATGAATATCAAAGTCTTCCAAGCCTCTCGCCAGTTTTCAGTGAAACACACAGATACTATTTCAGTAATGCTTTAGATTATTGGTTTGACTTGACAGTTAAGTTAACTTGGTTTTAGGCATTCGTCCGGTTGTCATTTTGACATTTTGACATTTTGACATTTTGTCATTTTGACATTTTGACTTTTCCACTTCAAAAGATTTGACTTAAAAGGAGATAGAATCACCTCAAACCTCACCTATTTATTTATTTATTTATTTATTTATTAACAATATTTAAACAGAGATGCCCAGTTTAGCATACGCTGGTTTGAATGGGGCTCTGTAAACTATCTAAAAACTATCTGAGGACACAAAACTCGAAATAACCTTGAAGAATAAATAAATAAATAAATAAATAAATAAATAAATAAATAACACACACAAAGAATAAACAATAAAAGGCCTATTGATGATCTCACTTTTCGGCATCTGAAGTGCTTTTTTAGGCCTGATTTAAAAAGCGACATATCGCGCACATTTCTCAGGTTCGATGGCAGCGTATGTCATATTTTAGCTCCGCTGTACCTAAACGATCCCTGTTACTTGGATGTCCTTGCTAGGGGCAGTCGGAGCAGATCTCTGTGTCGCGTGTTATAAGAGTGATACTCACGCAAGCGGCTAAATTCATTAAGTAAGTAAGGTGGTGCCACGCCAAGTATACACTTGAATGACCTAATTTATTAGTCTAGTAGCTTAGTGGAATGAACGTGACACACTGGACAAAAGTGCCAAACTTTGTACACTGTTTCCTTGGGATATGAGTATTAAATCTGGGATGGGTGCCCAAAATAAGAAACTTCCTGTTATCATATAAAATGAGAAACACTTTTCACCATTGCTCTGCAGTGCTTGGTAACCAGGCTTTTTCATCAAATATTATCTGCGACAGTTTTGAAGAGGGTAGCAAAGGTTTTTGAAAGGTAAAATGACTTACAATCAATGCAAGAATTTCCCTGAACAATGATTCTTGATTTTCCTCACAAAAAGTACGTTTTAAAATTGCCTGGTTACCAAGCTATTATTATTTTCATAATACGTACTAAGCCCTTTAAAAAATTTGTTGGGTGATTAAACTATTAAACAATGTATCTGAGCATTTCTGTGAATATTTAATCTGGATAGTCTCGCAAATTATGCTCGTTATCGTATAAATACAGTGGAACCTCGATTATTCGGACCTCGATTATCCAGATTTCTCGATTATCCGGACTTCCTTCTCTGGTCCCAATTTTTTCATGAATATTAATTAGTCACATTCAAGACCAGATATAATACACATGTACTCGCTTTAACTAGGTTCTATGGGGATTTAAACGTTATTTCAAGGTGGTTTACCTACAAAAAACCTTGATGTGTAGTTTCCAATCGAACAACTTTTAATACTTCGGCAGGCAACTTCATTATTCAGTTTCCACTAGCCATAAAAACATCCCCACACATAATTTGGCTTTCTGTTTTTGCTTTCTTGTATTATACTGAAGTTTACAAGGCAAAATGGCTAAATTCAGAATGTTTAAATCCTTCTATTAGGTCAAAAACTCGTAGAATATGTTCAATATCATTCGACGCTGCAAGTTAGCACCACGTCTAGTCACCAGGTCCAACACAAAAAGACACATGGAACGCCTGGAGGTTCAAAATTGTTTGCGAACGAAGTGGCCTGTTTTTGTCGCCTTTTTGTAGAAAAACTGCCTCAAAATTATCAATGTGTTCGGAATTTCTGTTTGCGAGGATGGTTAACAGCTGATTTATCGCTATTATGAAGCTACTTTTCTGTTTTATGGGCAAAAATGCGCTGAAGATGCGGAGGATGTGGAAGTTAGCGAACTATGAGGATCCGCACTGCCCTGGTTTTATTTTTGGCTCATTAATATTCATACTTTCGATTATCCGGACTCTCGATTATCCGAACTACTTAGCTTAGTCCCAACAAGTCCGGATAATCGAGGTTCGACTGTACACTAGTGGTTTCCAAGCTACACTTTTGAAGGGTTTGTTTGCAGGACGGGTCGCCCAGCCTTAAATGTTGTGTATAAAATCAAACTGTACTATCTGCATTTTATCTCAACAAAAAGTCATTTGCTGCATTTGCATTTGCACAGATCAGTGCATGGCAAGCTAGCCTTTGCACATTTGCATCTTGAACATGAAGTTTTACAAGAGCACTTGACAAGTTCTCGGCAAGATCTCGAAACTTCGGGGAGTGTTAGCCAGACGGGAACCCAACCGCCATCCTCTTTCCTCCAGCCGAACTCATCAGCGGATGGAATGCTTTGCTGAGGATTGTCGCTGGTAGCCCAAATCCCAGCTTGATACACCGATCTTTTAGCGTGTTGAAGGAGTGCATCCTTAAAGGAAGAGATAACAGATAATAACGAATGTATAAGTGATAAGAGCTGATAAAAACATAAAAACAACAAATTCTGAATAGTCACCTAAAAGAGCTTAAAAATACCATTCAAAATTTCCAACAGCTGGGTGCTTACAAAGAAGATCACACAAAAAGCTGTTCCTGCATTCGAAAAAAGTTTACATATTTTTGTCACCTTTGTTGGAGGAAGCTTATCCATTGCTCTGTTCTGCTTACAGAACAGTTCTTTTCTGGCTTCGTTGATGGAGTCACAAGGACAAGACTTGTCATACATAATGACGGCCATTCTCTCGATCTTTTGGAAATGCTCTCAGTCAGCATCCAGGTGCTGGAAGGGGTTTTCGGCAAGGTACGCAAGTGTCGGAGTAACTGCATTGTACTGCTGCCAGGCCTGCCATGCAGAACGCTTTCCCTTTCCAACAAACGCTGAGGTGGTGACACATCCGCTAAGTGCGTGAAACACTGGAAGACAACTTGCCCTGGTCTCTCCAAGGAAAGCGAACACTCTGTTGACACTAATGAAGGTGAAGTGCTTTCTCATTCCAAAGGCATTCCAAATGTCTGCATCAGGTCTCTCTATGATCAGTCGGCCAAACTTTCCCACTAAAATAACGACCACGTCTGTGTCCACAGTCCTTATAACAACACTTTTACAGCCTGACTGTAGGGCATGTAAAACATGAATTACAATTCTGGTATCAGCCTCTTCGTGGTTGCACGGAGGCATGGGGGTTGCTGCTGACCCACACGATGTTACAGATTGTCCTGCAAGAGCAGAAGCAAATCAAGACTTGATTTGTTAGTTATCAATCATCAAAACATAGTTATCATAGTTATCAAAAAAATAAGCCAAGTACCAGAGTACACAAATGCACACACTTACCAGATGTAATATGTTCAGCCTTTCCTTCCGGGACACTAGCACTGATGCCTGCAACTTTAGAACTAAGGAACCCAAATAACTCAGTTTTGTTTGCTGGATCTCGCAGAAACTGCGACCAGTTGGACGGAAGCTTCGTTTGTCCAGCCACCTTCCTTCGTACTCCTTGTCCGCGCTTTTCCCGCGTTGACTCTTTAAGACTGTCTGCGCTGTAGGTGTCAAACACAATGTCCACTCGAGGGGAGTGCTGAAGTTGAGAAAGCACATAAGGAAGAAACACTAGATCTGCATATTCATCAAAGGTCGAGGCGACGCTTGTTGGTAAGCTATGCACGATCACTGCACCATTTAAAACTCTACAATGATACCTCATTGGTGGATCAGAGTGTTCCTGTGGAACAAGGCACTTGAGAAGTTCCGACTTTGTACCGGGAAGGTAGAGGTTGCCAAGATCGGAGAGGGAGCGTGGAAAAGACTGGATTTCGTGCGAGAAAAACTCATCCAGATCACCGTCTCTAATTTGCATTGCTACGTAGAGTTGTGCAAATAGAGATACATTATTCGCGAGCACTTTGATTTTCTTTCCTTGATTTGCTGATTTCTTTTGGCCAGATCTTTTGAAGAGACTGAGGTTGTTCTTCTTGATGGTGTCGTGAATGGATTTTGTACGGGCTGTAACCACATCTTTGACAAAGGCCTGGTACTGGGCCTTACCGGTGCCCTCTAGATCACGGACACTTTCTGCGACTTCTGGCTCTACACACACAATCTCTGCTATCCAAAGTAACCAGCTCCGGAAAATCATCCAAAAAAGGGTTTACCATGCACTTGATGGTGTCGCAAAGGTTGTTTACTTGCTTCTGGAATGTCTTCTGAGTAGCTTGTCCTATCTCATGGTTTTTGGAGTTGTTGAGATTATCTGGGTCTTCAGCGGTTAAATACCCCGTCTCGAACTGGTCTAGAAATCTAGCAATCTCAGGACCAGAAAGCATCCAACGTCTATGGAAAATAAAATCAAACATGAATGCGAGTGCGATTTTAATTAGTCATGATGGCTTAAATAACTCCCTAGCTACAATATCTTAGACAAAACCAGTTGAAGCAAACGCATTTCACGCATTTTCACAAATGTCCCGACCTGCAAGCAGGTTAAAATACATATTTCATCCACTTCTGCCCTGGCCTACTCAATGTTGTTTCTTGAGGTTTGTGGTTTGACAGGCTTTGTTTTGAAAACACAAACATTTACAACATTGAAATGGGGGATGGGTTTTGCAAAACTGAACTCTGTTAGCTAAATAAGTGAAAATTTACTTAGTGTTTCAACAGTTTTGTCTAATACTGTAGTGTTAAATGTAATGTCTTCATTTGCTCGGAAGTGCGACATAGCGGTGGCAGGCAACCGAGTGTAAATTCGTTTTGTCAGAAAAAAACGCAGTTGTTTACCTGAAAGCAACTGGATTCTCTGTAAGTCCCACAGCTCCACCAGCAGCCTTCACTGTCTTATTTTCTTGCTCATGTACTTGATCGATTGCAATCGCAGAGAAGGGTTTGCCTGTTTTCGACAACACCCAGTGTCCCTGATCATCAAATTCTCTCTTTATAGAATCAGGAAGACACTTCATATCTCTGATGTGTATTGGTGTCCATCGCGCATAATTGACATGATCAAGGGCGAAGAACAAGTGCACCAGCTGCTTCAGAACTTCCACATACAGTGAGAAGTTTCTCTCGCGTTCTGCACGAACAAGGATGAGAATCAAGGTCTCGTACTTCAAAACGGTATTCCAGAAGAGGAAGGTTGGACTTCTTTTACCCATTTCGTCTTCCCAGGCCTGCATCGACGAAGTTTCCGCATTCTCGCTAGCCAGATGTAAAAACGCTTCGTTCTTCAGGTTGTGGAGAGTCAAAAGGGTAACTTGATGGGCATGCCTATAAATAAAGTAAAAAGAAATAATGAATTTGGAAAACACCAACGGGACACCCATTTGTCTTTTATAACTTAATACTAAACAATAAAAAATATAAGTAAGCAATATTTGCATGCTAGAGATCAATTTACCTTGTCCTGGTAAGGTGTGATGCCTTCAAGAATGAATCTGCTACCCCAGATGTTGCAATGTCTGCCTCAGTAATCGCTGTTGTCCAGCCAGTTCCCTCCAGAAGATCTCCAAGTGTGTTCCACAATGCCATTTCCAGATGGAGACCTCCAAGCATGACGACAAACTTCCCCTCGCCATGTGTGTCTGGCCATTTCCACTGTACTGTTTTGGCAATGGTAAACAATGGTTGGTCAAAGGCAATCACAGGAATCTGGCCTGGATTTACAAGTGTTATCGCATCTTGTATTACATCCATACCATGCTTGACCATGGCGGGTGTCGCTGCTTTTTCATAAAACAGCGGCATTAAAGCTCGCACTGTTGCAGGAGAATGCTGCTGACTACCTTGACGAATAGTTGAATGATACGCTGCCCAGGCTATCTTGTCTGCTGATGTCAATGTCCCTTGAATTTTCTGCTGGCTATGCTTCAGCCAAGCATTCTCTTGGGCTATAGCTCGATCTAGATTGCCCTCAAAAGAGGATAACTGATTAGTTTTAGGAACTGAAACTGAAGTAGCTGTCAGGGAAACGGGAGGTACGTTTGCATAACTCTCAGGAAGGCGATGCTTCTGGTTTCCTGCTGGGGGAACTCTCAAGGGAGGTCGGCAATCACCAGACTTATCCTGGGTTGGGAACTGGAAGATGCTGATAGAGGTTCCATGAAACGAGGACGAGGCTGTTGTTGAGCTCGGGTTATGATCGATATTATCCAGAGCAGCAACAGAAAACAGCCCTGTCCTCAAATTTGCGGGGCACACACAGTTGTCTTCTTCGAACCGTTCGCTGACTGATGTTGCGAGCCAGTCTTCAATTTCTAAAATACGATCATAGGATACGCTAAGTCCCAGCTGGTATAACCTTGTTACCAATGTTCTGCTCCTTGTTAAAGAATGGATGTTGAAGCCAATGTAGAGTGGTAGCGGTGGCTCTCTGGGTGCAAAATGTCGTGGCTTTGAAGAACTGGACTCCGATGGCCTCTTCTTAATATTGAATATGATTGACTGACAGACCGTGAGACAAGCCTGTGATTCACAGTGATTTTGATCTTTAAGGTTAAGGCCGTTGATAATCATGGACACAAGTGACCTGAGACTTGTTGGTATTGACTTTTCCTGGCACTCGAATGGAAAACATCCCGCGAAACTGAAGCCTTTATGCTCAAGGATATCTTTTCTGACAATTGATGCAACCTTAGCAAGATTGTTAGCATCATCAGAAACGTCTCGCTTCTTTAACGCATCCTTTAACAAACTGTACATTGCTTCTTTGAAAACGATGACAATATGCTTCCCATCATGCTGTTCCTGTGCATCACTAAAATGATCCAACAGAGACGTTTTCAGCCGTGTCTTGTTTATTTGCTTCGGAATTCCCAAGTCTCTAAGACGTGCTTCATACATGGCATGGATTTCAGAAAGTTTAAACAACAAAATCCCTTCGTCGACACTTTTCTCAATATATGTTGTAAGCTCAACAAATGCCCTTGATTCATTCATCATCTCATTCAGGCTGTCTTCATCCATGTTATCCTCCTTCCTCTTCAACGAACGGTAACTGTTCCTAAACTTTGTCAAACAACCAATATGGTACTTTGCGTCAATTGCCACAAGGTCACCTCTAGACATTCTTGAGAGCAGCTCAAAGTCCTCCAGTTCTTTAGCCATGTCTCGAATCTTTTCATCCACTGTCAAAGATGTAAAGTCGTGGAGAATTTCGTCTGAGCCTTTATCACAAAAGATACACACTACATCATTCTTACTTGCTTGTCTTCTCTTAGAATTCTTCCTAGTCTCTGCCTCTTCCTCCTCTGTTTCTCTCTTTCTTTTTTGTGACTGTCTCTGTTTAGCCTTCTCGAGTTTAGATGAGGTAAATTTTAAACGGCAGGACTTGTGCCACGAGGCCTTGTTAACAATCAATAATTCCACAGTCGCTGTGCTCAAGTCCAACTTAAGCTCTACAAGTAAAGAACTTTGTCTTTGAAAGACGTGAGCATTTTCTAAGAAATTCTTGTACACCTGCATACGCTCAATATCCGTTGTGTTTGCGTTCAGAGGGCATTTCAAGTGTGTTTGACTTATTTTCTGACATATTATACACCGATCCCACGAAAATGCCATTGTTATGTCATCCCGATTAAGGCCTAAATAAATAAAAACAACAAATTTAATTAGGAAGTTAACAACTTAAAAGTTAATATCTTGCACAGTTAGTATTCTCAAAGAAAGGTATTGCAAACCCAAACCGTTTTTTCTTTTATGTTTTTCTATCTTCATGGCTTCAAAGCTGAATCTTTCCTATTTCAGAGATCGATAATTCTCCGTCTAGAAAAAATTATAAATTATGAAACCACAAATAAAATTGATAGTTTGAAAAATATACCAGTTCAGTCCGCCTACCGTACGGCGAGCCTTTATGTTTTTTTTAATCAATTTTTCAACAGTTCATTTAAAACAGCTTATGTCTACATCGATGAAACACTCGATTTTTTCTCAGAGTTTTTCTTCGTTTCAGTTGAAGAATTCAGTGAAAAAAATAGAAGAAAACAAAACTTTTACTTAGTAGACCAAAGAACTGAACTTTTTACTACACATTTGCTGAATTAAAACGATATTTTCACCATAATACTTACAGTCTCAATAATGCTGCATGGAGGCCGCCATCTTGGAACTTGCGAATGTCCGAGGGGGCCTGGACAAGAAATACTTCAAATCTCCTTAAACTAGGCAAACCCTTTATAAAAAAACTATTTTTCGTTTCAAAATAATTCACATTTTCCCATCCAGTTGCAAAATAAAAGGGTTATGCACAATTTTCTTCAATTAATCAGGAATCCATTACTTAAATAGAAAAACCATTTTCATTGTTATTGACACCACAGGTACTAACCTATCACAGCAATTTCGTGAAATATTTGATTGCTTTATATATCATCTTGCAATTGATAAACAAGTCCTCAGCCGCATGTGTACAAACTCTTACATTGATTTTGAGCCATTTTACCCTTCAAAACTGTCGCATATACTATTTTATGAAAAAAGCCTGGTTACCAAGCACAGCAGGGAAATGATGAAAAGTATTTTCCATTTTATACGATAACGGAAAGTTTCTTTCTTGGGCACCCATCCCAGATTTCATACTCATATCCCAAGGAAACAGTATACAAAGTTTGGCACTTTTGTCCAGTGTGTCACGATCCGGCTCAAATTTTGCGTTAAGCTACTAGACTATATGTCCAGCTTCAGTAATGCAAGATCAACAGAAGGAAGCGAAGTTTTCCGTTTTGGAGGTTTTGTGTTGGCCGGTTTATTTTGACGTTCTATGCGAAAATCAATAATCGATCTACATGTACCCTGCGTAGCAAGCCTTTCGGTAGGTTTATTTTTAAAGCACTTTTCACCTTTTTGGCCGAGCAAAAATTGAGGCAAGCGCAAAAAAAAGTGCAAGACCTTTCAATATGATCTCCAGTAGACCCTTTCACGGTTTTTATCAACTTTTGACAAGGACCAGTCAGCGAACATTTACCGACACTGCTAGAAAGAGCGCCTTAAATTTCGTAAACTTGCTGAGTTTGAGAGTGATATGTCACAAACGAGCGAAGATATAGCTCCGCAAAGTAGCGAAATTTTAAGACGTAGTAAGGTTTGCGGGTAGGGGAACAAACTTGCCTATAGAATTTTGCGACTTTGCGGAGCCATATCTTTGTTAGTTTCCATCATATCAATCTCAAACTTGGCAACCTTACTGATTTTAAGGCGCTCTTTCTAGCCTTGTCGATGGATTTTCCCTAACTGTGAAAGATTCTATTTTCCTTCTGTCCCTTTTTGAATTTTCTATGGTTAATTCCGCACTATTGTTAAGTTTGATTTTTGCTTAGTTCTTTCAACGAATACGGTAAAAACTTTTCAACTTTTTGAAGTATTCTGCCTATTTCAGTCAAAGTGGGTAAAAGATGGGTATAGACGGAATTAATTTGTGCACTTCTTGATTCTCTGATGAACTGGACTAGAAAAAGCATATTCGGCTATGTTTTACCCGTATTGCATTTCTTATCAATGAAAAACGCCGCTTTTGAGCTATTATAAACGCAGTGATACGACGTTTCGACGACCCGATAAGGTCATTTTCAAAATTAATTTTGTAGGGAAGTTTGAAAAAATAATGTGAATAATAAACAGAAAGATGTTGGTGTTCGTGGCTAAACAAATGGTCTTGTGCGAATGGAATCAGGTTGGGTGTTTAATGTCAGTTTCTTGTTTTACATCAGAAGCCGTTTTGCAAATAAGGCAGTCTAGTTTTCCCTGGCATTCTTCATGTTCCTCCAGGAGATGTTTCCCGATGGCAGAATGTTTCGGTGTGCTCATTAATGCGCTGATAGAGCTGACGGCAAATGTAGCGGACACAATTTGCATCGCGCATAGCCCACCAAATGAACAATGTCTATTACTATTTTATCTATATTTTCCTTTTCAATTTCTTTTCCAAAAACTTCTGTGATTAAATAAATGCCGTTTAGCCTTGTTTCTTTTTCTGGTAGTACTTTGCCATAGACTGAAACTGACAAAAACATAAACTTTGTTCTATTTGAGATAACTTTAGCAGGTGTATTGCCGAGGTCTTAAACCACGCTATCCAACTATTGAGGCGCCTTGATAAAATAAGCAATGCAGCTAGTAGAGAGATGAAAAAACTAATTAGACGTAGCAGCCTACTTGTTTTGGCCAACATAGTTCCGAAGCGACGGGAGGATAATGTCCCGGCCATTCAGGACGTTCAGCATTGTTAAATTCGCCAAGTTACGTTTTTGGTCCCCTATTGAATGATGTAAAAGGATTCTGAAGAACGTTCAATGATGTTCAATGATGTTCAATGCTGTTGAGGTTCTTTGCTGTCGAACATTGGTACAAAAAGTAACTTTTTTCAACAATGTTGGATAATGTTCAATCGGTTTGACCGAGTTCCAGGATATAAACCTAAGCAATAAATTCCTGAAGAAACGCCAGCATTTAATTAAAAGATATTACAAACTTTTTCGTTTCATATTTCTTATTGTAAACGAAAGCTTAAGTAAGATTCGAAAGATTCGTAGCATGTTCCCACATAGATTTACCATCTGATCATACCTAAACACAAGTGAAATTCAAATGTACCTAAATTTCCTATTCGGTCATGCGGGTTAAAAAGATGTAAAACAAACTTCAATGTACCAATAGCAATTCTGAATTGTTGTGTTTCAACCATGTTATCACCTCAGTACGTACCTTGAACGCAGTGAGCCCAAGATGCCCAAAGAACGCAAGCCCACAGTAAATCGTGCACTGAAGAAAAACAGACTGCCATGTTGAAATGAACTGAAGCGTGTAGTAAAACTACAAGATCAGCTTGCAGGTGATTTATATTCTGGCTTGTAGCACAAGTTAATACTTCCTCTGACGTCAATGCCGTTGATAGATGTTGATGAAAGTTTGTTTAAACATGACATGAGTCAAGATATTTTTTCCAACTTAAATTTCACCGGATGAAAGCAAATTACATGTCGATGGGTTTATTAATCAGTCCAGTTAATTTGGATTAATTTTTATTACACGTTATCTTTTCCGGGTTGGTTAAGAGCACTGAATCTGAATCCGGCATTGTGGGACGAAGTTGTTCTCGTTTACTTTGAAGGATACCAGACTACAATCTTGATGTAACTTGTGGGTGAGTAGTTGATCTAGCATAAGAACCTGTGGTGTTACCTGTATTTAGTAGTGTCAGAGATCTCTAGTCAGAGATCTCCCACCTTCGTGATTGGTGTTTAGCTATAGCCCTGTGGCGTGCTCCCACTTTGTTTTGAGATTTTTCTGCACCGTATACGATGCAGTCACCTTTCTTGAGAGATGGGAGTGAATTAAAAGTTCCTGGTAATAAAGCTTCTGTTTCTGTGGTTTTGCCTCTTTGTTGGTGGTGAATCCTTTCTGGTCTGTGGGTCTGGAGAAACGTTTTTTTTATAGCCGTGCAGGTATGCTGGGTGGTTCAGGGCGGTCTGTTCATCAGCGTTTGTGTCAGCCGGGCGTGTCCCGTTTATTGATGTGTTCCTGTTACCAATGAGTGTTAGTTATAATAATAATAATAATAATAATAACTTTATTAACGTGTCAAAAAACTGTAGTAGCTGAGGGGAAAAGTCCCCTCTACTAATTGTGGACACCTGACCTGCCTAACTAAAAACGTAATTAATATATATAAAATGGAAAAATATTTATACATTTAAAGAGCCTAATTACAACAATTAACTAAGCTAAAAAAAACTGTAAAAATATATTAAAATTCTGTTTCTTCAACTATATTAAAATATAAAATAAAAATTATGTTAAAAATAAGAATTATGCCATGTAATGTTGGCGGCCAGTCATTCTTGGCATAGGTTGCAGCCTCGACAATCACTGACATTTGCAGCCAGTGCAGTGAGGTCCCGATCACGTATAACGTTCTTAAATTGCTTCAAAGAGGGTAAATTTCTTAGTCTAGGAGTGAGATCATTCCAAAGTTTGGGCCCTAGGTAGCGAAGTGAGTGTTTTCCATATGTTACCGAAAAGAATCGAGGTTGAACAAATTCTCGTTTTCTTAAATTATATAAGCCACTGTCTAAGTGGAAAAGATTACAGAGTCTCTCTGACAGCAATTTATGCTGAATTTTATACATGAAGATGGCAATGTCCTGTAATCGCCTGTTGTACAACGATGGTATGTTTGCTTTTGTCAGTAGTTCCTCATAGCAAGATTGTTTATCCTTAAATACTGCCCTAAGTCCTCTTTCTTGTACGCGTTCAAGCTTTCTCCTGTCGCTAGCCTTGCAGAAGTGCCAGGTGAGGTGACAGTAGGCTAGGTGTGGTAAAATGGCAGCTTTATATAGTTGCAGCTTTGCTTCTGTTGGTATCAGGTTTTTCAGTCTCATAAGGACTCCAATCCTTTGACTTGCTTTCTTACACACGTGGTTGATATGGATCTACTTCACTTTTGCTCCTCTTCTGTATTGTGTTTTTAAAAATGTCTACACAGCTTTCTCCTGCAGGCCACCTGGTATAGAGTACCTTGGGGCTGTAATCAGTCCGTGTGTAAAAGGGTAGCATTGACTAAGCTCCATAATCGAACGTTTCTTCATCGATCGGAAATCCCGTGTTGGTTGAATAACTACTTGATCTTTGTGATGATTATCTTTCTACCGGTGTTGGTAGATCAGTAACTTCAGGATAGCGACTAATAGCCAACCCCTACAATCTGGGAACGCCCATTTTATTTCATGTAGCTTCAGTAGGCAGGGCTAGCTCCGAGTTTAGGTAGCTACTGTGGCTAACTCAACAGAGGGCGTGCTTCGTGTGAATAATAACTAACTGCAGACAGTACCGTTTCGGCCTTCTGGGCCTCATCTGATATATATATTTATATATATATATAAATATATATATCAGTATTAGAAGAACTACCTGCAAATACTAAATTATTGTATTCTGGATTGTGATGAAGTCGATAACGACTACTGGTCTTGAATATTCAATCAAGCGTAGACTGTCAAAACGGGGGACGGATTTATCAGAAAACAATTCCTCGATATAATTTGCCGCCAAAGGTTCAGTGACCTTGGTCAATAATGGCCAAACAGCTCCCCTGATTAGTTACGTGAAATACATGGACATATCTTCTTTGATATTCTGTAATTTCTGAAATGGTCTTTCGAGGGAGTGAAGCAGTTTTTTTTTTAAAATATAAAATGCCTCATGTACATTTACAATTATTTTGTAGAAGCAGAATCTCGGGCAGTAACACAAGGGATAATCATCAGGGGCACCCAACGAGAATATAGTTCAAAACCACTTAACTTAGCATTATTGAACGTATTTTAGTATTTAAATGGTAGATATAGGCGTATTTTTATCCCCTAAAAACTTTTCATCTGTTCGGATTTCTTAGCTGAAAGTCTAGTGATCCGAAAATTAAAGGGATCAAAACTTACCTTTTCGAAAATTTTAGCCAGAAAAAGGCTCCCGAAAATTCTAGGTGACCTTTCAAGGGTAGAAATCCGTTAAAAAATGGGCAATAATACCATATTTTAGATGTTCGAAAATCCTAGAAGAGGCAGGCAAGCAAGAAATTTTACAACAAATGTTCCGAAAATTCTAGATCTCAAATCGTCTTCCGAACAGATATTTTCCCGAAAATTGTCGTTGGGTGCCCCTGAATCATTGTTTTGCAGCAGTAGACGTTAGTAATTTGGCTTGTTCAAACAGAGCTCGAATTCTCCTGAGTGCAGCTTTGATCACAAATTACCTTTTTTGGTCGTCCTTATCGATCAGAGACATAAGGCAAAGACATATATTGCATTCCTCTTTAATAAGAAATGCCACTTAAACATAAAAGAAAAATAGTAACACGACATTTTGACGACTCCATGTCAGTCGACATTTTCCAATTATAAATTTGTAGGGGCTTGACAGGTAACACGATACAATAATACACAGGAAGTTGTAAGTTAGAGTACACGACAAAAAAAAAAGAAAGAAATTTTGCACAAAAAGAGTCAGCTTAGGTGTTTTTACAATTTCGGTTTCTGAATTCTTGACTTGAATTCTTCTTCTTGATTCTTAAATGACGACCCCATGTGGTCATTTTCAAATTTAAATTGGATTGAATTGTCACAGGGCCTAGACAAAGAAAACATGCTCCCCTGTGTGTTATCAACAATTGTTCACCGAATTGGAAGTAAATATCTAGCACTCTTCACCGACATTGAGGTGAATAATTGTTTTAGTATATTCTAAACCAGGGGAGAGCCAGCACCAAAATTGTTCCTTTTTTGAGAAATGAGGAAAACGGCTCGCTCGCGAAATCCAGAAAAATGCCGGGAGGTTAATAGCAGATACTATCCCGAGTTTGAGTAGCCAATCAGAGCGCGCGAGAAGCACTATCCACTGGTTTGGCGCATTAACAATGAGCTTGAGGTGAATAATTCTTACAGCATATACCACACAAGTAAACAGCCAGCCTTCAAAAGTTGTTCTGCTTACTTCTAAATGGGCAAAAAACTTACATAAGGCGACCGCGGTTTAGCTCAGTGGTAAAAAAGCATTAAACAACCTTGTGGAGCCTCTAATGTGGCATTTAAATACCCAGCAATGTAAGAACCTGTTTAGGCTGGCAAAGAAAAAAAGGCTTTTAAGTGAAAGAATCAACTGAATTAAGATGGTCAAAATGTGGGACTATGAATATATAAATTAACAATTAACACTGCTGGATCAGTGTTGTTAAAGCATGGAGTCCGCCTGAAAAGGATAATTTTGATTAATGATATTGCAGTTAAAGGGCCACACCTAACCATGCTTGTAGTTGATTTTTTGATCGACAACAATCATATCTCCCTTTAAGAAATTAAGAACCTATTTAAGAACCTAATTAGCCTGAATTGTCAAATACTACCCCAAAATATAAGAACCTGTTTAGCCTGAGTTCGAAAAATCTAGTTTCTTATATGTAGGACTTTACTGCTTCCCCAAGTTTGAGTAGCCAATCAGAGCGGATAAAAAGCACCATTCACTCGTGTGGTATACTGTATACTTTCAATCTCTAGACGGTCAACCTCTAAGACAAACGGAGAGATCTGCATCCGAGACGAATTTTTCTTTCTTAATTGTACGCTGTACCACCGGAAAGCATTCAATCTTTTGAGATGTTTGCAACGAGATTTGTCGCTAAATATGCAAGTTAAAGGCGCTGAAAATGCCGAATGTCCACAACTTCTAAACAGATTTCAGCTTTGGCAAAGAGTATGGTGTGTATTACTTCCATCGTGTCAAGAGACATGGTAAATTTCTGAATGATCTCCTGTTTCGTGTATAAAGTTGATTTCTTTATCAGGCAACAGTGAGCCATTTCTGAAACCAAATCCTTTTCAGGCTGCTTTTCAAATTACAGGGTGGCTAGGCGCACAGCATACGGTTTTGATGAAAAAGAGATAGGGATTTTCCCGTTTCCCATGCTCTTTTTTTCCCCGTACCCACCCGTACTCTTTGGGTAGCTCAAGTGATTCATTGTCCTTTTATTTGCCAAATATTACGGCCAAATATTACGCCACGTTTCAAGATGTTTCCCTGCTCAGATTCCTCCCCTATCCACCGCTATTTATTGTATCTCTCCTCCCCCCCCCCCCCTTTCGATTTTCCTTTCCCTTTTCACGCTTCCAGAAACTATTCTGTCGTGTATATACGCAAACGCATGCAGGAAGTCAATGTCAAGACGGTATAAATAAACCGAACAAATTAAATTTCCAGTATAACAAAGACATTTATTAATGTCGTCAAAAAATCACACAAAAAACCTGCAATGTACCAAACGTGTCAATGTTTTCAGCTGCTGCATGGTTCGTGCAATCTTTAAAGACGTTTGATTTTGTTTAGTTCTTTTGAAACTTCTCGCACTCTCGTTTGGGTATGAAAGTGTTATTGATTTTCTTTAAGCCCTTGAATTTGTTGCACTATCTCTTGTTTTCTCTCTCGTCTTTGCTCATAAGTTGCATCCACTCACCCTCCCAATCGAACAGATCAACCTCAGAGAGTTTGAAATTTTGTTGGATTAAAGCGGCACGAACCTTCATCCATCCGAATAATAATAATGTTTCCAATAAAGCTACAGCTTAATACCGCTACTCTTTTTCTCCGCCGTGAAAAAGCTCATGCATTTTTCCTTTCAACTGACTTTTTAAAAAAGTACTGCGAACTGCATTCAGTAGCCATTTACTTAAAACTCTCAGATAAATATAAACCTGGCAATTATAAATATGTACAATCTTCGTTTACTACCGTCTTTAAGCCGGTACATGCGAACTTTACCGTGAGAATCAAAAAAACCATGAACACTTTTATTTGAGCAGACCATGGTATTGGACTTTAAGGTATCAGTACAACCCATTTTACCGTCCCCTATAACCACACTTTTCTTGAAAGCTTAATAATTACAGATGATAACAAAAATCCATTTAAAACGGTTAAAATTCAATGTGTTTCAAAAATGTGAATATGTCTACAAAACTGCATGTCTGCATAAATCAAGTTATACGCCCGCTAAAATTAGCCGGGAGAAAACGATTAACGTGGCATTCGTTTCCTCACACATTGAGCTCCAAAACTGTGCCTCAGATTTTTGACACGTGTCAGTTTTTACTGCTACCCATCGAATGAGAGCTCAAACCGAAGAAAAGTAAACAAATGGACAGAGACAAAGCCACTTGACCATTTGTTGCGGACAATTCGTCGCCTCTTTTCGCCATTGTCATTCAAGGTTTAATACAGAAAGTGTTCACGGTTTTCGGATACGCGCGGTAAAACGTACGCATTTTTGCAACATGCACGACAACATAACCTGATAGCCTTAGTCGACTTTGCTGACATTTTGTCCAGCGTGTATTACACATGTTCAACAAAGTTTCTTGTACCCTATCTGTTGGCGTTAATGTAGGTTCCCTATACGGTTAGGCTATACGTACGTTTGTTTACAACAGTTTATTTAGTTAGCGGGTAACATGTTGTATTCGCGTTTCGATTTTCTTCAATAAATAAAGAAATTTCACTGTCGTCTGGATCATTGCTTGTCTCTAGGAACTTGTTTTCAATGAAAACATCAAAATTTGGAAAGCATTCATTGTTTTCTTCCGAAAAAAAATGAGTGTTTTCGGCCATTTTTTCATCGTTCACCACGTAAGCCTAATGCCTGACGTGACATTTGTAGAAAACCTATCAAACCGGTCTTCTGGAGTACAAATACCGAGGGATATTTGTACTCTACTGAATGCAGTTAAATAATAAAGATCAATATTGATTTTTTATTGACCCGCCACTGAAAACAACTTGAGCTCGGCTTATTCTACTATGACTTTTTCCAGTTTTTTTGTTTGTTTGCTTTTTGGTTCTCTTTTTTTTTTGGCTTTGTGTGTGTTACATGATATGTACACTTTTCACATCGTCCATTCCACAATTGTGTTTCAGCTATACTAAATTAACCACAGATCTCTGTACACGGAAGGGGCGAAACCTGTCCTGGCCTTTGATTAACAAACTAATGCTTGTTGTGAACAAGTCTTCTTTCGAGACATAATAAAAATTGTGATTTCAAAAATTTCTTAGTCCTCTTTCTTCAAGTCATCATCATAGTTGTTTTCAGTCAAAGATCGCCTCCAGCCAAAATGTCAACCATGCAGATTATTTGTTCTCTCCCCTCCCTTTACCACTATCTCCAGACTCACAGATATTTCTTTATAACTATATAGAACTTATGCATAATGATTCGATCGCCTTGCGTTAGCGTAGTTTTTGTCAATCTTACTACCAAAAATGACGTAATTATTCATTCACAAAAAGACTTTCCAAACAATTGCACTCAGCCTTACAACTGTGATAAGAAATTCTTGAAAATTTTTTCAAAGGTCATCAAAAGTTCAATTCTAAGCAGTAGTATTTCAAGTAGTTAACAAATACCACCTGATTGTCAGAGGTTTCGAATTTTAAAGCTCCCAATATAATTAACAAGCTCCTTGCCTCGCATGTTAATTATATTGGGAGCTTTAAAATTCGAAAATAAACCTCTGACAATCAGGAAGTATTTGTTAACTACTTGAAATACTACTTAACCGAAACAAACCGCCCAGCATAAAAAGTTTTTTAATTAAAGATTTACCTATCTTTATTATATCCAAGTTGTTATGTCTGCACATAACATAAACATTGAAGAGCTTTTGAAAGAATTTGATCCAATTCCTCGAGAAAAAATCCGAAATGTTACAAACTATCAGAATGAAATTCTTGATTTATATGACATTGCTGAATATGAGGGAGAAGAAAAAGTAAGAGGGCGCCTTGCTGAACATGAGGGAGAAGAAGAAGTAAGAGGGCGCCGTTTCATTAGATGGCGTCTTATTCGAGATCTTGAAAAAGATCTTACACCCGTTTTTATGGAAAAAATAAGAGAGAAAGTTAACACATCTTTTTACGCAAGACATATTTTTTCAAATCAGTTACGCAACATTGAAGACGATTCGTTAATGGTATTTTACACAAACATTGGCTCACCTTGGTTTAATCGTTTTTCTGAGGTGGAGGAATGGTTGAGTGAGCGGGAGAAGGTGCGCCTGGACTCTGACAACATAAATAGACCTGACACGAAATGGGTGTTTGAAAAGCATTTTAATGTTGATTTTAAGGTGGTGCTTGATCGTCAACCGCTTTTAGGTACAGGACCATTACCAGATTGGCTACGTAACCTTTCACATAGTCGTAATATGATAGCTTTAGACACTTAACAAAGACAATTTATGTCTTTGGCGTTGTATTGCGGTACACCGAGGTTCAAGACCAGATCGAAGTACAACGGCAGCACGGGAACTTGCAAAGGGTTTCTTCAACCTCAAAGCTGCTCCACAAGATTGCCGTAAAACATCTTTAGATGAGCTTAATGAGGTTAAAAAACATCTTAATAAAAAACAAATTTTCAAAGATTGGTTGGGTATTCGTGTATATGAGCCTGAACGTTTGCAGAATAGTGAAGTTGTATGGCATCTTAGCAGGACACCACCAGCCAAATTAACAAATATTTTGACAATTGGAATTTACAAAGGGCATGCTTTCATTATAAAAGATATTACGAAGATTGCAAAAGTTTATGAGTGTGTTCATTGTCGTTCAAGATTTACTCAAGCTTGCAGTCTTCAACGGCATGTCAAAAAATGTGCGGAAGGAAAGACGGTGATTGAACGTCCGGCTGAAAAAGTTGAATTACCACAAACAGTTTTTGAGCAGGTTTTTTATCCAAAACATTCATCTTCTCCGGAATCTCTTCGCTGGCTTGAACAAGAAGCAGCACTTCGTAAAATTCACATTCACCACGCTGCTTGCGGGCATGGAGGTGAAAGATGGGTTCTCGTTCACCACGCTGCTTGCGGGCATGGATGTGAAAGATGTGTTGAGCGCGCTCCTGTAGACGGTTATAACCATGAAACAAAGACTGTTTTTCAATATCACGGATGTCACTGGCATGGATGCCGAAAATGTTTTCCTCATGATCGAAATAGAATTATTACTCATCATGGCCAAACACGAGAAGATAGATTTAAAGCAACTGTTGAACGAATACAAAAGCTTCGAGCTGCTGGCTATCATGCAATCGAGGCATGGTCTTGTGAAGTAGGAAAAATAAATATAAAGTTACCAAAACCTCAAATACAAAGTTACCCACACGCTATATTGTTTGACGTTGAAGCATACGGAGATAAAAATCATAGGAAAGAACCAACAGGAACGTTAACAATCGAAAATAAACACGTACCAATTTCTGTTAGCGTTGGTGATACTTTAGAAAGAGAACCAACTCATATCTGTGAAAGAGATCCTGCTGAGCTTGTTCGTAAGTTTATGGAAGAACTTGAGAGGCGTGAGAAAAACATTAGTGATCAAGTAAGAGCAGCCTTCATACCTGACGACATAAATATGCTTACAAAAGCGCAGCGTTTCAAAATAGAAAGCTGGTGTAATCAGGTGCCAGTTCTTGGGTTTAACTCCGGGAGATATGATTTGAATCTTATCAGAGAACATTTCGCGGAGCTTTTAGCTTTAGTATTCCAGGTGTTAGTTTACATCATTTACTTCGCGGATGTGTTGAGAGGGGCGCAGATCTTTACAGCCCGTGTAAAGAAGCATATGAGATGTTGAAAGAAGCTGTTGTTGGAGGACCGAGCCTTGTTTTCACAAGATATCATGAAGTTGGAGTAACGAAAATAAGGTCTCATCGAATAGCGGAACCTCGTTTTTGCAAAAATATAGTGGGTTACGACGCCAACGCTTTATATTTGTCAACCATGCTTAGAGACATGCCTTGTGGAAAAGGAAGGGTCGTGCACTACAATAACGAAGCCGTCGCTCCCACGTTGACACAAAGACGCAAAGAAGAAAAATGGTTCGGATTTGCAGAAGTTGATATAGAGATCCCTGAACATTTATATCCAAAATTTGAGGAAATGTGTCCGTTCTTCTACAACAAAAAGGTTCCTATTGAAGCTGTGCCGCAGCATATGCTTGACTATCTTAAACGTACAAAAAGGAACCGAGGAGACGGAAAGAAGTTAGTGAGAGCATTGTCTGCAAAGAAGACATTATCATAGCCAGAAATTTCGGACAACAGGGCTGCCAACATGGCGGCAAGCATGCGCAAAGCACGCAAACACGGATTAAATATGGCGGCAGAACGTAAAGGGAATGAGGGAGCAATTTCAAACTTTCCTAATTTTTGTTGTTGTCGCTCAAATTGCGACTTTCCCCAGCTTTAAAATTGATAAAGCAATGTTCGAACTACATTTTTATCGAACAAAAAATGAAGGAAATATTATTCTAGCCACTGCCTTTTTTGATCGAAATATCACTAGAAACGGACACAATAGCCTCTTAAAACAGCGCTTACCTTTATGCTTTTCTTAGTGCGCGGAGAGAAAATCCTTGCTGCGACATGTTTCCCCATCTTCCCATCCAAAAGATACGATGTTAAGCTCGCAAAACAAATGTTTTTCTCGCGAAAATACACCAGCTAAGGCACTGCCTTTTTGAGACGAAGATCAGGCTTTTTTGTAAGTACGACATTGAGGAAATGGATCCATTAGTGAGGTAAAAATCCTCCTGAAACGGTTTGTTTTCCTTCTACTGAGAAGCTCCTTGGCAGCCATTTCGTTTCTTTCCCATACATAACGTACTTACCTACTAACATAAAGAAACCGCTGAATATGGGCACCGACTGGATTTCGAAAAAAAGCGGGAAGGAATTGCGAGGAAAAAATTCATATGTGCATGGTGCATGCTATGTCTGAACTGATATAACACCAATTTAATCAAATCTGCAAGTGAACTGTAGCCTTTCCATCGAATAAGATATTCTTTCTGAAAAGGATTACAGTTGCAGATAAATAGAGCGTACGCTCAGAGCAGAGACAAATATTATATTTTGTCATTCAGACGACATCGAACAGTTATCAACAAACCGATTAAGAACAAAATCACGATATTTGCCTTTTTTTTTTCATCCTACGATAACTAAATACCCTTTTGGGTATTTCCGCTGGCCGATTCTTCAAAAGATCTGCATTGCTCACATAATTTAAGTCCTTGTAAAAGCTACTTACTCTTTCATTCGCTCTGGCCGCCATTTTGATTATGCGCCCGCGGTGCAAGCCGCTTGCCGTCACAAATTTCTACGCACCTCTTCTTAGATGGTATCTTGAGCATGGAGCAGTGATCACAAATGTTTATCGGACCATTGATTACCAACCAACAAAAATATTCACTTGGTTTGTGGATCAGTGACTGAAGCTCGTAGAACTGGAGATAAAGAAAAAAGCAAGGCGCTGCTGGCTGAGGTATTCAAATTGTTAGGAAATAGTGGGTATGGAAAGCTAATCGAAGCCTTGGAGAGGCAAACAAACGTTATTTACACCAAAAACGAAAAGAAAGTTGACAGAGCCTTGCGAAGTGCCTATTTCAGTGATCTTGACGAGCTCGGGCAGGCGTATGAGCTGGAAAGTAGAAAAACAAAGATCACAATCGAAAGACAATTTCAGGTTGGAATAGCTGTATATCAACTGGCTAAACTTCGAATGCTTGAATTCTATTATGACTTTCTTGACAGATATTTTGACAGAAAAGATTTCGAATTGATTCAGATGGACACAGACAGTAATTATATGGCAATTAGCGCAGAAACGTTGGAAGACATCGTCAAACCAGAGCTGCAAAAAGAATTTGAGGAAAAAAAGAAAGAGTGGTTAGCTTGGGATAAGTGGAGCAGTCGGACCCCTGGGCTCTTTAAACTCGAGTGTGAAGGCAGCAAAATGATTGCCCTCTGTTCAAAATGTTATTTCATCGAAGACTCTGAGGGTAAAAAGAAGTTCAGCACGAGAGGGGTGTCAAAGAAACAAAACGAGATCACGGCGCAGCGTTTTGAGAAAGCTTTGGAAGGCAGCAAGGACATAGCAACTAATAGAGGTTTCAGGATGCGGAACGGGCAGATTGTCACTTACGAACAGCAGAAGCTGGGGTTGAGCGCTTACTATGCCAAACGCTGGGTATTGGAAGACGGTATTCACACAGAACCGATCGAGTTTCATTGTTAGTTTTCTGGTGGTAGTTGTGTATCTGGAGGGACAACCAAAAGCTCTTCGCGGACAAACCAGCGTTTTGGTCCGTCGAACAAATAATAGATAACCGGTGCGTCTGGTTTTATCATAATTTTTTCAATTTCGTAAACATTCAAAGACCAGATTGGGTCGGTAGCTCCTCGCCGGCCACCTTCAAATTCACCGGGTTGATAAAGATAGCGAACACTCAAACCGGACGGGAGTTTTTTTTCGTTCACACCAACAGTTCTCAAATAAGGTGTTGAGGGTTTGGATGGAACAGTTTTCTTTTTAATAGCATCAACAGGTTTTTGACCAGTCAGTCGAGTGACTTCTTTATTTAAAGCTGAAATAACAGCAGGCAGTCGGGCCACCCACGCAGTGGACCGCTGACCCTCAGGGAGGCGCATTTCAACCCCATATTGGTGTCCAAAGACCGTTCAGCCAGAGTGCGGTTGAATCTTTCAACGATAGCTTGATCACGGTGAATATCCACACGGCCGCGTCTAACCTCAACATTATGTTTCGAAAGCAGTTGATTCACAGCGCCCATAAACTCACGACCAGGATCGACTTGAAGCAGTTTCGGCCACTTCAAAGGACCACGACTATAAATCCGTTCCAGAGCAGTTGCGACTTCTTTTGCCTCTTTTGTGGTTAACGGTTCGGCTTCTTTGTATCGAGAGGCCACATCTACCACTGTGAGAGCATATTTAAAAGTTTTACGGGAGCGTGGTGGGCGATCGTGTGGGAGATACAGAAGATCGGCTTGGTGAACTTTGTTTGGAACAGGAACATCAAATTTCGGTCTTGGAATATAACGTGGGGTTGGTAAATAAACCTGCCAAAGAGCTTGCTTCATCAACCAGTTTTGAGCCACATCTTCCGAAACTTTCGCTGCCTGGGCTAATTTCTTAATTGCTGCAAACCCTTTCCAATACCCTTGCGGACTATAATAGATTTTTGTCAACTTATTGTAAATACGTGAGCTCATTGTATACTATACACAATAAAAAATGGACGACCCGTTTGGTTGTTTGCAAGGTGAGAAAATTCGTCGAAAATGATTAAAGAAATGTTGCAAAAAAAAATAAATTCATACCCATTATCAAAAAAAATTATCGTTGTCCTTCATGCGAGGAGCAATTAATTTATGTGGTGAATGAGTTCTGTCGTGTATGTCCAAAATGTGGTAGAGTGTCTGATTTTGATGATGAACAGTTTCAAGAAGAAAATCGAGAAAGAATTTTCACTACAACTAATTTTCATTTAAAAAGTGTTTTACGGAAATTTAAAATTAACCAAATGTTTTCTTCCAGTGAGGTATATTTTCTTGGTAACGTTATTGCTCAATTTCAGAAGATGTCCGGCAAGCCAGTGAACTACCCCTGTTTTCTTTACAATTATTTTGAAAAAGTTCCTTCTGAATGCTGGCCCAACAAAAAAAAAATTATGGAATCTATTTGTCATCACCTTCCAAAAAGCTTAGAAAGTTGGCGGCACGCAAAACAGGAGTTTTATAAATGGTGGTTGAAAACCAATCAAGGTTCTTCATAAACATTTTCATATTTGCCTGTTTTCGGATTTTTCACCAAACGTATGACAGTACCCTTTTTTGGATGAGTCCAAAATTTCTTGCTTGTGACGCCAGTTGGTCCTGTGAAAGCATTTTTCGCAATATAACCTGACCAATACCGATCGAATACAGGTTTTGTGGAAGGAATCATTTTTTTTGTCAAAGTTTCAGCAAAATTAACTGCTTCCAACGGTTTGTCCAAAACACCAGTCCCTTTTTGTTTTTTCAAACCCAAACCTAACTTTTGTTTAGCGTTGATCGCATTTCTTGCAGCCGCATGACCCCACTGCCTTTGTTTGTAAGGAACTGCGTCAAGAGACTTCACCATTTTTTTATCCGCTTTGTGTTTGCATTTTTTGAGATTTTCAACATATTTTTTTTCACGGTTGGAACAAACATCATAATCAACATCATCTTGCATTGCAATTGCATCTGTTGCGCCTGTTGGCTGTTGATATACTTCCAAGATTTCACCAGTTTCTGGATCGTATTTCACCTGCTTTTCAAGAGGATTGTATGGCCCTGTGAAATTATGACCCGGCAATGTCCAACCTTTTTTTGGTTTCGGAAGTTTCCCAATTGCAGCATGTATATCAAACCCAGCTCCATCCAAATCAGGTCTGTCAGTTTTGTAAAGTTGGTTTGGTCGAACTTTTGTTGAAAGTTGATTAAACATTTCACTTCCAACTTTTTGAATGACTGGGCGGGTTTTGTCAAGAGTGTAATTTATTGCTTTCTTTTGCAGTTTGGGGTTTCTCATAGCTTCAGAAGCATAATATCTTTCATCCTTAACACCTTTTTTCGCAAGATATGGGATTCCTTTTGTAATAGCAAGATCACCCACCGCCATTGCAACGTCGCCGAATATTCCACTGCCCTCCGCAAGGGAGGGCTCACCTAGTTTCCCGGCAAAAAACTTGATTTCATTTTTCCACAACTTGCGCACTTTACTTTCAAGAGTTTTCGATTGTTCTTTGTGATTATAACTTTTTCGGTCCCCTTTACATTGGGTGTGTGCCGCTTTTCTTTCACACAGTACACTTCCATTGTAGATATTTTAAGAAAAATAAATTTTCACTATTTCCTCGTTTTGAAGTAAATTATTGGAGAACATTTTCAAAATATCAGCAAAACTTGTTCCTTTATTTCTTTCATTCAAAAAGAGAAGGCAGTAGTAACCACATCTCACACTTTGTTCCCATTGAATTTGGTTATCGTTTCTGAAAAAATGTGTCATCCCATGCATTGACATTTCTTTTTCCCATTCCAAAGGTGGAAGCCCAAATGAATCGAAATACTCGTAAAGACCTTTTCCTTTTGGCCAACAACATACCCAGTGAGTTCCCAAACTTCCGAAATCATCCAAGTTTATAATACATGGAGAATGAAACAAGGGTTTTGTTTCGTTTCTGCTAAAAATACCTTTGATGGGGATTCGTAAAAATTTGCACCATTTTCTCAAGTCAATGTTGGATAGAGGTTTATCTTCAAATTTCAGTTTTTTTTAAACGATAATAATCATCCCAAGTTCCGAAAAAAGGTGGAGGTTGAATTTGCATTCCTTTACCTTTTGGTATTCCTGGTGATCGTCTTGTTCGTGGCGGTGGCGGTGGTGGTGGTTGCGTTTGCATACCTTTTCCAATTATTTTTCTGACCAAATCAAGGGCCAAAGGTACTCCGATAGACGCCAACATACCAAGGAAACCGCCGTATTGTGCGCCGCCTCCTTTCACCAAACCTTTTCCAACAAGATATTGTTTTGCCGTCTTTTTCTGAGTAGGAGTCATTCGCTGGACAAGTTTATAAAGCTCAATTTCCCTTGGTCCAAAACCATTACCAAATATCTTTTTCAACACCTTTTCAGCGCCAAAACTCAAACCTGCACTTGCTAATGCTCCAAGGGCTGGCTTTATCAAAGGTCGTGCCATACCTAACATAGTAGAAAACAAATTTCCACCACGCTGCGCAGTGTTCTGAAGCTGTGTCTGGCTTAATTTTATTACCATTCCTTTCCCTGCCGCCGATCTTTTTTTCAATCGCTTGATTTGAGTTTCAGTGAGAAAAGGTTCGTCACCACGCCCAATTTGGTCTGGTTTGACTTTCAGACCAACAGGGGTCTTTGTTAAATAAGCTTTTTGAAGTTTCTTTTTCTGACCATCAGTCAGTGCGATTTTGAATGGATGATAAGTTGTGCTCATTTTTTTTTCCAGCGTTAATAGGCCTAAATAGGGCTTTATTGGGTAAATATTCTTTGCTTTTTTTTTATTTTTTTTTATTTTTTTTATTTATTTATTTGCAGAAACTTACGTTACAAACAGTAAAATACAAAATACTACATACAAAATATACACTGTGTGTATATATAAATACACTACAGATAAACTACAACACAGTTAAATAAATTAAGGATTGACATTAACAAGCAATAAAAAATGTAAGTAAAACAGAAGAAGGAAAAAATAAAAAATAAAAAAATAACCTACAGTATAGGTGCCCAAGTAGCATTGTATTTATGAAGCGTTTTGTTTGCTATGGCTACTTTACGTAAAACTTCTAATTTCGATTTCAGTCTTAAAAGAAAGCGATCAAAGCTCAGCTTGTCCTCGCAGATACAAGTTGCAAAAATATGGTATTTTGCAATAAGAAGAATGTAATTGAGCTCTCGCTCGTTGCTGGTGTTTTGGTGCCACCCAAATAAAATCGTACCTTCTGATAAAGTTATTTTTTCGAGAAATTTTTCGCTCCACCATTGAGTAAACTGTTCCCAAAAGATTGACGATTCCCTGCAACTATAGAACATATGAACAAGTGATTGCCTCTCGGAATTGCAAATAGGGCAAATGTCGTCGTCTACTAGGCCAGCACGGAGTAGGCTGACACGAGTAGGCAGAATATTATGTATTATTTTGAACTGGAAAGCAATTAGCTTTGCCTCTGTGGTAACCCGGAAAGGGAGTAAATAAATGTTGTGAATATTTTCTGTATTAAACCCGTATTTCAAAATTTTAGTTTCATTTGTTGGTGTCGCGGAACGTCTAGCAAGGATAGCATTATACGCCCCTCGAGTGGAGATGACTGTTGTTGATAGTGTGGTTTCAGAAGGGGAGCTTCGGGTACTGCGAGATGAATTTCGAATTGACATTTTCCAACTGATCGGGATAGCTCTGATGAGACCGTAATACATAGTGAATGGGTTGTTGACCTTGAATTTTTGTTTAAAGTCAGCTAGAGAGAGGAAATCTCGATTTTCATTTAACAGGTCCTTGACATGTATAATTTCCTTTTTAAAAAAGGCGCTATAAAAAATCGGCTTTTGGTCAACCAGGATACTAGAGTTGTTCCAAATGATCTCATTTTCCGGGTTCTTTTCCTCAAAGGAGGTTAAATGTTTATATTCTTGCCAATACTTTAGTACGGAATGATAGAAAGCAGGGAGTTTTCGTAGGTCGAGTAGCTTAGTGTCGTAACGGCACTTTGTTAAAAACGAAAGACCACCATAATGACTTGTTGCTTGTTCGGGAATTGTTTTCCAGGAAGCATCGCTTTGTTCATGTATTCTTTTAATCCAAGCGATTTTCAGAGCTTTCTCCATTATTTCGAAGTCTAACATCTTTAATCCACCATGATTCTTTTCGGCAATGATCGTCTTCTTTTTAATTTTTGCGGTTTTACCTTCCCATATGAAGTTAAAGATAAGCTTGTTGACTCTCTCTGCAAAATGCTCTGGAATGGATAAAACGGATGTACCATATATGAGTTTAGCTACTCCCAGGGTTTTCACGATTTTTATTCTACCGATCAAAGTAAGGTTTCTTCTTCTCCAGGCATTAAGTATTGTTTCTAAATTGCGAGCCTTTTCTTCGAAGTTTAACTTATTCGCCTGTTGTTCGTCGTAAGAGAAGTGCACACCAAGGGCGTGCACAGGCTCCCTCGGCCATTTGAAATTATAAGGAGTTTCCTTGTTGTTTCGCCAGGAACCTAGCCACAACGCCTCTGTTTTGGTGGTATTAATTTCCAGTCCACAATTCATTTTGAATTCTTCTAAGAGTTTTAGAAGCTGCGTTACCGACTCACGGTCACGCACGAAGACTGTGGTATCATCAGCGTATTGCGTAACTTTAATTTCCTTTTGTTCTACTTCGATGCCGTTGATTGTGTGGTCATTTTTTAACGCTCTGGCAAATAATTCAATTCCGATTACGAATAAAAGATCAGATAACGGACAACCTTGTCTTACTCCTCGTTGCAGGAGGAAGAATTCAGATGCATGACCATTGTTTAGGACACAACTGGACACTTGATTATATAATACGGTGAACCAATTTAATAGGTCCGGTCCAAAATTGAAAAGTTTTAGAGCAGCGTTGATGTAATTCCATTCAATTGTATCGAAAGCTTTTCGGAAGTCCAAAAATATTGCGACGCCTGGTTTATCCAACATTTTTGTGTAAAACATGAGGTCTTGAATTAGCCTTATATTTTCACCGATGTAACGACCCTTGACGTATCCGGTTTGGTCAGGGTTGATAATGCTAGGTAGTACTTTTTCTAGTCTCTTCGCAATTGCTTTAGTCAAAATTTTATAATCCACGTTGAGGAGTGAAATTGGTCTAAGATTTTCTAGGAGCGTTTTATCTTTATTTTTTTTAGGAATGAGAGAGATAATTCCGCGTCGCTGACTTATTGACAGTGATCCATTCTGGAAAGCGTAATTGAAACTAGAAGTCATTTCGGTTTTTAGTTCTGGCCAAAAGAACTTATAAAACTCCGCTGTAAATCCATCAGTGCCAGGAGATTTATTATTCTTAAACTCTTTAATAGCGTTGAAACACTCGTTTTCTGAGAGGAGGCCTTCACACGACTCTTTTTCTTCTTGCGATAATGGTGATACGTTCTCGGGATTGAAAAACTTGGAAGCGAGGAAGATGCTGTTGTCTATGTTTTGGGATTTGTAAAGTGATTCGTAAAAACGTTTTTCTTCTTGTAAAATCTCAAACTGATTTTTTGTGTACTTATTTTCACCAAGTTTCAATTTTGTCACCGTTTTCCTACAGTGGTTTCGCTTTTCAAGGTTAAAGAAATATCTGGTGTTACGTTCACCATGTTCATGCCATCGTGCTTTACTTCTGAGAATAGCGCCTTTTGTCTTATGATGCATTATGTTCTGTAGACGTAAATTAGTCGCGTAAAGCTCATTTAGTATTCGTTTGTCCTTCGGATTCTTTCCGGATTCTAACAACAGCTTTTCTGCTTTCTTTTTTAGCGCCATTTCTTCATTTTCGCGTTTCTTTGCTTTCATCTTGGAATATTTAATTGTAAAACCCCGGATTTCCATTTTAATTAGGTCCCATTTTAGCCCTAAATCTTCAATAGGAGAGTATTTTTCTTTATAATCCTTTATATTTTCTTGAAGAATGGTAACGTAATCGGAGTCTTGTAGTAATGAGTTATTAAATTTCCAGAAGCCCGGGCCTCTATCTTGCTTTAGATCCTCTGATTTGAGATGTAGTGTGATTGCAGAGTGATCGGTTTCTGGAGAATTCAAGATTGTACAGGATGTTACTAGGCTGTTGAGATCGTTAGAAATGAGAAAGTAGTCAAGTCGGCATTGGATTTTAAGCGCTTTGTTTCTCCAAGTAAAACATTCCGTATTTGGGTTTAAGTTGCGCCAGATATCAGTTAAGTTGTAGACATGCATGATTCGTTCAATTTCCTTAATTACCGGAGTTTTCTTTGACACTGGGTTTCCACCTTTCTTGTCTTTGTCAGCCAAAGCGCAATTAAAATCCCCGGCTATTATAATGTTCTCCTGTGCAAATTCCTGTAGACGATCATGCAGGTCCTTAAAAAAAACGAGTTGTTGATTAAGATCGTTTGGGGCGTAAATATTCACAAGTATTAAATGGGTTTCGTCAACGATTACGTCTAAAATGATGTATCTACCGTTTTTGTCGGAAATCATTTTTTCTAATTTGAAGTCTAATTTCGGGTTTATAAGTGTCATGACACCTTTGCTGTGAGTTGAGCCATGGCTAAAGAAAATTCTCCCGCCCCATTCAGCTTCCCATATGTTGGCACATTCTTTGGAACTATACGTTTCCTGCAGGAATGTGAAATGGTTATTTTGGTTGTGCACCCATCGGAAGATGGAGCGTCGTTTTATCGACTTATTAAGACCTCTCACATTTAACGATTCGCACTTAACATTTATATTCTCGTGCAGATTCATTATTTATGTACGTGAAAAACAAAAATGTAACGCTCAGGAGAATGCGATTGGCTGAGACTTTGAAAGCTTCATTAGACGTGCGATATACAAAACTAGCATAATTTGTAGTGTAATGTAAACATACTAAGAATAATATTGAGCTTGATAGCATTTTGGGCAAACCAAAACGAACAACATACGGAAAATTACCAAAAACATGTAACAAAAATACACACAGATAACCTAAAAGAGGCTCAAATATTGGCCTTAAAACGCACCGCGATAACGAGGTTTGGCGTTTTTGACTGGCTAGCATATGCATCAACTTTATCAAGTGCTGTTGTCAGAGATCACAATTTTGAGTTAGTGGCTTCAATTAAAACTTGAAATTTTATCTAAGCTTGTAATATTCCACAAGAAAACAAAATTAGATGAATTAAAACTATTTTGCTCTACCTATTAGTCATTTACTTGGCTTGTTTGAGCTTGCTCAGGTTCTTCATCATGAGTTGCGTTGTGCATTTCATCATCGGGAGCCTGAGAGACATTTTGCCATTTCCTTGGAATCTTGTCGAAAGAATATCGCTTACCGTTCACTAGTAAGCGATCGCCGATTATTGTCGCCTTGGTTCCCTCGCATTTTCTGGCATTTTTAAGGGCCGGCACGAGGACGTCTCTCCTGATCTCGCGAACATTTTGCGGTAAGTCCTCCGCCATTCTGGTTGAAGACCCTTTAAGGTTATAGCGTTGACGCCATGTGGACTCTCTGTCAGCGCGGCATGTGAACCTGACTATAATCGGCCTCGGTTTGTTGTTGTTGCTTGCTCTCTTTCTCCTCCCGAGGCGGTGGGCTCCACAAAACATGGTCGTGTTTACTTTCCTCTGGTCCATCTTAAGCTTGGATACCATGGTGTGTTTAATTAGGTCTGAGCAGCTTTCATCATCTGTTTCCGGAATACCGTAAAAAATAAGGTTCCAGCGCCTACTGTAAATGCTTTGCCTGATTAATTCATCTTCTTGCCTGTCCTGGTCGTATTCACATCTCTCTATTTTGTCATTCGCCTCATCTTGCTGCTTCTGCGTGAATTCGAGCGATTCCTTTAATTCCTCTACTTTGGATTTTAGCGATTTAATCTCATCACGAGCCTGGTCGAGTTGTTCTTGGAGCCCTTTTAATTGTTCTTCTTTGGTTTTATCCTTTGCCTGCAATGTTCTAATTAAGTCAAAAAGCTCAAGGTACAACACGTCTTCGTTGCCGCCATATTGTTCTTCTTCGGTCGAGCTTGGTCTGGCACGTTTTGCGTTGTCGCTTCGTTTCTTTAGGCTCTTCTTTGGCGTCTTTCCCATAGCTTGCTAGAGATTAGTGAACATAGATGTTATTCGGAACACAATTCAAGCGGTTTCAACGTTTTATGAGCTATTTAGCTCAACCTTCAATGGAGCCTCAAAAATCGTGTCCGTTCAGTGAGGCATCATCACCAGTCCCTCTAAGTTGTGCTCATTGTTCGTATATTATATTCAGAATTTTTTTTTGAATTTTTCATTTTGTTTAGACGGCGACAAGCTCATTACCAATCTGCTTCAGCACGAATTCTTCTTCATTCAAAACCAAAGCGAAGATCATATAATCTTGAGCGTTAGCGACTTCATTAAGTTTGTAATGGAATTCGAGCTTTTTTGGGTCGCCTGTCACACTTTCTTCAGTGTTTCGTAGATCAAAATAGATAATTGGGTATAACTTATCAAAATTAGCAATCTGCAGCTGAACGCCGGTGTTGTAGTCGTTTTTTCTGTATCGGAAATTGATCAAATCATTCAAAATTCTTATTTTAAAATCATGGTCGTAATCAGCAAGATCAGGGTAAAATTTTGAACCGTACTGAAGGCGGCAAGTTTCCAATCTTGCTGAGTCATCACCATCGACATCAAATGTGTCAAAGATGTAAGGGTTGTACCTGTAATCATTTTGTTTCCGACTTTGTTGAATGAAGACAAAAACATGCTTGGGGTTTTTTACCCCCGGTGTAATTAACCAGGTACCATTTGCATCCCTTCGGGCGCTGCTGCTATGCAAAGTTTCATTCAGGTATTTCCATTGGGTTGGTTTCAAAAAATTTTCATTTACCAGAGTCTGTCCTTTAACAGTAAAATGCAATTGTGGGGCCCAAAGCTCAAATTTATGAACAACAATTCTTCTTAGATCTGTGTTATTGTTTTGGAAAATCATTTCTTCGTCGTTTTGAAGTTGAATTTCAAAATTAAGTTGTATTGGTGGCAGCAATTTATCGGAAAGACCTTCGAAGAAAGAGTGTCTGTTTAAAGGGATAATAGTCTGAACCATTAAACCTCCCTGTGATAGAAGCGCCCTTGCACGCATTCCGGCGTTTGTCGCATTGCCATCAGTGTCTGTGGTAGCGTCAGAGTCAAGATACCAAAATTGGTCTTTTGCCACGCTTCTTGAATAATCGTCTGAAAAATCAAGCAGATTTTTGATGAAAATACCTTTGTGAATATCGCTTGCCTCGTACAATTTTTCCCCTGATGAAATTACTTTCAAACTTTTGATAAATAAGAAAG
The DNA here is from genome assembly GCA_964017195.1 of Siderastrea radians. Taxonomy (NCBI): domain Eukaryota; kingdom Metazoa; phylum Cnidaria; class Anthozoa; order Scleractinia; family Rhizangiidae; genus Siderastrea; species Siderastrea radians. The sequence goes on from OZ024898.1 coordinate 21,016,403, forward strand.
AACCGTTAATAGGAGCTGATTCAGTGTCAGCAGCAATGTTACCTCCGTTTGCTTTTGCTTCAAACTTGAAATCAATTCGAAAATAAGCGTTGTACCAGTCATAAAAATTGTCTCGGTTTGTTACATCGAATTTGTAACCATTTTTTCTTTGAAATTGGTTGTTCGCAGGGAGTTCGATCGGAGTGTTTAAAAGAATTCGAACGTATTTTGTCTCTTCGAGGTATGGTTTATTTCTGAACATGTTGCAAGTGCTTATTATATTTATAGAAAAATTTTTTTAAATTAAATTTCATTTGCCAAAATTTGATTTAATTTCACAAGAGCGTCTGATTTTTTTGGTGTTGGGTTTTGCAAAATATTTGCAAGTTTCTTTTTTGCGCCTTGTGACAACGATTTTTGTTTTTTTTCTCTCTTGCAGTAATTTTCGTATTAGTTTTGAACCTTTTTCATCAGCAAATTCACCAACTTTCTGACCCGCTTTTTCAGCGATTGTTTTTGTGGCTTTTTCAGCAGTTTTTTTGCAACATTCTTTACATTGTTTTTGAGTACTTTACCAATTGTCATGAAGGTGTCACGGATCACACCCGACCCTTTGTGTTTATATCGATAACTCCCGGTTTTTTCATCAAAGTATCTTGCCCAATCGCTTGGATGATACATGATTGTATATTATACCGACAAAAACTTTAATCTTTTTCAATCATTAAGCTTATTGCAATGTCTGTCCCGTTGAGATCCAGAATATTGTTTCTTCCGTCTGTCACCCAAACCCTTATTTCATTAATAGAACTTTTATTCACAGGTTGCCACTTAAGCCGACGCGGCTCTTTTTGAAATGGATAGCTAACATGAAGATCTGCTGTTGAGAAACTGTATAACACATCGCTTGAAATATTGTTTGTTCGGCGTGGAATAAGATCGCAGTGCAAATATACCCAATCAACACCTCTTGTGATATTTGGAACTTTATCTCCAAAACTAGGACCAGTCAAGATTCTTTTGTTATAACCAAGCAATTCATTGAAATTTCCTTGAGACAAGTCAAGCTCATAATCTCTGTGCACTATAATTAAAATTCTATAAGTTGAAAACTCGAAATGTATTGTGAAAATGCAATCGCTATCTTTTTTTGTTGGGTCAACTTTACCGGTGTGTTGCTGAAGAAATGTGTTGAAGTTTTCTTAATTTTAATTGAATATAGAACACCATAAAAAAATTTTATATATAATATACCACAATGCGAGACATTTTCGAATTCAACCATATCGACCAAACACTTTCCAAAGAGAAAATTAAAATTCTGAAAGATTTGTATGGTTTTTACCATAAGAAACATTATGGATATGAAAAGTTGCACCACGGTTTTCGAAGAAAAAATTTTGTTTGTAATCTTTCAGCTGGTAAGTTAATAATCAGTGCCGCAGTAGCCGGAGGAATAACACTGAAACCTGCTGTCATGGCAACTTTAACTGGTGTTGGTCTTATTTTGAAAGCAGTGGCAAGCCTTAACAAATACGATAAGAAGACCGAACAAGCAAATTTTGCCCGTATCAAATACCAAAAAATACTTGTTGAGATTCGCTTTTACCTCAGAGGTGAAAATTTCGACGAGAGGGCCTTTCTTGATAAATTGAAAATGAAAGATAATTTCGTCACTGAACATTGTATGGAGATTCCACCATCTATTTCTGAAAAGTACGATAAAAAATTCGCTCAATTGTAGATTTTTAAAGTAATTATATACGCTTACAAAATGATTGCACTTTTTGCAACTATTTGTTATTGGTTTTTTGAACTTCTCACTCCTCCTGATATTAGACAAATACGATACATTACTCGTGAGTGTGTTTCAAAAATAATGTTACCAACTCGTGATGAAAATGGCTACCCAATTTCAGGCTATGATGTGGTTCCATAATCGATTTTTTCCTTATTAAACTCTTATAAACAACGAAAAATGTGTGATAGTCACGCGTGACCTTATGTGACAAGAGGCGTGACATTGTGTGACGGCAAACGTGACAGTCACGCGTGACATTGCGTGACAGGTCACATAAAAGAGCAAAAACCCTCGTCGGGGGGTGCTCGTGGCTGTTCTTGCCTAGCCTCGGCTAGGACTTTCACCTCGCCGAAGCGAGGATTTAACCGCTGACAAGGCGGTTGTCATTTCCACATTTTACCTCTGGGAGCGAGGTTGAAATCCCGAGGGATCTCTGAGCACCCCCCTGTCATCAGTAGGGCCGAAGCGGGCTCACCCGAGGGTACTCTCCCACTGGAAGGAGTTCCCCTATACCTCGTAATTCACCGCATGCAAGCCCTCAAACAGGGTTCAGATGGTGGCCAACCATCACCCCCCTAAAGCTTTACCAATGAGTGAACTAATTAATATTGATCACTTTCAATATATATATAACACATTTTTCTTCTTCTCTTCCTTATGGTACCCTTCTTCTGTCCTTCACCTTAATGTCGCAATAATTAGATGTTTTTTACGCATGCGCTTCACAAAATTTTACCTCGAGTAGAAAAGTACACGCTATTAAACAAATGTATCTTCAACACATCTCTTACTATCATGGCTATCAGCAGAGATCAACATGCGATCTCACAAGACTGGCCAACAGAGGAAAGTTTTGAAAGAAAAGAAATTTTTAAATGGCGGAATATTTCAGACGCTATTTACAAAATTCAAAAAGTTAAATATAGAAAAGGTAAATATGAGGATTCAGCTATTTTAACTTTAGAAACAAAAAATGGCGATGAGTTTTGTGTGTGGGCCCCTAAACGACTTACAGAAGACCTTATGGAAGATGTTTATTATCAATTTGTCTACAAAATAGGTCTCAAAACTTCTGCTGACGGTAATGAATATTTTGATTATGAATTAATGTAACCTGTTGTAGCCTGTTTCCCTTCAATATTTGTACGAGAATATAAATTACGTCATTGCCTGCGGGTTTCACCAGACCGCAAAGTCACTCGCCGTAAACACAACTTAATGGTTGTGGTCCTCTTCCCAAATATCAGTACAAAACTTAGTTAAGGTTAAATCAATTATATCGGGGACAGAAATGGTTATTTCATGTAAGATTTCTTCTTGTTTATAACAAGGGTAACAACACCCTCCACAACAACAGTGCATATAAGCTACACACACCAGAATATGAACAAGCCGCTTCATTTCAGGACAGAAAGGTTGTATTAAAAGCTCATTGCGAACAAGGTTCCAACCCAAAGCCTCTCGCTCTTTCAGTTTTATGGCGAGGTAATGTTTGTAAATTATCTGACGCAACTCTGGTGGTAGGTTTTGGATTGCTTCCGTAATCTGACAGTTGTTGAACCCGGCAGCCATCTTTGACTCAAAATATTTAATCGATTATAATTTTTTTGTGGGTGTGTGTTCGGTTATGTTTCGTTTTTTTAAAAAAAAAAACTGGGTGGTTGGTACTCTTCACAAAAGCACACCGAGGTCAACCAATTCCTTAAAGTCGTTATATGCGCTGTGCCAGTCGTAAGTATCAGAGCAAATCTTTACTAAAGGTATATTCTCAATCGGAGGAGTGTACAACAGTTTATGTTTGATTCCTTGCTTAACAGGGATAACAAAGCCCTTCCCAGCGGCAGTCTATATAATCTAAGCATATAATTATACGCACAAGTTGCTGCCTGTTATGACAGAAAGGTTGTTTTAATAACTCATTGTGTACCTCTTTCCGTTTAGCTGTTTTTCGCACAGCAGGAGCGTCCTCTGCAAGTAATTGCTCTAAAGCTTGTAACGTTGCTGGATCAAGTTCTTTCAAAAGCTCTTCAATGTTTATGTTATGTGCAGACATAACAACTTGGATATAATAAAGATATGTAAATCTTTAATTAATTAAAAAGCTTTTTATGCTGGGCAGTTTGTTTCGGTTAAGTAGTATTTCAAGTAGTTAACAAATACTTCCTGATTGTCAGAGGTTTATTTTCGAATTTTAAAGCTTCCAATATAATTAACATGCGACGCAAGGAGCTTGTTAATTACATTGGGAGCTTTAAAATTCGAAAATAAACCTCTGACAATCAGGTGGTATTTGTTAACTACTTGAAATACTACTTAAGCAGTCGTGGTAAAATTGGTATCGCAAAAGGAACTGAACTTGCAGTGTTCCAATCTCACTTTACCATCTTGTGCAAATGAATTATCTTACAAACTAAATTGATTTCAACTTAAGTAGGTACCGTCTGTAGGTTTTTGTCTTCACAAACAAGCGGTTTGTTTGGTATTTAGTCGTTCTGTTCAGGAACCCATACTGCTACAAGCCTTATAAGTTTGTAAACAAATTGACAAAATATCGGACAAAGGCCAAGTAAATCTCTTGACTGCTTCCCTAATGATTTAAGGAAAGAACAATGCGTCAGATATATCTGTCAGCTGGTATAAACTGGCGCATGTTTTGCTCAGAGTTTCTCGGACCTTCATGTGATGTGTAGAATGTAGGTACGTGCAGTTGTAAAAGGAGGCATTGTCCTTGAATCTCCCAGTAGGAGCTGGTGCTCAAACCTAGTGCCATTTTGCACAAATTAATTGGAAGCAGCATATGGACTATTATTTGGCAGGGCCTTTTCTGTGCCACCCTCAATTTTTTATTATTATGCAGGAAGTCAGGAAGAGGTTGCAAAATGGCAACCATTTCATCTCCAGAATCGAATTGGTGAACAAACAATTTGGAGAAGGGGGCACTGTAACAGTAAAATGATGCATTCAAATTTGCTTTCATAGAGCAGTTTTCAGTTGAATGTTTTAAATCAATCACTCGAGCCAGTCAACTTATCAGAGTACAAGAAAAACATTTCCAAGTAATGGGCAACAAGGGTATATTATTGAAATGTGCGAATGAGGCCAAATTTTAATACCCAACTTTTGCTAGAACTAGACCAAAAAAGGTTTAGCAGCCCAGACCCTCACTTAACTGGTCCGGAGTACCCCCCGCCCACCCTATGGGTAAATAACCTCATATCATGACCTCACATCCTACAATCGTGAGTATAAGAACTGTTCTGTTAAATTCTGAAATTAGGTAATCCAGTTGCTGATTTCTTGGACAAAAGTTTTGGTTCACTGACAAGGCATTCATTTTCCTTGTGAGGCAAATGCAAGGCTTTCTTCTTTTTTGACATTGTCCAGTGTTTCAGTTATGTTTGTGGAATTGATTTGGAACTTAAAATTTGAAGTGATGGCTGCGTAATGTACATTGCTGCTATTTTACTTGATCTGCTGGTCTAGTTTACTGCATTGTAAAGGCAACTGTTTGAAACAGACTCAAATGTTCGGTCCCTGTTATACCTCTTAAAAGTAGCCCTGCATAGCAACCTCTAAGGCACACACCTCTCCCCAGCGGTCACATATTGTCCACTATGCTGGCTTGATTACTTTTCTTTATCAAATTCTAAAGATGTCGTTTTATACAAGACAAATTTAAGCCCGGTCTGAAATTTCAGTTGCTTGAGACATAACGAATATCAACTCCTGCCTCAGCCTGTGAGCGACTGAGACAGGCACCCCCAAGAGAGCTTGTATTTTCGTTTTATTAATCTTTTTTATTACTTCCCCTAACTCAGAAAATCAGCAGAAAGACAAAGCAGCAATTGTTAAAAGCTTCATTTTTACAAAGATGTATCCGGAGTTTAAGGTGACGCTCAAATAAACCGGATGTGAGTAACGCTTTTATGCATGGAGTTTATGAGCGCGCGTGCTCTGATGATGACTTCCGCTCCGGTTGTCCAAACGTCATTCAATGTCACCACAAACAAGCAGTCCTTCTCAGGACTACACTCACCCTGACGATCATACTTCACCGACTTATGATATGACCCCTGAGTTCAAACCATTTACAGCATGCAAAATGCGCAAGAAAAAAAAGGGTCGATACGTATGACGAAATGTTGCACATGCATGACAGGAAATCATGGGACGGTTTTGTGCAGAGGTTACTCATTTGCCGACCAAGAAAACTCTGCTTGCAGGTTATGTTTCTATCCCAGCCCGTAAGCACCAGGGACACCACACCCCCAACAGAGAGCTTGTGCGCATCTCCTGCACTGTCCACACGAGGGGATTGTTGTAGGGATCTGAAATATGTCCTAGCGACAGAGTCGCTTGAGGAAACTTGTCGCAGGGCAGTGTGATTTCCCTGAAGCTGGTTGATTTACTTTACATTGTTTTACTTGGTCGCAGGAGCTTTGTAGCCCCATGAATACTAGCCATTTAAGCAGAAATCAAATTTGAGGGCAAAAAAGCCCGTCAATCCAAACCAGTCTGAATTCGTGAAACAAACCAGAATCGATGTTTCTGAAGTTTTGGCCCCACCCAGACTTTCGTAAAAAATTATTAGTTCACTGATTAACTTGTGACATTTCCTAATCAAAGGTGGCATGTCCACCCCCCCCCCTTCCTCCGGTTATCCTGGGTGCCAGAGGGTTTTCTCCTGCGCTCGAACACACGCGAAGTTAGTGTCTCATTTCATACCTCATATCGGCTTTTGGCCGACGACTGCTCTGCGAAAGCACGCAAAAGAAACCTCTGGTTAAACCTGGGTACCCCCTGCATGTGCGTCATCAGCATTCATTCACCGAAATGAAGGTGAATAGTAATGGCTGTTTATCGACTAAGAGGCGAGTAAACATTTCAGTACATACCATAATTATAAGGCCTTTATTTACTAATAAGAGGGCAAAAACTTCGCTCAGTGGTGAAAATGCTATTCCGACCCTCTAGTTTGAGTCGCAAATTAGAGCGCACGAAACACACCATTTACCAACCTCTAGAAAGACAACCACTAAGACAACTGAGAGAGATTTGATTTGCTATAGGTCTGTGGATTGTGGAACACGAACGCTGAAAATCGATTGAGAAGTTTGGACAGAAATTGTTGCAAAGGATGCGGCGAAGTTTCACAGCTTCTAAACAGATTTCAGTTTTGGCAAGCATGACTAGAACTTCCATCCTTCTTTACAAGATTGATTCTAAATTTTAATTTCCTATTTCACGAGAAAAGGTCAGACGTTTTTTAGCAATAGCAGGGCATTTCTGAAACCAAAATGCTCGGATATCCTCTTTTTCGAAGCGAGACAACCGACTGACAACCTCGTTTTCATGAATAGGGGGTAAGGAACTTCCCGTTTTCCAAAACGTTTACTCTCTGTACTCCCCCTTTTTTTCTTGGTTACCTCACCGCTCACAATGATTCTGCTGTTTGTCACTGCAAAAAAGTGCTCAATGTTTCGATGTTTTTCGAATTCTTTCCTTTTCCACCGCCATATTTCTCCCGGATTGAGCCTCGCCTTCTCTCTCAGCTTTCTGCAAACAACATAAATTTCTAAATCCTCTATCATCAATTCCTCATCGTGATTCACTGAAAATCGTCGTCAGTCGGTGTTCGCCATGCGTGTTATTTTCTCCCCGCCCCTCCCTCTGCAGCTAGCGCTAGATTCTCGGGTGTTTGTTCAACATGTTAAAAAATCCAAAAACCTACTTCGACTTACTTCAGTTTTTTGAAGCACGAAGGCATGTCAACGATGCCCCACAACGCGATTTTTGATTAATTACCTTTTACAGTTATGTTTTATTTGTCAAACGGTAGAACGTTGTAAGAAACGGATTTCATCCAGACTGATAGATTTTATCCGATGCCGAATCCTTGAATTTGCACTGCAGTTTAATTGGCAGAGCCTTACTTAACTCATTCGCTCCCGGAGACAGACCTTGTCATGTTATGTGGTTCTACCTTTTGGGTCCTTGGATGAAATCGTTTAGAGTGACTCAGTTTAAATGAAAGCTCTTCACTGTGATGCTGTTTGTTTCTTAAATACTGGCTTGCGAAACAAAATGTAGGATTTTTTTAAAGAATTTTTTTTCCTTCAGTGGAAAACCCCCTACAACTCCACTCATTATTTCGACCAGTCTTTTAGCGTCGTTTTCACGAAGTTCCACTGTATATACACACCGCCGTTGTAGCTGATTCTTACCACATTAACTGAACACGCGGCGTTTGTCTTCTCAAACCAGTTGTCAAGATCTTACTGAGGTAAACTGTCAACCGTCAGAAGAAGAAAAAAAATGAAACGTCAGCGGATAACCGAGATCTTTGATCACTGTCAAACGTCAAAAGAAGGAAACGTGCCAAACATCAATTTAAGGAATTTTTACAGTAAACATCCTGAGCCTGAAAACTGATCCTAATTGTTTTCAATGACTGAAAATTTAGCCTTCGGGCGATTACCGCTGATTTAACGGTCAAAGCTATACCCCATTACGACCCTCCCATATAGCATAGGTAAAACAGCTACTTGTTATAAATATCATCAGAAACCGACAGCCAGAAAAAAGAGAGGCCGATTTGAGGTGGTTTTGTTTTTCAGGTGAAGGGCTCAAAATACCTCACTAAAGGTATCTTGCTACCCGAGCGATGTGTTTTCTCTTATCTATGGTTGGAGAAAGGGGCGTGTCCAAGGGACCCTCGGAGTGTCTTTAGTCATCTTGTGACTCTTTCTTCCTGCTGTCGGCACTGTTCACTATGTAAAAATAAAATGGCCTTGAGTGTTCTAAAACCAATCAGTAGACATGTGCCATGTTCTTTCTCGAATACGCGAATATGATTGGTTAAATCGTCTTTTTCTATTTGCTGATAGAAAACTGCTGCCCTCGCTATTACCTTGTTAAGTCAAATTTCTTTTGCGTTTTTCTCAATCTGGCAAAAATGTCGTTGTTTTCCGCTTAAATTCATTTGCATAGCTATGTTTTTACGTGTTCGTTTTCTATTAGCGGTATTCAACCCAGCTACGCCTCGCTGATTTCGTACCTTTAGCAAATTCGGTCTCGTAGTTTAGTTGCTAAATAAACCAATTTTCCGATTAGAAAACCTGTTAAGCTCATTGAAAACAAGTATAGGAAAGGCTTTAATTTAAAATTATAAATCTTCCAGGCTAGAGGGAGGGAGGATTCTTCGTAATTGTGCAACCCAAAACTGAAAACCCAAACGTTGGATAGCAGATTAGATGACTTTCTATCCGTTTTCCAACTGAAGCCCAATAAAGCATGAGAAATGGATACCCCCCTTGGTCCCACACTCTACTCCGTACCTAGGAATGCTGTTCAACTATAAACCTTGTTGATGAGGAGGATGGGGGGTAGAATTATTATTTAAATATAACAATAATTATTCTAACACCTCTCCCCTCATCCTCGTTTAAAACTCTCCCTCCTCCCTTTAAATAACCATTTATAAGATGGTCCTGAGATATCAGTACATTACCCTAATAAATATATAAGAATGACGGCTTTAGACTGCAGAACAATTCCAGTTTATACATGATCCACTTTAGCGTGACAAAACGACTTCACTGAAAGATTTACATTAAAAATGAAAGAGAAGAGAACACGGTGGAGAAACGAAAAAAGTCATAAACCTATATGATTTGTCTCGTGTGGTTTGCATGGAACACACCCGAGTTACTCGCGGGATCATTGGTATTTTTATCTCATAGCGGAAATGGCGACTGTTTTGCAGTCTAAAAACTTGGTTCACATCGTTAACGGTAATTGTGAGGGTAGTGATACCTTAAGAAGAGGCTTAAGCGAGATAAAACACTTCCCACTCATCTGGTTGGAAGAACGTAGTCCCAGCCAGGATTGTGCGTTGGTATTGTACTCCACTTGGAACAGAGTAGGAGGAGCCGAAGTTTGTGTATGAATTTTGGTTACTGCTGGATTTATTAGCAATTTTGATGTCGTACCCCTCACCAAATGTTGGGCCATAATATGAGCCCCTGTAAATTGCGTATGATGGCCTTGTCACCAGGCTCTTGAATGGTCCAAGGCCTTCTTTGTTGCGAAGCGAAAAAATGAACGCTTTGAAAGTGTAACTATATGCACCACTGGACTCTAAACAACAATAAAAATAAAAACAAAAATATTAATTCCAAATACAAACATTGCTTTTGAATTTCTTTTCAATGGAAATGAAAGGAGGTGAAAACTGGAAAATAATAATCGAAACAAACTTTCAAGATTTCTCAGCTTTTGAATCTTTTTTATCTCTTAATGAAAACACTTTTATTAGCAGTTTTATTATTTTCAAAATCTTATAATAAACAACCCATGGCCAAGCTAACGCACGAAACTTTTTAATACAAACACCTAAGGTACAGAAGTAACTGTTCGCATTACAAAGTTGTCCGTGTTACAGAGGTGGGCGTAAGGAGAGGTTCGACAATATTTACAAAGTAATCTACAACCTCGGCCTAGTTGGTTTTAGAAAACATGCATGCACTATGGCGAACTGGATAAACTCGATACTTTTGTTTTCTATAATTAATTTTGCTGCAGGATAAATCACAGTGAAATCATTTTGTCAGTGAACAGATAACTGTGCAAATGCATGTAAAATGGTGTGCGTGGACTGCGTTTTCCAGGACGTAAGAAGTTGTTTCGAACGTAGATTCTTTGCATCTCACTGGTAGACAACGAGCAGTCTCTCTTTCCGCTCAGTGATAGTGGAGGAAAACGAACTCTGAGACGAGCGCAAAAATCGCCCAACACGTTGAAACGTGACGCGCGTGTCGAGCTGCCACTGTGCTCGTAGTGTAGTCAGTACAAAACTGAGTAATTATATTTACCCCAAGGTATGTCCATGTATCCGCCGAACACGTATTCACCAACTTTAATTATGGTGGCCGTGTTTCTCTTTCCATCACACCTGTTGTGAAAGTTGTTGCTGACATCCCAGCCGTGGCTAGAGGCACGGTAACACAGCAACCACTTTGAATGATTTCCAACAGCAGGCGCCAGGAACTCATAAAGGTGAGTTTGGTAAGTAGCGTTGTCTGCGATTATAGTGGAAACTACAACAGAAAACTACAATTAAAAAGATTTAACTAAATAATTAGGCCAGGTGAAGAGGTACTGTGAGATCCGTATGCGCTGTGTAGCTAAAACTTGAATGCCCCATTCACTCAGCCTTGCTTTTGAACATCCATGAACCTGCAAATCCTGCAATTTTATCGGTTTATTAAAGGGGCACTGTCCGGCACCTACTTTTAGTATTACTTCAAAAAGCTGCAATATAGATAACCACAAACAGTTAAAAATGTCTAACATCTGGCATCGTCTGTTAAATATGGCCTGATGAAAAAGAACGACCTTGCAGTTCAACTCGTTTAAATTAATGACCTAACAAGTCAAGCCACATTCCATAAGCAAATCCGAGTATACATTTATATAGCCAAGGGAAAGCAAGTGCAAGAAAGGTCACCAGAAACAAATAAAAACGTCTAACATCTGTTTCTAACCTGTCTCACACAAATTCCCGACAAATCCTGGTGGACAAGTGCAGTAAAAACCGTTGATTTGGTCAACGCATGTCCCATTGTTCAAACATGGGTTGCTGCCACACTCGTTGATATCTGGAAGAAAGATAACCAAATAACCACAGACAGTTAAACATAGGCATACAGTGCATGCAGAAACGGTGACGTTTCTTTCTTACCTTGTCACAAATGTGAACAACTACTTAAGATTGTATGCAAGTGAGCACAAACTTGGCCGACAACAATACACCGCAACTCTGCCTTTCGAAGGCTCAAATCTCAGATTTTCTTACTTTCTGGCGAACACGTGAGTTCATTATCGCCGTTAGTGCCCAGTGTTCTCGGATCCGGACGTATTTTCACACGAACAACGTATTGTGTGTGTGGCTGCACTTGCCTCCGAGATCCTGCTTTAACTTGCAGAAAAACATTTTGCAAAGACAAGCAGTTACTCCTTCTACTACTTACGGTGAAATTTTATTACGGTATTTATCTGCCTGTAGGCTGGAGTTTGGCTTTACTAATACCGGCAATTTAAGGAGTATGTTTTCTTGTCGTAAGTCAAGTCGGCTATAATAATTTTCGTCTTGACTATGTGCATAATTATTGTTTACATTTCTAAATTTCCCACGTTAAAAAACTTATTTTTAGCTTACCTGTAACCTTGTTTTGTGTCTCAAATTTCGTTTGCTTTGCCTTCGAGCAGTAAAAAAGTTGTAGCGGCTAAATCAACATTGAGCGCTCTACTTTATTTTACTTGCTCACAGATAAGTTACACGTTCTAGACGATTCTGGGAGGAAGATAAAAAAATGATAAAAGTCTTAAGAAATGACTACATACAAAACTAACAAAAAACGACAATTAAGGATTTCAACAACAAACTAAAAGTTATACAATAACGTACCTTATCGGTGATATTGCTAACATAAAACCGAAAACGATCAGCAGAAAAGCGGGCAAACTTGAACTAAAACACTTCCACAAAGTACAACTGACTTCTAACTATGCAAATGACTAACGAAACTTATAAACAAGAAGGTAAAAACATTAACATACACGCAAAATGAAAAAATAACACAAAAATGTAAAAATTACATGAAAGAAAATTGATGTTTAAAAAACTGCGGCGTAATTTGCACTAACACGCCGGTCATCTGCTATGAATGTAAGGAGAGTTTCGTCATCAGTCAGCTGGTCTCCAAGCAGTGAACGCAGAATCTTGCGAATAGAATGGATAATTCTTTCCTAAACACCTCCAGCGTGACTTGTGGACAGTGGGTTAACATTCCACTGCACTCCTCGTTTCGGAAGGCTTCAATAAATGAATCACTGGTAAGATCGTGCGCAATTTCAATGTTTACGGCCCTGATCGCAGACTACATTTACTACACCAACCTACACCACCTACACCAAAGTACAGCAACTAAACCAATCACTCAATCAATTAATCAATCAATCAATCAATCAATCAATCAATCAATCGATCAGTCAATCAATCAATCAATCAATCAATCAATTTCCTGACTAACCGCTGACAAGCAGACCGATCGACCAACCGACCAACTGACCAAGCAACCAACCAACCTACCAACTGAACAGCTAAATGTCAACTAAATAATTGCAAAACCTGAGAAACGAAAATGGTGATAGCATGACTTCCAATGAATGTTGTACCAAAATCATCTTACAGAAACAAAAACACAGCGGTTTCTAGCATTGCAAGGGCAAAAGCAAAAGTGTTACCTGTACAGTTTACTCCATCCCCAATAAAACCTTTCTTGCAGGTACAATTGTGTCCTCCCTTGTTGTTGTTACACACGGAATGATCACTGCAATTATGTGTTCCCGTTGCACATTCGTCGATATCTGAAAAACAGTTTAAAAGTAATAAAGCTTTAGACGACTCGTAAGTTTGAAAGCTAATCACTAAAAAATCACGAGCCATATGTGCTTATAACCCATCAACAGTCAAACAGCTCTTAATGGTCAACAATCATCTTATAGAAACAAAAACACAGCGTTTTTTAGAATTATAAGGGCAAAAACAAAAGTGTTACTGTACAGTTTACTCCATCCCCCAAAAAAACCTTTCTTGCAGGTACAATTGTGTCCTCCCTTAGTGTTGTTACACACAGCATGATCACTGCAATTATGTGTTCCTGTTGCACATTCGTCGATATCTGAAAAACAGTGGAAAAGTAATAAGGCTTGAGACGACTTGTAACTTAGCAAGCTAGCTAAAAAGCACGAGGCATATGTGCTTATAACCCAATCAACAATCAAACAGCTCTTAATGGTCAACAATCAATTATCTTATAGAAACAAAAAATACAGCGTTTATTAGAATTATAAGGACAAAAGCAAAAGTGTTACCTGTACAATTTACTCCATCCCCAATAAAACCTTTCTTGCAGGTACAATTGTGTCCTCCCTTGGTGTTGTTACACACGGCATGATCACTGCAGTTATGTGTTCCACATTCGTCGATATCTGAAAAACAGTTTAAAAGTAATAAAGCTTTAGGCGACTTGTAAGTTTAAAAGCTAATCACTAAAAAATCACGAGCCATATGTGCTTATAACCCATCAACAGTCAAACAGCTCTTAATGGTCAACAATCAATTATCATATAGAAACAAAAAAACAGCATTTTTTAGAATTATAAGGGCAAAAGCAAAAGTGTTACCTGTACAATTTACTCCATCCCCAATAAAACCTTTCTTGCAGGTACAATTGTGTCCTCCCTTGGTGTTGTTACACACAGCATGATCACTGCAATTATGTGTTCCCGTTGCACATTCGTCGATATCTGAAAAACAGTGGAAAAGTAATAAGGCTTGAGACGACTTGTAACTTAGCAAGCTAGTTAAAAAGCACGAGGCATATGTGCTTATAACCCAATCAACAATCAAACAGCTCTTAATGGTCAACAATCAAATAACTTATAGAAACAAAAACACAGCGTCTATTAGAATTATAAGTGTGGAATGTTGTGAGCTGTGTAACCGCTCCTCCAGTAGTTTTCCGGTAGTTCAGTGGAGATGAAACACGTTGTCAGTTGCTGGAATTAAACAGAGTTGCGTTCTCGAGTTTTGGCTGGTTTATTGGCTCTAGAATATTACACTGGCGACGAGGTACGGACAAAACCATGGGATTGATCGGGAAAATCGAGGAATACAACGAGAACGACAGCTGGATTGAGTACACCGAACGGCTCGAGAAGTATTTTGCGGCAAATGAGTTTACAGACAACAACAAGAAACGGGCAGTTCTGCTCAGTGTATGTGGAGCGAAAACTTACAAACTCATCAGGAATTTGGTTAATCCAAGGAAGCCTACCGACAAGTCGTTCGGAGAGCTGGTTAATCTGGTAAAGAATCACTTGAATCCTAGACCATCGTCCATTGTGTATCGCTTCAAGTTTAACAGCCGCTTTCGTCAGCAGGGAGAAACAATACAACAGTATGTCGCTGAACTGAGGAATTTATCGTAGCACTGCGAATTTGGCGACCAACTGGAGAAAATGCTTCGTGATCGACTGGTTTGCGGAGTGAATGACGAATGCATACAGCGGAGATTGCTTGCTGAAAGTCAACTAGAGTTCAAGAAGGCGATGGAATTAGCCACCGCGATGGAAACTGCCGACAGGAATACACGTGATCTGAAGAATGGAAATCTGAGTGAGAAACCCGAAGAATCGCAAGTTAACCGCGTGACCAAAGACCCACCGAAACGGCCACCAAGGGATCCGAAACAATCGACAAAAGAATGTTATCGTTGTGGAGGAAGATTCCACGATCCCGATAAGTGCAGGTATAAAGACGAAGAGTGCTACAAATGCCGTAAGAAGGGTCACAAGGCAAGCCAATGTCTCGGTAAGCGTAAACCAGGGTTTCGAAAGAGCGGCAAATCTGGAAATACGCATCACCTAGAAACAACCGACGAGTCGGGTGAGGAAGAATGCGAAGAATACATGATGTTTCACATGACCGCC
This sequence comes from Siderastrea radians, assembly GCA_964017195.1. Lineage (NCBI taxonomy): Eukaryota > Metazoa > Cnidaria > Anthozoa > Scleractinia > Rhizangiidae > Siderastrea > Siderastrea radians. The sequence continues at coordinate 21,031,740 of OZ024898.1, forward strand.
AAGGAGAGAGAACCGTATCGAGTCGAGCTACAGCTGAACGGAGTTCAGACGAGCATGGAAGTGGACACTGGCGCTGCTGCTACGATCATCAACGAAGAAACCTACAAGAGAATCATTGAAGGGAATCTGGTGAAGAACCGACAGCAATTGGAAACTGCTAAAGTGAAGCTCCGAACGTACACAGGTGAATTAGTCAAGGTCATAGGAACTTTGAATGTTATTGTGAAGTATGAGAAACAAGAAGTGGAACTGCAAACACTCGTAGTGGAAGGCTCTGGGCCTAACTTACTGGGAAGGGACTGGTTGAGAGTATGACACTCAACTGGAAGGAGTTGTTCAAAATGCAAGTTGTCAAAAACAACCAAGAGTCTTCACTTGAAACATTGGTTGACCGGTACTCAGAAGTGTTTAGCGAAGGACTTGGGACCTTCAAGGGCCCAAAGGCAAAAATTCATGTGGAATCAGAGGCACAACCAAAATTCTTGAAGGCAAGACCAGTGCCATATGTCATGACAGGCAAGATTGAAGCTGAACTCAAGAGGCTACAAGATGAGGGGACGATTGAACCTGTTCAGTTCTCGGAATGGGCGGCTCCCATTGTACCTATTCTGAAACATGACGACTCAATTCGCATCTGCAGAGACTACAAAACAACTGTCAATCAAGTGTCAAAGCTGGACAGTTATCCTATCCCGAAGGTGGAAGACCTCCTGGCGACACTAGGAGGAGGTGAAAAATTAGCAGCTACTTCTGGATGATGAATCTAAACAGTACACCACCGTCAACACACACAAGGGATTGTTCCAGTACAACCGCTTACCCTATGGGATATCGTCAGCACCAGGAATATTTCAGCGGAACATGGAGAATCTACTGCAGAACATTCCTTACGTAATCGTTCGGGTGGATGATATCCTAGTGTCTGGAGCCTGCGATGAAGATCACTTAAACAACCTGGAAGAAGTCTTGAAACGACTAGAAAGTGCTGGCTTACGACTTCGGAAAAACAAGTGTGTGTTCATGGAACCTCAAGTAACCTACCTGGGTCACAAGGTCAGCAAAGAGGGTATTCAACCATTGGATGACAAGGTCGAAGCCATCACTAATGCACCAGCGCCCAAGAATGTGTCGGAGCTCAAATCGTACCTAGACATGATCAACTACTACCAGAAATTCCTGCCTAACCTGTCGAGCATGTTGGCTCCATTGCATGAGTTACTACGTAAAGAGACCCGCTGGCATTGGGGTAAAGAGCAGATGCAAGCTTTCCAGAAGTCTAAGGATTTCCTGAAGTCCTCTAGACTCCTTGTCGATTATAATGGTCAGAAGAAGTTAACCTCGGCATGCGATGCATCACAATATGGCTTGGGAGCTGTTCTCTCGCATCGAATGGATGATGGCTCGGAACATCCGATCGCATATGCTTCCAGGACACTATCCAATGCAGAAAGAAATTATTCCAATCTTGAGAGAGAAGCACTTGCCCTGGTATTTGGCGTGAAGAAATTTCACCAGTACATTTAGGGCAGACATTTTAGCCTAGTGACTGATCACAAACCATTGGAATCATTGTTTAATGAGAAGATGGCCACACCGCCTATGGCAGCAGCTAGAATTCAGCGTTGGGCCTTGACTCTGGTTATACAACTACTCCATTGAGTACAAACCAGGACCAGAACATGCCAATGCTGATGCCCTCAGCCGACTACCCTTGCCGGTTAGTCCTCCGACTACACCTTTGCCTGCAGAAACTGTGTTTGCAATGGAACTTCTCAATTCGACACCAATGAGTGAGAATGAGATCAGAACCGGAACCAGATGTGATCCAATACTGTCACAAGTGATCAAGTTCGTTCAGCATGGTTGGCCTAATCACAACTCAGATGAAGCATTGAAGCCCCACTTCACTAGGAAAGATGAATTAAGCGTCCAAAATGGATGTTTACTTGGGGCAATCGAGTAGTGGTTCCCCCTAAAGAAAGAGCAAGAGTGGTAGAAGAGTTACACGAGACACACCCTGGAATTTGCCGGATGAAGGCGTTGGCGAGAAGTTATGTGTGGTGGCCAAAGATGGATGCTGACTTAGAGCAGAAGGTTCACCAGTGCAGTCCCTGCCAGGAAAACAGGAAGTAACCGCCAGAAGCTCCTTTACATCCCTGGGAGTGGCCTTATAAACCCTGGGTTTGACTCCACCTAGACTATACGGGTCCGTTCCTCAATGGATACCTCGACTTCAAGTGCTACCATTGAGAAATTGAGAATCGCTTTCGCGACACACGGCCTACCGGAAATTGTCGTCACAGACAATGGCAGCAACTTCGCGAGCAAAGAGTTTGAAGATTTCCTCAAACAGAACGGGATCCGCCACATTAGAACAGCACCCTATCACCCAGTGTCTAACGGACTGGCTGAGAGAGCGGTACAAACATTCAAGGAGGGAATGAAGAAGATAAGTGGAGGAAGTGTGGAGACACGAGTTTCACGATTTCTAGCTCGTTACAGAATCTCCCCGCAGACTTCAACAGGAGTGTCCCGGCGGAATTACTCCTAGGAAGGAAACCCAGATCAAGACTAGACCTAGTCTACCCGGAAATCGGAAGGAAAGTGCGACAAAGCCAGGCTTCTCAGAAACAGGCACATGACTGGCACGCTAAGGAACGCACCATGCAAGAAGGGGAAGCAGTTTACGGAAGCAACTTCCGAAGAGGACCAAGGTGGCTACCTGGAATTTTGAAAGAGTCAACGGGTCCAACTTCCTTCGCAGTTCAGCTAGAAGATGGACGACTCTTGAGACGACACCAAGACCACCTTATACAGCGGTCCTGCGTTCCCCAAGCGTCTACTGCTGATCAAGAGATTCCAGCAGACCCAATTCCAGCCTCGCCGGCAGCTGAACAGCCAGAATTGCAGCTGGAAGAAACCCCAACGCAGCCGGCTGTTCCTGTGCAATCACCTACCCAAGGCATTCCAGAGAAGCGTTACCCTACTAGGAACAGACACGCCCCTCGCTACTTGGCTGATTTTGTTACTACGTGACTTTTTAGGTTATTAGGACAGAGACACTTAAGAACTGCAAGCTAAGTTTTGTTGTTGATTTATTGTACTAGTTTTCATGGCTTAGTGGGGGAGTGTGGAATGTTGTGAGCTGTGTAACCGCTCCTCCAGTAGTTTTCCGGTAGTTCAGTGGAGATGAAACACGTTGTCAGTTGCTGGAATTAAACAGAGTTGCGTTCTCGAGTTTTGGCTGGTTTAGTGGCTCTAGAATATTACAATAAGGGCAAAAGCAAAAGTGTTACCGGTACAGTTTACTCCAACCCCAATAAAACCTTTCTTGCAGGTACAATTGTGTCCTCCCTTGGTGTTGTTACACACAGCATGATCACTGCAATTATGTGTTCCCGTTGCACATTCGTCGATATCTGAAAAACAGTTTAAAAGTAATAAAGCTTTAGACGACTTGTAAGTTTGAAAGCTAATCACTAAAAAGTCACGAGCCATATGTGCTTATAACCCAACAATCAATTATCCTATAGAAACAAAAACACAGCGTTTTTTAGAATTATAAGGGCAAAAACAAAAGTGTTACCTGCACAGTTTACTCCATCCCCAATAAAACCTTTCTTGCAGGTACAATTGTGTCCTCCCTTGGTGTTGTTACACACAGCATGATCACTGCAATTATGTGTTCCTGTTGCACATTCGTCGATAACTGAAAAACAGTGGAAAAGTAATAAGGCTTGAGACGACTTGTAAGTTAGCAAGCTAGTTAAAAAGCACGAGGCATATGTGCTTATAACCCAATCAACAATCAAACAGCTCTTAATGGTCAACAATCAATTATCTTATAGAAACAAAAACACAGCGTTTTTTAGAATTATGAGGGCAAAAGTAAAAGTGTTACCTGTACAATTTACTCCATCCCCAATAAAACCTTTCTTCCAGGTACAATTATGTCCTCCCTTAGTGTTGCTACACACAGCATGATCACTGCCATTATGAGTTCCCGTTGCACATTCGTTGATATCTGAAAAACAGTTTAAAAGTAATAAAGCTTTAGACGACTTGTAAGTTTGAAAGCTAATCACTAAAAAATCACGAGCCATATGTGCTTATAACCCAAAGATCAACAATCAAACAACTCTTAATGGTCAATCAATCAATCAATGCGTCCGTCCGTCCGTCCGTCAGTCAGTCAGTCAGTCAGTCAATCAATTAACCAGTCATTCAATCAATCAGTTGGCCTTATCCTTATTCAGACCGGGCTTTTTTTGGTCTCCCGGGACCCGGGGGGGGGTACAGCCCCTGCCTCCTAACTCCGAGAATATTAAAGCTATGACAACGAAACTTGGAGGGCAGACAGCACTTTCATAAAAACTTTCTTTGAGGTCCACAACATATGCTGGTAACGTCATATGACGTAAGAATTAGGTCACGTTCTCAAACGGCGGCCATCTTGGATCCGCCTTTTCCGGATCCAATGGCTGCACATTGTCCCTCTGGGCTATTTTCAATAGAATTCACTAGACTGTTGCTTTCAGGAACTTCATCTGCGGTACCAACAGCTGGGACTACTTCTCTAGGATGCAGGAGGGAATGATGGCGTGTTCCACACCCACTGAAGAGGCACGCACTAAAACTTCTGCATGTCCTTGCAAAATGGTTTTCCCATAAGTAGTCGACGCACAGTCTTTTGTTCATCACAAATTCCTTTCGTACATCAAATGACTTTATTTCGTACATCAAATGACTTTATTTCTTTAAGGCGTGATTCCTTGACAGAATAAACAAACATCGATCTTTTTTTTTCAAATTTTAGATTGTGCTGCGGGTCTAGGTAATAAGACGGGACCATTCTTCAGAACAGAGGCTTGGTTTCCTTTCGCTCCTTAACAGAGGAGACTCAGATGATTTTGCTTTGACTTTGGGCTTCGATTCTTTTTCTCCGTATGGTTTGGCACCGACCAGCTTTCCAAACGCGGTGTTAGCCACAGCTGCCTTTCTTTCTACGAAGTCAGTTATTTTTATAGGTGAGAGAACTCAGGCTCGATGTCAGCTTCTATTAATTTGCTCGATTCCTCCGCCCACTTCGCTTGTAGGTGAGGTGGAAGACGCGTAACAACCTTTTTGAGGGTGTCCATAGAATTTATGTCCCCCTTGTACCTCATATGCTCTTCAGTTCTTGGGTTAACTGGGACAGTTTATCGGATTCGGATGCTCGAATCGGAGGACCTTTGGGCACCTTGTCAACGAATGCACGCACGATAATGTGTTTCTGTCCAAAGGTCTTAGGCAGAACGTCCTTTGCCTCGCGATAACCTTGTTCAGCCGGGAGAAAAACACAGTTCTCGATTGCATCCAGTAGTAAATCCGGTAGTTAACAAATACCACCTGATTGTCAGAGGTTTATTTCCGAATTTTAAAGCTCCCACTATAATAATAACAAGCTCCCTTTGCTCGCTTGTTATTATTATAGTGGGAGCTTTAAAATTCGGAAATAAACCTCTGACAATCAGGAAGTATTTGTTAACTACCGGATTTACTACTTAACCGAAAAAAAACCACCCAGCATAACAAAATTTTAAATTAAAGAAATACACATCTCATTATATCCAAGTTGTAATGTCTGCACATAACATAAACATTGAAGAGCTTTTGAAAGAACCAAATCCAGCAACGTTACAAGCTTTAGAGCAATTACTTGCAGAGGACGCTCCTGCTGTGCGAAAAACTATTCAGAACATATTGGATGAACCTATTTCTGAGAAGTGGAGAGGAGTTTAGATAAACCTTTACTTCCTAAAACCTTTCAATCGACTGCTCCTCCTCGTAAAAGAAGGGTGAGAAAAACACAAGAAATTTTGAGAAAGTTTGATCCAATTACCCGAGATAATATCCGAAATGTTACAAACTATCAGAATGAGATTCTTGATTTATATGACACTTCCGAATATGAGGGAGAAGAAGAAAGAGGGCGACGTTACATCCGCTGGCGCTTTATTCGAGAACTTGAAAGAGATCTAACATCAGATTTTATGTCAAAAATAAGAGAGAAAGTTAATACATCTTTCTACGCAAGACACATTTTTAGTTATCAGTTACGAAACATTGAAGAAGGAACGGTTATTTTTTATTACACTAACAAAGGCTCACCATGGTTTGATAATTTTTCTGATGCGGAGAAATGGTTGAGTGAGCGGGAGAAGGTACATCTGGACCCTGACAACATCGAAAGACCGAACACAAAATGGGTGTTTGAAGCCTACTTTAATGTTGATATAAAGGTTGTTCTTGACCGCCAGCCACTTTTAGGAACAGGACCATTACCAGATTGGCTGCGTAACCTTTCACATAGTCGTAATATGCTACGTAGCTTTAGACACTTACAAAGACAATTTATGTCTTTGGCGTTGTATTGCGGTACACCGAGGTTCAAGACCAGATCGAAGTACAACGGCAGCACGGGAACTTGTTAAGAGTTTCTTTAACTTCATAGCTACTCCACAAGATTGCCTGAAAACAATGTTTAGATGAACTTGATGAGGTTGAAAAGCATCTTAATAAAAAACAAATTTTCAAAGATTGGTTGGGTATTCGTGTATATGAGCCTGAACGTTTGGAGGATGGTGAAGTGGTATGGCATCTTAGAAGAACACCACCAGCCAAATTAACAAATATTTTGACAATTGGAATTTACGAAGGGCATGCTTTCGTAATAAAAGATATTACGAAGCTTGCAAAAGTTTATGCATGTGTTAACTGCAGTGCAAGATTCACTCAAGCTTGCAGTTTACAACGGCATGCCGAAAGGTGCTCCCAAGGGAAGACGGTGATTGAATGTCCGGCCGAAAAAGTTGAATTACCACAAACAGCCTTTGAGAAAGCTTTTTATCCAAAACATTCATCTTCTCCAGAATCTCTTCGCTGGCTTGAACAAGAAGCAGCACATCGTAAAATTCATATTCACCACGCTACTTGCGGACATGGAGGTGAAAGATGGGTTGAGCGTGCACCTGTAGACGGTTATAACCATGAAACAAAGACTATTTTTCAATATCACGGATGTCACTGGCATGGGTGCCGAAAATGTTACCCTTATGATCGAAATAGAATTATTACTCATCCTGACCAAACACGAGAAGATAGATTTAAAGCAACTGTTGAACGTACACAAAAGCTTCGAGCTGCTGGCTACCATGTAATCGAGGCATGGTCTTGTGAAGTAGGAAAAATAAATATAAAGTTACCAAAACCTCAAACACAAAGTTATCCACACTTTATATTGTTTGACTTTGAAATATACGGAGATAAAAATCAGAGGAAGGAACCAACAGAAACGTTAACAATCGAAAACACACACGTACCAATCTCTGTTAGCGTTGGTGACACTTTAGACAGAGAACCAACTCATATCTGTGAAAGAGACCCTGCGGAGCTTGTTCGCAAGTTTATGGAAGAACTTGAGAGGCGTGAGAAAAATATTAGGGATCAAGTAAGAGCAGCCTTTATACCTGACGACATAAATATGCTTACAAAAGCGCAGCGTTTCAAAATAGAAAGATGGTGTAATCAGGTGCCAGTTCTTGGGTTTAACTCCGGGAGATATGATTTGAATCTTATCAGAGAACATTTCGTGGAGCTTTTAGCTGATACAACAGATAAAGTAAAAGTTGCAAAAAATGGAAACAAAATTATGTTTATTTTGACTGAAAACTTTCGCTTTCTCGACATCATGAACTACTTAGGACCGGGTATAAGTTATGAAAAATGGGTAAAAGCTTATGAATGCGAAAATGTAAAATCGTGGTGTTAGTTTACATTACTTGCTCCGCGGATGTGTTGAGAGGGGCGCAGATCTTTACAGCCCGTGCAAAGAAGCGTATGAGATGTTGAAAGCAGCTGTTGTTGGAGGACCGACCAAGATATCATGAAGTTGGAGTTACGAAAATAAGGTCTCATCGAATAACGGAACCTCGTTTTTGCAAAAATATAGTGGGTTACGACGCCAACGCTTTGTATTTGTCAACCATGCTAAGAGACATGCCTTGTGGAAAAGGAAGGGTCGTGCATTACAATAACGAAGCCGCCGCTCCCATACTGACACAAAGGCTCAAAGAAGAAAAATGGTTTGGATTTGCAGAAAGTTGATATAGAGATCCCTAAGCACTTATACCCAAAGTTTGAGGAAATGTGTCCGTTCTTCTACAACAAAGAGGTTCCTGTTGAAGCTGTGCCGCAACATATGCTTGACTATCTTAAACGCACAAAAAGGAACCGCGGAGACGGAAAGAAGTTAGTGGGGGCATTGTCTGCAAAGAAGATTTTATTATACGCTCCTCTTCTTAGATGGTATATTGAGCATGGAGCAATGATCACAAATGTTTATCGGACTATTGATTACCAACCATCAAAAATATTTACTTGGTTTGTGGAGCAAGTGACTGAAGCTCGTAGAACTGGAGATAAAGAAAAAAGCAAGTCGCTGCTGGCTGAGGTATTCAAACTGTTAGGAAATAGTGGGTACGGAAAGCTCATCGAAGCCTTGGAGAGGCAAAAAAACGTTATTTACACAAAAAAAGAAAAGGTAGTCGACAGAGCCTTGCGAAGTGCCTATTTCAGTGATCTTGACGAGCTCGGGCAGGCGTATGAGCTGGAAAGTAGAAAAACAAATATCACAATCAAAAGACCATTTCAAGTTGGAATAGCTGTATATCAACTGGCTAAACTTCGAATGCTTGAATTCTATTATGACTTTCTTGACAGATATTTTGACAGAAAAGATTTCGAATTGATTCAGATGGACACAGACAGTAATTACATAGCAATTAGCGCAGAAACGTTGGAAGACATCGTCAAACCAGAGCTGCAAAAAGAATTTGAGGAAAAAAAGAAAGAGTGGTTAGCTTGGGATAAGTGGAGCAGTCGGACCCCTGGGCTCTTTAAACTCGAGTTTCAAGGCAGCAGAATGATTGCACTCTGTTCAAAATGTCATTACGGTAACGACCCTGAGGGTAAAAAAAAGAAGTTTAGCACGAAAGGGGTGTCGAAGAAACAAAACGAGATCACGTGGCAGCGTTTCAAGAAAGCTTTGGAAGGCAGCAAGGACATAGCAACTAATAGAGGTTTCAGGATGCGGGATGGACAGATGGTCACTTACAAACAGCAGAAGCTGGGGTTGAGCGCTTACTACGACAAACGGTGGGTATTGGAAGACGGTATTCACACAGAACCGATCGAGTTTCATTGTTAGTTTTCTGGTGGCAGTTGTGTATCTGGAGGGACAACCAAAAGCTCTTCGCGGACAAACCAACGTTTTGGTCCGTCAAATAAATAATAGATAACCGGCGCGTCTGGTTTTATCATAATTTTTTCAATCTCGTAAACATTCAGAGACCAGATTGGGTCGGTAGCTCTTCGTCGACCACCTTCAAATTCACCGGGTTGATAGAGATAGCGAACACTTAAACCGGAGGTGAGTTTTTTTTCGTTCACACCAACGGGTCTCAAATAAGGTGTCGAGGGTTTGGATGGAACAGTTTTCTTTTTTATAGCATCAACAGGTTTCTGACCAGTCAGTCGAGTGACTTCTTTATTCAAAGCTGAAATAACAGCTGGCAGTCGGGTCACCCACGCATTATACCGCTGACCCTCAGGGAGGCTCATTTCAACCCCATACTGGTGTCCAAACAGTCGTTCAGCCAGGGTACGGTTGAATCTTTCAACGATAGCTTGATCACGGTGCATATCCACACGACCACGTCTAACCTCAACATTATGTTTCGAAAGCAGTTGATTCACAGCGCCCATAAACTCACGACCAGGGTCGACTTGAAGCAGTTTCGGCCACTTCAAAGGACCACGACTATAAATCCGTTCCAGAGCAGCTGCAACTTCTTTAGCCTCTTTTGTGGTCAACGGTTCGGCCTCTTTGTATCGAGAGGCCACATCAACCACCGTGAGAGCATATTTAAAAGTTTTACGGGAGCGTGGTGGGCGATCGTGTGGGAGATACAGAAGATCGGCTTGGTGAACTTTGTTTGGAACAGGAACATCAAATTTCGGTCTTGGAATATAACGTGGGGCTGGTAAATAAACCTGCCAAAGAGCTTGCTTCATCAACCAGTTTTGAGCCACATCTTCCGAAACTTTCGCTGCCTGGGCTAATTTCTTAATTGCTGCAAACCCTTTCCAGTACCATGGCGGACTGTAATAGATTTTTGTCAACTTATTGTAAATACGTGAGCTCATTGTATACTATGCACAATAAAAAATGGACGACCCGTTTGGTTGTTTGCAAGGTGAGAAAATTTCGTCGAAAATGATTAAAGAAATGTTGCAAAAAAAAATAAATTCATACCCATTATCAAAAAAAATTTATCGTTGTCCTTCATGCGAGGAGCAATTAATTTATGTGGTGAATGAGTTCTGTCGTGCATGTCCAAAATGTGGTAGAGCGTCTGATTTTGATGATGAACAGTTTCAAGAAGAAAATCGAGAAAGAATTTTCACTACAACTAATTTTTATTTAAAAAGTGTTTTACGGAAATTTAAAATTAACCAAATGTTTTCTTTCAGTGAGGTAGATTTTCTTGGTAACGTTATTGCTCAATTTCAGAAGATGTCCGGCAAGCCAGTGAACTACCCCTGTTTTCTTTACAATTATTTTGAAAAAGTTCCTTCTGAATGCTGGCCTAAGAAAAAAGAAATTATGGAATCTATTTCTCATCACCTTCCAAAAAAGCTTAGAAAGTTGGCGGCACGCAAAACAGGAGTTTTATAAATGGTGGTTGAAAACCAATCAAGGTTCTTCATAAACATTTTCATATTTGCCTGTTTTCGGATTTTTCACCAAACGCATAACAGTACCCTTTTTCGGATGAGTCCAAAATTTCTTGCTTGTGGCACCAGTTGGACCGATGAAAGCATTTTTCGCAATATCACCTGACCAATACCGATCGAAAACAGGTTTTGTGGAAGGAATAATTTTTTTTTTGACAAAGTTTCAGCAAAATTAACTGCTTCCAAAGGTTTGTCCAAAACACCAGTTCCTTTTTGTTTTTTCAAACCCAAACCTAACTTTTGTTTAGCGTTGATCGCATTTCTTGCAGCCGCATGACCCCACTGCCTTTGTTTGTAAGGAACTGCGTCAAGAGACTTCACCATTTTTTTATCTGCTTTGTTTTTACATTTTTTGAGATTTTCACCATATTTTTTTTCACGGTTGGAACAAACATCATAATCAACATCATGTTGCATTGCAATCGCATCTGTTGCACCTGTTGGTTGTTGATATATTTCCAGAATTTCACCAGTTTCTGGATCGTATTTCAACTGCTTTTCAAGAGGATTGTATGGCCCTGTGTAATTATGTCCCGGCAATGTCCAACCTTTTTTTGGTTTCGGAAGTTTCCCAATTGCAGCGTGTATATCAAACCCAGCTCCATCCAAATCAGGTCTGTCAGTTTTGTAACGTTGGTTTGGTCGAACTTTAGTTGAAAGTTGATTTAACATTTCACTTCCAACTTTTTGAATAACTGGGCGGGCTTTGTCAAGAGTGTAATTTATTGCTTTCTTTTGCAGTTTTGGGTCTCTCATTGCTTCAGAAGTGTAATATCGTCCAGCTTCAACACTTTTTTTCGCAAGATATGGGATTCCTTTTGTAATTGCAAGATCACCAACTGCCATAGCAACGTCGCCAAATATACCACTGCCCTCCGCGCGGGAGGGCTCACTCAGTTTCCCGGCAAGAAACCAGCAGATTTCATTTTTCCACAACTTGCGCATTTTACTAACAAGACTCTTCTATTTCTTTTTTTTGTTGTAACAACTTTTTCACTCCCAGGTACATTTGGTGTGTGCCTATTTTCTTTCACACAGTACACTTCTTCCATTTTTTATATAGTTATGAAAAATAATTTTTCACAATTTCCTCATTTTGAAGTAAATCGTTGGAGAACATTTTCAAAATGTCGGCAAAACTTGTTCCTTTATTTCTTTCGTTTAAAAAGAGAAGGCAGTAGTAACCACATCTCACACTTTGTTCCTATTGAATTTGGTTGTCATTTCTGAAAAAATGTGTCATCCCGTGCATTGACATTTCTTTTTCCCACTCCAAAGGTGGTGGAAGCCCAAATGAATCAAAATACTCGTAAGAACCTTTTCCTTTTGGCCAACAACATACCCAGTGAGTTCCCAAACTTCCAAAATCATCCAAGTTTATAATACATGGAGAATGAAACAAAGGTTTTGTTTCATTTCTGCTAAAAATACCTTTGATGGGAATTCGTAAAAAGTTGTACCATTTTCTCAGGTCAATGTTGGAAAGAGGTTTATCTTCAAATTTCAGTTTTTTTTTAAAACGATAATAATCCTCCCAAGTTCCATAAAAAGGTGGAGGTTGAATTTGCATCCCTTTACCTTTTGGTATTCCTGGTGATCGTCTTGTTCGTGGTGGTGGTGGTGGTGGTGGTTGCGTTTGCATACCTTTTCCAATTATTTTTCTGACCAAATCAAGGGCCAAAGGTACTCCGATAGACGCCAACATACCAAGGAAACCGCCGTATTGTGCGCCGCCTCCTTTCACCAAACCTTTTCCAACAAGATATTGTTTTGCCTCCTTTTTCTGAGTAGGAGTCATTTGCTGGACAAGTTTAAAAAGCTCAATTTCCCTTGGTCCAAAACCATTTCCAAATATCTTTTTCAGCACCTTTTCAGCGCCAAAACTCAAACCTGCACTCGCTAATGCTCCAAGGGCTGGCTTTATCAAAGGTCGTGCCAAACCTAACATAGCAGAAAACAAATTTCCACCACGCTGCGCAGTGTTCTGAAGCTGTGTCTGGCTTAATTTTATTACCATTCCTTTCCCTGCCGCCGATCTTTTTTTCAATCGCTTGATTTGAGTTTCAGTGAGAAAAAGTTCGTCACCACGCCCAATTTGGTCTGGTTTGACTTTCAGACCAACAGGGGTCTTTGTTAAATAAGCTTTTTGAAGTTTCTTTTTCTGACCATCAGTCAGTGCGATTTTGAATAGATGATAAGTTGTGCTCATTGTTTGTATATTATATTCAGAATTTTTTTTGAATTTTTCATTTTGTTTAGACGGCGACAAGCTCATTACCAATTTGCTTCAGCACGAATTCTTCTTCATTCAAAACCGAAGCGAAGATCATATAATCTTGAGCGTTAACGGCTTCATTAAGTCTGTAATGGAATTCGAGCTTTTTCGGATCACCTGTCACACTTTCTTCAGTGTTTCGTAGATCAAAATAGATAATTGGGTATTACTTCTCAAAATTAGCAATCTGCAGCTGACCGCCGGTGTTGTAGTCGTTCTTTCTGTATCGGAAATTGATCAAATCATTCAAAATTCTTATTTTAAAATCATGGTCGTAATCAAGCTCAGGGTAAAATTTTGTGCCGTACTGAAGGCGGCAAGTGTTCAATCTTGCTGAGTCATCACCATCGATATCAAATGTGTCAAAGATGTAAGGGTTGTACCTGTAATCATTTTGTTTCCGACTTTGTTGAATGAAGACAAAAACATGCTTGGGGTTTTTTACCCCCGGTGAAATTAACCACATACCATACCTTCGGGCGCTGCTGCTATGCAAAGTTTCATTCAAATATTTCCATTGGGTTGGTTTCAAAAAATTTTCATTTACAAGAGTCTGTCCTTTACCAGTAAAATGCAATTGTGGGGCCCACATCTCAAATTTATGAACAACAATTCTTCGTTCTGTTGCGTTGTTTTGAAAAATAATCTCTCGGTCGTTTTGCAGTTCAATTTCAAAATTAAGTTGCATCGGTGGAAGCAATTTATCGGAAAGGGTTTCGAAGAAAGAGTATCTGTTCAAAGGGATTAAAGTCTGAACCATTAAACCTCCATGTGATAAAAGCGCCCTTGCCCGAATTCCGGCGTTTGTCGCATTGCCATCAGTTTCTGTGGTGGCGTCAGAGTCAAGATACCAAAATTGGTTTTTTGCAACGCTTCTCGAAAAATCGTCTGAAAAATCAAGCAAATTTTTGATGAAAATACCTTTGTGAATATTGTTTGCTTCGTACAGGGTTTTTCCTGATGAAATTACTTTCAAACTTCTTATCAATGAAAAAGAACTGTTGACAGGAGCAGATTGTGTGTCAGCAGCAATGTTGGCTCCGTCTGCTTTAGCTTCAAATTTGAAATCAGGTCGAATAAAAGCGTTGTACCAGTCATAAAAATTGTCCCGGTCTCCTACAGTAAATTTGTGGTTTGACTTGTTTTGAGTTTGGTTATTTCCAGGGAAGGTGAGCGGGGTGTCTAAATTAAATTGAACGTATTTTGTTTCTTCAAGGTATGGTTGACTTCTGAACACGTTAGCAAGTGCTTATTATATTAATAGAAAAAATTTTTTTATTAAATTTCGTTTGCCAAAATTCGATTTAATTTCAAAATAGCGTCTGATTTTTTCTGCGCTTGGTTTCGTAAAATATTTGCAAGTTTATTTTTTGCATTCGGTGACAACGTTTTTTTTTGTGCTTTGTGTCAACGTTTTTTTTCTCTCTTGCAGTAATTTTCGTATAAGTTTTGAACCTTTTTCATCAGCAGATTCACCAACTTTCTGACCCGCTTTTTCAGCGATTGTTTTTGTTGCTTTTTCAGCAGTTTTTTTTGCAACATTCTTTACATTGTTTTTGAGTACTTTACCAATTGTCATGAAGGTGTCACGGATCACACCCGACCCTTTGTGTTTATATCGATAACTCCCGGTTTTTTCATCAAAATATCTTGCCCACTCGCTTGGATGATACATGATTGCATATTAAACCGACAAAAAAAAACTTTAATCTTTTTCAATCATTAAGCTTATTGCAATGTCTGTCCCGTTGAGATCCAGAATATTGTTTCTTCCGTCTGTTATCCAAACTCTTATTGCATCTATATTTCTTTTATTAACAGGTTGCCACTCAAGTCGACGCGGCTCTTTTCGAAATGGATACCTAACATGAAGATCTGCTGTTGAAAAACTGTATAACAAATCGCTTGGAACATTGTTTTGACGTGAAATAAGATCGCAGTGCAAATATACCCAATCAACACCTCTTGTGATATTTGGAACTTTATCTCCTAAACTTGGACCAGTCAAGATTCTTTTGTTATAACCAAGCAATTCGCCAAACTTTCCTTGAGACAAGTCAAGCTCATAATCTCTGTGCACTATAATTAAAATTCTATATGTTGCAAACTCGAAATGTATTGTGAAAATGTAATCGCTATCTTTTTTTGTTGGGTCTACTTTACCGGTGTTTTGCTGAAGAAATGTGTTGATTCTTTTGTAATCATACATTCCATTCGGAAAAGTTAAAGTCTTCCACGCTTGTTCTGTTTTTTTCTTCCAGCGAATTTTGTTGTTATCATAACGAGAATCGATATTATTCCATGAGTAACTCATTGTGATAAGTCTGTTCAGCGCAGCTTTATAGTTTCCTTCACTCAATTCGATCGGAGGATAAAAATTCACTGTGAAATCATGTGAAACATTTCGTTCTCCACCTCTTTCTTTTTTTGCAAGGCTCGAGTCAAGCAGTATGTCAAAGCTCATTGTTTTATATAATTAGAAAAAATTTTTTTCTTTTCCTTTTTATTTATTGTGCCGAGTTCAACAAGTGAATCAAGCAGATATAATACCTGATTTTTTAGTTTTATTGAGCTGTTTCCTGCTTTTATCGAACCTAAGCTCACATGAAGTTGGTTGATCAATTTTTCAGCTTCACCAGCGATGCCACTTCCTTCGATTTCCCAATCCTGTTCAGAAAAGTCATCTTCATTGTCAGAAAGTTCAAAAGCAGGTCTTCGGCTCATGACAGTTTTTTTCCAAAGGCGTTATAGGTCTTTCTCTTTTTTCTTGTAAGGAAGTGGACTTCAGTCTTTTTTTCCCCTCCTGTAACCGTTTCGAAAAAAGAGATTCTTTTGTCACCCTTCTTTTTTCATCGATCCCATCTCTTATCTTTTTTAGTTCCGCAATGGTTTTACCTTTCAAACCTAATTTCGATTTTCCTACTTTGTAGTTGGGATCATTTCCGTATTTCGTGATCAGTTGATTGACCGTTTGCAACAGGGTTGATTCGTGTTGATATTCAGGCTCAACCGGTCCCGGCTTCGCCCACTCTTTTCTTTTGGATGTTTCTTCCATCAGCGGTGAGGGTGGTGGTGGTGGGAAATCATCACCATCATCATCATCATCATCATATGGGAGCGATGATGGTGGTGGTGGTGATGATGATGGTGTTGGTGCATCCAGTCTGAATTCATCACCAAATGGGTAAGTTTCGTCAAATTCATCCATTGTGTAATCAGGAACTTCCTGCTCCTCCTCTTCTTCTTCTTCCACAGTGGTGCTCTTTTCGTCAAGCCTTTTTGTGATTGGTTTAAAAAACTCTTCTCCTGAAAGCTGACCAAACTCTTTGTTTATTTTATCCATTTTGAATTTTTGGTGAATTTCTTCTGTTTGTTCATCAAGCTTCAACTTTTCTTCAGCCCGCTGACGCCATTTTTTCATTGACATATTTCCAGCGTTAATATATAGAAGCGAAAAAAAAATGAAGATTCCAAATTATGACCCAGGTTTTTCTGAGAGTGACTACAGGCAAGGTCACCCTTGCATGCCAGCAGATGTTTTTCGGATGTTAATTTGTGGACCTAGTAATTCTGGTAAAACAAACACATTATTGCATATGCTTTATGAGTTGTTAGAGTATGATAAAATTTACCTCTTTTCAAAAAACCTGCACCAGAACAAATATCATTCTCTTTTGCAGGAATTTGCTGAAGATTTCAACCCCAAGGTTGGTTATGATATTATCGAGGCTTACGGTGATGAAATCATTCCACTCGAGAAACTTCCAGCGGACAACCAAAAAATAGTTATTTTTGATGATCTTGTTTGCGAAAAAAACCAAAACGATATCATTAATTATTTTATCAACGGGCGGCACAAAAACTGCTGCGTTATTTACCTCACTCAAACTTTTTACAAGGTGCCGAAAAACATTCGTGATAACTGCAGCCATTTTTGTATTTTCAGATTTCTTCCAAGAGAAAACAAACGAATTGCAGACGAGATAGGTGTGGATCATGACATTTTAGATCGCGCCACCGATAAAAAAATATTCTTTCTTTTATTATGACAAACCCCAAAAATTAATGAAAAAAAATTTTGATGAAGATATATAATGGGGTATATTAACAGTCAAATAGGTGGAACTAGCCAAACAACGACGAGTGAAAAAGTGGGTCCTCCTGGCCCAGGGGGTCCTCCTGGTCCTGAAGGCCCTCCTGGGCCGAAGGGTGATAAAGGCCCAGCGGGACCACAAGGTCCTTTTGGACCTAGGGGTGAAAAAGGTGCCACAGGACCACAAGGTCAGGTGGGGGCACAAGGACCACGGGGTTTAAGAGGCGACAAGGGCGACAAGGGCGATAAAGGTGAAAAAGGTGACCCTGGGTCTCAAGGTAGTGTTAGTGGTTCTGCTGATATTGACATGCAAAACAAGTACGATATTTTGCGATTAAAAAGCAACCCTTATCCTGTCCACGGTGATCTGACAAAGGTAATAAACTATCAAGACACGAGAAATATCTTTCTTTCAAAAAAGGAAGGCGGAAAGATGGAAGCAAGCATTGATATGAACAATAATACAATCTACAACGTAAAAGACCCAACACAGGCAGATCAAGCCACAAACAAAAAGTATGTCGATAATCAGCTTGCGAAAAAATTGGATAAAGGAGCTAAAATTGATATGAAAAATAAATCAATTATCAATCTTAATCTTCCATCAAACAAAAGAGACGCTACATGTGTCGAGTTTGTTAACTACAGACTTAGTGAAACACAAAAAGAATATCTTAAACTTGATGGCTCAAAAAGTATGTCTGGAGACTTAAATTTAAACAATAATATAATTGTTAACCTTCAAACCGATTCAAAAAATTCGAAATCCGCAGTTAATGTTGAGTTAATGGAAAATGAAATAACAACTATGAAAGATCTTGTTACTCAAAAAATTCATGAATCTCAGATTATTAACTCGGGGAAAAAAAGAGACGCCTTCAGATACTTAATGGAAGACACTGATGAATCTTCGAGTGAAAGCAATATCAAGGTTTTGGGTATCAGTGATTTTTCCGAGTCTCCACATCAAATAAATAAAAAAGCTTACTCTCTCCAACTCTTGTTTGAAAAAGGCTCACCCAACCAGTACCGGTCACGCCTCGGTTTTAACCTTTATAAACTTCCAGTCGGTTACTATACTTTGGTCGTTGAATGGTTTCCGCCGGAAATGAATGAGTTGAGTGTGGCAGTGCAAGGCACGACGATTTCAATTTCTAACAAGAAAAGCCCCAGGGGCATTAGAACCCGCCGTTGTTCTTCCCCCCCCCCGGGGAGTATAAAATATGTTACGGTCACTCAAGATAAAAGCCCTCGCCTGTGTAGCGAAAGACACGACGAGTATTTGTTTGGCCGAGCGAAAAGCAGAGGTCTGGGGCAAGTGACCACCAAAAACAAAACACGAAAAAAAAAGGGTATTACTAGACCCCGTCCTGACGGCGGAGTAAAAAAACACGAAAAAAAAAAGGGTATTACTAGACCCCGTCCTGACGGCGGGGTAAAAAAACCACAAAAAAAAAAGGGTATTACTAGACCCCGTCCTGACGGCGGGGTAAAAAACCACGGGAAAAAAATGGGTATTACTAGACCCCGTCCTGACGGCGGGGTAAAAAACCACGGGAAAAAAAAGGGTATTACTAGACCCCGTCCTGACGGCGGGGTAAAAAACCACGGGAAAAAAATGGGTATTACTAGACCCCGTCCTGACGGCGGGGTAATTATGCAACAAAAACATTCGAGAAGTACACCAAAACAGTTATCAATTTTCACAGATGGGGTAGCTCACCTCCACAATTCCTATATCTCGATCTACACGGTACAGTTAGTTTTCCATCACTTTTAACAATTGGACATCTAATTCTTTATGGTGTAAAAGAAACAATTTCAAACGTTGACCCAAGTGTCTATGACACCGCTTTTGTTATTGAGAATGGAAAAATGGTGATGGAAACAGATTTATCTTTAAACGAGCATAATTTGAGTGGTTCCGTTCATTATTTACATGGGTTTTTAAATACTAAAAATAAGAAAAATAATCAATTATATTTTATATTAAATGGTAGTTCACATGTATTAATTCCTGCAAATAGCACTTTATTAAATATAACAGTATTATCAAGAAAAATTATGGGTCCATTCCCAGCAATTACTATAACATTAATTAGTAGTGATTTTCCTCATTTACCTTTCACTTCAACAAAAGCAATTCAAAAACAAAAAATAAATATTAATTTAAAATTACCAAAGGGTATTTTTTCAGTGATGTTGTCATCTCCAAACCCTAAAAATGAAGTTTTCTTAATTTTAATTGAATATAGAACACCATAAAAAATTTTCATATATAATATACCACAATGCGAGACATTTTCGAATTCAACTATATCGACCAAACACTTTCCAAAGAAAAAATTAAAATTCTGAAAGATTTGTATGGTTTTTACCATAAGAAACATTATGGATATGAAAAGTTGCACCGCGGTTTTCGAAGAAAAAATTTTGTTTGTAATCTTTCAGCTGGCAAGTTAATTATAAGTGCCGCAGTAGCCGGAGGAATAACACTGAATCCTGTTGTCATGGCAACTTTAACTGGTGTCGGTCTTATTTTGAAAGCAGTGGCAAGCCTTAAGAAATACGATAAAAAAATAGAACGAGCAAATTTTGCCCGTATCGAATACCAGAAAATACTTGTTGAGATTCGCTTTTACCTCCGAGGCGAAGTTTTCGACGAGAAGGCCTTTCTTGATAGATTGAAAATGATAGATAATTTCGTCACTGATCTTTGTATGGAGATTCCGCTTTCTGTTCAAAGAAAGTACGATAAAAAATTCGCTCAATTGTAGATTTTTAAAGTAATTATATACGCCAAACAAAATGATTGCACTTTTTGCAACTATTTGTCATTGGTTTTTTGAACTTCTCACTCCTCCTGATATAAGACAAATACGCTTTATCACTCGTGATTGCGTTTCAAAAATAATGCCCCCAACTCGTGACAAATATGGCTACCCCATTTCCGGCCAAGATGTGGTTCCATAATAAAACAGATAAATTTACATACCATGCTTCAATGCATTAAAAACATAGCCGGTGGTCGCGGGACTTTCCCTTGGAAATGAGTCATCACATTGTCAAAGTTATGTAAATAGAATCATCTAGAACGATCTAGAAGCCTAATATAGCAATGAACCCGAGAAACATCCAGTTCAACTCTGAAACGAACATTCTTGATCTTTCGAACATGACTTCACATCTAAATCTGTTTTTCTTTCATCATTGCCGGGACTTTCCCGAATAAACTTCTACTTATTCTTTACGACTATAGAAACTAATATCATTTGGGAACAAACATGGAATGGGACGACTCTTGCGATTTGAATTTTTTTAGGCATTGAAAACCACTGATCAATATTCACAAACTTCAGGCATCTCAACGAGGAGCAGAAGGCAATGCTTCAAATGTATATCAGCTATCATAATAAAATGAAAACATTTTCTTGAAAACTTACGTTACAAAATGGAAGCCGAAGGACCGCCGACAGCAAGTGAGTACTTCAAAAACCTTCATCAAGTCTCGCAAATCCGTAAAGTTTTGGAAGTGCCTGAATATCAATCCTATTGGCAACAAGTCGTTCAAACACGAAAAACTGTGTCTGGTTTCAGTTTACCAAGAAACCGTAACTTCGGAAATTTTCAAGACTGATGTTTAATCTTCTTTGAAGCCGCGGTCATTAATGACCACCGTTGTCAAGAGACTGAATTTCCTTAGCAACCGCGGTCATTTCATGACCGCCGTTGTCAAGAGGCTGAATCTCCTTGGAAACCGCGGTCATAAAATGACCGCCGTTGTCAAGAGGCTGAATCTCCTTGGAAACCGCGGTCATTTTATGACCGCCGTTGTTAAGAGAAAAAACTCCTTGGAAACCGCGGTCATTTTATGACCGCCGTTGTCAAGAGGCTGTAACTTTCTATTTTTGTACAACTTTAGTTTGTTTATATTTTCAATAAAAGCCTTATAAAAATATGTATATTCATTGTGTCCTGTTTTTTCCTTTGCTTTTTTTGTGCGCTGGGTGGTTTAATTTAGGTCGAGCAGAAAAGTACATGCTATTAAACAAATGTATACCAATTGTATCTCACAATGGATGTCTACACAGATCAACACACGATCTCACAAGATTTCCCATCAAAAAATAATATATTAATTGATGAACCAGATTTCTCTGACAAAGAAGAATGGCCAACAGAAGAATGTTTTGAAATTGTTGAAATTTTCAAATGGAGAGATATTTCTGATGGAAAATACAGAACAAAAAACGTTACACACCGAAAAGGTAAATTTGGGGATTCAGCTATTTTAACTTTAAATTCAAAAGATAGTGATGATTTTCGTGTATGGGCCCCAAAACGTCTTGTTGAAGATCTTATATATTATCCTTATCGATTTGTTAAAAAAATGGGTGTTGAAATGTCTGATGAAGGAAATGAATATTTTGTTTATAGATTACAAAAATAAATTAATGATTATGATAATCTTCTTCAAACATATCAGTGCAAAACTTAATTAGGGTTAAATCAATTATATCGGGGACAGAAATGGTTATTTCATGTAAGATTTCTTCTTGTTTATAACAAGGGTAACAACACCCTCCCTAACAACAGTGCATATAAGCTACACACACTATAATATGTACAAACCGCTCCATTTCAGGACAGAAAGGTTGTATTAAAAGCTCATCGTGAAGCAGGTTCCAACCCAAAACCTTTCGCTCTTTCAGTTTTATGGCGAGGTAATGTTTGTAAATTATCTCACGTAACTCTGGTGGTAGGTTTTGTATTGCTTCCGTAATCTGACGCAGCCATCTTTGACTCACAAATATTTAATCGATTATAATTTTTTTTGTGTGTGTGTGTTCGGTTATGTTTCGTTTTTCTTTTTTTTTTAAACTGGGTGGTTGGTACTCTTCACAAAACACAAAAGCACACCTAGGTCAACCAATTCCTTAAAGTCGTTATATGCGCTGTGCCAGTCGTAAGTATCAGAGCAAATCTTTACTAAAGGTATATTCTCAATCGGAGGAGTGTACAACAGTTTATGTTTGATTCCTTGCTCAAAACAGGGATAACAAAGCCCTTCCCAGCGGAGCCTATATAATCTAAGCATATAATTATACGCACAAGTTGCTGCCTATTATGACAGAAAGGTTGTTTTAATAACTCATTGTGTACCTCTTTCCATTTAGCTGTTTTTCGCACAGCAGGAACGTCCTCTGCAAGTAATTGCTCTAAAGCTTGTAACGTTGCTGGATTTAGTTCTTTCAAAAGCTCTTCAATGTTTATGTTATGTGCAGACATTACAACTTGGATATAATGAGATGTGTATTTCTTTAATTTAAAATTTTGTTATGCTGGGTGGTTTTTTTTCGGTTAAGTAGTAAATCCGGTAGTTAACAAATACTTCCTGATTGTCAGAGGTTTATTTCCGAATTTTAAAGCTCCCACTATAATAATAACAAGCGAGCAAAGGGAGCTTGTTATTATTATAGGGGGAGCTTTAAAATTCGGAAATAAACCTCTGACAATCAGGTGGTATTTGTTAACTACCGGATTTACTACTCATCCTGTGCAACTCCAGAGCAAAACTGAATTAAATCTGAACCGGGAATACTCCCTGGGATCACCGTCATATGAGAGAACTTCTCTTTTAGGTATTTCTAACCTTTCGAGACCCGTAGCCACCAGACGAACAGTTTCTGACTGTTATTGACTCAAGAGGCGTTGCAGTTCTGACGAGGGCACTTGCAACTTAACGTTTTCCTTTGAAACTACTACTGAAGGTATATCAGTTTCTTTTAGCTTGCAGCCATAACAGAGCGTCCGAACATGAGTTTGACGAACACTGTCACATGACTGAAGATACCGTTCGACGGTTTCTTGAAGAGTTTGCCTTGGCAAATTAGGAAGAATTTCGGATAACCTCCCAGTACCGCTATCGTTAAAATGTTGACGTTAACAGTTTAGTATCCGTTGCACAA
Source organism: Siderastrea radians (assembly GCA_964017195.1). Lineage (NCBI taxonomy): Eukaryota > Metazoa > Cnidaria > Anthozoa > Scleractinia > Rhizangiidae > Siderastrea > Siderastrea radians. Next base: position 21,054,913 of record OZ024898.1, read on the forward strand.
TTTGGAAAGCTCATACGTTGCCCAGTATCCGTACATCGGGCCCAGTAACCGACCATGGCAATAAGTTTGTTATCCACGGAACATTTCAAAACCCAGGCGACATGTACTTATCTTTCAAGATAATTCAAGTAGTTAGGCGTTCGAATGGGAGGACGAATTGAGTTTGTAGGGTCTTAAAACCTGATACAATTGTCATGATTTTTACTGTCACCATATCGATCTCTCTTCCCATACAGATGACCATTTGCGCAGATTCAACAATATCAGCCAAAGAAACGTTGAGATAATTTTTTAAGGCTAAGCCGAAAGTCGTTTGATAGTTAGGAATAAGTAAGATTCTAGCCTAAAATGAGAGACTAACGGGATAAAGAGTGCATTTTGAACAATGATTTCGATACAGCAATTCTGCAAATTGAACAAGAACGAAAGGTCACGCAATGCAGTAGAAAACATGGAGAATAAAATATTTTCAGTCAACACAGAAATAGCACTCAGTAAGGCTGACTCGTGGCAAGTAAATGTTCTCATCTCCATTGTGAACTGATTTTCGGCTGTAAACGCCTTCAGTGTTCGGATTTATGCTTAATTTAGACATCTTCTCCTCGATCGGGGCTCAACCCAAACAGGATATTATTAGGAGAAACGCAAACTTCGCACTCGTAAGACCTACAGCAAATTTTTACAAATTCCAATAGATTTGCAATCAAAGTGCCCCACATTTAACTAAGATTTCGAAAACGGTGCAGATTCTAGCATCAGCTGAACATCCGTGAATGACGCGAAGAAGCTAAGTCTTCCACTTTGCTTGTAAACATACCCAAAGGTGTAATGTACGAACCCGAAACAGAATTTTCGCGGTGCTCGACATGCAAGAGTTTCTTTTTCCAGTGGCGGATCCAGAAAGTTCAGAAAGAAGGGGTGAAGAAATTGTGGCGAAAGCGCCCCCTTCCCCCCCCCCCCAAAATGAAAAATTCACGTTCGTGGAGATGCTGCTTACAGCATTTTGAGAGCATTCCTGACCAAAAGTTAAACCTTGGGAAGACAGACTTAAAGAGGATTTTTTAAAACGATTTGCAAAACGAAATCATAACGGCAGTGGTAGGCGAACTATTTACAGAGTCATCCCATTGCATTCATACATCCAACGAGGATAAATCTCTCGTTGGTTGCGTTTGGCAAAGTCGTTAATAATTGCATTATACTAGCGAATAAAGAGCAGTAACAGTGTAGACGGTTGGTTAAACCAAAAGCTTTCTAAAAATACAAGAAAAAGGGGGGCCGCGGCTCCCTCGGCCCTCCCCCTAAATCCGCCCCTGTTTCTCTTGGGAATTTTCAACTTTTTTGTTGGTTTTACAGAGGAAACCAAAATGATCGAAATTCGAATGATTTTGAAGTGCTCCGAATTGTCCGACGTGACACGGTTCAAATTGTCTTCACCTGCTGTTAAACGTGACTATTCTAGTTGACAAACACACGGAAAATGAGAAAAGATGGAATGTTCAACATGTCCCGAGCGTGGGACAAAGAAAAAGCTGAGTCCCCGACGGGAATCGAACAAGGAAAATGGTTTGCAAACAGTCAAAAATGTCTAGGATCTGACATCGTCTGTTGCATATGGCCCACAGCTATTTCTTACCTGTCTCACACAAATTCCCAACAAATCCCGGTGGACAGGTGCAGTAAAAACCGTTGATTTGGTCAACGCATGTCCCTTTGTTCAAACACGGGTTGCTGTCACACTCGTTGATATCTGCAAGAAAGACAACCACAGTCAGTTGAACATGTCTCACATGTGACATCATCTGTTACATATTTTAATGGATAAAAACAGCTTACCTTTAAGGCTAATTTACGCGCTGCGATTTGTTGGGCCGATTTGTCGGCCACGACAAATCGGGGAGCGAATCGGCGTGTGTGAATGGCGATCCGATGCACGCGCGACTCCAATCCGACAAGTCAGCCGATTCAGAAACTTTTGTGACTGCTTCACAGATTTTCGCGTGCCGAACCCGATTTTAAGAACGAAAACGCAACCTGCAAAAGAATTGGCGCAAAACAAATTATATCTGCGGTGTTTTACCTGAAAACAAACTAACTAGTTATCACCTACCATTTTGTTTTCCAAAACGTTTTATTAAAAAGTATTGTCTATAAAAAAAATGCATGTGCAGTGCTTGCACTGTGCATAAACCGATTCGCTTTCCGATTTATCGTGGCCAACAAATTGCAGTGTGTAAATTAGCCTTTACAAGTTACGTCCACCTCGCTCTCGCGACAATAGATGACCAAGCTTTACGTCGTCCCAGTGTCCCTAGCGCGATCGCTAGTGCCCAGTCTCAGCCGCCTACGATACTTCTCTTCCCCGTGCATTAGATTAACTGCTGTGTGTAACACATGACTGACTAATAACCGGTGACGTTCAGAGTTCAATGTAACGAATAACGCTCTGTGTTCAAGATAACTAATAACGCTACTACAATTCAATCAGAACGACAACTGTTCATACACTGGATTTTTTTAGGTAGTACATGATCTGGATACTTAGTTCTGAGGTATTTGCCCACACTCCTTCGAGGCCTTGTGCTGCGTCCGCTGTCTTCCTGTGGAGGAGGTGGTGGAGGTGGCTCAATTGAGCAATCTGCTGACGGGTCTGTTCTGCCAGGGGGGGTTCGCGTCGTCAACCTTGGGTAACCGCACTTCCTAGGGTGGCGCCTCCATCCGCCGTATCTCAGGAGGGTCGGCATTGAGTTTCCATCTGTCTGCCTCCTCCTGGTAGGGTACCTTCTTGAAATGTGCCGTCGCCCTTGTAATGGTGCTGCCATCTCTCCTTTTGGCCCCCACTTGTCTTTCCTTTCGGTACAACACCTCTAGCGGCTCACCCTCAAGGGGATGTACCTTTACTGCCGGGTTCTTGTTTCAGCAGAACTGCGTCTCCCATCTAAATGTCGGATGTTTTTACATGCTTCCTCCTGTCAGCATGTGCCTTCCATTCCATTTGTTGAGGAGTGGCTCCAACTGGCAACCTCGTGCGGAACTTGCGGCCAGGAAACATCAATTCAGCCAGGGCTAGCTTCGTGGTCTCGTGTGGCGTTGCTCAATAGCAGCGTAGAAATCTGTCTACTTCAGGAAAGACATCCTCATACTCTTCTACTAAGTTCTCTATCTCTTGTCGTTCTGCCTCCATCACTGGTAAGGACGTTTCTATTGTGTGCTTGATGTGATACTCTACGAGACCCATTTTTTCGATCGTCTGGCGGCTTAGGAGTGCAGTATTCTCTTGAACCTTCACTACGTATACGACTTCCTCAATGCTCTTCTGGTTTCGGCTTTAAGTGGCGGTGCAACAGCCAACTAAAGGCAATGCCAGTCCCAGGCCATCTCCCGAGTAACTCCTGATAACCGCTTTTGTTGACTGGAGGCGGCTTGTCTCTTTAAGACTCTCAAAGTGCTTCTCAGTGATGAAAGTGACATCCGCTTGCGTGTCCAGGTGTAGTGTGTCAGGTACAGTGTTCACTTGCAATGTCACAGTGGGTTTCGCAATTTAACCTCTGGTACTCGGTACATGCAGGTAGACCTCTTCTACTGCCTCACTTTCCTCTTCTGAACGACTCTCGCTTGGCTCCAGTTCACCCTCTAGCGCTTTGACCTGCTTACCAAAGCGGTTAGGCTTCCTGATTGGGCACATTCTAGCAAAATCACGGCGGGGCCAAACCACCCCCCAAATGGGTCATTTAGACTAATTTTGCTTCTTTTTCATATTTCTTTTCCAAACTTGGCAAAAAACCTTGGGTTGTCGCCCAATTTATTTTAAGTATGAGAATGACTTAAAAAACCAAATTGTGACGTCATAATGGCTGACGTCACAAAACGAGTTAACTGAAAATTTCAAATTTGAAATAAAAAGTTATGTCATCTGAAAGAACTTGGCAAGGGGAGTAAAATGCTGAAAACCGTATCTCGCTAAGACAAACGTATCTTGAGTTATGGCAATTTAAAGACATTTAAAGTGTCCCCCCCGGAACCATACTTTTCTTCTAAAAACAACCCTGTTGATCTATTTTGTACAGTTTTTTTCCATGCAAGCTAATAATCTGGTAAAATGGACTTCTTGTTGTTCCAAAAAATCGTATCATTTGAGATTTTAAGTTTTCGGCTTGAAAACGATAATATTAGCAAGAGCATAACTGATCACGTGACACTTAATTACGTCACAAAACTGGTTTGGGGGCTCTAGCTCTGGCAGGAAAAAAATTTTCCGAGTTTTTCTTTTTCATTTAGCTTCCGTCATTTAAGACATCTTATCTGCAACTTAAATGGTGTCGTTGACGCAACAAAACAACACTTAAATTCAAACGTATTACACAAGGGGGGGACCCTATTTTGAGACTGTGAAATTTTCAAAATCTAAAATGCCATATCTCATCCATTATTTATCACATCGACAAACGGTTTTCAGCATTCAACTCCTCTTGACGTGTTCTTTCTAAAACACCAGAAAAAATTTAGAAATTCTAAAATTTTATTTTAGAGAATAATATGACGCAACCAATTATGACGTCATAATTTGACATTTGGCATCACCATTCATGTCAAATTGTTTGGCACAAAGACCCATATGAAATTACCAAGTTTGGTAAAGAAATGATGAAAAGTAACAAAATTATTAAAAATTAACCAAAAAACGGGACATTTCATGACCCATTTGGGGGGTGGTTTGGCCCCACCGTGATGATTACTCCTGCCACACCCAGGCAATTCTTACCCCTTACGGGGCAAACATCTTGGGGTGGACGTCGTTTCCGCATCCAGTGCAGCATACCTTGGTTGTTGGTCTGCCTGTGCTATTGTTGCGCGTGCTATTCCTTATACTGTATCATCCTGGCATTACATTTTCAACATTTTCTTTTAAATCTAATTGAAGGATCATCATCAGCATTGTTATTATTATTATTATTATTATTATTATTATAATTGCTTCTGACCTGTCTCACATCGATTTCCCGAAAAGCCTGGTGGGCAGTTGCACTCAAAACCATTGACTTTGTCAACGCATGTAGCACCGTTTAGACAGGGACTGCTTTCACACTCGTCTCTAATATCTGAAACAAATTTAACGTACTTAAGTATGTTACTGTCTATCGATATCAAAAGTTGGTGAAGCATGATCGCCCGGGTGAGTATAGTGCTGAGAATGACTGTTTGTGATGACATTGACTGACGTTTCGACATCCTTCCCCTGACGTTGTCAAAACGTCACTCAATGTTATCACAAGAAGTCCTTCTCAGGACTACACTCCCACGGACGATTATTATGTACCGACTTATGATATGTCTCCTGATTTCAAATCATTTACAGTGTTCACCGATATCTTAAGTAATACCCTTAACAGAGAACGACTGATGACGCCAAAAATACTCAATACAAAACCAGTTGTTAGTTGTGTATAAATTCCGCCGCTCACATTGTACATCAGGGACAAAGCTCCATACCTTTCTCGCAATTTTTTCCCGTGAAACCTTTCTTGCAAACGCACACGTAGCTGTTTTCCGCGTACAGTGGGACACACTTGCCATCGTTCTTACATGGCCAACTGTAACATGGTGACTGCGAAGTAAAGAAAGACCATTTATTAAATTCTCAATATCGGTTATTGAATTTCTTTTCACAGCACACAGCTTATCATCGAGTAATCCTGCCTTTTACCTTAGAATTAGATGCATTGTCAAGTGCCGCGGAGTTCAAAAGTTTTCGTCGTGATGCAAAAGTTTCAGCCGTATAAAATGCCTATTGGGCTTTCTTGTTGAATTTCTTTTAGCAACGCACAGATTATGAACGAGTAATCCTGCCTTTTATCTTATGGTGAAATTAGATGCCTTGTCAAGTGCTGCAAAGTTCAAAGTATTTCGCCAGAAGAAATTTATCTTTTTTCTTCCACTAGAATGTCTAAACTCCCAATTAGAGACCATTGTGGCCACCCATCTACACCTCTTCCCACAAAAAACCTTTCTTTCTACTAGATTTTCAGTTAAACCAGAAAGTCCATCTCTCCCCCACGCCCATCGCTCAATTTTGCGACGCACTCTTGCCCGAGAGTGGAATAGTTCCTCGTACAAAATTATACTGTCAGAGCGTTACATGTAAGGGAAAGAATAACCATATGTTTTTGAAAAGAGGCAGAATTAATAATATAGGTTAATAATGTACGTAAATAATGATGTAGGTTAAAGACTGGCCCGCCTCGATTAGCGTTGCTATTTCCGTGTTGTTATTGTTTAAAAAAAAAAGGATTAAGACAGATTACAAGAAGTTTCTCTTTTAGCTTAAGGGTAGTCGAGCAGGGAAGAAATGCGTTGGCAACTTTCGCGCTCTCGCGTGTTCTTCTCACTTGAGCACATTAAGAAGGTCACAGTCCTTTGACGTCGCGTCGCTGTATCAGAACCTACATACTTCCATTACAATGAATCGATTTACGAACAACATGACGGCGCAGCCTTACGAGCCCGATAATCATGGTCACTGGTAATCTCTTAGCTACATGGAGATATATGAAGAACAAGCAATAACAACCGCACCCTGAAAACCCATGATCTAGAAGCGTTACGATGATGATACCTCCATCATACCTGATCGTAGCTGCGTTGTGAGCTTCTTACAATACCTAAACAACCAACAGTTGATCATCCTTTTAACCATATAGACCAAGAATGACAAGCAGATAGCATTTCGCAAAACGTCAGTCCTAAGAAAACCAGGCAGCCGGCCGCCTTACCACGGCGTCACAGGATGCCAACTCACAGAAATTTGTACTTAATGAGATATTGTTTTACCACAACCTTAAACCCTAAAATGCAGTTTTGTTAAGTATTTGTACCACTGGGCACGCGTTTCGTGGTCAAACCATCTGCGATCTCTCAGGGGAAGAAACATCTGCACTGTCACCATCAAGTATCTCTTCTTCTTTGTACAAGAGAATCATCGAGGCCAGAAAAAAAACAGCCCCTCGAAAGAGTCCATGACATAGTATAAACCTTCCTTGGCTGTATACCCTATGTCAAAGGAGCCTTTTTCGACTCCTGCATACAACTATTCTGAAATACCTTTTCGTATGAGCAAAACACACTGTCGTTCCAGCTAAGCGAGCTCGTGGGGTCCTCAGGATTCCCTGTGAGTGCGGCAAAGTCTGTAGCAAGGAAATAGGGAGAGGTGCACACCCGTTCATAACCCTCTGCTGTTTCTGAGAACGCCCACAAGACCAGCCACTTTCCATTTAATTTTGAACTAGGTGATGTTCATGTTGACCAAGACACACTGAAACAACCCGTTGGTTCCAAAGAACTATTTACGTTAGGTTTTCGCCCAATAACATCACAAGAATAACGGATTCCAACTCCTGTATCAAAACGTGGACCCTTTTGGCCAAGAAAAACGCAGAAGCAGAACGGTACACAAAAGAAACGCTGAGTAAAGAGCTCTAAGCCGGAATAATGAGCGCCAATCAAAGTCAGTTGTCGGAATCATCAGTTGGCATGCGATAAAGGTACCCTCCCTTCACAAAACGGACTTCTAGCCCACCAGTATCATTGTCTATCGACAGGCACTGTGATCTCTTATGTAACCAACTTGTCATCTTGCTTTGTTCTTTGCAGTTTACTTTGCTTCGCACCAAGACATGTTGACCTCTTGGACCAGTTTCGTTTCTTAATTTGTGCCCTGCGGCTCCAGCACTTGTTGTGCTGTACGGCGTCCCATTGCTCGATATGCGGCCACTCTGTCTCCATATTCTGTTAGAAACTTTACCCTTAGTAACTTCCATTGCTTGCCAGCGGTTCAAGAAATGTTCTCAGTCATCAAATTTCGAATGTCGCAAGCATTTGTTAGGAAGATTAGTGCACAAAAAAGAGCAGGTTTGTGGTTGGAGATAAATATCTGTACATTGAACATTTTTTTTGTTCTATACTTGATCAGGCTTGATTGAACGTAAAGAAATTACAGAGTGTTTTGACTAACAGCGAAAATGTTGCATATCCAGCTAATTCCAGTTATTTTCCATTCTTCTTGATTTTTCGTTGAACTTGCAGACCATTTGTAGAATTCGCGACCAACAGTGAGAGTATGTTGTTCAGTGTTCTAATCTGGACCATTTTTTCCATTCTTTGTCCTCGATAAACTTGGACAATATAGAAACCTTGACTGACAGGAAATATCCAACTTCCTTGACAATTCTAATCTTCTTCGATTAACGTGAAGCCGTTGTAAAATTCTTGACACCCAGAGGAAATGTTGTTCAGCGTTCTTGATAATTCCAGCTACGTTGTTTGATTCTTTTGCTTCCTTGAAGTTGAAGACACTGTAGTATTGTTGACTGGCAGAGGAAATGTTCTCCAGCGTTCTTGACAATTCCAGCTGTGTTGTTTGTGTCTTTTGCTTCCTTGAAGTTGAAGGGATTGTAGTATTCTTGGCTGCTTAGGGAATTGTTCTCCAGCGCTCGTGATAATTCCAGCTGCGTTGCACGGTTCTTTTGCTTCCTTGAAGTTAAAAAGGTTGTAGTATTCTTGACCGACAGAGAAAATGTTCTCCAGCGTTCTTAATATGTCCGGCTATTTTGTTGCGCTTTTTTGCTTCCTTGAAGTTGAAAGGATTGTAGTATTCTTGACTGACGAAGGAAATGTTCTCAAGCGTTCTTGGTAATTCCAGCTACGTTGTTTCATTCTTTTGTTTCCTTGAAGTTGACGGGATTGCACCATTCTTGTCTATTAGATGAAATATTCCCCAGCTTCTTGATAATTCCAGCTACGTTGTTTTATTTTTCTGCTTCCTTAAAATTAAAGAAGATAAAGAAGATCCTCGCAGTTATTAACGCAACTTATGCAGTTGCGAAAAGAAAGCCTGAAAAAATCATTTATTTCTTCATTCCGCAGTTCAAATATATGAATTTCATATATTCATAATTTCATCTTCATCTTTCCCGGGTATATTACGAACCAATTTAATGACCAGCTCCCAGTTGGCTTGTTAGCTCAATTGGTTAGAGCGCTGCACCGGTATCGCAGAGGTTAGGGTTCGAATCCCGGCAAGCCTGATTTTTTCAGGCTTTCTTTTCGCAACTGCATAAGTTGCGTTAATAACTGCGAGGATCTTCTTTACATTTATTCCTTGATAATTCCAGCTACGTTGTTTCATTCTTTTGCTTCCTGGAAGTTGAAGGGATTGTAGTATCCTTAACTGACCAGTGAAATGTTCTCCAGCATTCTTGATAATCCCAGCTGCGTTGTTTAATTATTTTGCTTCCTTGACGTTGATGAGATTGTGGTATTTTGGCTGACAAAGGAAATATTGTCCAGCGTTCCTGATACTTCCAGCTACGTGGTTCCAGTTTCTTGTTTCCTTGAAGTTGAAAAGATTGTAGTATTCTTGACTGACAAAGAAAGTGTTGTTCAGCGTTCGTGATACTTCGAGTTACGTTGTTCCAATTTTTTGCTTCCTTGAAGTTGAAAAGATTGTTAAGCATTCTTGACTGGCAAAAAAATGTTCTCCAGCGTTCTTGATAATTCCAGCTACGTTGTTTCATTCTTTTGATTCCTTGAAGTTGAGGAGATTGTAGTATTCTTGACTGACACAGGAAATGTCTTCCAGCTTCTTGATAATTCCAGCTACGTTGTTTCATTATTTTGCTTCCTTGAAGTGGAAGAGGTTGTAGTATCCTTGACTGACAGAAGAAATGTTCTCCAGCGTTCTTGATAATCCCAGCTGCGTTGTTTGATTCTTTTGCTTCCTTAGGGCTGAAGAGATTGTAGTATTGTTGACGGATAGAGGAACTGTTCTCCAGCATTCTTGATAATCCCAGCTGCGTTGTTTGATTCTTTTGCTTAATCCTTAAAGTTGAAGAGATTGTAGTATTCTTGACAGACAGAGGAAGTGTTCTCCAGCGTTCTTGATAATTCCAGCTACGTTGTTTCATTCTTTTGCTTCCTTGAAGTTGAAAAGATTGTAGTATCGTTGACTGACAGAGGAAATGTTCTCCAGCGTTCTTAGTAATTTCAGCTGCGTTGTTTGATTTTTCGCTTCGTTAGAGTTGAAAAGGTTGGGGTATTCTTGACTGACAGAGGAAATGCCAATTACGTTGTTCCAATTTTTTGCTTCCTTGAAGTTGTAAAGACTGTAGCATTCTTGACTGAAAAAAAATGTTGTCAAGCCTTCTTGATCACTCCAGCTACTTTGTTTCAATCTTTTGCTTCCTTAAAGTTGAAGAGATTGTAGCATTGTTGACTGACAGAGGAAATGTTTTCCAGCTGCGTTGTTTGATTCTTTTGCTTCCTTAAAGTAAAAAAGGTTACAGTATTCGTGACTGACAGAGGAAATGATGTCCATTGTTCTTGATACTTCCAGCTACGTTGTTCTATTTGTTTTCTTCCTTGAAGTCGAAAAGATTGTCATGTTCTTGAATGACAGAAGAAATGTTTTCCAGTTTTGTTGATAATTGCGTGGCCGCTATTCCATTCTTTTGTTTTCTTGGAGTTATAGAGATCGTAGTATTGCTGACTGACAGAGGAAACGTTCTCTAGCATTCTTGATAATCCCAGCTGCGATGTTTGATTCTTTTACTGCCTTAAAGTTAAGGAGATTGTAGTATCTTTACAGACAGAGAAAATGCTGTTCAGCGTTTCGAAATAAATCCAGCAACGTTGTTCCATTTTTTTTTTGCCTCCTTGAAGTTGAAAAGATTGTAGTATTCTTGACTGACAGAGGAAATGTTCTCCAGCGTTCTTGATAATTCGAGGTATTCTATTCCATTTTTTTTCTTCCTTGAAGTTATAGAGACTGTAGTATTGTTGAGTGACAGAGGAAATGTTCTCCTGCGTTCTTGATAATTCCAGCTATATTGTTTCATTCTTTTGCTTCCTTGAAGTTGAAAAGATTGTAGTATCCTTGACTGACAGAGGAAATGTTCTCCAGCGTTCTTGGTAATTCCAGCTGCGCTGTTTGATTCCTTCGCTTCCTTTAAGTTGAAAAGGTTGCAGTGTTCTTGTCTGATAGTAGAAATGTTCAGCGTTCATGATACTTCCAGTTATGTTGTTCCAATTTTTTGCTTCCTTGAAGTTGAAAAGATTGTAGCATTCCTGATAGAAAGAAAAAATGTTGTCAAGCGTTCTTGATATTTCCAGCTATGATTTTTCATTCTTTTGCTTCCTTGAAGTTTAGTAGTTTGTAGTATTCTTGACTGACAGAGGAAATGTTCTCCAGCGTTCTTGATGATTCCAGCTACGTATTTCCAGGTTTTTGCTTTCTTGAAGTTGAATGGAATATCAGTCATTTTGTTCCATTCTTCCTCTTTGTTGAACTTGTAGACATTGTAGAATTCCTGGCTAAAAGAGGAAATATTGTCCAGTGTTGTTGATAATTTCAGCCATTGTGTTCTGTTCTTATTCTTCGTTGAACTTGAAGACGTTGTAGAATTCTTCAGTCACCAAGAAAATGAAACTTCAGCCATTTTGTTCCATTCTTGTTAGCTCTTGGTTGAACTTAAAGACTATGGAGGGTTCGGACCAACAGAGAAAATGTTGCTTTGTCTTCTTGTTAATTCAGGTAGTTTTGTTTCACAGTCTTAGTTAAACTTGAAGACGTTGTGGGCGGTTTGACTAACAGTCAAAATGTTGTTCAACCTTCTCTATAACGTGAGTCATTTTTCTATTCTTGTTAATTCTTGGTTGAACTTGAAGACACTGCAATTTTCGTGACGGGAAAATGTTGGCTATCCAGCTATTTTCAGTTATTTTGTTCCATTGCTCTTAAGTTTTCGTTAAACTTGAACACATTTGTAGTATTTGGGATTGTTTTCCAAGGTACTTGGTAATTTATGCCATCTTGCTCCACTCGTCTTTTTAATTAATCTTGGTCCATGTGTAACCCTTGACTGACAGAGAAAATGCCCAACTTCCTTGATAATTCTAGCCATTTTGTTCCATTCGTTTTAGTTGAAATTGAAGACGTTGCAGAATTCTTGACTTATGGACGAAATAATTTCAAGCGTTGACGTCTTGATAATTTCCGCCATTTTGTTCTTTTCGTCTTGGCTGAAATTGAAGACGTTGCAGAATTCTTGACTTATAGACGAAATATTGTCGAGCGTTGACTTCTTGATAATTTCAGTCGTTTTGTTTTATTCGTCTTAGTTGAAATTAAAGACGCTGTAGAATTCTTGACTGACAGACGACATTGTCGAGCGTCTTTGATAATTCCAGCCATTTTGTTCTATTCCGGCTTGCTTGAAATTGAAGACGTCGACGAATTCTTGACTTACAGACGAAATATTGTCGAGCGTTCTTGAGAATTTCAGCCATTTTGGTCTATTCGTCTCGGTTAAAATTGAAGATGTTGTAGAACTCTTGACTTGCAGACGAAATATTGTCGGGTGTTCTTGATAATTTTCAGCCATTTTGTTCTATCCTTATTTTTCGTTTCGACACTGTAGAATCTCCAGTGACGAAGGAAATGTTGGATTTCAGTCATTTTGTCCCATTCTTCTTCCCTCTTGACTGATCGTCCAAATGTGTGGTTCAACGTTCTCTACAACACAAGTTGTTTTTTCCATTCTCGTTCAGAGTCTTTTTGACAGCGAAAATTTTGGATATTTAGCGTGTTTCGTCTATTCTCTTGATTCTTTCTTGAACTTCAAGGCCATGTAGAATTTGCGACTGCTTGGTAATTTGAGCCAATTTGTTCCATTCTTCTCCTGTGCTAAACTTGAGGACACGGTAGAATTATTCTTGTGGGATTTAAATTCCAGCCATTTAGTTCTATCCTTCTTCCTCGTTGATCTTAAAGAAATTGCAAAATTCTTGAACAACAGAGGAAAGATTGCTCGGTGTTTTTGACAATTTATGTATTTTTTCCTATTTTTCTTCGATGAATATGAAGTTGTGGAATTCTTGGCCCGTTGAATTAGTGTTGTCCGGCAGAGTTTTTGACTGAAAGCGAAAATGTTGGACACTAGTGGTTCTCGACAACTCCGGTTATTTTGTTTATGATTCTTCCTGCCCCTTGAACTTGAAAACATTGTAGGAGTCTTTCTCCCCGTTGTGCAAGTTTTTTTTTTGTTTGATGGTACATTCGCCTTCGCTGAACTGGAAAACATTGCGGGCCTAGAACTCTTACCTGAGAGAATAAAGGTTATCCAGCGCTCTTGAAAATTTCAGTCATTTTTTCCACGTCTTCCTCGTTGAACTTGAATTGAAGACGTTGTAGTTTTCTTGATTGGCTACGAGGAAACGCTGTTCAGTGTTCTTGACACTTTCAGCCATGTCGTTCCACTTGCCCCCTTTTTTGAGTTAGAAGACATTGTAGAATTCTTGTCTTACAGAGGAAATGTCGTCTAGTGTGATCTTGATATATTCAGTTAATATTTTGTTCCATTCGTTTTTGTTGAAATTGAAGACCTTGAAGAATTGTTTACTCAGACACCAAATGATTTTCAGCGTTTTTGATAATTCCAGTCAAGGCGTTACATTCTTTATCATCGGTAAAGTTGAAGATATTTTAGAGCTCTTGACTGAAGGGGACTGTTGTCCAGCGTTTTTGATAATTCCAGCCATGTTGTCCCACTCTTCTTATTCCTTGAACTGGGATTCTTGGCTGCCGAGGAAATGCCGCGGAAATGTTGTCCAGTGTTCCTCATAATTCCAGCCATGTTTTTGCTTTCCAGCGTTCTCGATAATTTAAGACGTTCTTCTTCTTCTTTGCCATTGCCATTGTCAGTTTGTTCCACTCGTTTTTCTCGTAGAACTTTAAAAACGATACGGATGGGAAAGGCGTCAAGGCAGATGCCAAGTAGGCATAAGTTGAGGTGTTAAAACAGCTACCACGCCATAATTTTTCTAAGTCCATTCCATATACTTCCACTATCTGCCGAGTTGACATCGACGAGTGGCGAGGAAGGGTGAACCTCAAGACACCTTGAAATAGGTGATTGGAGATGAGAAAGGAAGAATTTCTTCATTCATAATTAGTTGAAAGACCGGCGCCCAAAACTAAAGGAGTGGTGTGCTCGAAAAGAGGAGAGTTAACCGATAGACAAAAGCAAACGAGACACCTCCTCATATTAAGAAGGATAATCCGGCTTAGACTGGTAATCTTCTCCAGGGTGAAACGGCAGTTGTTACAATCTTAACAACATCCCACGCTTATTATTTATACTGTTGATATTCTTTTGCGGGATTTTAAATTTGATGAACATGCAAAAAATGTCAAGATTTTCTGATAAGACTTTGTTTCGAGATTCGTTTGATTTGAAGTAGTCCTTTTCTTGATTAAAAATCAGTGGAAGCGCACCTTAATTTTAAATTTTGTAAAATACTGACAGAACAACCCTTTCTTCGAATAGTTTAAGAATTGTCATCTTGTTATGTTTCATGAAGTGGACTTCTTCCTCTATAAACTCGACCATTTAGAGATTACCCCGCTTCAAGAGCCGGTGAAGCGCAAGCCATTGAGTGTTGATTTTTCTGTTGGTTCCTCTGCTTTATTGCTTTGCCGTGACTCGGCTTAGCAGCTTAGTTTGCTGAATTTTCAAGCTCATTCAAAATGATCCTGGAAATCCCCCAAAATATACGAGTTTGCGTTTTGGTTTGCTTTTATTAGTTTGCTTCTAGTTTACTGTCTTCTTAGTTTCACGTCAGTGCATCGCTCGCTTCTCTTGACAACACAGTTCGAGGTGGCCCACATAAGCTTAGAGGGATCCTGAAAAGCACAAGTAAAAGCATCACATTCTGTTAAAAAACTCTATTACCTGGCAATTGAATTTCGCCTTTGTTTTCACGCGACAAAAAACAAAATATATCGCACTAATCGCAAGGAGAATTTTTTATATCCCCCCCCCCCCAAAAAAGACCCACCTCGTTAAAACTAATGCCTGTTTTGCACTACGTAGGCGAGGTTTCCAAGACAATTTCTTGCGTTAGTTAACTACTGCTCACAAACGGTGACTGCAAACGGAAAACGACGATACTACATTGAGAGCATGCGTGTCATCGGTGAGGTCGGACGTGTCCTTTGAGGTGAGCGAATCCGTCCTCAATTTTTTTGTCTCTAGATAGAAAATTTTTCCTCTGGTAACGACGAACTCTTATTCCTATCAACTCTATTACATGGCTTCATGACGAAAACAGCGAAAAAAACAAGAGAGGCGCCCGAGGATCGACAGAAGAAGAAAGTAGCGTCGCTAATAAGCCGAACATGGCGGAACTCGTGGACGAGAGCGGAGTTGACAACGAGGAAGAGTCTACTGTCCCTTCCGAAGAATCTGAAGAAACAGAAGCAAGCCTTCTAGAAATCAAACATCTCCTCTTAGGTAACCTGCGATCAGGCTCTATTTTCGTTTCGCTCGGTGAAACGTTCAGGCGGGAAGGGCGAAACGAAAAATAGAGCCTGATACAATCCTTCTACGGAACGTCTACCGCCCACTTTTTTGATTGATTGACATTCAACAAAACAGCGAATCAAAATTTGTTCTGCTTGCACGATCCTCGGTATGCAAATTTCCCATAACGGCATTCGCAGAAAGTCCCCAAATGCCGGCAAAAATAAGAAAATCACATGCTACGATAAATCTTGGCACTAGCGCTCAAATTTACAACTTGAAGGTACGCGCTCTGGTATTTTACATAGTTGCTCTGTCTGAGCTGAAACTGAATGAAAATTCAGAACACGACGAGGCTGTCATGTACCAAAATATGCTGCATGTTTGAATCCTTTCTCTTTTCAGGTGGTATCCAGAAATATTCTCAACGCATTTGTCACCGATTTTCTGCGTAAAATACCTTGGGAAATTAAGAGAAATGCCTTCAGTTTCACTCTTTAGAATAAAGATATCAATAAAACCGTTTATAAACAAACGACTGTGTTGTAATTTAATTTAGTTCCAGAAGCGATAAATATTTGAGATTACCAGCGAGTTTCATCGCTAAACAGCAGCGAATTTTAAAACGAAGAACATTTGTTATAAACCTAGTCAGATCCTTTGATATCAATGTCAGAGATCAATAAAACGACATTAGTAACACTGAATGAATACACTGAAAGTCTTTATTACTTAGGTAAAAATAAATACAGCCGTCTCGCTGAGTGCGGCTCTCGCTAAACATCAGTTTACTTATAAGTTTACCGAATTATCGGTTGACTTGTTGACCACTCTTGGCGAAAGATACTAGTCCCTCTGCTGTTCATTTTGTTTCGTAAAACGCGGAAACAGCCACTACTCTGCTTATATTTTCAATACTAGCTGAAAGCCTTCAAATGAAAATTTCGAGACACGATGCGATGAAATGGGATACGTACTTCACTGTTGCTGTACTTCTCTGCTCCGAGTGAGAGAGAGCTTGCTTCAAACCGGACGCCATTCGCAGGAGAGAAAGAAATGATGGCAATTCTCCTAGAACGACGAAAATATCTTTGAGCGACAGATTTGACGTTTACCTCGGCAGACTTGTTCCTTGGCGATGGCGGTCGGATCGAAAATTGCGAGCCAGTCTCGTAGAGTCTCGTAGTCAATTTACTTCCGTTGACAGCTCTATTGTTTAAGGGCCAATCAGATTGCGAGATCACGCGGCGAAAATTTGGCCGCCGTGCACGAACTCTTGTGAGAGATTGTATCAGGCCCTATTTTAGCGAGCGATCCACGTAAGAGTATATGAGAGCGATGCTAAAATTCGGCCTGATCGCAGGTTACCTCTTAGGAGTCCAGAAAACTCTTCATACGATGCAGTCCGAAAACAGAAAGATGTCTGAGGAGCGTAAGAGCGGCTATCCATAATTTTCACCTAGGACCATGCAAGATAGAAAAATCAAAAATTGCCAAACTTTGTCACAATAAAGGTCTTCCCAAACCATTTATAAAAATATATGTTTCAGTTTATTTCGGTAGATATTTTACCGTTACGACGGCTTTATCATTCCGATGGCTCGGGCGCTAGTAAAAACGACTTGAAAGTGTCACTTAAATCAACCGCTCGTCTTGAATTGTGAAGACAGAAATATCAATATCAAAGCCATGTAGTATAAGTAGGATATTTCGTTGTCATGTTTGCTTTGTCAAATTTGAAATCGATGGAAACCAGAATTTTTAACAGATTTTTAAAATTTAACCGTTTCGAGCGGCATAGTCGCACGCGAAAAAATGGCGAAATTCAGGACCAAAAAAAGCACTCTGGTATATGTCTTTCGCTGCTGAGACTACACTTGTTGGAATAAGCAATATTTCCTCTACGATTTGATGAAAAAAATTTTTTGGGTAAATGAAATGGTAAATTTTGGGAGCGCTTTATCTACACCCTTTTTTGCAAGCGAAGACGACCTTTTGACCTTGACAAGCGGGGAAGTAATGACCAGCGTTTTCAAATAACACGCCTAATTCCATTTTTTTAAGAAAAGTTTCACAATGTTTGGTACTTACTAATTAACAGAACCTCAAATAAAGTCATCAGCCGAAAACAGGACAGGTTTTCGCTCGCAAATACGTTTTTTTGGCAAAGGCAAACTTCGGTTGTTGGTGATTAACATCGGCAAATTTGCATAAATTTGAAACATTTTTCTTTCACAACAAAGTCGGTTTTCTGCCTTCAGTTTTTTTCCAAAACAATGGTAAAGAAGACCAATAAAGTGTGACCCAACTATTTATAAAGAAAATCTTACCTTAATGACTCTTTTCTGATGAAGAAACGTCGAGATTTCTTCTGGCCGCGCGAGACAACCGTCGAACATTTTTGGGTGGTCGCGAAAACGTTGCTGTCACGCAATATACACACTGGTCTTAAATTACAAACCAGAGAGGTCCCATCCTGGCTTTTACCGTGTTATTTTGGAGCCACACATACGATCCTCAGTTTAAAAGTGTGGGCAGTTCACAGAAAGACAAGGCAGCAGAAAAGGCTCAGATGCTATTGAAAGTATTCAACAACTTGCAAAGTATAGAGCTGGAGAGGGGAGGGGATGAGGGGAAGGGCATAAAAAGCGACGGGATTGTTCATCGGACATGTTAAAAGGACCTCATAAGATAAAATGCCTGGATTTAATTTTTTTTATTGCTAGCCTGCGGCAGAATCTGTCCGATGTTTTTTCCTGCTCTTGTCTCCTGGAATGCTGTCTGGCTACAATCTCTGGGCATGACGTGTTTTTTGTTTGTTTGTGTTTGTGTTTTTTTTTTTTGGTTGCCACTTTTTCTAAATAGAAGTGCCTGTGATAAACTTAATGCTGATGGTTTTACTTTTAACCTTTCTAAGCAGAAAAAAATATCATTCATAGGGGTATGCTGGGCACCCCTTGCCCTAAAAACATTTCTTGATAAACAAACGTAGATATTCCGGTCGACCCTAGGTAATGAAAAACTATCTTGCGGGTGTGCTTTGATGGCTTTCACGATACTGCCGACGACTACATATATGTAAACGGCTGCTATATAAATAGTCAGCCAAGAACTGACTGGCGTATGGTTTGAAAGTGCCCTTTCTATGAACAAGCAAGTGAACTAACTGTACAAAACAGCTTTCTGTCATCTACGTAATCTAGTTACTGCCAGAAAGTTCCTGTCAAACAAAAACTGCGAAATACTAACACACACCTTTGCAACTTCTCGGATCGATTACTGTAATTCTCTACTATCTGGCCTACCACATAATTTGCTGCAAATTGGACCTAAATATATAACGGACACTTCACTTGGACAGCTGCAGTTTTTCTTGTAGGATCTCCAGCGGATTTCAAACCTTTCCCGGTGTCGCGGGCATATTGTTAAACCCAAACGAACTTCATTGAATTAAAAAATTCTTTTAAAAATTAGAAAAAAAAACAGTTCCGAGTATCGTCGAACGTCAGAATCTGTGCCAAGGTACACTGAGTTTTCCTGTCTTCATTTAGGTCAAAAGGAATATATCCCATGGAAGTATTCACCCACCCTAGCTGCCAAATATGTCTCATTGTAACAGGCGGGTATCTTAACAGAATTTTTAATTTGGGCAGTGCATAACTTCGTTTACCCCTCAATTATCTATGGATGTACCCCAAGATGGAGAGAGGGGTGTTGCGCCCCAGGTGATAACAAATGTGGATACCATGAGTAATTTCATTATTTCGCTTCAGTAATACCGGCAAGATTTTCGTGCAACGTGTTGCGCAACAAGGATGCGTTACACGTTGAGAGTGTTCTCACCTATACACGCAACAAATCTTTATTTTTTGAAAAGTAGAAGCAACTAACTTTCTGCAACCTGAACACGCCACGGGGAGGTGATAATAAGCGCAACATCGTTGCGCGAATAGTTGCACGAATGTTTTCCGTGTTATTTGGCCTTTAGGCAAGATTTTACAACTCCTGGTGGCGGCATGTACATTTGTATCCAAGCTAAAGACCGAGCGCAAAACATTACATATTTCTTGGTGCATCATACGAACGCGCGGGACGTGTGTAGCTCGCGCGGGAAAATCCACGCTTTCGGCAATTCGCGCCAAGCGAGTTAACCTTTTTCGGAAGATTCGTGCCCCCGCGAGTTTTCTTCTTCTTGTCTTTTCTTTTCTTATTTTGAGGCAGAGAAAGAGAGCGAACAGCAGAAAGTATTTTGCAGTCTACAGCAATAAGTACCCAAATTTTTCAACAGTACAGTTACCTGCTCTTGCCAACAAAAGCTTTGCTTCTGAATCTAGTGAGGCATCCGACACCTTGTAACTTCTCAGATGTCCTTTGATGTTTTTACTGCATTCCCCGATTTTATTATATGGCTAGAGCTTGTAAATATATAACGCGCGCTGTGATTGGCCAATACTCGGTGCCAGATTTTCCCGTGATGCCCACGGGCATTATGAGCGATGTTAATGCCCGGCTAGTAAAGTGGAAATATAGAAATTTGAAAAAGTACATTTGATTCAAATAGTTGGAATGATTTGAAGCTAAATGAAAAGAGAGTTTCTTTGAAAGTTTTTACTTTTTCTTGTGCGGTATCCCAGGGGGGGGAGTACTTCCCGAAGATTTGGGTGGCGGTGTGCAGTGCGCTTCTGGAAACCCTTACCTTAGTTCAGACCAAGATATGTGATTTTCCCTACTCTATTTCAGACCTGACTTAAAATTTGATACCCTATTTCAGACGAGACCCTAACCCTATTTCGTTTGCGTAAATTCCCAATGTTAATCAAAACTCAGTTCTTTGGAGAAGAAAATTAATAAAAAGATAGCTCCTTGTAAGAACCTTACCAGATCCCATATCAGACTGCACAAACCTCACGCTATTTCAGACCAAAATGGTCAAAATCTATTCCCTATTTCAGACCATAAAAGCTCAAAAACCATACCCTTTGGCGCCGCACATACCAATATAGCTTAGATAAGGGAGTACCCCCCCGGGCACAAACCTCACCCTATTTCAGACCAAAATGGTCAACATCTATGTCCTATTTCAGACCAAAAAGGCTCAAAAACCATACCCTTTGGCGTCGCACATACCTATATAGCTTATGTAAGGGAGTACCCCCCTCCCCCGGGTGCGCTATAAATTTCTTGTGTGGAATAAAACTGCTGAGTTTTGTATGCTTTCCGGTAAACTGTTTCATTCATCCCAATCCGCCACGGCTCACTTTTCAAGTAATAAAGTGTTAGGCATAGCCATATAATAAACTTCTCATTACAGGGTCGTAACGAGGTATGTGGGATCAGGGATCAAAGGGGTGGGATCGGGGATCAGAAGGGTGGGATCTAGGACCACAGCCCTGGGATCAGGAATCACAGACCATGGGATCGGGATCAGCAGTTTCTTATAGGGATCAGGATCAGGTTGTACCCCATTTGTGGGATCAGGGACGAAAATTGGTCACGGTTTTGGAATCAAGGAACAGAAATTTGCGTACAAAAATGGGATCAGCGATGAAAAACATACCTCGTTACCACCCTGTTATTATCTCTCGCTAGCTCGGGATCTTACTGGGGGAATATTGCCCTCAGTCGTTCTTGTACGACCTCGGGCAATATTCTCCCAGTATGGCCCTCGCGCTCATAATAAGAAGTAAGTAACATACTGGACATTCGCTGGGTTGTCTGAACTAACCCCACAACTTCCTCCAACTATTTCCGAATACCCACACAAAGCCATGGTAGTTTATGAGGTTTGACAGATCGGTGGCGTTCCAAACAGTTCAATTCACGTGCAAGATTTGTGTCGGGATTTTTTGACACGAGGCATGTTTGTTACATCATGATTGTGGAAGTATTTCGCAACTTCAGGTATAATGACCGGTAACTTTATTTGGCTCTTATTTTTCTTTGGTTAAGAACTTTGGGATAATTTTACATTCTACAGTACTAATGCTATAAAGACTGATTTGAATTTTAAAAGAATTCATTGCGCTAGCAGCAAAGTTTTAGACATCTCTTTTGTTTCTCGTCCATTATTGGCTGCTGACAGCTGTTTGGCATTTGCCTGGCTATGTGGTTTTGTAATCTAAGACCACCGTGTATTGCGTGACAGTATATCCATCACTTACCCAAAAATGTTCGACGGTTGTCATCAGTTGTCATGGGCGGCTAGTAGAAATCTCGTCATTTCTTCACAGAAAATGGTTATTAAGGTACGATTTGCTACATAGATAGTTAGGTAATGCTTTACTGGTTTTCGTTAGTATTTTTACTTTAGAAACAAGGAAGGTAAAACGAGTTTCTTGTGAAAAACAAATGTTTCAAATTTATGCAAATTTGCCGATGTTAATCACTAACAACCAAAGTTACCCTTGGCCAAAAAAACGTATTTGCTAATGAAAACATGTCCTGTTTTCGGCTGATGACTTTATTTGAGGTTCTATTAATTAGTAAGTACCAAACATTGTGAAAATTTTCTTTAAAAAAATGGAATTAGCGCGTGTTATTTGAAAACGCTGGTCATTACTTCCTTGCCTGTCAAGGTCAAAAGGTCGTGCTCGCCTGGAAAATAGGGTGTAGATAAAGCGCTCCCAAAAATTACCATTTCATTTACCCAAATTTTTTTTCCATCAAATCGTAGAGGAAAGATTGCTTATTCCAACAAGTGTAGTCTCAGCAGCGAAAGCCATATACCAGAGGGTTTTTTTTGGTCCTGAATTTTGCCATTTTTTAGCGTGCAACTATGCCGCTCGAAACGGTTAAATTTTAAAAATCTGTTAAAAATTCTGGTCTCCATCGAATTCAAATTTGACAAAGCAAACATGACAAGGGAATATCCTACTTATACTACATGGCTTTGATATTGATATTTCTGTCTTCATAATTCAAGACGAGCGGTTGATTTAAGTGACACTTTCAAGTCGTTTTTACTCGCTCCCGAGCCATCGGAATGATAAAGTCGTCGTAACGGTAAAATATCTACCGAAATAAACTGAAACTTATATTTTTATAAATGGTTTGGGAAGACCTTTATTGTGACAAAGTTTAGCAATTTTCGATTTTTCTATCTTGTATGGTCCTAGGTGAAAGTTACAGATAACCGCTCTTAAGGAGCTGAGAGCCTCGTTCGATAGTCAAGGCAGACAAATTTCTCAGCTAAAACAATCGCTAGCAAAAGCTAACAAAGCTAACGAGGAGCTACAAGAGCAACTAAAGAAGCAAAACAAGAAAATTCTGGATCAGGAATCTCAAATCTCCGAAATTTTATACCAGAACGACGAAATCGAACAATATACTCGGAAAAACTCTATTGAAATCCATGGAATCCCAGAGGAACTGTATACATCTACAAACAAAGTTGTCACAAAGCTTGCCCAAAAGTTAAATGTGCCGATTTCAACAGAAGATATCGACATTTCACATAAACTCTACAATGGCAAGGATAAACCTAAGAGCATAATAGTCAAATTAATAAGTCCCCAAAAGAAGACAGAACTGTACAAGAAACGAGTCCAGCTTAAAAATGTGAAGGTTTCCGACCTATTTCCGAACAGTTCCGCAGCTGCGATCACACAGTCTGAACGCCTTTTTATTAATGAGAACTTAACACGATATCGTAAACACCTGATGAAGAAAGCAAACCAACGGCGGAAAGACGAGATGCTCCATAGCGTTTGGTCTATGACGGGAAGATTTTTGTCAAAACCTCGCCGGATGGCGTTCCCATGAGAATCTTCTCAGAGGAGGACCTTGAAAACTTATAATCCACTTAAGCTTAAGCTGCTAGACAACAAACTGCATCAGGTATTTCTTTATTCAATTATCACGCATAAGCTGAGGACGGATTGAACACTAACAACTAAACGCCTATGAACACCATGCAAGTGGTCGATTTATGTGTAATATTGTGTCTCGTTTGTGTTACTGTGTTATGTAGTTCATTAGGTTATCCGTTATACCCTTTCTTAGTTCAAAGTTTTGCAGATAGTCGGTTAATTAACAATTACTTTTATAGCCCGTTTTTTCTATTCATTTTTACGTTCCACTATGACAGATCAAAGTAAACGCTGTATCATGTCCTTAAACGTTCGGGGTTTGAGAAATCGAGTAAAAAGAAGTAGTATTTTCAGTTTTTTAAGAGATCAAAATTGTCAATTCTATTTTCTTTAAGAAATTTATTCAGAACAAAAAGATGAAAATGTGTGGAGAAATGAATAGGAAGGTGATATTTTCTTTTCACACGGTTCAACACATAGTCGAGGTGTATGTATTTTACCACTTCCCGTTGCATACTCTATCCACTCCTGAATTTCGTCCTCGTACACTTCGGGATATTGCCAGATTATACTCGTGGTGAATAACATGTCGTGTGCTATTTTCAGGTCAGAAAATCAAGAATTATTACTTCACACTTCGGTTTAGCTCATTCACAAGTTTAAACGCAAGCTTACCATCCGCCGCATAGGATAATCCACCGAGCGGGTATTTAATTCTGAAGAAATGTCGAAATTTCTTTACAAATATCTGCCAAACGTGAAGTATTCTTGCAACATCAACGACTCTAAAGCCTCTTATTAGTCAATATATGAACTGCCAGCGCAAATTTACGGGATAATTTGGCGCCATCCTGATTCCTTCGAGCTCAATTTAATTGGGGTAACTCATCACACACTTCCCATATAAGGTATGATTGACGGAAGCGTATTGCAAAGTGCTCAGAGGTGTTTTGAAAAGAAAAGTCGCGTAGTAGTGAAAATGGTGGTAATTAACCCTTCATTTAGACATACTATTGAAAATTGTAACAAAGACCGGAATGGAAGAATTGTGTCAATTGACTTACGAACCGATACCGCCAGCATTTCTCTGTGCAATATTTATGCTCCTAACGACTTACAACAACAGCTAGGTTTTTTTGCACAATTTGAATACATTTTTGGTATCCAATAAGGACACTGGAAGTCTCATTATAGGTGGTGACTGGAACGTTACCCTGGAAGCGGTAGATAAAAAAGGTGGTGTCCCATGGAAACCTACTATTTATCGGGATAAAGTTGTCACAATGATGGAAGAATTTTCGCTATTCCATGTCTTCAGAAAACAAAATACGACTAAAAAGAGCTTAACCTATGTGTCTAAAGCACTAAAACTTTCATCACGAATTGACTATTTCCTAGTGGCTCAACTCCTTACAAATCAGGTTTCCCAGTCAGATACAATAGTCTCCATCGCTCCTGATCATAAGGCAGTTAAACTCCAATTAACTATCCCACAAGGAAAAAGAGGTCCCGGTCTATGGAAATTTAACAATTCACTTCTAGAAGATGAGGATTACATAGAACTAATCAAGGCGAATTTTCCTGTCATACGCGAGAAATACCTTGGAATCGGAGACGAAAGACTAAAATGGAAGCTTCTCAAAATGGAAATAAGAGATATTACAATCTCCTTCTCAAAAAACAAAGCCAAATTACTCCGTAAAAGGGAACAAGAGATCCAAACTCGACTAGAAATCATAGACAGCTCTATCTCCTGCGCTGCGCATACAGACTGTACAGACGAAAACGAGAAGGAATATGCTAATTTAAAATGTGAACTCGACCTTATTTATGAAAGAAAAGGGCAAGGTTCTATTCTACGCTCCAAAACAAGGTGGGTTGAACAAGGTGAAAAACCGACGAAGTACTTCTTTCATTTAGAGAGGAGGAATTATAATCTTAAGAAAATCAAGAAATTAGAACGATCGCAGGGTGAATTTTTGACCAAAGAAGATGACATACTCAAAGAAATTGAATCTTTTTATACCAAATTGTACGCCTCTGTCCTCCTAGACGATAATGATCTGTTCGATAGTTTTGTCCAAGACTTGGATATCCCTAAGCTTGACGACACGCAGAGAGATGAGTTAGAGGGTAAAATTTAACCCTCAAAGAATGTAGGGACATATTTCGGACTTTCAGCAGTGGGAAATCTCCAGGAGATGATGGCTTCACGTGGGAGTTTTATAACTACTTCTTTGATTTGTTAGGACAGGACCTGGTAAATTGCTTCAACTATGCATATAAAAAAGGTGAAATGTCAGTCTCCCAGCGGAGGGGTGTTATAACCCTCGTTCCAAAAGAGGACTCAAACCCCCTCTCGCTGTCCAATTGGCGGCCGATTACACTATTAAATCTGGATTATAAAATCGCATCCAAAGTCATTGCGAAGAGAATGGAGAAAGTCCTGAGAGTTTTAATTAATCCAGATCAAACAGGCTTTGTAAAGGGCAGGTACATGGGGCAAAACATAAGACTAATCAATGACATTTTAGAGCAAACCAAACTCCAGAGCATACCAGGGATACTTTTGCAACTTGACTTTTGTAAAGCTTTTGACACTATCGAATGGAGTTTCATTCATAAGGTCATTGCCCTTTTAAACTTTGGTGGCAGTATACAGCGTTGGATTTCGACCTTTTACTCAAATTCTGAGAGTGCAGTTTTAAACAACGGATTTTGTACTAACTATTTTAAATTATCAAGGGGGGTGCGACAAGGATGCCCACTGTCCCCTTATTTGTTTATTGTAGCAGTTGAAATTCTAGCATGCAAGATAAGACAAGACCCCGAAATAAAAGGAATAAGTATTTTCCACAAAGAATCTAAACTAAGCCAGTTCGCCGACGACACAACCCTGCTTTGTAGAGACTGTAACTCGGTAAATAGAGCTATTACAGTCATGGATACTTTCGGAGGTGTATCTGGCCTCAAACTGAATCCATCAAAAACGAAAGCGCTTTGGCTTGGATCTTTGAGAAATTGCAAGGATGACCCCTTCAATTTTAAATGGCCCAAAGAACCAATCAGAATACTAGGTACATTTGTATCCTATGATGAAAAACAAAACGAGGAAAAGAATTTTGGACAAAAAATGCAAAAACTAGACACTATCCTTGACATATGGAACGCCTGAGGAACCTCACACTTTTTGGTAGATGTCTTATAACCAAAAGCCTTGGTATCTCACAGCTGGTTCATTCTATTTCCACCCTTGTTATTACAAAAGATTGCGCTCAGGTGGTCAATTCTAGCATTTTCACTAGATTATAAAAAAGGAGGCCTGCGCGCTCCAAGCATTGAGACAATGACTATGTCATTAAAACTTGCTTGGATATCTAGATTCTTGGATTGTGAGGGAACGCATGCTGAATCATGGAAGGTTATTCCCAACCACTTCCTTGATAAATATGGCGGTATAAACTTTCTGCTGCGGTGCAATTATGATGATAAGTTTCTTGAACGGATTAACTTGCCTCACTTCTACAAATTGATATTACAATACTTTTTAGAACTAAAAATTTCCTTTAACACCCAGTTCTGTCGATATGTTTTATTTAACAATAAGGAGATTTTAATAGGTGGCCAATCTTTCTTCTATAGAAATTGGTTTAATAAAAACGTCTTTCTTATACAGGACCTTTTGCGCGAAGATGGGAAGCTGCTCTCCTACCCGGAGTTTACACGAAAATATAAAATACGATGTAATTTTTTAATTTACATGCAAGTTGTTTCAGCAATTCCCAAGTGCATTATTGAGCTGGCGCAAAAGAGTCATATCGACAAAGTAAATTTTCTTTGCTCAAATTTATTTCAGCTCGCGCCGGATGTCTCCTTAGACCTGTTCAAAATGAAAAATAAAGACTATTATTGGCTTCTGATCGACAATGAAAAGCATGAAATAAAGGCAAGCTCAAAGTGGAAAAGAGACTTGCAAATAGACGAAACAATCCTAGAAACCTCCTTTACGCGTGTGAAAAGCATTTGTAGTGACAATAAGCTTAAGGAATTTTACTTTAAGCTTCTGCACAGAACTGTAGTCACAAAAAAAGAATTGTTCATTTATGGTATAGAGGACAACTCGCTGTGTTCATACTGTGGACAAAACGTTTCAATAATTCACACCTTTTTGAAGTGTCACTGGACACAATTGTTCTTCCTTGAAGTAATCAAATGGTTCAGTGTTGAAAATGTCACCTCTTTCTCGTTATCTCCAAGCGAATTAATCTTTGGAATAAAAACCGGTAGCAAAAAGCAAAATACATTTAAAATAAATAAAAAACTGAACTTCACAATTTTGTTCGCTAAATACTACCTATATACGCAAAAACTATCTCTAAAAGAATTATCCTTAAACGAATTCATAGTCAAATTCACCTGGAGATATGATTTAGAAAAACCCCATTTCTAAATAAGGACATTGTCTTAAGACACTCAACCGATTGTTTCATGGAATATTTTGCTTTGTTAATTAACGCGACTACCCCGATAGGGTGTGAACAATTTACTACTGTAACTTTTCATAATTCTCCTGCAAACAATATTGTATTTTGATTATTCTTATTATAGCTGCTCTTTGTCTTTTTTTTGTAGATGTGTGTGTGAGGGGGGGGGGGTACTCTGTTCCTATTATTTGTAACTAGTAATAATTATCATAACAAATTGTTGTTGTTGTTGTTTTTATTGTAATTGTGCTTGTAATTGTTTATGCCTTGAAGTAAAATAAAGGAAAAAAAAGGAAAAAAATTCACATACCGCGATACTGTAGTGGTGGGAAAACTTGCTTGGGACGAATTTATCGGAGTTGTTGTACTTGTCTGATGGGAGCAGTTCACTCAAAAATTTGCCGTTGCGGTCCGCAAATGCAGCCAGGTTGAAGGAAAAACACGGAGGGGTCTCCAAACAGGCAAATGCACAGAAAGTGTTGCGATCAACAAATTCTCCTCCAATGCTTGTGATGTTCAAATATGAAAATTTATCTTCCTTGAAGCTGCCGTAAGAAGGCACGCCGTTTGCAGATCCTCGGTTGATTCCTATCTTGGCTAAAGGTATAAATGTTGTTTTTAGCGAAATATTAATGTTATAAAAATCAATATGAGAAATGACCCTTCAGAAAACACTGTAAAATCTATCATTAATTGGGATAACGTTTTCTATTCTGTAAAATATACGCCAAAGAAATTTTACCTTTAGCTGCTTGGATATAAGTTGGATTAGACAAGGCAAATATCGCTAATGTGATAACGTAGGCTCTCAGAAGTACTGGGAAGCACTCCATCTTCTTCTACAGTTAAAACTGCAAAACTTTTCGGATTCAGTTCTCTTCAGTGCGTTCTTTAATAGTTTGGCAGATGTTTAAGTCGCTTTCAAGTGTGATAACCTAAAAAGCGTTTATTAGCTTTGCTGGTTTTACAATAGAATGTAATCCCATTGGCTGAGAAACTATAGAAAGATGCGTTTGAAATGACGTTTTTTTTTTCTCAATTTTTGGCAATTTATGGCTTGACATTACAAATTAATATTCATGTTAGGTCTTAAAGATGTTTCCTGTTTCAAATACGTTATCTGAAACCTACGGCAGAGAAATACAGACCATATAACTCTGGAATCTCGTAAAGTCATGATTGAACGTTCTTCAACAATGCATGTTACTTTGATGAGAGAGTTGACACTTCTCCTTATTTTAAAACAGAGAACTATGCTAATAAATTAAAAGCGGGTCTGACCTAAATGTGGCAAGTAGTGAAACCTCCGATTGTCACGGAATATGTCAAACTTTATAATACTATTTACAGGGCTAAAAAGTTAAAAGAAAAACCCGACGTTTTCGACTAATTAAGTCATCTTCAGAACATATGACTTGATTAGTCGAAAACAAGTCGGGTTTTTCTTTTAGATTTTTAGCCTTTTTAATAGTATTTTAAATCTTAAGCGAATATTATGGATTTCAAATGTATCTCAAGCAAGATAAAAAAACTTAAATACGATTCCTCCAAAAGAGGGAGAAAGATTTTATCATGCTTAAAAAACAGTTAGAAAAGGTTAACATGTTCTTATTAAAAATTAAAGTCCCAGCAAGGGAAGTTCAAAAACCAATTTATTACGTAAGCAGTTCAAATTAAGTACAAATTTACCCATGTTGAAAAATAAGATGAGTTTTAAGACTCGCTCAAGATTTCAAAACGATATTGCAGGCCCCGTTTGTGCCTCAAAAGATTTCTTTTCGTAGTTCTTTATTTTTCAGACAACTTTATTTTTCAGAAAACTTCCACTTAAATTTATATATATATATATATATATGAGGCCCAGAAGGCCGAAACAGTACTGTCTGCAGTTATATATATATATATATATATATATATATATATATATATATATATATATATATATATATATATATATATCTGATAAATTTGTGGAGCGGTGCCACGGTGCTGTTTAAAGACTAGCTGCACGAGCGTCAATAATTAAAGAGGGAAATATAGAGATCGTGACAGGTTATAAACACATACTTAACACGCCGTCGAAAGACTATTCCAAAAACGTTTATAATGCAAAAGCATCCTATCAAAAATGGTGTATTAGAAAAAAAAACTCAAATGTTGAAAAGAAGAGTCCTTGAAAAAGAAGACAATAAAGAAAGGCTGCCCCTCCCCCACCCACCCCCCCACCCTCCCCTGCTCGGGAGGAGTAGTTGTTGTGTACATATCGCGTGGTTTGAGCCACGTAGCCCTAAAAAGAAGGCCAAACTTGTGATTATAAAATGAAAAATGTGGTAATATACAGTTTGTGTAAGATCACAAAAGTGTCGTTCCCATTTTTCGTTAATAAAGTAAAATGAGAATAGGGTATAATTGGGACACAGTTCTGTTATTTTTGTGCAATTTTCGCTTTTAAAGAATTCGAAAACACGATAAATAGTTTATGTCAAAAGGGAAAACAGAAACAGCTCGAAACAAAATCTCAGTTGTCTGGCGAAGCTACCCTTCGGCGTCTTAAAATGAACTTAAAACTTAACATGGTCCCTTTCAATGCTAACAAAGGAAATTGCATATTAATTATTCATCTTGAGTCATTTGAGAATGTTTTAGTTGAATTCTAATGTTTTTCCTTTCAAATAATGCATAACGAATACTGGTGTTTGGGCATTTTTGTTATATATGAGATCCGAACAACAGGGATTTTTTAACAGCCAACGGATACACGTTTTCCTCTTTTTTATTTTCGTGATAAAGCAACAATGGTCTTTTAGTGGTTATTTACAACATAACAGACAAGGTGATTTGACGTCCGTTTTCAGTGGCGAATGTAGGTCAAAGTTATAACGTTTTGAATTGCAGATAACTCAAAACCGAAATAAGTACCGCCGGGGTATGTGTAAACAATTGAACTGCCCTCCACTCTATTATTTTAAATGAAAGACGGACAAATAAATGTCAGACTGAAAAATAAACTACAATTCAGTTTGTTAAAACTGTCAACGTCGTGGACTGAAAACTTAAGAGGCATTCCGTGTAAAAACCGACCGGTCGATTTTCGATGGAAAATAGATTTCTTTCATTTTCTGTGCAGAAGTACAACATTATAAGTAAAGTACAAAAATCGCGATTGTTTGGCTTCATTTGATTTTCTACCTGTTTTAGGCCGATAGTTCCGATGCGACCGCTGAACAAGGAAATCCTTCGACCGGAACCCCGATTTTAACATTTAAAACTCGAGAAAGCATAAAACAACACAGAGTTGCCAAAAGCAGCTTATATTTACTCCATACCTTAAATAGGCCATGTTTCACGCTGGGAAATTATTGATTGAAATTGGGCCAACTTTTTTTGTTACAATTTATTTCTGTGAGTTTTTATGCTATTTACGTCAAATTTTCAACGTGAATAGATATGTGCATGGTAAAGGGAACTATCGTTTTGATTTTTTAGTTTTTGGCATTTTTGGCGGGAAAGTGACGTCACGAATAATGGGTGAAAATTTACATTTTACATTTTGATATATTTAACAGTAGCTGCTGAAAGAGCAAGCTTACACAAGGTCAAAACCGAAGAGATAACCAAAATATGTTTATTCAGTATTCTGAATAAACATATAAAAACTCTCCTTGATCTCAGCTGCCTATGATGAGTTGAATTTGGTGGCCAGCTTATGGTTTCCGTCATAAGGGGGGACACCCTTAACTACAGATCTGGCATTGCTGCTAAGCGATTTTTGTGGATGCTATTTTGTCATACGCTGTTTTGCAGCATTTTGTGGAGCTAGATTGGTGAAATGTATGAGGATTAACATCTGAATGTTAAAAATCGCCATTGCATGTGTCCAGCTAGTGCCAGTCCCAAACCGCACATTTAAAAGAAAAATCCCTAAAACTCTGAGGAAAGGAGGTAGAGTTCCGACTTTTATCGCGAATCGAGTTAGTTGAGCCTTCTTTATCTGACATAAGCAATTACTGTTATCACAAAGAATAGAAAAACTACAACACATAGTGTATAAATATATGTACTTATGACGCCATAACCTCCAAAATAATGCAAATTTCAAGAAATCGATACGACACGTTTTCCAACTTGATGGTTGTTAAATATTCGCACTGCTCTGAATTACCAAAACTCTCTTCCATTTGAGTCTCAGGCTTTTTTTCTGTTCGGGTCACGTGACCTGCCAGATATGGTTGTGACTCGAAAATCTTGAATACCAGCTTACCCATAGAACAAATGTAGCTAGCTTGGTGGAAGTTGGCGTTTCCAAGATATGATGATTAGGAATTTCCAATAGCATACGGTAGAGGCCAAGTTGGTAATTATATTTCTCTTTGTAATATGAAATTTTGTAACATGAACCGTTCAGGTCATAAGAGTAAAAATGATAATACTTGAGAAGAAATGTCTTGATGATGGTATACACAATCTCACACATTGCTCAAAATCTTATTTCTCCTTGTAATATCAGTTCACATTCAAACGAGAATGAAGGAAGTGAACGCTAAAGCATGATTTGCCTTGGTTTGTTTGGTCAGCTGGTGGCAGCCGGTGTGATTGTTGTGGGTGAGTGTGGCTCTACTTTTATATTAGGTTCAGCGGGCTACTGAAGGTGAAAAACACAACCATCCTCACTTCAGTGCCACGTCCTACATTCCTTTGCCATCTCTCCCCAGTTCACCATCTAACACACTGTCATCTCGTAAGAACGGTGCCTCCTAATACAGAGGTATTTTTGCACAGGTTATGACTATGGGCAAAAAGTAGATCTTCGCTAGGGTTAACCCTATTTCGCCTGGGATTTTTTTTGAGTTTCTGAGCCGGGGTGAGGGGTGCCCCCCTATAGATCTCGAAAAGTGTTAACGCTCTTGTTATGAAACTTGGCACGTTTGTGGCACGTCATTAGCTTAACAGATTGGGCTTATGACGTGTCGTGACGTCACAATGACGTCACAAACCAGACAGTTTAAAAAATTGGCCGCCATTTGAATCCCGTGCCTGCAGTCATTCAACTGACTAAGACGACATCGAAAAACATATGAATTTGTTCTAAGAAACACACTTAATCAAAACAAGCACCCTAAAGTAAAGAATTCTCTTCTTCTTACAAACGGAGGGGAAAAAAATGAAAAAGAGACTGAAAAACACAGAAAATAGTCAAAATACACCTCTGAATGGACGGTTGCTATGGAAATGTCAATCATCATGGACACGTCATTGACACAGAAAAATTTTCTATGATAAATTTTAGGAAAAGTCACGAGATTTGGTGATTATTCGTCCAGCAGTTTAAAAGTTATAATTCGTTAAAGTCAGCGCGGGCACAATGTGCCCCCCCCCCCCCCCCCCGCCAGGCTAAAAAGAAAAATGTGGGTAACCACGCATTTTTCTGCGTTAATTAAGCAAGCAAAATTCTAACAAGGCTTTAAAATACTGGACAATGTATGGCATTTTTTCCCAAATTTAAGCTTCATTCTCTCTGAAAATGGGTGGCTGCCCCCGTTTTATGTTTGGCTTCCGACAGCCCTTGCTAAGATCTGCTTTTCCCGAATAGTCATGAACCGTCCAAAAGTCCTTTTGTATCAATTTCTCAGTCCATCCCTAGATGCGCAGAGCGTATGCGCAGTACCAAAAGGAGGCACCATTGCATCCGCTGCGGTCCCCCCCCCCCCACGCAGATCTAGGGCAGAGGCAGTGAAGGGAGGGGGGAGGGGGATCCCCCATTTTACTTAGGTTACTTAGGAATGCTATTGTCATGTGCGAATGAGGTAAAATTTTAATGCCCAACAAAAAGTCCCATTAGGACCAAAAAACTGGATCAAAAAAGGTTTAGCGTTCCGGAACGTGGCCTAAAAAAGTCCTTTTCATCCACATAAAAGACCCAAAAAGTCCGAGACAGTTTATGCTTCTATTATCTTTCTTTGGTCATCATGGACGCTCTGGATATGTAAGAGATAAATACCCTCATCTCATCAGCTCATATCCAACAATGGTGAGTATAATAATTAAATATTAAATTCTGAAATTAGGTAATCGTTGCTGATATTTCTTCGACAAAAGTTTTCACGGCTGCTTCGGGGTGAAAGCTTTTGAACGTCACACCGACAGCATTTGACATGACATTCAATCTCCTCATGAGGCAATTAGCAAGGCTTTCTTCGTTTTTGGCATTGTTTAGTGTTTATTGTGTTTCAGGAGCTCAAAGAATGATGGTTGCATAATTCACTAGTTTACTGCCTTGAAAAGGCAGCTGTTTTAAACAGAAACAAACGTTCGCCCTCTGCTACATTCATTTCTTAAATGCAGTCATGACAACCTGTAAGACACACTCCTCTCTACAGAGGACACATATTGCCCATTATGCTGGCTTTATTACTTTTCATTATCAAATTCTAAAGACGTCGTTTTATGTCGAATGACGAATTTCAGCCCGGCCTGAAATTTCAGCTGGTTTAGGCATGACGAATATCAACCCCTGCCCCAGCCTGTGATCACCTGGGACAGGCGCCCCCAAGAGAAAAGACTGAATTTAATTCAGAATGATTTTGCTCCCACACTTTCTTGTTCCTATTACCCTGCAAGCAGAGGCTTCTTGGCAGCAGAAAGACAAGGCAGCAATTTTTAAAGCTTTATTTTACAAAGATTTATATATATATATATATCCGGAGTTTAAGGTAACATTCAAATAAACTGGTTGCAAGGAACACTTTTATGCATGGCGTTTCTGAGCACGCGTGCTCTGATGATAACTTCCGTTCAGGTTGTCGAAACGTCAGTCAATGTCACCATAAACTGTCCTTCTCAGGACTACACTCACCCGGACGATCATACTTTACCGACTTATGATATGACCCCTGAGTTCAAACCATTTACAGCGTGCAAAATATGCAAGAGGGGAAGTGTCGATACCTATGACGAAATGTTGCGCATGCATAAAAGGAAATCATGGGACGGTTTTGCGCAGAGGTTAATAGTAATGGCTGTTTATCGACTTAGAGGCGAGTGAATATTTGATTACATACTACAGGGCCTTTTTTTAGCTTTTTTTTTACTGATTAGATGATAAAAAGTCGCCGAGGCAACCGCTGCTTCTCTCAGTGGTGAAAATGCTATCCCGCAGTGGTGAAAATGCTATCCTTTAAGTAGCTAATTAGAGTGCACGAAAAACACTATTCACAACTCCTAAGACAAACAAAGGAGTTTGCTTCGCTATAGGTCCGTGGATTGTACAACAGGAACATAGAAGATCGATTGACAAGTTGGGATCGAAATTGTTGCAAAAGATGCGGCGAAATTTCACATCTTCTAAACAGATTTCCGTTTTGGCAAACATGACTACAACTCCTATTCTTCTTTACACAATTGATGTTCAATTTTGATGTCCTATTTCACGAAAAAATTCAGGTCTTTTTCAGCAAAAACGGGGCATGTCTAAAAACAAAATGTCCAGGCAGCCTCTTTTTCAAAGCGAGATTAAGTGCCAACCTCGTTTTCACGAATAGGGATGAGGAACTTCCCGTTTACCAAAACATTTATTTGTACCAGCTTTTTCCTTGGGTACGTCACCTGTCATAATGATTTTGCTGTTTACTTCTGCAAAAAAGTCATCAATGTTTCAACGTTTCACGAATTCCTTCCTTTTCCACCGCCATATTTGTCCCGGATTGGGCCTCGCCTGCTCTCTCAGCTTTCTGAAAACAATATAAATTACCCAAAAAATTTCCATGTCAAAGACATTTATTAATGTCGTCAAATGTTATACAAGAAGACAGCAATATACAAAGCGGTTAAATGTTGTTATCGGTTACTGCCTTGATCGTGCATTCTTTAATACCACCTGAATCAGGCACTTTAAAAAGCTGTTGCCCCTCATTCAAGCATCAAGGTGTCCTTGGTTCTCCTAAAACCCTTTGAAGTTTTATTGCACTAAAAGTGTTGTTTTCCCTCTCGTCTTAGCTAATCCGCTGTACAGACTGAACCCTGCCAATCGACCAAAACAACTTCACAGAGTTCAAATTTTGTAGGGTTGAAGTTGTACGAACCTTGATGTAATCATACAATAATAATGCAATAATAAGTGATTAAATGAAACATACTGGAACCCTATCTTATAATCACCCCGTTGACTTATGAATATATAGCCACTTTTTCTGTCCTGGCTTGGCCGAACAAAAGCTCGTGCAGTCTATCTGAAATCCCCGTTATTTAGCAGACTTTTAAGGGGCCACTAATGGTTGTCTCAAAAATTAAAAAGGTGCCATTATATTTACTTAAAACTTCAGATAGAGCGGTTTTCAAATGAGTGTCGAAAAACCAAAACCCAAAAAATAACTTTACCAGTAACAAAAGAGCAACACACAAAATGAACCAATCATAAATCGAAACAAATACAAATATTTAGTGTGAAGTGTGGGAAAACGCGCACGAGCAAGTCACGATTGGTTTTGGTTCGTATCCGTCTGCTGTGGTTGACAAAGTTTCGCGAACTTTTTTTGACCAATCAGAAAGCAAAACCAAAGTAAAGACAACATTACTTTCGACACTCATTTGAAAACGGCTCTATATCTTCCTGGCAATTATAAATATCGAATAAATATGTACAATCTTCGTTAAACCGCTGCGAACTTTACCGAGCTGGGAATTAAAAACCATGAACACTTTTATTTGAACAGACCATCGTATTGGACTTCAACTTGTCAATTCTCTTCGTTAGCCATCGAACGAGAGCTTAAACCGAACAAAATGTAAACAAATGCCAAGAGACCCAGCCCAAACAATTCGTCGCCTTTTATCTTCATAGATATTCAAAGTTTAATACTAAAAGCGTTCACAGTTCCCGAAAGACTCGCAGTAGAACGTACACAGTCTTTACAAGGCAACAAAATAACCTCGACTAAGCTGACATTTTGTCCGACGTGCATTAAGGTAGCTTTACGTACCCTATCTGTTGGCAACGGTTAACGTAAAATTTTTCCTTCATAACAACAGTTTATTTATATATAGTTAGGTGACATAATTATGCATCAATTAATATCCATTTTTAAATGGATATTGATGCAGACTTATGTTACCCCACTAAAACATTATCGGCGCCACTAAAAAAATGAAAACATGGAAAATCTACGAGTGCACGCCTTATTCCACTGTAAGTTTTTTATTTTTTGTTTAATTTGTGCTTCTTAGGTATTGTGTGGGACTTGATTTATAAATTTTTCATGTCACTCCTTCTATATTCGTGTTTCAGCTATACTAAATTATCTGCTGATCTTTAATTTTACGGGCAGGGGCGAAACCACTCTCCTGGCCGGCTTTGACTAGCAAACTTGTATACCGTGTTTACGAGTCTTCTTTCGAGTAATGAGGAATAACGGTTGACTCCAAACATTTCTAAATCCTCTATCATCAATTCCTCATCATGATTCACAGAAAATCGTCGTCAGCCGAAATGTTCGCCATGCAGGTTATTTTCTCCCCGCCCCTCCCTCTACAGCTAGCGCTAGATTCTCGGGAGTTTGTTAAATATGTTAAAAGATCCAAAAACCTACTTCGACTTGCTTCAATTTTTTGAAGCATGAAGGCATGTCAACGATGCCCCATTACGCGATTTTTGATTAATTACTTTTTACAGTTATGTTTTATTTGTCAAACGGTGGAACATTGTAAGAAACGGATTTAATCCAAACTGATAGATGTTATCCGATGCCAAATCCTTGAAAATATTTGCTCTTCACTTTAATTGGCAGAGCCTTACTTAACTCATTCGCTCCCGGAGACGGACCTTGTCATGTTATGTGGTTCTACCTTTTGGGTCCTTGGATGAAATCGTTAAGAGTGACTCAGTTTAGATGAAAGCTCTTCACTGTGATGCTGTTTGTTTCTCAAAAACTGGCTTGCGAAACAAAATGTATGTACTCATTATTTCGACATATCTTTAAGCGTCGTTTTTACGAAGTTCCACTGTATATACACACCGCCGTTGTAGCTGATTCTTACCACATTAACTGAACACGCGGTGTTTGTCTTCTCAAACCAGTTGTCAAGAACTTACTGAGGTAAACTGTCAACCGTCAGAAGACAGAAAAAAAATGAAAGGTCAGCGGATAAACGAGATCTTTGATCACTGTCAAACGTCAAAAGAAGGAAACATGCCAAGCATCAATTTGAGGAATTTTTACAGTAAACATCCTGAGCCTGAAAACTGATGCTAATTGTTTTCAATAACTCAAACTTTAGCCGTCGGCTACCGCTGATTTAACGATCAAAGCTATATCTCATTACGACCCTTCCATATAGCATAGGTAAGACAATTACCTATATAAATATCATCAGAAACCGACACCAGGAAAAAGGCAGGCCGATTTGAGGTGGTTTTGTTTTTCAGGTGAAGGGTTCAAAATACCTCACTAAAGGTATCTTGCTACCCGACCAATGGGTTTTATCTTATCTATGGTTGGAGAAAGGGGCGTGTCCAAGGGACCCTCAGAGTGTCTTTAGTCACCTTAAGCTTGTTACTCTTTCTTCCTGCTGTCGGCGCTGTTCAACATGTAAAAATAAAATGGCCTTGAGCGTTCTCAAACCAATCAGTAGACATGTGCCATGTTCTTTCACGAATACGCGAATATGATTGGTTAAATCGTCTTTTTCTATTTGCTGATAGAAACCTGCTACCCTTGCTATTACCTTGTTAAGTCAAATTTCTTTTGCGTTTTTCTCAATCTGGCCAAAATGTCGTTGTTTTCCGCTTAAATTCATTTGCATAGCTATGTTTTTACGTGTTCGTTTTCTATTAGCGGCATTCAACCCAGCAAATTCGGTCTCGTAGTTTAGCTGCTAAATAAACCAATTTGCCGACTAGAAAACCTGTTTAGCTCATCGAAAACAAGTATAGGAATGGCTTTAATTTAAAATTATAAACGTTCCTGGCTAGAGGGAGGGAGGATTCTTCGTAATTGTGCAACCCAAAGCTGAAAACCCAAACGTTGGATAGCAGATTAGATGATTTTCTATCCGTTTTCCAGCTGACGCCCAATAAAGTATGAGAAATGGATACCCCCTCGGTCCCACACTCAACTCCGTACCTAGGAATGCTGTTCAACTATAAACCTTGTTGATGAGGAGGATAGGGGGTAGAGTTATTATTGAAATATAATAATAAAAAATAAAAATAAATAAATGTCCTTTATTTACCCTCGGCAAGTGATTATAGCAAGGTGCTAGTGAGGCCGAGCATTTAAACCTTAGAAACAAATATTTCAAACTAAACATAACAGGTTAAAAATCCCAACTGGCGGGAGGCAAAGCAGTTGGCTATTTACAAGTGTGGTCGAGGAGATGAAACCTGGTCGGCCATGAAACAACTCCAGATAGCGGTCAGAATGGGACTTGAACCCGGGACCTCCGGATTTCAAGTGCGGCGCCCTAACCACTCGGCCACACTACCTCCCTTTTAACAACTCTTCCATCATCTTCATTTAAAACCCTCCCTCCTCCCCTTAAATAACTATTTATAAGATGGTTAAGATACCACTACACTACCCTAATAAATATATAAGAATGACGGCTTTAGACTGCAAAACAATTCCAGTTTATATATGATCCACTATAGCATGACAAAACGACTTCACTGAAAGATCTACATAAAAAATGACGGAGGAGAGAACATTGTGGAGAAACCAAAAAAGTCATAATCCTGTATGATTTGTCTCGCGTGCTTTGCGTGGACCACACGCGAGTTACTAGCGGGATCATTGGTATTTTTATCTCAGGGAGGAAATGGCGACTGTTTTGCAGTCTGAAAACTTGGTTAACATCGTTAACGGTAATTGTGAGGGACGTGATACTTTAGGAAGAGGCTCAAGCAAGGTAAAACACTTCCCAGTCGTCGGGTGTGAAGTACTCAGTCCCAGCCAGGATTGTGTCTGAACCTCGTACTCCACTTGGAACAGAGTAGGAGTGGCCAAAGCGTGTGTATGAATCTTGGTTGATGTTGGCATTACTAGCAATGTGGATGTCGAGCCCGCCACCAAATGTTGGACCATAAACTGAGGTCCACTCAATTGCGTATGATGGCTTTCTCACCATGCTCTTGAATGGTTCAAGGCCTTCTTTGTTGCGAAGCGAAAAAATGAACGCATTGGAAGTGGAACCATAGTAACCACTGGACTCTAAAGAACAATAAAAATAAAAACAAAAATAAATATTAATTCCAAATACAAACATTGGTTTTGAATTTCTTTTCAATGGAAATGAAGGGAGGTGAAAACAGGAAAATAATGATTCGAAACAAACTTTCAAGGTTTCTCAATTTTTGAATCTTTTTTATCTTTTGATGAAAACACTTTTATTAGTAGTTTTATTATTTTCAAAATCTTATAATAAATATTCCAAGATAACGCACGAAAGTTTTTAATACAAACACCTAAGGTATAGAAGTAACTGTTCGCATTACAAAGTTGTCCGTGTTATAGAGGTGGGCGTTAAGGAGAGGTTTGACAATATTTACAAAATAACCTACAACCTCGGCCTAGTTGGTTTTAGAAAACATGCATGCACTATGGCGAACTGGATAAACTGGATACTTTTGTTTTCTATAATTGCTGCACTGGATAAAACACACTGAAATCATTTTGTCAGTGAACAGATAGCTGTGCAAGTGCATGTAAAATGGTGTGCGTGGACTGCGTTTTCGAGGACGTAAGAAGTTGTTTTGATGGAGGAGGGTGGGTGGGGGTATTTTTTGTAGAGGACGTAGATTTTGTGTATCTCACTGGTAGACAGCGAGCAGTCTCTCTTTCTGCTCAGTGATAGTGGAGGAAAACGAACACTCAAGCGACAGCGAAAATGGCCTGACACGTTGAAACGTGACGAGCGTGTCGAGCTGCCACTGTGCACGTAGTGTTAGTCAGTACAAAACTGAGTAATTATATTTACCCCAAGGTATGTCCGTGTATCCGCCGAACACGTAAACACCAACTTTAATTATGGTGACCGTGTGATTTTTTCCGTCACACCTGCTTCGGAAGATAGTGCCACCCCAGCCGTGAGTGGAGGCACGGTGACACAGCAGCCACTTTGAATGATTTCCAACAGCAGTTGCCAGGAACTGAGCAAGGTGAGCTTGGTAAACGGCATTGTCTGCGATGATAGTGGAAGCCATCGAGAAAACTGC
Organism: Siderastrea radians; assembly: GCA_964017195.1. NCBI lineage: Eukaryota > Metazoa > Cnidaria > Anthozoa > Scleractinia > Rhizangiidae > Siderastrea > Siderastrea radians. The sequence goes on from OZ024898.1 coordinate 21,095,762, forward strand.
AATGCAAACAAGATTTAATTAAATATTTAGGCCAGGTGAAGGGCTATTTTGAGATCCGTTTGCGCTGCGTAGCTAAAACGTAACTGCCCATTCACTCAGCCTTGCGTTTGAACATCCATGAACCTGCAGATTCTGCAGTCTTATCGCTTTCTTAAAGGGGCACTGTCATCTATTTTTAGCATTACAGTGGTAAGTTGTCCAGTATCCGATCACTTCAGTTTGAAAAGGCTCAATCTCCCTTACTCGGGAGAAAGAGTCCCGAAATTTGGCCCTGACACAGCAAATTTAGTTACAAATACCATTTAAAATGTTGACATTTTTAGTTTAGCACCAGGCCTAGTGTCCGACCATGACAATAAGTTTGTTGTCCATAGAACATTTCAAAACCAGGCGACATTTTAAGATCACTCAAGTAGTTAGGCGTTCGAATCGGAGGACGAATTGAGTTTGTAGGGTCTTAAAACCTGATACAAGCGTCATGATAGTTGTTTTTTTATTACCGTCACCATATCGAATTCTCTTCCCATACAGATGACCATTTGCGCAGATTCAACCATATCAGCCAAAGAAACGTTGAGATAATTTTTTTAAGGCTAAGCGAAAGTCGTTTAATAGATAGGAATAAGTAAGATTCTAGTCTAAACTGAGAGACTAAAGGGATAGAGAGTGTATTTCAATGATTTCGATACAGTAAATTCCACAAATTGAACAAGAACGAAAGGTCACGCAATGCAGTAGGAAACATGTGGAACAAGAAAGCCCTAAGGGCATTTTAACCGGCCATTCTGATCCGCCCCACCCCTAGGTTTAGGTTTCACAAATGTTAGCGCGATCCTCTATTTATACGAACCGGCGTGACGAAAAGAGTGATTGTGTGACACAATATTTTGACTATAGCGTTACTGGATGACGTAATGTTTAAACTCTGATGACTCAGCTTATCTTTCTTATCGCTTTTAGTAGGCGGCCGTCGTGCATGTATGCACGTCGTGCCGCCTCATAAAATGGAAGTTGCATTCCTTTTGCATTCCTTTCGTCGTTCGTCGGTAGTCACTCCGTCACTGGAACTCAGTCCTCTTGATGTCGCGCGGGCAACAGAGACAACTGCACATAAGGCTTACTGAACGAGAATTGAATGGTATTGCTGTTATAAATTTTCCATCTATGATCTCAGAAAATTTCAGGGAATTTATTGACGAACTACATTACAATTGCTGCAGACGTGTTAAATCATGTTTTTAAAGGGAATACGGTGACAGATCGTGACAGTACACGAAGGACTAATTGTGCCAAGCAGGTCACCGAAGGACAATGTTAAAAGTCTGTTTTACTTCTGTTTCTCAGGTAGTGGTGGTTACGAAAAAAACAATGCTAGAGAGGAGTCTAATTCCGTTGTTTTGAGTATTGCTGCGCATGAAAGTTAAGTAAAGGTAAGCGTTTAAATGTTTATGTCGCTGTTTTTGAGGACATTTGGTTTGGTAAGGGTCAGCGTTTACACAGGTTAGTGGCTACTTAATTCCCTACATACCGGAAGTGCAAATTGTCCATAACAGTTCACTGGAAACCAAGAACTACAAAAGTTTTTGTTTTCCTTAGGGAAAGGGGAGGTGGGGGAAGAGATTATCGGCCGACCGTAAGAATTCCTTGTTTCTGCTGGAAAACGCAAATTCACTCAAACGTTGAATGTCGGTATAAATTCGTCCACAACTGAGAATGCTTACACAGGGACGACGAAGTATTTACTGTTGTGCCTAGACCGTAAATACAAACAGTGAACATAGCAGTAGAATCAAAATATAACGCTTGATAAACACGAGCTCGAGCAGATCGTCAGAGTATGGGGCACGTTAAGGCATATCTCATGACGTGAAGTTGAAATCCGGTTTGCTAACCCGGGAATCCCCTTGCAAAAGTAGACAAGTTGACTCGGAATTCGTAACGTAAACGAACTACCTCAAACCCAACCAAGGTAACGGCGAACATCACACGCAAACCACACGCATCGCTCGATAGTATTCAGTTATTTTCTAACTTAAAGACCCGTAACAAGTACCTTATTAATTGATCTCTTTATTAATGACCAATTCCTTCGACTTTATGAAATTCAATTCAACTTCTCCCCTCAAATAAACACTCATCTCTCTCCCTTCTCAAGAACTATGATGTATCGATGGTGCAATCGACTAATTGCATCATCATACTAGTGCTAATCCCTTCTCTTCCTAAGCCATCGTTCCTTACCGCGCTAATAAGCTGCAAACACAGCTGTCGTTTCTCTCCTCTGCGAAATACAGGTTACCCAATGAGAAAGCTTACAATCCACTGCGGCAACCGTCCCCCCATAAAACGCCAAGGGAAACTGCCTCTCATGCAGCACAATATTACACCACTGTTATACAAAACGCAACTTTCAAAGCAAATCACATTCACAGAAGCGTGATATGCTCCTCACATTCACAAATCCTTCCACTCCCACATTTTTACATCCCTCAAAATGTTAATCTTTATAACAAAACCCCTGCGCTAAAGACATTTCCACCATAACCACTAACTAGATCAGGCAACACAGCCAATTTCGCATTCAATCCTATTAGCTGCTTTACTCAGTTGCGCATGCGTTATACACGACAAATACTGAAACCCCATAATTAACAACCCTTAGCCGTTCATTTCTTAAAAACTGTAAATTAAAAGGCAAGAACACACGAAGGTAACATACAGCAGACTAATATGCGCATGCGTCTTATATAAGACAGTCCAGCTCTTGAGTACCCGTACCACAAGCCTTACAGCAATTTTTTCGTATGTTAAGCCAACTGACCATCATAAAAAAGCTGTGTCAATTTTATAAACCGGCAGTCGCCATATGGCGACGGCCGGTTAATAAAAATAATATTTTCAGTCAACGCGGAAATAACGCACAGTAAGGCTGACTCATGGCGAACAAACGTGACCAACTTCCTCATCTCCATTGCTAATTGATATTCGGCTGTAATTGCCTTCAATGTTCGGGTTTATGCTTAATGTAGCCATCTTATCCTCGGTCGGGACTCAAGTCGAACAGGAAATAAAACGCAGGATATTATTAGGAGAAACGGAAACTTCGCAGTCGTAAGACCTACAGCAAATTTTCACAAATTTCAATAAATTTATCATCGAACTGCCCCAAAGTTAACGAAGATTTCGAAAACGGTGGAGATTTTAGCATCAGCTGAACATCCTTGAATGACGCGAAGAAGCTAAGTCTTCCACTTGGCTTGCAAACATACCCGAAGGTGTAATGTAAGAACACGAAACAGAATTTTCGCGGTGCTCGATATGCAAGAGTTTCTTTTTCCAGGAGCGGATCCAAAAAATTCAGAAAGAAGGGGCAGAAGAAATTGTGGCGAAAGCACCCCCTTCCCCCCCCCCAAAAAAAAATGAAAAATTCACGTTCGTGGAGATGCTGCTTACAGCATTCTGAGAGAATTTCTGACCAAAAGTGAAGCCTTCGGAAGACAAACTTTAAGAGGATTTTTTAAAAAACGATTTGCAAAACGAAATTATAACGGTAGAGGTAGGCGAACTATTTACAGAGTCATCCCATTGCATTGATACATCCAACGAGAATAAATCTCTCTGTGGTTACGTTTGGCAAAGTCGTTAATAATTGCATTATACTAACGAATAAAGACCAGCAACAGTGTAGACGGTTGGTTAATACAAAAACTTTCTTAAAATACAAGAAAAAAGGCGGGCCGCGGCCCCCTCGGCCCTCCCCCTAAATCCGCCCCGTTTTCTATTGGGAATTTTCAACTTTTTTGTTGTTTCTGCAGACGAAGCCAAAATGTTCGAAATTTGAACGATTTTGAAGTGCTCCGAATTGTCCGACGTGACCCGGATCAAATTTTCGTCACCTTATGTTAAACATGACTTTCCTAGCTGAGAAACACACGGAAAAAGGTTTGCCTCGAATAAAAACTAAAGCCACTTTTTGCAGACTTTTCTGTGGCTAGCCATTTTAATAGTAGTTTTGAGATCAGTTGAAGATCGAAATTCACTTTGTATCAAATGCATAAAATAATTTTAGATATCAACAAAAAACTGGTCGGATACTGGGCACCCTAGCTCGAAAGTTAGTGAAAGCTATTAACTCCTATTTTTCTAAAAAATTTAAATGTAATTAGAAATTCGATAAGGATCTGAACACTTGATCTCTTCAATTCTAATGACACCAAGTCTCTTGAGTTTTCCTATAAAATATTCCATTTAACAGACCCTCATTTAAACAACGGTAATTTCACTGCACACTAAAAAACGTCAAATTTACTCTGATGTTTTAATGACCTAAACATAACGGCGCCTTAATTCTACATGTCTCCGTTCAGCATTCATCGGGAGCTGAAACAAAATAATTTTTTCGGAATACTTTGTTTTTCGCCAACCGTTTATGTGCAACACGGTTCAACTCCTTTAATGAACCAACACATCAAGCAAAATTCCATAATCAAATCCGGGCATACATTTATATAACCAAGAGAAAGTACGTGTAAAAAAGGTCACCACAAACAAATTAAAACGTCTAACATCTGAAATCTCTCACCTGTCTCACACAAATTTCCGGCAAATCCTGGTGGACAAGTGCAGTTAAAACAGTTCACTTGGTCAACGCATGTCCCATTGTTCAAACACGGGTTGCTGTCACACTCGTTGATATCTGCAACAAAGATAACCACAAACATTTAAAAATGTCTCACATGTGACATCATCTGTTGCATATTTTAATGGATCAAAACAGCTTAGTTTTAAGGCTAATTTACACGCTGCGATTTGTCGGGCCGATTTGTCGGCCACGACAAATCGGTGAGCGAATCAGCGCGTGTGAATGGCGATCCGATGCGTGCGCAACTCCAATCCGACAAATCGGCCGATTCAGAAAAATCTGTGACTGCTTCACAGATTTTCGCGTGTCGGGCCCGATTTTAAGAACGAAAACGCAACCTGCAAAAGAATTGGCGCAAAACAAATTATATCTGCGGTATTTTAGCTGAAAGCAAACTATCTAGTTATCATCTATCATTTTGTTTTCCAAAACGTTTTATTAAAAAGTGTTGACTATAAAAGAAATGCATGTGCAGTGCTTGCACTGGACATAAACCGATTCGCTTTCCGATTTATTGTGGCCGACAAATCGGGCCGACAAATCGCAGCATGTAAATTAGCCTTTACAAGTTACGTCCACCTCGTTCTCGCGACAATAGATGACCTAGCCTTACGTCGTCCCAGTGTCCCTAGTGCGTTCGTTAGTGCCCAGTCTCAGCCGCCTACGATACTATACTTCCCCATGCATTAGATTAAATGCTGTGTTTAACACATGACTGACTAATAACCGGTGACGATCAGAGTTCAGGGTAACTATAATAACGCTCTGTGTTCAAGATAACTAATAACGCTACTACAGTTCAATCAAAACGACAACTGTTCATACACTGGATCTTTTTAGGTAGTACACACTCCTTTGATGCCTTGTGCTACGTCCGCTGGCTTCCTTTGGAGGAGGTGGCGGAGGTGGCTCAACTGAGCAATCTGCTGACGGGTCTGTTCTGCCAGGGGGGTTCGCGTCGTCAACCTCGAGTAACCGCACTTCCTAGGGAGGCGCCTCCATCCGCGGTAACTCAGTAGCGCCGGCATTGAGTTTCCATTCGCCTGTCTCCTCAGAAGTCTGGTAGGGTACCGTCTTGAAATGTCCATCGTCCTTGTAATGGTGCTGCCATCTCCCCTTTTGGCCACCACTTATGTTACCTTTCGGTGCTGCACCTCTAGCGGCTCACCTTCAAGGCGATCTGCATTTACTGCCGGGTTCTTGTTTTACCAGTACTTTTCACGTCCTTCTTCCTGTTAGCATGTGACCCAACCGGCAACCTTGTGCGGAACTTGCGGCGAGGAAACATCAATTCATCCGGGGCTAGCTTCTTGCTCTCCTGTGGCGTTGCTCAATAGCGGCGTAGAAATCTGTGTATTTCTTGTCTGAAGTTCTGCCCTGTTTCTCAGCAAATGCAATAGAGCTTCTAAAGCACCCTCATGAACTGCTCTGCTTCAACATTGGCTTGGGGTTTTTTGGGTGCCTTGCGCTAATGCTTAAAGTCCAGGTACTTGCCAAAGTCCAGGAAGTTCGGTACATTGAATTGAGGCCCATTGTCGCTGCCCGCGTTCACTGGTATTCCAAGCGATGAGAATATACGGTCCAACTTTTGTATTACTGCTCAGGCGCTGGTTTTGCTGACAAACTCTACTTCTGCCCACTGTGAGTGTTTGCAAATGACGACTACGAGGTTTCGCCTGTGCTGATGGTCCCCAGAAGTCTATGGCGACTTCCTTCCACGGTTCACTCGGTAGTGGTGACATCCGTAGCGGTTCGCGCTCACAAACTGCTGTCACTACTTGGCATGGGTGGCAGTGCTGGATATAGGACTTCTACCAGCCGGTCCACCTGGTCCTGAGATACTCTTTTGTCTTCGTGGTCCCCTGATGTCCCTCATGAGCACGTCAGTCTACTTTGTCTCGGAGCGCCCTGCGTACCACTCGTACCTCCAGTCCTTCTACTACCGCTAACTCAGTAAAGACTGGGTCAAACCGTGGCCCAAGGGTTTTCTTTTCTGGCGCCGTGAATTTCCCTCTTGCTATCGCACTCTTTGAGTTCTTTCAGTTCTGGATCTTGACTTGTCTCCTCTAGTAGCTTATCCCATGAGACTGCATCTTGCAGCGCCGCCTGCACTACTGCCCTGATATCCTTCTCGAACAGTTCCTTGTGTTCACTAACAGTCCACTTTGTCTGCTTGTCTACCCTGGTGTCTTGCATCATGAGTGGCTCTGGGTGTCTCGATTTCTAGTCTGCTTCATTGTCCTCTGCGTTCGCCTTCTTTCCAGCCACGTTATTGAGTTGAATCCCTGAATCCCTGAATCCCTGAATCCCAGAATTCCTGAATCCGTTCAATTCTGAGTGATGCTGCGGCTTTGTGGCTGGCGAACAGAGGCACCAGGGGTTTGTGGTCAGTGTCTTAATCTCGAACGTTTCTCGGAGACTGTATAAGTAGATCTTGTTGGCGAGCACGCCCCATTCCACAGCTTTCGCTTCTTTCCCTAGCTTCGAGAATCTAGTCTTGGTATCAGTTAGCGCCCTGGAGCGATAGGTTACGGGTATTTTCACCGCCTAGTTTGGGGGTGACAGCCGACCCCTGAGGTCCCGCGTCCGTCTTGAGTTTGGTCTTTCGATGTGGATCAAAGTACGCCATAACCGTGTCTCCTGAGAGCAATGATTTGACTTGCTTAAATGCTCTCTGGCACTCTGGTGTCCACTGGAACGGTGCCCCCTCTTTAATAAGGGTTCTTGGCGGTGAGATCAGCATTAGCTCCTGCGAAGAACAAGAATGATCGCACCTCAGCTTAAGAGTGGGGCGGGCCTGCTGCTTGTAATGCTGCCACCTTGTTAGGGTGCAGTGAGATTCCTTCGCTATATAATCCTTTGCCAAAGAACGTCACCGATCGTAGGTTGAACCGTGACTCCGCCATAATTGCAAGATGAGTCTCAATGCCTGATCATGCTTTTCCTGTGAGGCACCGAAGACCACGACGTCACCATAGATGCTGATGGAATTGGGTTCGAAGGACACAATTCTATGGACTTTCTCATTGAATATATGCGCTGCACTGTTCACTCCAAAGTGTAGCCTCTTGAAACGCTTGAGTCCACGATGTGTATAAAACGTGGTAAGCTTTCTGCTCTCTCTTCTCTTCAACTCTAATTTCATGTAGCCATTATTCATATCCAGATGGGAAAAGTACTTCGCTCCATTCATCTTGGTTTCTAGTTCACGTAGTGTGGGTATGGTGTGCCTTGTCCTCTTGATGTACTTGTTCTGTTGACTTCAGCCATGTCGAGACTTGCCCTAACGCTTTCACCATCCTTCTTAGGAGTGAGGATCACAATACTGCACCAATCTGTCGGTTCGTCTCCCACATCCTCTATGATGTCTAGACTGTGTCATCTGTCTAGGATTTGATCAAATTTTTTCTTTCAGGGGTATAGATACCCTCCTTTGCTCTGAACTGCTCCTGGGGCATTGGTTGCCTCATGCAGTTTGATAGTCACACCTTTTAGTTTTCTGATGCCGGGAAAGACATCCTCGTACTCTTCTACTAAGTTCTCTATCTCTTGTCGTTCTACCTCCATCACTGGTAGAGGCGTTTCTGTTGTTTGCTCGATGTGATACTCTTCGAGACCCATTTTTTCGGCCGCCTGGCGGCTTAGGGGTGCAGTATTTCCTTGACTCTTTACTACGTATACGACTTCCTCAATGCTGTTCTAGTTTCGGCTTAAAGTGGCAGTGAAACAGCCAACTAAAGGCAATGCCAGTCCCGGGCCATCTCCCAAGTAACTCCTGATAACCGCTTTTGTTGACTGGAGGCGGCTTGTCTCTTTAAGACTCTCAAAGTGTTTCTCAGTGATGACAGTGACATCCCGCTTGCGTGTCATGTTGTAGTGTGACGGGGACAGTGTTTACTTGCAATGTCACGGTGGGGTTTCGCAATTTACCCTCTGCTACTCGGTACAGGTAGACCTCTTCTACTCCCCCACTTTCCTCTTCTGAACGGCTCTCGCTTAGCTCCAGTTCACCCTCTAGCGCTCCGACCTGCTTACCAAAGCGGTTAGGCTTCCTGATTGGACACAATCTAGCAAGATGATTACTCCTTCCACACCCAGGCAATTCTTACCCCTTACGGGGCAAACAACTCCCTTGGGGTGGGCGTCGTTTCCACATCCAGTGCAACATACCTCGGTTGTTGGTCTGCTTGTGCTATTGTCGGGCGTGCTATTCCTCATACTGTATCTTCCTGGCCTGGTGATCCTGTACACTTTACTGCAGTCCTTTAATTCTGGTTCTCATATGCTGCCGAACTACCTGCGACATAGTCTCCGGATCTGCCTGGGATACTGTTCCGATATGAGAACATACGCCTTCGGCAACAACAACAATCGCAAGCCTTTACGCCGGGAAGCCTGCGAAGTTGACTTGAGTTCAATTTCGCAGGAACGTCGGCGGTAAAGGCCTGCGATGGTTGTTGTTGCCGGCGGCGTATGTTCTCATATGTGGGAACAGTAGTTCGAAGGCATATAAGAACCAGGCATTAAAAGTTCTCGAGCCTTAGAGTCGTCACTTGTCATCATATAATTTCCTTGCTTAGCTATTTCAAATGCTTCTACCGTTTCACGCATTCTTTTAGATCTCAGAACATTTCGTTGCAAAGCTCTCCATTTTCCTCGTTTTTACCACTGCCAGCATGATGATGGCATTTTCTATAGTGATCGGGACCTCGCGGTGTAGCTCTTGTTCTCTGCACTTCGTTTCAAAGTCCGCGAACGGTAGTTCGGGGGGCCAGTCAATGTTGAAAAACTTATACAACTCCAAGGAGTTGTTCCGGTAGGCTTCATGCCACTCATTGTCCGTAGGCTGTTCCGGTAGCGTTTCGATTAATTTGTGGAGTTCTTCGCCGCCAACTAACAAGAACAGATCGAGCTTGTCGGTAAGGCTTACCGACATCCATCGTGTTGCAGCTTCGAATCGAACTCGCCGTAGCTTCCACGCTTTCTCGCTTTGACCTCAGGCTCTCTTTTCTTCTCTCTTTGCTGGCCAAGTAATTGGGCGCTCTCTCTCGCCCAAACACTGGCCAGCACTCCTTCTTTGCCTCGTTGTGCGTTGTTTTCTTCTAGTGGAACTTCTTCTATAAGCATTGTACTCCGACTTCGTCGCCAATATAATGGATAAAACATCTTAGTTTTACAGTTTACTTCCGCCATGCTCTTGCGACAATAGGTAACCTAGCCGTACATCGTCCCAGTGGCCCTAGCGTTTTCCCTAGTGGACCGTCTCAGCCACCTACGATACTATACATATGGCCCACAGTTAGTTCTTACCTGTCTCACACCGATTCCCGGCAAAACCTGGTGGACAAGTGCAGTTAAAACCGTTGATTTGGTCTACACATGTCCCATTGTTCAAACACGGGTTACTGTCACACTCGTTGATATCTGCAATAACAAAAACACCAACCAATTCAAAACGTAAGTGACCTAAGCGCACGCCTTGTTGGATCTTTAACACCTCGTATCCAACGGGCCCTCGTTCAATTATTGCTAATTAACAGGAAGGAGTTGGCAAGGAGTTCTTTCTAACCCTTCTTATAGCGTTCCCCAGAATGTCCTGGTGGACAACTACTAACAATTATAGCCATTGGCTCGATCTGTACAAGTACCATTGTTCATATAATACAAGGATCACTCTCAAATGCACTTTGTAAAAAATGATTATTAGCATAAATTTTAACTTTGTAACTCTTTTTATAATGTTTATACATTTTTTACCTTTTCATACATTATCAACATTTTCTTTTAAATCTAATTTGAAGGATCATCATCAGCATTATTATTAATATTATTATTATTAAAATAACCATCAACAGCTCAAACGTGATAGAATTCTAAGTTCTTTTCTTTGAATTCATTGTAAATGGCACGTAAATGATTCTAACCTGTCTCACATCGATTTCCCGAAAAGCCTGGTGGACAGTTGCACTCAAAACCATTGGCTTTGTCAACGCATGTACCACCGTTTAGACAAGGGCTGCTTTCACACTCGTCTCTAATATCTGAAACAAATTTAAAGTACTTAAGTATGTTACTGTTCACCGATATCGTCCGGGTGATTATAGTGCTGAGAATGACTGTTTGTGATGACATTGACTTACGTTTCGACATCCTTCTGTTGACGTTGTCAAAACGTCACTCAATATTATCACAAGCAGTCCTTCTCAGGACTACACTCACAAGGACGATTATAATGTACCGACTTATGAAATGACTCCTGGATTCAATTCATTTATAGTGTCACCGATATCTTAAGTAATACCCTTAACAGAGAACGACTGATGACGCCGAAAATACTCAATACAAAACCAGTTGTTAATTGTGTATCAAATACGCCGCTCACATTGTACATCAGGGACAAAGCTCCATACCTTTCTCGCAATTTTTTCCCGTGAAACTTTTCTTGCAAACGCACACATAGCTGTTGTCCTCGTACAGTGGGACACACTTGCCATCGTTCTTACATGGCCAACTGTAACAAGGTGACTGCGAAGTAAAGAAAGACCATTTATTAAATTCTCAATATCGGTTATTGAATTTCTTTTCACAGCACACAGCTTATCATCGAGTAATCCTGCCTTTTACCTTATAGTGAAATTAGATGTATTGTCAAGTACTGCGGAGTTCAAAAGTGATGCAAAAGTTTTGGCCGGTTAAAATGCCTATTGGGCTTTCTCGTTGAATTTCTTTTCGCGCGGCACAAATTATGAACAAGTAATCCTGCCTTTAATCTTATGGTCAAATTAGATGCCTTGTCAAGTGCTGCAAAGATCAAAAGTATTTCTTCAGAAGAAATTTAATTTTTTTCTTCCATTGGAATGTCTAAACTCCCAATTAGAGACCATTGTGGCCTCCTATCTACACCTCCTCCCAAAAAAAACCTTTCTTTCTACTAGATTTTAAGTTAAACCAGAAAGTCCATCTATCTCCCACCCCCATCGCTCAATTTTGCGACGCACTCTTCCCCGAGTTTCACGAGGTTCTGTGAGTCAAGTATTTTGGGTAATTTAATAAAACAGTCACTTTTTGACCGTTTAAGCCCTAACAGTGACCAAAAAGGAAATTTCTCTTTCCATTATCGCTACTTGTTCAAACATTCAAGTGATGAGAATAAAGGAAGTGATCACCAAGGAGAAGATGTCTTAATACTTTTCAAATTCCCCGCACTAGTTTCATAAGAAATGTACGGAGAACAGTAAGGAGAAATTGCATTTTTATAGCAAGGCTTAAAGGGTTAACTATCACACCATATCTAACGCGCGCGTGTTGAATAAACAAACACGTACCCTTTCAGAAGTAAACGCGCACTTTGATTGCCTGAAACATGGCGTTTCCTTTTTCTTTATGGTTTGTTTGCTCAATGAAAGAGAAAATATTCCGTGTCCTTTTCTACAAAATTTAGAGAAATATTTGTAGACGTTTAAGACAACTCAAAGCAATTGGAAAACTCATGCTTGCCACTAACAAACTATTTACGTTTCTCGTTCTCTCAGACAACTGAAAATGTTTTGAGTTTGAATCTGTTTTGTCTGATATCAGAATAGAATAGTTCCTCGTACAAAATTATGCTGTCAGAGTGTTACATGTAAGGGAAAGAATAACCATGTGTTTTTGCAAAGAGGAAGAATTAATAATATAGGTTAATAATGTAGGTAAATAATAATGTAGGTTAAAGACTGGCCCGCCTCGATTAGCGTTGCTATTTTTGGGTCAGTACAATATGTACTTTATCTACTGAAAATAAAATTGTTGCTGTTGTTGTTGTTTAAAAAAAATTTAAGACAGATTACAAGAAGTTCCTCTTTTAGCTTAAGGGTAGTCGAACAGCGTGGAAATGCGTAGGCAACTTTCGCGCCCTCGCGTGTTCTTCTCACTTGAGACCAAAGAAGGTCACTTTGACGTCGCGTCGCTGTACCAAAACCTACATACTTCCATTACAATTAATCGATTCACCAACAACATGATGGCGCAGCCATGCGAGCCCAAGAATCACGGTCACTGCTAATCGCTTAGCTACATGGAGATATATGAAGAACGAGCAATAGCAACCGCACCCTGTAAACGCAAGATCTAGAAGCGTTACGATGATGATACCTCCACCATACCTGATCGTAGCTACGTTGACAGCTTCTTACAATATCTAAACAACCAACAGTTGATCATTCTTTTAACCATACAGACCAAGCATGACAAGCAGATAGCATTTCGCAAAACGTCAGTCCTAAGAAAACCAGGCAGCCGGCCGCCTTACCAAGGCGTCTACAGGATGCCAACGCATCCAAAATTGTACTTAATGAGATATTGTTTTACCACAACCTTGAACCCTAAAACGCAGTTTTGTTAAGTGTGTACGACCGGGTACAGCGTCAAACCATCTGCCATCTCCCAGGGGAAGAAACATCTGCACTGTCACCATCAAGTATCTCTTCTTTACAGGAAATCATCGAGGCCAGACAAACACACAGCCCCACGAAAGAGTCCATGACAGAGTATAAACCTTCCTTGGCTTTATACCCTCTGTCAAGGGAGCCTTTTTGGACTCCTGCCTACAACTATTCTGAAATACCTTTTCGTATGACCAAAACACACTGTCGTTCCAGCTAAGCGAGCTGGTGGGGTCCTCAGGATTCCCTGTGAGTGCGGCAAAGTCTGTAGCAAGGAAATAGCGAGAGGTGCGACAACAATGAACGACTCACCCATTCATAACCCTCTGCTGTTTCTGAGAACGCCCACAAGACCGACCACTTTCCATTTAATTTTGAACTAGGTTTTGCTCATGTTGACCAACTGAGACACACTGAAACAACCCGTTGGTTCCAAAGAACTATCTCGTTAGGTTTTCGCCCAATAACATCGCAAGAATAACAGATTCCAACTTCCTGTATCACAACGTGGACCTTCTTGGCCAAGGTAAACGCAGAAGCAGAACGATACACAAAAGAAACGTTACGTAAAGAGCGTGAAGTCGGAATAATGAGCGCCAATCAAAGCCAGTTGTCGGATTCATCAGTTGGCATGCGATAAAGGTACCCTCCCTTCACAAAACGGACTTCTAGCCCACCAGTATTATTGTTTATCGACAGGCACTGTGATCTCTTGTGTAACCAACTTTTCATCTTTCTTTGTTCTTTGTAGTTTACTTTGCTTCCCACCAAGACATGTTGTCCTCTTGGACCAGTTTCATTTCTTAATTTGTGCCCTGCGGCTCCAGCGCTTGTTGTGCTGTAAGGCGTCCCCTTGCTCGCTGTGCGGCCAATCTGTCTCCGTGTTCTGTAAGAAACTTTACCCTTGGTAACTTCCATTGCTTCCTTCCCAGCGGTTCAAGAAAATGTTCTCAGTCATCAAATTTCGAGTGTTGCAAGCATTTGTTAGGAAGACTAGCCACGTTTATAAGTCGCAAAAAGGGCGGGTTTGTCGTTGGTGATAAATATCTGTACATTGAACATTTCTTTTTGTTCCATTCTTGATTAGGCTCGGTTGAACGAAAAGAAATTACAGTTTTTTTTTTTTTACTAAAAGCAAAAATGTTGCATATCTAGCTAATTTCAGTTATTTTAAATTCTTCTTAATTTTTTTTGGAAATTGAAGACAATTTGTGGAATTCGCGACCAACAGTGAGTGTATGTTGTTCAGTGTTCTAATCTGGACCATTTTTTTCCATTCTTCTTCTCGATAAACTTGAACAATGTAGAGACCTTGACTGACAGAGGAAATATCCAACCTCCTTGCCAATTCTATTCTTCTTTGATGAACGTGAAGCCGTTGTATAATTCTTGACACCCAGAGGAAATGTTGTTCAGCGTTCTTGATAATTCCAGCTACGTTGTTTCATTCTTTTGCTTCCTTGAAGTTGAAGAGACCGTAGTGTTGTTAACTGACAGAGGAAATGCTCTTTGTCGTTCTTAACAATTCCAGCTACGCTGTTCCATTCTTCGTCTTCCTTAAAGTTGAAGAGATCGTATTATTCTTGACTGACATAGGAAATGTTCTCTGGCGTTCTTGATAATTCCAGCTGCGCTGTTTGATACTTTTGCTTCCTTAAATTTGAAGAGATTGTAGTATTCCTGACTGACAGAGGAAATGTTGTTCAGCGTTTCGTAATAAATCCATCTACGATGTTCCACTTTTTGCTTTTTTGAAGTTGAAAAGATTGTAGTTTTCTTGACTGACAGAGGAAAATGTTTTCCAGCGTTCTTGATGATTAGAGGTATGCAGTTCTTTGCTGTTTCTTCCTTGGAGTTATAGAGACTGTAGTATTGTTGACTGACAGAGGAAATGTTATCCAGCGTTCTTGATAATTCGCGGTATGCTGTTCCATTCCTTTTCTTCCTTGGAGTTATAGAGACTGTGGTATTGTTGATTGATAGAGGACTTGTTCTTAAGCGATCTTGGTAATTCCAGCTGCGTTGTTTGATTCTTTTGCTTCCTTGAAGTTGAAAAATTGTAGTATCCTTGACTGACAGAGGAACTGTTCTACAGCGTTCTTGGTAATTCCAGCTGCATTGTTTGATTCTTTCGCTTCCTTAAAGTTGAACAGTTGCGGTATTCTTGACTGACAGAGGAAATGTTCAGCGTTCATATTACTTCCAGTTACGTTGTTCATTCCTTTAAGTTGAAAAGATTGTAGCATTCTAGACTGAAAGAAAAAATGTTGTCCAGCGTTCTTGATAATTCCAGCTACGTTGTTTCATTCTTTTGCTTCCTTGAAGTTGAGGAGATTGTAGTATTCTTGACTGACAGAGGAAATTTTCCCCAGCGTTCTTGATAATTCCAGCTACGTATTTCAATTTTTTTTGCTTTTTAAAGTTGAAGGGATTGTAGTATTGTTGACTGACAGAGGAAATGTTCTCCAGCTTCTTGATAATTCCAGGTACGTTGTTTCATTCTTTTGCTTCCTTGAAGTTGAAAGGATTGTAGTATCCTTGACTGACAGAAGAAATGTTTTCCAGCGTTCTTGATAATTCCAGCTGTGTTGTTTGACTCTTTTGCTTTGTTAAAGTTAAAAAGTTTGCAGTATTCTTGACTGATAGAGGAAATGGTCTCCAGCGTTCTTGGCAATTCCAGTTGCGTTGTTTGATTCTTTTGCTTCCTTAAAGTTAAAAGGGTTGCAGTATTCTTGACTGGCATAGGAAATGTTGTCCAGCGTTCGTGACAATCCCAGCTGCATCGTTGAATTCTTTTGCTGCCTTAAATTTGAAGAGATTGTAGTATTCTTGACTGACAGAGGAAATGTTGTTCAGCGTTTTGCAATAAATCAGCTACGGTGTTCCATTTCTTTGCTTTTTGAAGTTGAAAAGATTGTAGTATTCTTGACCGACGGGGGAAATGTTCTCCAGCGTTTTGATAATTCGAGGTATGCTGTTCCATTCTTTTTCTTCCTTGGAGTTATAGAGACTGTAGTATTGTTGACTGACAGAGGAAATTTTCTCCAGCGTTCGTGATGACTCCAGCTACGTTGTTTCATTCTTTTGCTTCTTTGAAATTGAAAAGATTGTAGTATTCTTGACTGACCGCCAGAGGAAATGTTCTCCAGCGTTCTTGATAATTCGGGGTATGCTGTTCCATTCTTTTTCTTCCTTGGAGTTATAGAGACTGTAGTATTGTTGACTGACAGAGGAAATGTTATCCAGCGTTCTTGATAATTCGCGGTATACTGTTCCATTCCTTTCTTCCTTGGAGTTATAGAGTTTGTAGTATTGTGGATTGACAGAGGACTTGTTCTTAAGCGATCTTGGTAATTCCAGCTGCGTTGTTTGATTCTTTTGCTTTCTTAAAGTTAAAAAGGTTGTGGTGTCCTTGACTGACAGAGGAGTTGTTCTCCAGCGTTCTTGGTAATTCCAGCTGCGTTGCTTGATTCTTTTGCTTCCTTAAAGTTGAAAAGGTTGCAGTATTCTTGACTGATAGCGGAAATGTTCAGCGTTCATGATACTTCCAGTTACGTTGTTCCACTTTATTGCTTCCTTGAAGTTGAAAAGATTGTAGCATTCTTGACTGAAAGAAAAAATGTTGTCCAACGTTCTTGATAATTCCAGTTACGTATTTCCAATTTTTTGCTTTCTTGAAGTTGAAGGGTTTATAGTATCGTTGACTGACAGAGGAAATGTTCTTCAGCGTTTTCGATAACTCCAGCTACGTTGTTTCGTTCTTTTGCTTCTTTCAAGTGGAAGGGATTGTAGTATTATTGGCTGACAGAGGAATGTTCTTCAGCGTTTTTGGTAATTCCAGCTACGTATTTCCAGTTTTTTGCTTTATTGAAGTTGAGGGGATTGTAGTGTTGTTGACTGACAGTAATTGTTCTTAAGCGTTCTTGGTAATTCCAGCTGCGTTGTTTAATTCTTTTGGTTTCTTGAAGTTGAAGGGATTGTAGTATCCTTTACTGAAAGAGGAAATGTTCTCCAGCGTTCTTGATAATACCAGCTGCGCATGCGTTGTTTCATACTTTTGCTTCCTTAAAGTTAGAAAGTTTGCAGTATTTTTGACTGACAGAGGTAATGTTGTCCAGCGTTCTTGATAATTGGAGGTATGCTGTTCCATTCCTTTTCTTCCTTGGAGTTATAGAGACTGTAGTATTGTGGATTGACAGAGGAATTGTTCTTAAGCGATCTTGGTAATTCCAGCTGCGTTGTTTGATTCTTTTGCTTTCTTGAAGTTAAAAAGTTTGTGGTGTCCTTGACTGACAGAGGAACTGTTCTCTAGCGTTCTTGGTAATTCCATCTGCGTTGCTTGATTCTTTTGCTTCCTTAAAGTTGAAAAGGTTGCAGTATTCTTGACTGATAGCGGAAATGTTCAGCGTTCATGATACTTCCAGTTACGTTGTTCCACTTTATTGCTTCCTTGAAGTTGAAAAGATTGTAGCATTCTTGACTGAAAGAAAAAATGCTGTCCAACGTTCTTGATAATTCCAGTTACGTATTTCCAATTTTTTGCTTCCTTGAAGTTGAAGGGTTTATAGTATCGTTGACTGACAGAGGAAATGTTCTTCAGCGTTTTCGATAACTCCAGCTACGTTGTTTCGTTCTTTTGCTTCTTTCAAGTGGAAGGGATTGTAGTATTATTGGCTGACAGAGGAATGTTCTTCAGCGTTTTTGGTAATTCCAGCTACGTATTTCCAGTTTTTTGCTTTATTGAAGTTGAGGGGATTGTAGTATTGTTGACTGACAGTAATTGTTCTTAAGCGTTCTTGGTAATTCCAGCTGCGTTGTTTAATTCTTTTGGTTTCTTGAAGTTGAGGGGATTGTAGTATCCTTTACTGACAGAGGAAATATTCTCCAGCGTTCTTGATAATACTAGCTGCGTTGTTTCATACTTTTGCTTCCTTAAAGTTAGAAAGGTTGCAGTATTTTTGACTGACAGAGGTAATGTTGTCCAGCGTTCTTGATAATTCGAGGTATGCTGTTCCATTCCTTTTCTTCCTTGGAGTTATAGAGACTGTAGTATTGTGGATTGACAGAGGAATTGTTCTTAAGCGATCTTGGTAATTCCAGCTGCGTTGTTTGATTCTTTGCTTTCTTGAAGTTAAAAGGTTTGTGGTGTCCTTGACTGACAGAGGAACTGTTCTCTAGCGTTCTTGGTAATTCCAGCTGCGTTGTTTGATTCTTTTGCTTCCTTAAAGTTGAAAAGGTTGCAGTATTCTTGACTGATAGCGGAAATGTTCAGCGTTCATGATACTTCCAGTTACGTTGTTCCACCTTATTGCTTCCTTGAAGTTGAAAAGATTGTAGCATTCTTGACTGAAAGAAAACATGTTGTCCAACGTTCTTGATAATTCCAGTTACGTATTTCCAATTTTTTGCTTTCTTGAAGTTGAAGGGATTGTAGTATCGTTGACTGACAGAGGAAATTTTCTCCAGTGTTTTTTATAATTCCAGCTACGTTGTTTCGTTCTTTTGCTTCTTTGAAGTTGAAGGGATTGAAGTATTATTGACTGAGAGAGGAAATGTTCTCCAACGTTTTTGGAAATTCCAGCTACGTATTTCCAGTTTTTTGCTTTATTGAAGTGGAAGGGATTGTAGTATTGTTGCCTGACAGAGTAATTGTTCTTAAGCGTTCTTGGTAATTCCAGCTGCGTTGTTTGATTCTTTTGCTTTCTTAAGTTAAAAAGATTGTGCAATTCTTGGCTGGCAGGAAAATGTTCTTTAGCGTTCTTGATAATTCCAGCAACGTTATTTCATTCTTTTGCTTCTTTGAAGTGGCAGAGATTGCACTGTACTATTGTTGACTCACAGAGGTAATGCTCGTCAGCGTTCTTGACAATTTTCATTTTGTTTCGTTTTTGTATTCCTTGAACTTGCGGACATTGAACAGCTCTTCAAGAACAGTGGAAATGTTGTCCAGCGTTATTGACAATTAGAGCCGTGTTGTTTCATTCTCCTTCCTCTGTATGTTATATTATTCTTAACTAACAGCCGAAATAATGTCCAGCGGTATTGAGAATATCAGTCATTTTGTTCCATTCTTCCTCTTTGTTGAACTTGTAGACATTGTAGAATTCCTGGCTGAAAGAGGAAATATTGTCCAGTGTTGTTGATAATTTCAGCCATTTTGTTCTATTCTTATTCTTCGTTGAACGTGAAGACGTTGTAGAATTTTTCAGTCACCAAGAAAATAAAACTTCAGCCATTTTGTTCCATTCTTGTTAACTCTTGGTTGAACTTAAAGACTTTGGAGAGTTCGGGACCAACAGAGAAAATGTTGCTTTGTCTTCTTGTTAATTCAGGTAATTTTGTTTCACAGTCTTCGTTAAACTTGAAGACGTTGTGGAAGTTTTGACTAACAGCCGAAATGTTGTTCAGCCGGCCTCAGTCTATGACGTGAGGTCATTTTTTCCATTCTTGTTAATTCTTGGTTGAACTTGAAGACACTGCAATCTTCCTGACGGCAAAATGTTGGATATCCAGCTTTTTTCAGTTATTTGGTTCCATTGCTCTTAATTTTTCGTTGAACTTGAACACATTTGTAGAATTTGGGATTTTTTTCTAAGGTACTTGGTAATTTATGCCACTTTGTTCCACTCGTCTTTTTAACTGATTAATCTTGGTCAATGTGTAACCCTTGACAAAAAAATGCCCAACTTCCTTGATAGTTCTAGCCATTTTGTTCTATTCGTTTTAGTTGAAATTGAAGACGTTGCAGAATTCTTCACTTATGGACGAAATAATGTCGAGCGTTGACTTCTTGATAGTTTCAGCCATTTTGTTCTTTCGTCTCGGTGGAAATTGAAGACGTTGCAGAATTCTTGACTTACAGACGAAATATTGTCGAGGGTTGACTTCTTGATTATTTCAGTCGTTTTGTTTTATTCGTCTTAGTTGAAATTAAAGACGCTGTAGAATTCTTGACTGACATACGAAATATTGTCGAGCGTCCTTGACAATTCCAGCCATTTTGTTCTATTCCAGCTTGCTTGAAATTGACGTTGCCGAATTCTTGACTTACAGACGAAATATTGTCGAGCGTTCTTGATAATTACAACCATTTTGTTCCATTAGTCTTGCTTATATTTAAAGATGGTGGATAATTCTTGACTGAAGGACGAAATATTGTCGAACGTTGACTTCTTGACAATTCCAGCCATTTTGTTCTCTTCGTCTTGCTTGAAATTGAAGACATAGGTTGCAGAATTCTTCACTTGACAAACGAAATATTATCGAGCGTTCTTGAAAATTTCAGCCATTTTGTTCTTTTCGTCTTGGTTGAAATTGAAGACGTTGTAGAATTTGTTCTATTCGTCTTGCTTGAAATTGTAGCCTTTGCAGAATGGTTGACTTACAGACGAAATGTTGTCGAGCGTTCTTCATAATTTCAGCCATTTTGGTTTATTCGTCTTGGTTAAAATTGAAGACGTTGCAGAATTCTTGACTTACAGACGAAATGTTGTCTGGTGTTCTTGATAATTTTCAGCCATTTTGTTCTATTCTTATTTTTCGTTTCGACACTATAGAATCTCCAATGACCAAGGACATGTTGGACTTCAGTCATTTTCTCCCATTCTTCTTCCCTTTTGACTGATCGTCGAAATGTGTGGTTCAATGTTCTCTACAACACAAGTTGTTTTTCCCATTCTCGTTCATTTGTTGAACTTGAAGCCTTTACAGAGTCTTTTTGACAGCGAAAATTTTGGACATTCAGCGTGTTTCGTCTATTCTCTTGATTCTTTTTGAACTTCAAGGTATTGTAGAATTTGCGACTGCTTGGTAATTTGAGCCAACTTGTTCCATTCTTCTCCTTTGCTAAACTTGAGGACACGGTAGAATTCTTGTGGGATAATTCCAGCCATTTTGTTCTATCCTTCTTCCTTGTTGATCTTAAAGGAATTGCAAAATTCAAAATTTTCAAAATTCTACGAAAGAGGAAAGATTGGTCGGTGTTTTTGACAATTTACGTATTTTTTCCTATTTTTCTGCGATGAATATGAAGTTGTGGAATTCTTGGCCCATTGAATAAGTGTTGTCCGGCAGAGTTTTTGACTGAAAGCGAAAATGTTGGACACTGGTTCTAGACAATTCGGGTTATTTTTTTCATGATTCTTCTTGCTCCTTGAAAGTTTAAAAAAAACATTATGGGAGTCTTTCTCTCCGTTCTGCGAGTTTTTAAATTTGATGGTACATTCGCCTTCGCTGAACTGGAAAACATTGTAGTTCCAGAACTCTTCGCTGAGAGAATAAAGGTTATCCAGCGCTCTTGATAATTTCAGTCATTTTTTCCACGTCTTCCTCGTTGAACTTGAATTGAAGACGTTTTAGTTTTCTTGATTAGCTGCGAGGAAACGCTGTTCAGTGTTCTTGACACTTTCAGCCATGTCGTTCCACTTGCCCCCTTTGTTGAGTTAGAAAAGATTGTAGAATTTTTATCATTCGGAGGAAATGTCGTCTAGTGTAATCTTGATATATTCAGTTAATATTTTGTTCCATTCGTTTTTGTTAAAATTGAAGACCTTGAAGAATTGTTTACTGAGAGACCAAATGATTTTCAGCGTTTTTGGTAATTCCAGTCATGGCGTTATATTCTTTATCATCGGTAAAGTTGCAGATATGTTAGAGCTCTTGACTGAGTGGGACTGTTGTCAAGCGTTTTTGATAATTCCAGCCATGTTTTCCCACTCTTCTCATTCGTTGAACAATTATATAATTCTTGGCTACCGAGGAAATGTTGTCCAGTGTTCCTCATAATTCCAGCCATGTTTTTGCTGTCCAGTGCTCTCGATAACTTGAGACGTTCTTGTTCTTCTTCTTCTTCTTCTTCTTCTTCTTCTTCTTCTTCTTCTTCTTCTTCTTCTTCTTCTTCTTCTTTGTTGAACTTGAAACAATGTTTAAGTCTTAACCGAGAAAGGATATGTTGCCCAGCATTCTGTACACTTTCAGCCATTCCGTTCCATTCTTTATCTTTGTTAAACTTAAGACTATATATATGTAAAATTCTTTGCTGATAGAGGATATGTTGTTTACTGATAATTTGAACCATGAAGTTGCTTTCTTCTTCCTGAACTTGAAGACATTCTGTGATTCTTCACTGACAGAGGATCTGCTGTTCAGGATTCTCAATAACGTAGGCAATTTTATGTATTCTTCGTCTCTGCTCTGCATGAAGAAATTGTAGAATTTTTACTGACAATCACAATGATGCCCAGTGTTGCTTATGATTCCAGCCATGTTGCTCCACATTTCTCCTTGTTGAATTTAAAGATATTACCATAGCCATTGTCAGTTTACTCCACTCGTTTTTCTTGTAGAACTTTAAAAACGATATAGATGGGAAAGGCGTCAAGGCGGATGCCAAGTAGGCATAAGTTGAGGTGTTAAATCAGCTACCACGCTGTAATTTTTCTAGTTCCATTCCATATACTTCCACTATCTGCCGAGTTGACATCGACGAGTGGCGAGGAAGGGTGAACCTCAAGACACCTTGAAATAGGTGTCATAATTAGTTGAAATGCCGGCGCCCAAAACTAAAGGAGTGGTGTGCTCGAACAGAAGAGTTAACCGATAGACAAAAGCAAACGAGACACGTTTTCATCTAAACAAAAATACATAATCCGGCTTAGACTGATAATCTTTTCTAGCGTGAAGCGGCAGTTGTTACAATCTTAACAAAATCTCATCTTAATTATTTATACTGCTGATATTCTTTTGCGGGATTTTAAATTTGATGAACATACAAAAAATGTCGAGATCCTCTGATAAGACTTTGTTTCGACATTCGTTTGATTTGAAGTAGTCCTTTTCTTGATTAGAAAACAGTGGAAGCGTTCCTTAATAATTTTAAATTTTGTAAAATACTGAGAGAACAACAGTTTCTTCGAATAGTTTAATAACTGTCACCTTGTTATGTGTTATGAAGTGGACTTCGTCCTCTGTAAACTCGACTATTAAGAGATAGTTTTACCCCCGCTTCAAGAACCGGTGAAGCGCAAGCCATTGAGCGTTGATTTTTCTGACTTAGCAGCTCAGTTTGCTGACTTTTCAAGTGCATTCAAAATGATCCTGGAAATCCCCCGAAATATACGAGTTTGCGTTTTGGTTTGCTTTTATTAGTTTGCTTTTAGTTTACTGTTTTCTTAGTTTCATGTCAGTGCCTCGCTCGCTTCTGTTAGACAAAGCAGTTCGAAGTGGTCCACATACTTAAGCTTAGAGGGTGCCTGAAAATCATCCCGGTTGTGGTATTTTATACATGGACGCCAGCAGTTGTTATTTGTTATTTTTTTAAATTTAAACGGAGTAATCCTTGTTGGACGATTCGTTCCTTGATAAAAAGAAAAAGAAAGAAACTTGGAACGAAAAATTCCAAAGGAAAATGAGGGAAATTCTTCTTTTCAGGTGTCTTCGGAAACTTTTTCGTTTTCTTCATCTGTTCTCACGACGTTGTCGGCTTCATTTTTTAGTAAAAGCTATGGCATCTTCCTGCAGTTGTAAAAAATCGTTTTTTGCTTGTCTGTGTCGTTGTGCTTTGAACGGAGTCTTTGTTTTAACCATCTTTACAAGTCGAGTGCATGGAGCTCTGTAAGTTTCATTTTGTTGACTTGAATTGGTTTGTCAATTCTGCGAGGATAACCTCAGTTACATATCGATCTCATCTTGTTCATCACAAGTTTATTCCTTGTTAATCAGCACTCATCTTCAAGAGTCTTCCAGCTGCCGGTGATTTCGACGAAAAAATCGAAAAATGACTCTTCTTTGAACATAATTGGCTCGCTTTTGAATGTTTTAGCTCCTTTCGGTGATATTCGTTATTCAGGCTGCTGTAGAAAATTTTAACATAAAAATTTTGCGTCTTGTCAATTTGTTTCCATGCATTCTGAAAAGTTGACGTCAACTTCATAAAAAGAATTCGCGTTTGTACGCTAACATTGGAACAAAACACTAAAATTGTCATGAAGAGCTAACTCCTCCAAAATCGTCGCGAGATTAAATCCTCTCGCGAATGTGCCTTATTGCTAAAGCTTGTTGCACAAGAGGAAGTGTTCCTCGTCAAGTCTTTTCACACGCTTATAGCAAGGATTATTTTCCTTGACGAATAAACTTTGAAAAATAATATTTGCTCGTGTAAAAGTTTTCCTTGGTGACTGCAAAATAGCCTTTTGTACACGAGCAACTTCTTCTTAAGAAGACTTCCACTGACAGGTGTTCTTCCTTACTGAGACATGTCAATGTAAACTTCAGAAAGGCACTGTACATGTAAGGCAGGAATTTGTTCGCGAGTACTACTTTTTGCGAATTTGTTTTTCGCAAATCGCGAAAATAAAGTTCCTGCGATTTAATTTTTTTGTGTGCAAAACTGTTTTACGCACAAATTTACTTCACTAGTGGTTTTCTGGTACCACTTTTCAATACAAGAGCGCTATAGAATTTCACTTGTCTTTTCAGAAAAAAAAATATTGTTTTAGTACCAAGTACATGTTGAAGTATTCGAGTAACATCAAATTTACCGTCTCAGCTTAACAAGTTTCCGTTTCGAAAAGTTTTTAGAGTTTTTAAAATTATTGGCTCGACTGACCCGCAAAATTTATTTCATGGCGAGAAATCTGAGACATGTTTTTTCGTGCGGCTTACATTCACACCTCTTTAAAATGGCATAAGCCGCTGATAAAAGCGGTGCGACACGGGCTCATAGTCACGATACAAATGGAAGGGTGAAACACAACGATGTTTACGCTTAAATAAAAGCTGCTGACCAAAGATACTGTCCATAGTTTGAATAGCAACAGAAAAGGTAGTAAATTATCTTCCGAACGAGATGTTTTTCAGGAAATTTGGATGATTTTCGGTGGAGATATTGCAGATCGAAGTTCACAGATTTTAGCCGTGGGATGTTTACTGAAATTTACCATGTTTTTCCTTCTGGATACCGCAGAGGATTCAAATCGGCGAATGTTAAATGTACTTCGACCTGAAAGAAAGCGCCTTCGAGTTCACGTAAGAGATGGAAACTGGTGTGTAAGATAAGTTATAACGCGAACTGGAGCGCTTAAGCAGGGTATCATTTGGCCTTTTGGAGAGGACAGTCACACAAAGCTTGTTCAAAAGTTATGCTTACTGTCGGGTTACTTGATTATCTCAAAACCGCAACGGATACAACTTGCAAGGTGAGAATTAAAGCAAATTCAGTTGAAGGAACAGCAGTACTCATCGAATCTGATAGAAACCGAGGGATGCGAATGTTTTGAGGACAGTTTTTTTCGATTTTTATTCTTTTCTCAGTCAATTGTCTGTATTGTGAAATGCCCTGATATTTTCTAAGTGTCAACTGTCATTGCGCATGCCTGTCTCGAATTTCTCGCCATGTTCTGCTAAAAACGTCAGTATTTGAAAATCGTCAAATTAATCGCAAAATAAACCCCTGCAAACAATCCATACTATATATATACGGTTGTCTATCTATTTCAGTGAATAAAAAGTACAAGTAAAAGCGTCACATTCTGTAAAACACTCCATTGCCTGGCAATTGAATTCTGCCTTTGTTTTCACACGACAAAAAGAAAATATATCGCACGAATCGCAAGGAGAATTTTTTTATATCCCCCCCCCCCAAAAAAAAAACCACCTCGTTAAAACCAACGCCTGTTTTGCACTACGTAGGCGAGGTTTCCAAGACAATTTCTTGTGTTAGTTAACTACTGCTGACAAACGGTGACTGCAAACGGCAAACAACGATACTAAATTATTTTATCAAAAACTTAAACTTCACGTACCGCGATACTGAAGTGGTGGAAAAACTTGCTTGGGACGACTCTATCGGAGTTGTTGTACTTGTCTGATGGGAGCAGTTCACACAAAAATTTTCCGTTGATGTCCGGGAATGCAGCCAGGTTGAAGGAAAAACATGGAGGGGTCTCCAAACAGGCAAACGCACAGATAGTGTTACGTTCAACGACATCTCCTCCAATGCTTGTGATGTTCAAATATGAAAATTTATCAGCCTTGAATTTGCCGTAAGAAGGCACGCCATTTGCAGATCCTCGGTTGATTCCTTTCTTGGCTACGAATACTAAAAAAAGACAGAAATATTGGCTTTGGCAAAGCATAAATTTTATAAAAGTCAATATGAAAAATGCCACTTCAGAAAACATTCTTAATAAAATCTAACATTGTTTGGGACAAATTTTTCAAGTCGGTAAAAAAAAATAATGCGCCAAAGAAACAGAGAAATTATTTTACCTTTAGCTGCTTGGATGTTAGCTGGATTAGACATGGCAAATATCGCTAATGCGATAACGTAGGCTCTCAGAAGTACTGGGAAGCACTCCATCTTCTTCTACTGTTAAAACTGCAAAACTTTTCGGATTCAGTTCTCTTCAGTGCGTTCTTTGATAGTTTGGCAGATGTTTAAGTCGCTATCAATTGTGATAACCTAAAAAGCGATAACTTTCGTGGGTTTTACAATAGAATTTAATCCTATTGGTTGAGAAATTACAGAACGATGCGTTTGAAATGACGTTGTTTTCCTCCATTTTTGGCAATTTATGACTTGATGACCTTACAAATTAATATTCATGTTAGGCCATAAGCATGTTTTCCGTTTCAAATACATATCTGAAACGTTTAGCTGAGAGATACAGACCATATACATCTGGTATCTCGTAAACTCATGATTTAACGTTCTTCAACAACGCATCATGACCTTAAAAAGAGAGGTTGGCGCTCTCCCTTTTTTTAAACACAGAACTATGTTTATAAATTACAGGTAGAAGCGACAAAAATGTGGCAAATAATCTTCACAGCCGAATGTCACGGAATAATAATTTTTATAACAACCTTTGTAGCAATGTTGCTGTCTCTATAATTACCGACCTCAAGCAAGATATAAACTTTAATATGATTCGTCAAAAAAGAGAAAGAAAGAATTTATGAGGGGTTAAAAAAAGTTTTAAAAAGTCAACATGTTCTTATTAAAAATTTAAAGTCCCTGCAAGGGAAGTTCGAAAACCAATTCATTACGTAAGCAGTTCAAATTAAGTACAAATTTACCTTAAAAAATAAGATGAGTTTTGAGACAGATGTCCTTCAAAAGTAACTTGTTCGAGAATTCAAAACGATATTGCAAGCTCGTTAGTGCTTATTTCGTTTCGTAAGTCTTTATTTTATTTGAAAAGAAGACAGGAAAACTTCCACTTAAATTTGTCTGATAAATTTTTGGAGGGGTGCGACGGGGCTGTTCAAAGAACTGCATGTGCATCAATAATTAAAGAGGGTAGTATAGAAATCGTGCGAAGTTATCATCACACACAAAACATGCCATTGAATGACTATTCCAAAAACGTTTATGCTAAAGCTTGCTATAAATGAAGATGTTTTAGAAAAACCAAAAACTCTCAAGTGTTGAAAAGAAGAGTCTTGGAAAAAGAAGGCAATAGGCTGAAGACAATAAAGAAAGTCTGAATATGTACCCGGGGGGTTCTATCCTCTGTTTACTAACTCAGTTTGTGATTAGAAAATTCTTAGTTAACATATCGCGTGGTTTGAGCCACGTTGTCCTAAAAAGAAGCTTAAACTTGTGATTATAGAATAAAAAATGTGGCAATACACAGTTTGTGTAAGGTTTGTGTTTTTTGTTAATGAAGCAAACTGAGAATAGTTTATAATTGCGACATAGTTCTGTAATTGTGCAATTTTACGCTTTTAAAGAATGCGAAAACACGATCAATAGTTTATGACAAAAGAGAAACGGCTCCAAACAAAATCCCCTCTGGCGAAGCTACCATATGGTTCTAAAACTTAACATGATGCCTTTCAATGCAAACAAAGGAAATTACATATCAATTATTCACTTCAGCCATTTGAGAACGTTTAAGTTGATTTTTAACGTTTTTTCTTTTAAATATCGCAAAACGTATACTGGTGTTTCGGCGTTTTCGTTATATATGAGACTCCAAGAACAAGGAATTTTATTTACAGCCAACGGATATACACCTTCCTTTTTTCATTATAAAGCAAAAAATGGACCTCTTAGTGTTTACTAACATAATAATAAACAAGGCTTATTAACGTCTGTTTTCTGTGGCGAATGCCATTTAGAGTAATAACACTATGAAAACAAAGTATGTATTCTTTTCCCCAAATACAGAAATAGACACCCCCGTCAGTATGTGCAAATAATTCAACCGCTCTCAACCTCAACTATTTTTATAAA
Source organism: Siderastrea radians (assembly GCA_964017195.1). NCBI lineage: Eukaryota > Metazoa > Cnidaria > Anthozoa > Scleractinia > Rhizangiidae > Siderastrea > Siderastrea radians. The sequence continues at coordinate 21,124,065 of OZ024898.1, forward strand.
AGAGGAAAAAATAAATTTCAAGTTTAAAAATGAACTGCAATTTCTGGTAAAACTGTCAACGTTCAACATTGTTAAGACTGAAAACTTGGAGACTGAAATTACTTTTCCAAAGATTGGCCAGACTCACCACAAACAAAACACACATTGATGAAGCAATTTGAATGTAAAACATTTAATATGCCATGAGACTTAAGTAAAACTGCAAAGCTTGATGAGACTTACTTGCTATGCCATGTCAGAAAGACCGACCAAACAATAACAACAAAAGAGGTTTTAACAAGCTCAACGGTAAAGTAATAATAATGATGATAAAATAAAGATGACAAGAGCAAACTTGCTGTAGCTTAACATAACAGTCAACAAGTTCTGTTTCGTTGTCTGATTTTTGTGTGAGCGATTTCGTTTGGCCAAAATCTTAAACAAGCTTTAGAACTTTTGACACCCAACGGACACATTTCTATAACCATTATTTGCAAAACATAAAAATACAATGTTAATTAACAACCATTAGCTATACCAGAGGTGGGGGCTACGGAGGATGCGACAATTAAGTTGTTTAAAAATTTGTACCCATAGGTGGTATGGCTTCCAAATGTCAAAAAGAAGGAGAAATAACATAATTTGAAATGAACGTTGAAAAAGTACCGTTTAACTAAGTAAACTCCTTAAACTAGACGCGACTTTATGCTGGGAATTTTACCTTTAAATGACTAGTTAACTTCAGTTATACTCGTTAAACGTTAAACGTAAAACGCCGCCTGGCGTGGCTTGAGTCTGGTTGTCTCACAAAAAAAAAACAGAGAGAGACAACATGACAATAATTAAAATTTGTTTGAGAGTTCAATTTTAGTGACAAAATTATTTTCTTACTGCGGTATTTCTATTTTTACAAGTTCGGTTTCGTTGTCTGCGTTTTGTGTGAGTGATTTCGTTTGACCAAAATCGCAAACAAGCTTTGGAAGTTTGGACACCCAAAGGACACATTTCTATTACCATTATTCTCAAAACATAAAAAAATAATGTTAACTAACAACCAATAGCTACACCAGAGGTGGGGGCTACGAAGGATGCGACAATTAAGTTGTTTAAATGTTTATACCCTCAGGTGGTATGGCTTCCAAATGTGAAAAAGAAGAAAGAAGAATAGCAAAATTTGAAATAAACGTTGAAAAAGTACTGTTAAACAAAGTAAGCTCTTTAAACCTAAAACGCCTCGCGTGGCTTGACTGCTTGAGTCTGGTTATCTTACAAAAAGAAAATAGAAAGAGAATATGACAATAATTAAAATTTGTTTGAGAATTCAATTTTAGTGACAAAATTATTTTCTCACTGCAGTATTTCTATTTTTACTTTTATGTTATGTCAACTCTTGAGTCTTTCACTGTTTTTTCACTGTCAATAGATATTTGAAGAGAGGTCAACGTAGTTTGTGAACAGCCTGAATTCATCCATACGACTTTTTGCGACCTACTCCGTGGGCATGCCTACTGCTCGAGCCGCCCTTATGTCGGATTCGATCTTCTACCAATCAATTTAAAAACTACACGAGTAGATATGGTCTAAATTCTCGTGTGATATAGATTGATAACAGCATGGAAGCGCATATGATGGATGGTGGTCACATCTCGAAAGTTTTCTTGGCTTTTTCTACGTGATTAATTAATACGGCACACGACTAGGAGAATTTTCTTCAGTGTCATTATCAGAATAAAATGCCAACAAATGAATAATCAAAAGTTTTGATGTGGCTTGTTCGTTTTCAAACACCAATATCCTTAGGTATGATCGCTCCTGACAAAATATGTAACAACTGACACGGTTTGCAAAAATACCAATCACAAAAGCGAGCAGCATGGTAAACGACATATCTGCTAATTTGAAGGTAGCATTCACCATGACAAAATATGTTTGAGTTTTGTTAAGAAATGTCTCTCATTGAATCGTAGTCTCAAACCCCTCAGCCTACATTCTTTCAAAAAGGTACGGCAGAACAAAATAGTGAAATTTTATAACGGAATTTGAAATGTGCGTGTGACACTTTATTGGCTGTAATTGGCTAATTCACAAGAACCTCCTTATTTCTGGCCCAAAAAAAATTTGTCGAAACGTATTCCCCATCTAATGGAGTGACACCAGACCTCGAGGAAGAGGTACTCCTAAAACATCCTTCCGAAAATATCAAAATATCTCCCGCCAGAGGCTTAAATAGTCCCGAAGGTTACATGACAAAAGCGGAGCCTCTCCATCGTGCCGCCAGAATATTAATTTCTAACTAATTTGTTCCCAGGTCATTCAACCGTCAGAAATTACATTTTTTTTAAATGAAATAAGCACTTATAAGTCGCTGCAAAGGTCGAAGCGTTCTTTTTCCAAGGCTTTTTGTAACGTTTTTATAGCTATTGGGAAGTCAAACAATCGGAACGTGCACACGTACACTGTACCTCTGTTGTTTAGATATGGGCACCGCCTCCATCGGTTATTGTTCTCTGAAATGTGTTTGCATTCCTTTTTTGTTTTTGTTTTTTTTACTCTTTTGCCAACCTTGATCTTGGCATCAAAAAGCCTCAAAAACTACCATTTCCTTCTTCAACTACAGCGGAGTGAAAGTCGGGCAATTTTTGTCACACCCATGTCTTTTCCCTGTTCCATGGGAAACACCACCGTGCGAGAGACACATGAAAATGACAACCGCCTGAAGAACCCATCTTGTGCTGGTGATTTTCCGAGACAAATTTGTCACCAAAACGGGTCGTGCAGCCAGCTGACCTTTACGGTAGACTTGCCCACAAGTCGAGCTCAGGGTTTTTTGTTTTTCGAAAGCGCGAAAAGCCCAAAAAATCGAGCGCGGAGCGCGAACGAGCGGGAGCACACGGGCCCACCACCGGAACCGGAAATGAGAAGCGAAGGACTTTTGAGAAAGTTTAACTGATTAGGCTAAACTGATCGTCCATTTTTTCCCTTTCAAAACTATTTTGAGCGCTAAAACATTAAACGGTTACATCAAATACCTTACTGATCCACTACTATTGTTTACTCTCACTACTGTAGCTGAGTGGTTAGAGCCGATCGGTGTGCATCAAGAGTTCTAGCGCTGTCGGAAAGTGAAATTATTTCTCCGTAGTCCAGATTGGTACCAGTCCTTCTGTTGATATTCGAAACGCACGTGAGCAAAGGAGTAAAAAAACAGACTTGGCGAGAACTCGCCTGACGGTTCATTTCGTCGCGTCCCGGCTGACTGCTCCTGGATCTCCGAAGAAGGCTTTTACTGAGGCAAGGAGTAAAACAAACAGATTTCTGTTTCTTGTTAGTCAGTTTAAAGCTATAAGTTGACAAAAACCTCCTTTTAATAATCGGTCAAACGTTTGTTGTTGAATATTTCATGTTTGTACTTGTCTCCGTTTTCGCTTGCCTCAGAAGTTTTCTGCGTGGTTTACGCTTACCTAGAACAGTGCTTCTTTAGCACTGCCAAATTTAACTCTAACGTAAACGTGACCTGTAACTACGAGGAATTCTTGTTCTTCTGATTTCTACAATGTGGGTCCTGAGTTCATAAGGTGCTTTCAATAGATGAATGTCAGATGGCGCAATAATGTGTTGAGGAATCCCCTTTCTGCTAATATGTGTTGGTCCTTAGGTTGTGGTGAAGGGACCACACTTTGGCAAAAACGGTGGTGTCTTTAGCAATGTGATATCCCTGCAATGTCGTATCCACTGTAGTTTTATGAGGGACTGACAGCGGGAGAATGGAGGAAATGCGAAGGTTCTCAGCATGCAGTGACGGTGGCTTCCAAGAAAGGCAGGTTGTTCTTGTCTTCGATGTCTGGTAAACGAGTTGGTCCAACGACTTGATCAAGCTCTTCTTGTAACATCTCTTGGACTTCTGGATTGCGAATGATTTACAGCAGTGCCCAGCTCAAGGTGTTTGCAATGTTTACTATTGCAGCAATAAAAACCTCGCTCAATAGCATAATGATATGCTGATCTGTAACAATTCCTTGGTTGGAGGGGTCTTCTTCTTCAGCCTCCTTCCTGGCCTTCAACAGAGCGCCCGTGAGATTTCGAGGATTTTGTACTCTGTAGGCCTCCGCATGTTCCCAATAAATCCTACCAAGTATTTTGTTTCTATCATGGCAAATCTCTTTCAAGGTCTGGATGGATTTGAATGGTAAAAATTTCAGACATGGAAAAACGTCGACCACAAATCCATTGGTGAACATGTGGAATATTCCACTGTCGACTTCAACAAGCCTGGTAAACTCAGGGTCATCCACCTCTTACCTCGAACCAAACACCATAGCGCAGAACACGTTCATGACAGCCAGAAGAATGTCTTTGGTAATGTCCCTGAGGGTGTCCATTCTTGGATTCCATTCCTTGCAAGAGCCAATCGAATTCGTTGTTGACGAGGGACGCTTGTTTCGGGACATCAGTGGTGTACATCGCCAATGCAAAGAGTAAGATCTCTTGAAAAGCTTAACGGGGGAAGAAGTCTCCTACTGCGACATTACACGCCTTACCACGTACCGTGAGAATAAACAGCTACACTGTAAAGGCTCGGACGTCCCGCAAAATCTGCTGCCTTTGTAACGAAGGCTTCCTTGATGGCTTTTCCACTAACGATGATCGCAAGTTAACTAATATATAGATTTAGCCAAGCCTAAAAGCGGAACTCCAATGTTTATTTATTTATTTATTATTATTATTATTATTATTATTATTATTATTATTATTATTATTATTATTATTATTATTATTTCAAGTGGTACCTGACAGCAATATTATACTTTAGTCAATTATTAGTAAACACACCTCTCATCAAATTAGAATCTGCATACCTGCCAACCTTATAAAATCAGAAATAGGGACCACCCCCCACCATGCTCACCCCAGTCCTGGGGTAGTGCCCTGCCCCCCCCCCCCCCCCCAACTGCCCCCCAACACGGAGCAGGGTCTAGGATGCTCTAGGGTTTTTGCATTAATTTTTAAAAATATTGCCTGTGCTGTACTGTCTTAGCATTAGAATTCTCAGGTGTTGTCTAATGGTCTCAAGCACCACATGTATTGCACAAAACAATAGGATGTAGAAGAGTCATTGAAGACCAATCTTTAACAACCCAGTTCCACATTGTCTTTTTTTTCTTGAAAATCGGAATGTCCTGATTTTTTTAGGTTTTGAAACCCAAAAATTGGGAAAATTCCCATTAAATCATGACGGATGGCAGGTATGAACCTGTTTTACAAAATTCTAAATAAGCCCCAGTTTTAGGTTGTAAAGTTAAATATTGGGGACAATAATTATTTTTGTTCACCTTACCTCGGCCTTTTCTCTGCCACAAGTCTACGGTTTAATTTATTTAAAATTTTTGCAGAGTTGTCAAATTGTATAGACAAGGTACTAATTGAAAATACCTCCACCTTATTCAATGGTTTGACAGATAAGTTGTGTAGTATAGAGCGACGAAAAATGCGAGCAATGAGTACCGGTAAAATGTCCTTGACCATTATCTGTAAAACCACTGAATGATATTTATTATTCCACTACAATATTTGCCTATCATTTTAAATGATTTATTTAATGAGTTATTTGAAACTGGGACACTACAGTGCAATACACCCTCATACTCTCGTGTATGTGTTTTCTCCTTATATGATAAACTGATGCTATAGTGGAATAATAATGTACCTTGTTTACTCTTATTGATGCCCTGGGACTATTATATGAAAATCAATCTCTTTAAGTACCTATCAGTCATGAATCAACCACTCAACCACTTAGTTGATAAATCGGTCAATCAGTCAATTAAAAATTTGTGACTAACAGCGTTGCCAATGCGAATAACAAATGGTCCAGTAACCACTAGTGACTTTATTTGATGCACACCCCTGACCGTGATGCCAGATGGTAGTAAATCTTATGGTTTAATTTGTTTTTGGCTTGATCATTAGCCTTTACACTGCATCTAATGTCACCAATGAGCAATGTTACTGATTGTCATAATCTGGTAGCAAAGAGAAACAAAAAGAAAAGCCTCTTCATAAATCATTTCAGGATAGTCAGAAACCCGTCATGTAATGAACTGACAAGAGGGGATCAGACTGTGGTGAATCCATCATTTGAAATAGTTCTCCCTGTCAAGTGAATTCAATCAAATAAGTCTGAATCATTATTCCCAGGAAGTTAGTTGTGTGTGCGTGTGTGTGTGTGTGGGGGGGGGGGGGAGTAGGGTTACTCCCAAATAAATGCTACTGGTGTATGGATGTGTTACTGAGGGAACAAAAAGTGTATGTGGATACAGTCAAACTAATCAGCAACATCAAAATTTGCAGAAAAAGACAAAAAACATAAAACCTTATTTCAAAACTGCTCTTCAAATTTTTATTTCAATTGATAATGTCTGCCTGGGAACATACATGTGGCTAAGAGTACAAATTTATTAACCAAAGCCTTACAATAAACTGCCATATTTTTTCTGACATCTGCAGGTCGATGGAATAAAAACCTTTATGGAAAACAAAGAAGAGTTTGATTATCTCAGTTGCCAAAAGTAAGCCCATGGCTTTAGGGAGGTTCTAAGGATATTTGTGCAATTTTTTTCTGCGCATCCAAACTGCGCACACAATTCACAAAATTGGCAATGCCATGCCACGTCATGCACTCAGCATGCACGCTCGCATGAAAAACTACCCCAAATGTTTTAAGACACCGTAAACCGCCGCTTATAAGCCCTAGGCTTACACAACTTCGTAAGGGGTTTTGGGTGGGCTTATAAACGGAGGGGCTTATATCCGGGGGGAGCTTATAAGCGGAATAAGAAAGACGTTTCGAAATGAGCCACAGCAGTGTTGATCGAAATACGTTTTTAATTTACCAGTTTGTAATTAACCTTTGAAACGTCACAATAAATCGAATTCATTTCAATTTTAACAACAAAATCAAAACTGCAACAACACGAACGTAACGGGAACGTAACAAAACAGAAGCTCAGAGTTCATCTTCGCAGTTTTCTGTGAGAGTGCTTAATATTAAGGAAACAGGGAAAACTAGAGGAGGGCTTATATCCTTATATCTGGGGGGGGGGCTTATTACCGGATGTATTTTTTGTTTACAGGTAGATGGGCCTATAGCTGGGGGGGGGGGGGCTTGTAAGCGGGCGGGCTTATAAGCGGCAGTTTACCGTATTTGTTTTGAGCATGTACATTTAAATAAGTGACATTGAAGCATTCCAAATGGACAAAAGGTAAACTGTATTTTTAGAGATGGTTGGTCTCATGTAAATACTTATGCCAGTCTGACTTTCAGACTGGTCTCAAGTAAACAAAATTGTACCAGTCTGAGTTTACACCACTTTAATGAAATCAGGGTTTTACCGCCCCTGGGTATCTGAGGATGTTGTTAAACGTTCTTGAGAGCTGCTCGACTTTAGTCTGAGGGGGTGTTTGCATGACACCAAGTCCTTCATTGTATGCTTTTCATTCTGATACAAGTTCACCCCAGTTCCCTCTTGCTTCTCTGTATTTGTTACATGATTACAGCACAAAATCTCGTAACAGTGCGAGTCATACCAGGGTGAGTTCATACCGGTATATCATGCAAACATGGTATAACTATTTGATTCATTCTGCATTAAGTTAATTAACCATATAGCCATCCAGAATAAATCTCACATTACCGTGAAAAAAGGATTTTGTAACTTGAGGAAGGAAGATTCTCAACTACAGATCTCGCATCGTTGCTAAGGGATTTTTGTGGATGGTATTTTGACATAAGTTGTTTTGCAGCATTTCGTGCCGCTATATTGGTGAAATAATGAGGAAGAACATCTGAATTCCACAACTGAACATTACGTGTGCATAGCTAGTGCCAGTCCCCAACCGCACATTAAAAAGAAAATCAGTAAAACTAAGAGGAAACTAGTAAAGTTCCGATTTTTTTGCGAATTGCCCCACCCTTCTTTACAATCCGAAGCATGCAATTACTGTTTTTACAAAGGATAGAAGAACTACAGCACAAAAATGTATAAAGATATGTGCTTGTGCCATCATAACTTTTATATTCATAATAAAGCGAATTTCTAGAAACTGTTGCTTCAAATTTTGCATCCTGATAATCTTTAAATGTTCGCAATGTTTACAGTAGCGAAAACTGTATGCTGTTTGAGTTTTAGCATTTTTTCTGTTCATGTCAAGTGACATGCTGAATATAGTTGTGACTTGAAAATCTTGAAAACCTTTCCCATAAAACAAACGTGGCCAAGTAGCTTACCTGTGGAAGTAATAGGGTCTCCAAGATATGATGGTTCTGAGGAACTTCCCATAGCAACAATATGGTGATTAAGAGTCTCCCCGCTTAAAAGTCCAGATGTAAAGGTTCTAATTGCCCGCCCAAATGGAAGTCTTGATGGCACACTCATGTAAATGTTGTGGTTCAATTTTATCGTTCGTTCAATTTTTATTTTCCATTGTGAATAATAGGATTGCCAAATAAAAAATGGAGCTCCACTTTTAACGTTGGCTAAATCTATATATTTGTCATGAATGATTTTAAAGCTGTTTAATTATGTTTGACTGGGTTCAGAAATTGAATGGAATCAAACACAGCTGTAGGCATATTTTTGGTAAATAATTGTGTTCAATTACCGAACCCAAATTAACCCAATCACTGCATTCAATCCAGTTCAATTTACTGAACAGTTAGATACGTAAGCTGGGATAATTATATAACTGATATCTTCCACGTACCTTCACTGTAAGAAAATGCTGCATCACTGATCACTGCTGGCATACATGCCTAGAACAGAAAAAAAGGATCAGTGAAGAAAAAAAAACAACAAATTCAGGGCTAAAAATTGGCAGTCGCCCAGTCACCAGTGGCGATTTAAAACTGACCAGGGCCACGAAAAGTCGAGGCCCAGATGCCTGATAGAGGACTGCAAATAAAAGTTACACTGTAGTTACAATTTAAATAAATTAGACTTTCATTGGAGCATCTTTCTTTTCTTTCCCCTCCTCAACTCTCAGTTCATCCATTGAAGTAAATTTTCAGTTCTTGGAGTGCAAAATTCATGAGAACGAGCACCTGGCAAATTACTTTCATCCTTAAAATAATAACTTTATTGTTTTTTCTTTTGACAACATCAAATAACTAATATTGTATGTAACATACATTATTAAAGCATTCACAATGCAATTTTTGACCAATGTGACATAAATGAAAAGGAAGAATGGGTGAACAGAATAGTAATTATACTCAATGTCAATTATTAAGGGAGTCATCATTCACTTTGCTAACATTGTCACTTCCAGCTTTGAAATGTTGTTGTCGCTATACTTTGCCTTACTTTTGTGATCCACCTGATTCATGAGACGTACAAGTGCCTATTGTTGGAAATTTTTGCATCCACCCGTGAAAGTGTTCTCCTTTCCAGCTTTTGCGGAATCCTGACGAATAATTAATAAATCATCGCCTGAAACCCTCATTTGCAGCTATCCAAACTCTTTTAGTCATTTGTCTAAAAAGTGGTTACATGTATGTCTTCTGCCCTTTGCACAGTTCATTGGATAATACGGGTAAGGTAAAGCACTTGAATATCAATCGATCGAATGAGCAACAAAATGTCAGGACCTCATTTAAGTTTACTGGATGTTTTTAAAATCATCTCCAGTCTCCTTTGCTCAACTCAGTAAACAGCCAATCACAATTAACTAATCTAACTAATCCCAGCAGACAATTGTCAGTTAAACAAGCCAGATAGCCTTTAGAAAGCAAAAACACATCAGTACAGATATGTCAATTGCATTAAAAAAATCCTTTGCTTACATATGGACCCCCCCCCCCCCCAGGAATACGATGATTTTTGAGAAAACCAAAAAATGCATGCAGTAATTATTTGAACTTTCTAAAACATGAACATTCCATTATGAGTGACATAAATAGTAAAAAGCACTTTCCACAAGGCAGTGGCAAATGGCAAATTGCAGTCGCCTTCTGGAAACTAATATTAGTGATAAACAAAATTAATTCACACATAAGCTTAAGTCTTGAGCTTAAGTGAAGCCAAATAAAATTATTGAAATTCAAGCAAACAATTCCTAAGTGATAAACAAAATTAATTCACACATAAGCTTAAGTCTTGAGCTTAAGTGAAGCCAGATAAAATTATTGAAATTCAAGCAAACAATTCATAAGTGATAAACAAAATTAGTTCACACATAAGCTTAAGTCTTGAGCTTAAGTGAAGCCAAATAAAAATTACTGAAATTCAAGCAAACAATTCAGAAATCAGAATTAGGTTTAAAGAATATTTAAGACCTATTTCAGTAGATTCATAAATGAGGATGTGCTTTTTCATCGATTCGTTACTTACATGGATTTTGGTAGGGGTTTTGCCGAGGATATTGTAAACAATGACTGGATTCAGAGTTTAAAAGAACGAGGCAATCAATTATGTCCTGTTTTGTTATTCTTTTGTTAGTCAATGACTGTTAACATCTTGACGATTCGCGTTGGTACTTGTTTTCGTCTTTTACTTCATTGCATGCTTTTAAAAGCTGTTTTCTCCTTTGCCTGGCTACACTTTGCTCCGTGAAAACAAAACACACTGGTATCCTTCAAAGTTGAGAAAAGCGGGTTATCGTCGTAAAAGTAAATAACTGGAAATATTATATTTATGACCAAAGCCAAGACAAATTTCTCTTTGTTCGAGATAACGGGGATTTGGAAATAGGGAAGTTGAGATAGTGGGATCCTTCTAAATAAAAGCGAATGCACCATAGAGTAATATTCTGTGAAATGATTGAAAAATTCCGAGAAACTCACCCGGGAAACTCACTTTCTACGAGTACTACTAAATAACATAAAAGGTGCGGTTTAAGTTTTGACGAAAAGTTTCCTTTTGTAACAGTGCATTTTTTTTTTGTTAAACAAACTTTGCTAAAGCACGGAATTTGATTTTACCCGAACACCTTCTAACTTCATGTTGTCCTTGGCGTAAATTTCTTCTCCGTTCTCTCTTTCCATTACGATTTCTTTCCCCTTGTTCATCTGTAGAATAAAATACAAAAACGTAGACGTAAAATATTCGGTGGTACAAAATTATTTCCAATCACATATTGATTAAAATCAAGAAAACTGTACCCGACATGTTTACAGTTCTCTGTCGGCGTCTCTTAGTTTTCCTCTGGCGTTGTTCTTCAGTACCGTCCGTCTTACTTCTCGTTGCCTTTCTCGCTCTGCTGTAAGCTTACTGTTCCTTCGTCTTTCTCGTTTTTGTTTCTGTTCTGCTTAACGCTGTTCTTCAGTGGCGTTTCTCATCCTTTCCCGTTGTTGTTCTCTATCTCCTTCTCTTTTCTTTCGTCTCTGCTCTTCTGACATATTTTTCTCAGTATATCATTTAAATTAAAGTTTAATAAAAGATAAATGGACCTATTAACATGAAAAGTCAAGAAAAAATACGAAGCTAACGTCCAGTTTACCACGCCATTGGCAATAAGCTGGGCGAAAATTTGCCTCATGTAAGAATGTCATGAAATGCGACGTATGGACGTACGGCGCACGCGCCTGCGAGCCATTCCGCTGGCCATGACCATAAAAAATTACCAGCATGCCTCTTAGTATGAGTATGGAGTTCCGCTTTCAAGACTCAACCGAGAGACTTCGTCAAATTGTTTCTCCAGTTAGACTAAGTCAACAAGCCCTGCATCGGAAGCCATTATGTGCGCATTTCTAATAACCGGTAAAGAAAACGGCCCAGGTGGCAGATTTTGAGTTGCAAGGGAGCGGTTTATTGCGAACTTGGCAATCAAGATAACAGAAACGACTGCTAAAATAAGAAATAACCGATATCATTTATCAGTTGTTTATTCACTAATATCATGGGTGACAAATTACTCCTTAATTTTGGCGCGAAATTTCAGCGTTAATTTATAATTTCACATGTGAAAATTACAAAATTGCTATGGCAACGGGTCTATAGCTCAGCGCCACGATGGCGTCGAGGTTAATGATGAAGATGTTTTGTGCAGAACTAAAGCTATTCTGGAAATATTCATTGAGGACTCAATCGGTAATCTGTAAATTTTGACTTTTAATTGACTGAACTTCTCAGAAATCAACTGCGAGTCAAAAAGAAGAGATTATTTGTGATAGTGTGACAGCGAAAATTTTTGACCGGCGAGCCAGTTGCTGATCGAGTGATTGACCGCGAACTCAGAGAAGTAATTCAGTGGATTTGGGCACTTCTTCGAATGAAATAAAGGTCAGTTTTAAATACAAATTTGCTTCCGAAGTTTACTTTCGTTAAAACAAGTTTTCTGTGTGTATTTTGAATGCATTTGTGAAGCCTTCTGAGCGTTGCTCGATGGAGCAACATGGTGCTCGATTCAGTGAATTTGCCGGATAAAACGCGGATAACCTTTGCCAAGCAATTTTCTTTGGTACTTTCCAAGTAAAAATTCAGAGTCTGGTGTATTTTGCTGTCGGTCACAAATACACAAAATCGTCAAAGCGTGGTAAAAACTTCCCACAAGATTTTTTCATTATTTCACTCAGAAAAATGTGAACTTTAGCCAATCTGTGTATGTTAAACATTTCAATGCTTGGAGTTCTCGACGCGAAAAATAAGTCAAAACCCTGACGATTGTGAGCGTAATTTGTCACCCATGATATTAATAGGTAATCAAATGGTATAATCGTGAAATTAGGAAATAATTTCACTTGTGTTTTGTCAAAACGCGCGGGAAATTATTTCCTAATTTCACTCGTCACCATTTGATTACACATACTAACAATATACCAATATTATTTTCCTAACAAGCAAAGTGAGCAGCAATTTCATTCAATAAATCTCATCAGATATCTTACAATATGTCTACATTGTCTCTCAGAGGGAAACCTTTGACGCTGTACGCGACGGTTTCAGCTTTGAAGTCTGTGACCACTTCGAATGAAAACTATTGGTGCATTCCTTTGGTGCTGTTAATTTCGACCTTTGCACGTCAGTATTATTTGTTCAGGGGGTTATGGGGGAATACTACAGAGGAGTTTCTGTTGAGTTGATTTTTGGATTCTGTTGTTTCCAGGACAATACAATGAAAGAAGCGAATTTCACAAGATCGGTTCTGATCCATTCCAGTCTATGACAGCATTTTTCCATCTGCAAAAAACCGCATAATTGAAATCAGCAAAGCGCTCTAGCAAATAATGTTCAGTTATAAATTACTCTATTGATAGGCACGCACGGATATCAGTAATTTCCTTATCGCCAAGTAATAATCTACAAAGGCGGATCGATGGTTTCAATCGGCCTGCGGATCAAAAACATCGACCTCACGCATAAATTCCAGCTTCTCACACTTGACTCACAAATCTGGACTACTAGAAGTTCCTTAAGCGCACAGCAAGTGAAATCGATTCAGTTTTCACAAAAAATAGACCGACAAAATAGTCCCATGACGCTACAAGTTATATTAATCGTAGTTAAACCCTACCGCTATCCGCCTTTGCAAACTTCGGAAATCGTCGGAACATCTTCTCAAAACTTTGGATTTATCAACTGAGTTGATAAGGTAAATTGGCCACCGTAGCCAATTCGCCTCAACTACCTTTATTTAAATTTCCCTCCGGTGGCCAATTCACCTTATAAACTCAGTTGATAAATCCAAACTTTTGTGTTTCACTTCCCCACCGACGCAGCACCACAGTTTCTTTAGAAACTAACACCCTTGTTTGGAACATCTTCTAACATCTTCGGCAATGTTTCGAAAACGTCGGAACATCGTCAGAAATCCAGGCAATACGACGACGATAATCTCAAGTATCGTCTGCAGAATTTGGCAGTAAAATTACCAGTTTATATATCGTACGAATGAGTGCATGTCAGCTCGATTAAATCTTAAACACAAAAGCTTTAAGCGCGACTTTGATTCCATCTGACGAAGCTCAGTTTATGTGCTCCCATTTATATGGTCTTTATTCTACAAAGCAAGCCAGCGGGTATTTAGCTCTCTGACAGACGGAAAAAGCTTAAGGAACAATGTGCTCCCTAGAAAACCTGGGATGGAGGCATCTGCAGTAGACTGCTGCTTTCGCAAACCCCAGATATGTCGAATATCCCGCTATCTTGAACTACTGATTATCGTTTGCCTTGGCTAATGTTACTCTTTGAGTGCTCTAAGCTCTTTTTTTTTCAACCCAGCTAACTCAAACAACTTTACTCTTCCTTTGAAAATTATAGATAGAGGAGGTTTCTGTATTAACGCTGGTAACATGCGCTTCCTCTGGGAGATCAATCTTAACAAGGCTTATTACGAGCAAGTGAACGAGTTCATTTCTTTCGCTTTTTCGAGAGGGCTTACCTTGTTCTAATACAGTGCTCTAGTGGAGGAACAAGATCTGTATCTTTGTATTCCGGACACTCTCTTGTAGTATCTAGATAAAGAGAATGACAAAAATCATGACCGTATTCATTGCATTGCAAAAATCAGAGAGGCAAGGTTGAAGATGATAAGTGGGGGGGGGGGGGGATGGGGCAAATTTAGGTTGTGGGCCCCGGGCAGCTACCCTCCAATGCAGACGTCCTTAGTACTTGTCAAGCAATCCAGTCCTCCTCCGATGGGGGAGGAATGCGTGACGAGAAAAACGCCAGTCGTTTACTTCTCAAAAATGCTCGAACGCTTTGAAATTCCATGACTTGAACATACGTTTGCCGCAACACAAATGCAAAGCGCTTTAACGTCATATATCATCACATGTAATAGACCTTTTTACCGATACAGCAGCCATATTGAATTTGCCCCCTGGGCATTCCATATTACTGGATTGATTCTATTATTGTGATAATGCTGCATTATCACCACAAAAGAATAAATAAAATTTCAGTGAGTTCTATGGGATGCCCAGGGGGCAAAATCAATATGACTGCTGTATCGGTAAAAAGGTCTAGAGAAGTTAAACGCAAACGCAATAGACTGTTTTTCGTGTAAAGGAACTCAAAAGTAACAAATATGTAACCGTGTCGCTATAGTTTCATTTCACAAAGCATGTAGCTTCAGATATCGGCAACGAATCCGCCTGACGGTTGGTTTCCGGGTGATCTGCTTCGAAACACCATTTTTCTCTCTTGCAAAAAATAATAACGTTTTAAGATCATTTCAGCCTAAAAATTCTTTAAAAAATGAACTTTCAGCCTCAACTAAAAATCAAACAAAACAACCATCCTTGAAAATCCGAAAAAAGTTGCAACAGCTGCTTCTACCCTCCCCTCCCCTCCTTTTATTGATACGGGTCACTTGTACTCGTACTCGTTCCCAATCTGCCTGCTGCATTTCATGTTCGCTTTCAAAATCTTACGCTTTATCTCACGTAGAAGAGAGTGTGTTGAGGAAGCAGTTGTCAAAGGAGATTCTAAGCATCCTTACCGACTGTCAGTCTAATCTCCTCGTCCTGCCGAGCCAGACCATCGTAGTAATAAAGATCAAACTTCTTTTCTAATCTCCTTCAGATAACAAGAATAAAATCAATGAATGATCAATCAATCAGTCAACCACTCAATAACAATAATGAACCAAAAAGAATGATACTAAGTGTTTGACCAGTCCATCCATCCATCAACCAACCAATCAATCAGGGCTGCAAATAATTTTTCTTCCTTGAAAGGACATATGTCCGACCAAGTCTCCATTTTGGTCGGACAAAACAGAAATGTGGTCAGATGTTTTTTTTTAATTATTATTTTTAAGTGGAACTTTTTTTGAAATAATTATTTCTTATCATTATTTACTTATTATTTGGTAAAAAAAAATTGTCCGGACATAATGTCCGACCGAAGTTAAGATTTCGTCGGACATGGGCCGATTTTAGTCGGACATTGCCCATCCATCAATCAATCAATCAATCAATCAATCAATCAATCAATCAATCAGTCAGTCAATCAAATGATCAATTAAACAATCAATCAACTACCCAACCGACCAACCTTTCTACAGTAACATGTACCTGCCTATCATTCGGTTGGTCGGTCGCTCCGTCACTCTGTCTGTCGTGAACATTCCATGATGCATTAGACCAACTGTAAGTTGGCATGATAAAAACACAGAAGCTTACCAATCGTCTAACAGATTTCTGTCTACAGAAAATAAGACACTGAAGTGACTTTCACTGCATATCACCCAGATAGGAAACTTGGGGGTCTTGAAATTCACACCAACCTTAAACCAGATGAAATGTCAATGTTAACAATAACTCACTTTCGCGCACTCACTAACAAAATTGATCATCAATAACAGAAATGTTGCCACAGGTTACAGCATTAACCCTTTGAGTCTTAACAGTGTTATAACATCACTACTTGTTCTAACGTTCAAGTGATGAGAATAAAGGAAACAATCACCAAGGATAAGATGTCTTGATATTTAGACAAATTCTCCTTACTAGTTTCATACGAAATGTATCGAGAACAGTAAGGAGAATATGCATTTTCATATCACTGGGCTTAAAGGGTGAACTTGCCATGCGTATGGCACTCTCACATGTTCGCAACATATTGCCTTTCATTAATAATGGAAAGAGGACATTATTTGATTGAAATTACTCGACAACATCTTCTGAAACATTTTAATGTCAGATGAAAGTCACCCAAATCAGAGAGAAACCTTGCACCTGGAGACGTGCGAGTAATTTTAGAAATCTAGGTTAATCAAAATCCCAAACAGTTTTCATTTATAATAACTTCTCCTGTTTATCTATTCTTTTTGTACGAAGAGTGGTTTCCGTATGACCGCTACAATCGCTACGATCACTGGAAAAAACGTTCAGCAATCGTTGTGATCATACGGAAACCATACTTCAGCGATAAGTATCGTCGCGATCACAGCATTTCACAACGATCGCTGAAGAGTGGTTTCCATATGATTGCAACGATTGTCGAACGTTTTTTTCCAGAGATCGCCAGCAGCGATCGTAGCGATCATATGGAAACCAGCCTTAAAAAAGACCTTTGAGGCCTCTCTCAAACATCGCGGAACTTTTCATGTTTAGAATCTAATGCAAATTAGACATGCAAAGCAATAGCTTTTGCTCATTTCCATTTGGTATTTGACAAGTGCGAGGTTTAAAACATGATTAAAAGGCCTCACTAAAAGCAAAATTCACACGTTCATCGATACCTTGACCTTATTACCTAACTAACCTCACATGAGTTGTAATGCTCAAATAATGACAGAAGACCAATGTCGCTTTGTTTTTCTATCCCTTTGAAGACACTCTGGAGAAAAAAACGTTTAAATAAATTACAAGTGTATCCGTTAATTTAGAAAATCTCTGGTTCCAAAAAAGAGCAGTTTTCAAATGAGTGTTTTAAAACCAAAACCAGAGAAATTACAGTAACTAACCAATCACAACAGGAACAAAAACACAAAATGAACCAATCAGAAATTGAAGCAAACACAAGTAATTATTGTTGTTACAAAAATTGTCTAGTTTTTTTTAATAGGGAACCTTCCAGAACATTCTCTATAACTCTCCATAACATTTTAGAATGCTGAGTCATATAAAAATAAATAATTATGTAATCTCTAAATAGTGAGTAATTAAGTAGTGCTACTAAAAGTAGCTTTTAATTTCTTAGAAGTTTTTAGAGCATGTTATAATCGGTCTACACCCGTTTGAAAAAACGTTGTCGGGTGAAAAGTATAAACGATGGACAATGCGACACAATGAAATTCTGGGAAGATGGCAGGGGCAAGTTTGTTACTGGGTTTCGTTTTTTTGGATATTCAAAATATCTTCTTTCCAAGATAATTTATAGAGTAAACTAAAGCATGCTGAAATATTATAACGTACACATGTCTATAAAATTGAGGCAAGTTTTCACGCTTCCCAGAGCACCATTGGGTCGCATCGTCAGTGTTTTATACTTTTACAAGGCAACGTTTTCTCAAGTGGGTGTATAAGTAAGCGGCTGTCAATCTACTCAAGCAGTTTTCAGAAGCAGTGTTAGCAGTAAGTTTAGAGTTTGTTGCTGTGGCTGTGTGCCGAACTTGGTGAAGCGGCTGTGTGCCGAGCTGTGTGCTGTGTAAGAAGAAGGGTCTGTGTGACATTAACCTGCGATCAGGCTCTAATTCGTCTCGCTTGGTGAAACATTCAGGCGGAAAGGGCGATGCTAAAATTCGGCCTGATCGTAGGTTAGTGTGACATAGAGGAAGTGATGTAAACTGTGAAGACAACTTCAGTTTGGAATAAATCCGCTTGTTGCTGTTTACCGACAACCCTGCGTTCTGACTACAAACGAATTTCTCCTTAATTGAAACCGTAATACTCGTCAAGCGAGTCATACGATGTTTTATTCAATTTCTGAGACGACTTTGTAAGTTCAACTTCAAATACAGGGATTTTCCATGCCATTCTACGGCAATCTCACGGCAATTTGATTGTGATTTTGAAAAGTTAATGTAAAAGATCGCAATTCTCTCGGAAATTTCAAAAACCTCAATTTCGAACTTTTGAACGTTGTTCAATCACCGACTATACCTTTTTTGCTCCTCCCATGTCAACCTCCTGAAGGTTATCAAATGTGTTGGAGACAGCCTTTCCTGTGATTAATAAATTCACCATTTCCTAACAAGAAAGATCAACAAACAAATCAACACATCATTTCAAAGATCGCTAGCACAGCGAGAACAAGGAAACAGATCATTTGTAAGGCATATCAATCAGTCAGTCCATCAATCAATCAATCAATCAATCAATCATTTATTTACCAACGTAACATCTACGAGCTGAAAAGCTCGTAGATGGAAGGATTATTAAACTATCTGAAAGACTTTATCGTTAGTTGGTCTTTTCGTAAGTGTCCCAAGGTATTCTGTCCACGATTGTAGTTATATTAGGTACCAAAATTCACTAATATATAATAAATTTTGACAACAAAGAAGAAAAGAAAAAACTGTACTTAAATCTCAAAATAAACATTTCTGACCATTTCTACATTTTATCCTTTTAAATTCAAGGAGATTTTCCTCCATTAAGTCAGTTTTAACCGAGTTCCATTGATAGTTTACAAGCATAGGATTACTGTGAAACATCTCTTACTTTGAAGCGGCCACCTTCTTTTTAGTGGCCAGTTTTTAGAGAGAGTCCAGATAATATTGTCAATGCGAAAAGGGGGGTTTGGGGGGGGGGGGTAATCTAATTATTGGCCACTTTAAAAAGAATTTTAAGTAATCGATTGATTAAAATTAAGTTCGAAATCTGATAAAGCACCTGAAAAATGGGAATCCTGCCAAGTTTGGAACTAATCACTTGATTTGAAGCAGAATAAATGGCTTCCAAAAACTGGACAATTTACAAATCAGAGTTTGTTTTTCCTTTCTCGTTTCTAAAGTGGCGAATTGGAATAGAAATATAAACCTGTGTACAGTAGCCATGAGCTCCCATCAAATTGCTGTCCGATACATCCATGTCTGATCGCACTCTAAAACAAAAACCGTTTGAATCAATTTCCTTTCTCCCAAGAGAAAGGTTAAAAAACAACGAAAACAAAACCAACAAACCGAACAACCTTAAAGTACTACTCGACAGCTTTCATTATGATTTTACCCAGAGATTTAAAATTAGGAAAGTCATCATGCGGCATGACATTTATTACCACGGGAAAATACTGCTCATTTAATATTATTTGAATGGTCAAACTTCGAGGATTTCATCCACAAACTCGAAAATAAGCACTCTTTTGGACGGAATATTGCTCCTGTTTGAAATACACCGCTCAGTAGCACCGTTTTCTTAATGTTCACACTTTAGGATTTCTTGCACAGACTCAAACGTTTGAAACCCTGGTACAGCATAATAAAACGCCGTTATATTATGCTGTACCAGGTCAGCGCGATGAGACCATAGGAAACGCCTGAAGGCACTCAAAACATTTGGCACAGATGACGGTAAAACGAGGTACGAACAAAGGAGTCGCAGGCGAGTAGCGTGACTGATGTTCTTACCACGGTTTGACGTCCTCTGTGCGTCATCAGCCTACACACGCACGGCAAAACTAAATCTACCTGTTTGAGTGACGATTGGCACGCGTAGAACGTCGCGGCTCATTACGTCATTCGCACGTCTATACTTTATTCACAAACTCCTCTGGACCAATCAAAACGCGCGTTTTACACTGTGCAGTGCATAAGTTTATGCGGTTAAAATTTAGTTTAGGCAAAGTTAAACGTGAGACAATGCGTCCAGCGGTCTGCTTCTTAAGAGTACGTGAACCGCGGGGTAGCCCCTGCCTGTTTGCAGGTTTATTTGCTATTGGGTTACGTTTCGTATTTCATTGAAGCTGATCTTTGCGGATTATTCACTGCGCTTTTGCGAATCGTTACGGATTCTTGCCCCTCCATGCCCGCTCTGCTTTATAGCTGCTGGATTCAGGTAAGTATGGGGAGAGGTAAGTAGTTTTTTCCACTGATCTCTCAGTGTGACGGCGCTTTGGTGGGGCTGCTTGCAGGTGGGGAGTCCCGCTCGCAGGTTGCCATGGTTACCTCCCTGCCTAGCTTGTATGGCGTATGTTCCCCTACCATTTTCCCAGGCACCAGTTCCCAAGCTCATCTATTGGCGATAAGTTTAAAACAGCTTTCACTTCCATGGGACACTTACGTTTCAATTGACCGTGTCAGGATCGCAGAATACAGTAGCAAAATGCACCCACTACTGCTGTCTGACTCAAACTGAAAATAAAAACAGATGGTAAATGAAGTTACCAAATTTCCTCCAATTTTCCGTGGTATGGCCTCTTATTTCCCATTATTTTTGTCATCTAGCCGTCAAAATGTTGCGGACTCCCGAGGCGTACTTTTTTTACCACAGAATTTTTATTTTTTACGCGGTGCGAGTCTACAATAAATCGACCACAAGCATTCGCGACAAGCATTCATGACACCAGCCGTAGAATGGACTCTCATCTTCCACGGCTCTCGACCAATCAGAAAACGAGAAATTGATAAGAGGTGGTAAAAATTCACTTACATTAGAGTCATAACTTCCGCTCAGGTTGTCGAAACGTCAGTCAATGTCACAACAAACAGTCCTTCTCAGGACTATACTCACCCGGACGATCATAATTTACCGACCTATGATATGACTCCTGGGTTCAAACCATTCATAGAGCAACATTCACAACGGAATACAATTTTAACAAACGTAAACTTAGCCTTTCTTGAAAAACCTATAGCAAACAATTTTGCGGGCGTTTACTATCAGAATTTACGTTGGCAATGTTTAGGAGCGTACATGGAAGGTTGCACGGTCTTTTAATGTTTTATTTATTTCATCTTAGTTCTATTTTCTGTTGTGGATGGAACTTTTCATACCTGTGTTATATTTTGCGCGATGAAGCTGTGAAGGCTTTCGGATGACTTGAAGGTGTACAACACAAGCTGAAAAAGAATACCAAATTATTACAGTGGTAATTCTCTGTGGTTTTTAGTCAAATGCAGCTTGGAGGTACAACGATCAACCTTCTGATTTCACATTTCAGGCTTCCCTCTGTCAAGCAATATTGATAATTTTTTTTTTTTTTTTTAGCCCCATTTACACGACAGAAAATTTTTGGCACGGCTCGGGTAAAAATGGTACGTGTACCGAAAAAAATGGTTCGGCACGGATAAATTTTGTCGTGTAAACGACTTTGCCTCACCCGTGCCGAACCAAAACTTTACCCGGGCTCGGACCTAGTCGCGAGGTAGTCCGAGCACGGATAAAATTGGTACGCGTTCCTGAAAATCGAACCCGGCTCGAATAATATGTGTAGTGTAAACGATTAACCGTGCCGAACCAACTTTTTTCTGATGAGCCTTCGTGCCTTTGGTCAGCACTATTTGTTTGTGGGAGCACGTGCAGAACTACTGCTTGCCTTCAACTCAAAATGGCGGCAAATAGGGGAAAGTCTCCAAGGAAATCGCGGGGACAATCATGGAAAGACCAAGATGTAAAGGAGTTAATTCAAATAATGCAAGAGGAGACAATTATTTTTAGTCTCGACAATGCGAAATCACCAAAGGAGAAAAGAGCCGCGTACAAAAGTGTTCAAGTGCAGCTTCAAAACAGAGGCAAGCTGAAACTATGCGAAATGTTTTCAACGTCAATTGAGCTCGAGATTAGCGATTTCCTCGAAGTAGTATTGCAGAATACCACTTGTATCGCGCTGGAAACAATAGTATTTACATTTTGGTTGTTTTATCTGTTTACATACTGCTTTTTTATTTTATTATAGGGATAGAGTACAATTTAGATAGCATTATTAACAAATGGAAAAAGCTTAAACAGCAATATAAAGAGCACCTTGACAAACAGAAAAAAAGTGGCACTGAACGTCGGAAAAAATGGAAGTTTTTTGATGAAATGGATCAAATATGTGGTCACAGGGATACATCTTCACCTGCATGTCTAATTGATTCAAGTTTACCTCATGAAAATGCAGGTATGGTATTTTTTTATTATTTGTGGGGTGGTAGGGGCCTGTACGTCTATCAAATTTACATGTTCTATGTAATACCTAGAAACCAAAGCTTAAAAGTCATTTTCTTTTCTTTGGCCCCCAGTTACTAGTCAGTACAAATTTGGGTGATTCCCTTAGTAGTGTGATAGTGACAAAAGCAGAAGCACTGTATCATATCATGTAATCATGGAAAGTTATAACAGATGCAACTGAGAAACCATTAAAAATTTGGTTTGTTGTTTTTCTCCTGTTTACTATTGTAGAGTAATTGTTTCTTTCCCTTTTTTAAGATTTGGAAAGTGGAACAGATGACGATGAGAATGATACCACTGTTGAAACTGGTGATGACGTGAGAGTTCATGATGAGGAGTTAAGCAGCAATACAAATGTCATGAAGAAGTTGGTGAGGGATGTAGTGAGATTGCTAAACGCAAACTGGAGCTGGAAGTGGAGGAAGTGAAACCTGATATTAAGAAAAGCAAGGTTGCCAAGAAAGGAAAAGGAAGGAAGACCAAGCTTGAGCAATCAATTTCTATGTTAAGCGACAGCTTTAAAGGGGCATAGTCACGCTATTTTAGTCCACTTAAAAAATCAAAAATACGTCCTCACATCAATAAACGCCCACAAATAATGGTCTAGTTTTGTTACCAAAGACTATATTACTTCACTGTAACTATTTTCTGTCGTCTGTTGCTACGGATGGCACGGATGGAAACAGATTGCAACTTGAAAAAATTAGGCTAAACTTTTCAAAATCTTAAAGCGTGTTGACATTAAATCGATAATAAATGGTCGTGGTTTGGTTTCTCTTAATGAAATTAAGTTAATATGTTCCTTTAAATGTTCAAACACAATGTTGGGCATGGATAAAGTTAGCTACCGATAATTTTAGCATATCGTTTTGACCAAAAATCTGCGAAATCCTCGTGACTATGCCCCTTTAAAGATGCTGCAGAACAGGAGATGGAAATGCTGGTGAAGTTGGAACAAATAAGACACAAAGAAATGCTGGAGCATGAAATACGAATGAAAGAATTGGATAATGTACGCCGAAGAGAGGAACGACAACATGAACTGTTGTTGCTCAATATTTTAAGCAGCAACAGAAATCCATATCCACCCCAAAGGATGGATTTCTATCAAGGAAGCAACAGTGGAAGCGAAAGCAGTTATTTTGAATTGTAATGTTTAAGGGCATGTTGTTGATAAGAATGTTTTTGTAAGTGCTGGCATGTTGTTGATATGAACTCTTAGGCTGGTTCAAACATGAAAGACAAGGGCATTCGCAAACTCAATCGAAACCATAATCTTGCACCAGGAAATGTGAGAGTGTACCAAGGTAAAATGAGCACAAGCATAAGCACAAGGAAAGAGCAAAATGTTTCTTTTGCTTGTGCTTGTGCTTATGCTTATTTCTCTTGTGTCATGCTTATTCTGCCTTTTGGAACAAGCATGGAATGAGCACTGCGCTTGCTGATGTTGACTTGTGCTTGTGCTTATCACAAGTTTGAATATCCTTGTGGTTATGCTTGTGCCAATGCTTGTGCTTATCTCACAAGTGTGAACTAGCCTTAAATGCTTGCATGTTGTTGCGATCAACCCTTCAATGTTGGCACGTTGTTATATAAACTGTAACACCTTATTAGTTGCAGGCATGTTGTTGATATAAACAGATAAACCTCACTTGTCAAAGGTGGCATGTTGTTGTATGAAGGGATAAACCTCACTTGTCAATGGTGGCATGTTGTTGCATGAAGGGATAAACCTCACTTGTCAATGGTGGCATGTTGTTGTATGAAGGGGTAAACCTCACTTGTCAAAGGTGGCATGTTGTTGTATGAAGGGCCAAACCTTACTTGTTAAAGGTGGCATTTTCTTATATAAACTGAACCATGTTTTAATATTTACTGACAAACTCAGTTGTCAAAGCTGGCATGTACCAAACTGTTATGAACTGTAACACCCTAGTTGCTGGCATGTTGTTGTTATGAACTGTAAAACTTTACTTGTCAAAGCTGACATGTGATTATGAACTATAGCACCATAGGTGCTGGTATGTTGTTGTTATGAACTTTAAAACCTTAGTTGCTGGTATGTTGTTGATATGAACTATACAACCTTAAATGCTGGCATCTTGACATGAACTATCAAAGCTGGCATGTTTTTGATTAGAATTTTAATGCTGGTATGTTATTGATATAAACTGAAAAACCTTGGTTTTCAAAACTGGAATGATGTGGATATGAATTTCGTTCACAATTCAAATTTTTCTGCTCAACCAAAATATACCGGTAAATCAGTAGTATCAACCTCTAACTTAGAACTGTAAAAAGTTGTTGTTTAAGCTGGTACATAGCTGGTATGAGTTTCTTATAATCAGTTTTATGTACATATTTTTTTTTAGCCAAATTAGAAGTGAAAAGTTAAAACAGGTATTTTGAACTGCAAAGACATTTTTTTCAAAGCTTGCATGTTGCTAAAACAAATTTATTATATTGTTTATTTTTTAATGATAACACTTAAGAATAAAGTTGCTGTTGTACATTTACGTCGACAATAGTGTTTTCACCCTGACTTCTATTGGTTAACTTAATTATAATCTACTTTACATGTCATGGTGCAACCCAACAGCAGTTTTACAGTGTAATTTCACATACAATCCTTTTTGCAGTATATAAAACCAAAATATTTCTTCCTTCACAACTTAACACCAACTTCAGTCTGCTGCGATCAACACCTCTGCTTGTGGTAACATACTTGACCTTGTGGTTTCCCTTCAACGTAATTGCTTTCATTCCGATCATTTTCCAGTAACATTTACTATTAATGCCATTTCAAGCAGATGACAAAATATAAAATTAACACAAACTCTCAACTTGTAATTTTTTCTTTTTACATTTGATATGAAAGTCTTATGTACACATATACTCTTTCTTAAAAGTGACATTGTCATAATTTTATGAGTGTAGATTCTTGGCAGCCATGGGAAAACAAATTAGTCTATTCACAACCACTTCCAATGTGCCGGCCCTCTGGTGTCCTGAAATATAGTGCAAGAGCATCTCGAATGTTGGCGGCATCTCTCTCAGTCTGTCTTTCGTGAATTCCTAATGGGATGTCTTCAGGCTGCTCAACAGCATTCTGTATATCCTCAAGCCATTCTTCTAAAAAGGCATCCTTCCTTAATTTGCAGATTTTATGGAGTATGCACGAAGCAGCCACAACGTAGCATGTGGATTCAACAGACATATCAACACGCTTAAGAACACGTTGGAAACGTCCTTTCCATCTACCAAAGGTATCCTCAGCAGTCATACGAGCTCTGCTGAGACGATAGTTGAAGCGTCTTTGCCAGCTAGGTGTGTTTTGGTTTTCTGGATAACCTTTCATTAGCCAGTCCAAGAGAGGGTAGGCTGGGTCGCCAAGAATTAAAGGAGCAATATCAACACCGAGTACTGTTTCTTTGATGTTAGGATCAAAAAGATGCCGTTTGCATCCACGATCATAAAGTTTTGAGTTAGACAGCACTCTGGCGTCGTGAACGCTGCCTGGCCAACCAATGACGACATCTCGAAATAGGTACTTTGAGTCCACCAGAGCCTGCATCACTATACTATGGTAGGATTTCCCGTTTATATAATCAGTACGGTTTTCCAGAGGAGCTTGTATGGGAATATGGGTACCATCGATAGCACCTGCACATGCAGGAAACCCCCATTTCTCTTTGTAAATCCTCATGACTTCACTCAGATCGTCCCCCTTTGGTACTGTAAGGAAATCTTTTCCTAGTTTTTTTGTTATAGCTTTACAAACGTCTTTTATACAAAGACAAACAAACGACTTTGAGTCACCAAACAAGTTAGCTATTGTTCTGTATTCCGCAGTGGAACTCATGTAATAGAGGGTTATTGCTGTCCTCTTACTTGGGGAGACGGCTTTACGCATTGCAGTATTCTTACGAACAATTTCGGCTTCAATCTCTGAGACAATAAATTGGAATGTTGCTTTAGAAACACGGAAGTTGTCATACCACTCCTTGTCGGTGAATACTGTTTCTACAATCTGAAACCAGCGATCACTGCGTGGCAGCACCCGGCAACGTCGCTCAATAGAATTGCAGGCAAGCAATGATGCAAAAATGAACAACTTGAATCTTCTCCTTCTTCTATTCTTTTGGAGAGAAGAAGAGAAAAAAGATGTTTTCCGAATTTCCCGCGAGAAGACGGGCGATCTTCTTGAAAGGAGAAACTCCAACTACTTTTCGTCAGCCATGTTTTACGGACTTAGCCGCATGCGCACTAGGAAAGACTTGTGTACGCTCGACAAGATGTTGAGCCTTTTACCCGCACCAAAACATAATTTCACACCGCTCAGCACGGTAGAAAAAAAGACGTGTAAACGAGGTATCAGTGCTATTTTTTTGGTACGCGTACCATTTTTATCCGAGCCGTGCCAAACTTTTTCTGCCGTGTAAATGGGGCTAAAAAAGTTCATTTATACAGGCTTTTGCGTTTACACATGGTGAGTTTTGTTCTGTTTGGTATGTTTTATCAGTTTTCACGACTCTGCAGTGTCTTAAAGTAAATCACACACTTCAAAAAGTCACACGTTTCATACGGTGACATATGTGGTTCCACTTTGGAGTCCGTGGACAAAATCATAAGTAAATTATTACTATAACATTATTGGTACCCACCGCCTCTGTTAGCTGGTCAGGTTTATATCTCCCTCCGCCAAGAACATTTGAACCGCCTGTAGGTCTAAAAAATTACAAATGCAATAAATTTCCGAACGTTTCCAACCCCAAAGGTAACGTTGAAATATGACGATTACTTAGTTATTCCCAAAACTTAACAAAAAGATGGCGTATGCTGATCAAAAAGTACCTTACCTCAAAACGTGCTTTCGTTAATACATCCCTACCCTAAATGCCCGCTCTCGCGAAGTTCCATTTTCTTTTTTCAAAAATTTGCAAAGTTTCGGAGGACAATAAGTTTGACTTAGCGAAAGGTCACCGATGTTTGACGCGGCGAAATTTGCGACTTTCAGAAAAATGTTCTAAGGCGAGGCAAAATGTTAGCAAAATATCGCGAAATTCGAAAAGATTTACTGGTATAAGTTTTGCACAGTACTAAATGAGTTCATTGCCAATGAAGTGTGTATCGTCAAGTTGCAGCTGTGATCTGATATACAACTCGTATAGTTTATGCGCAGCCCAGAAAATTTCTCAGAAGGTCAACTGCAACAGTTGCGAGCCGAATGGAGAAACAGCTAGTAAACTGTAAACGTTTTCATTATATAGCCAAGAGTATTTTAGAGGAAAATTGACCACTCTTAAAGTTCACACGAAACTTCATCCGGGAATCGAGTAGCGTATTTTCCATATTCTCACTAGTGAGGATATCGACGACGTCATTTCCCGCTTTGACGCTGTTGTTTGTGCAAAAATACTCTTGTCTATACAATAAAAAGAAAATTACACTTTATTTAAATCAATATTTAAACAGAGCATCTATTTTAGCATAAGATGCTAGTTTAAAAACAGTCGGTAAATAACTAGGCTCAGTTTTCAGCCGTGAGTGTCTCGATGCACCCGCGATTCTCGCCACCTTCACGGCTGGGCGCACGGGTTTGGTGGCATGTCCGTGACGTCATTACAAATTCATAGCAAGACGCTGTTGTTTCTTGAGATGATCAAGAGCAAACACGTGAACAGTGTATGAGCAAGCATTCTGAAAATTACGGTCAACCCTTACAGCATCCACCATCTTGGATAATTATCGAAAGCAGCGTGAAATCCCGCCAAATTATGCCCGCATTCTGCCCCGCAAATTTCAGGAGCTTGTCCCTGATTGGTCAGTCTAAACAATAACCAAACCCGTGCACCCAGCCGTGAAGGTGGCGAGAATCGCGGGCGCATCGAGACACTCACGGCTGGAGACTGAGCCTAGTAAATAACCTCTTTATATTTCATTTCTAACAGGACATATTATACGTAAACTTACAAAGCTACTATAGCCCCTTTGCCGTCTCCAGCTCTCCATAGTATTTCACTGATAGCAGACGTTAAAGCTTTCGTTCTTTCCCGTGATGACGGCTGCAGTTTCCTAAATAAACATCAGGATTAATTGCTGAGCCATCAACCATCTTGAGTTAGAAACTAACAACGGACTGGGAACAAGCTATTAAAATCAACCGACTGGTTGAAATTATTCCTTCATCCGTTAAACAATGGACAAAGTAAAACACGAGTTTTGATTGGTCTAGAGAAGTTTGTGATTTAAGTGATTTTAAAAAGAGTACGACGTTCTGTGTGCTCAAATCATGGCTACCAAGATTTTTAAAAACATTTCTAATTCTGTGCGAGAAAACCGATATTAAAACAATGTAGCAAACGAATAGATTCCATTTGACCGTGCGTGTGTACTCTGATAATGCAAACAGGACGTCAAAACCTGGTAAGAACATCAGTCACGCTACCCACCCGCATACCTCTTTGTTCATACCGCGTTTTGACGTCCTCTGTACGTTATCAGCCTCTATTTCAATTGTTCACCCTTTAAGCCCTTATATAAAAATGTGTACTCTCCTTACTATTCTCCATACATTTCTTATGGAACTAGTGAGGAGAATTTGTCTAAATATCAAGACATCTTATCTTTGGTGATCACTTTCTTTATTCTCGTCACTTGAATGTTTGAACAGGTGGGGATAGTGTGAAGAGAAATTTCATTTTCTTCACTGTTAGCTAAGGGCTTAAAGGGTTAAACTCAAGACTAAAGGTAGTGAATTAGCCACGGAATACTAACAGCTTGTCATTGCCTGGTGCATGTAGGTTTTACATTTCCAATGGCCATTTTGGCTCACGAAAATCAGAGAACATTTACGTACCGGCTTGAAATCAAATAATAAGTGGATTTCATGAATGCAATAAGAACACAAAAAGGGATGCGAATTGCATTAGAGTAACTTTTTGCCCTGGTATGGTAAAAGAAAACCAGATGAAGGAAACTACTTACAATTAGTTCAAGGTGTATCTGCAACATTTTGTACACAGTTTATCGCCATAGAATGAATAAGTTTGAAAGCAGCTGCCAATCGCTTTTGAGGAACAAAAACTCTGATTCGGTTATTACCCAGGGGGGTACTCAACAAGTTTTAATTGCACCCCTTTCTTATACATCAAGGATAAGCCAAAACAATACGATTGTCCCATATTCCTCGTCCTCTCAGTCCTTCTGGATCAGCTGCTCAAAGGCTCCAAGCTTTTAAATGCTTGGCGTTGTTATTTCTGCCACAATTTGGCACCCCTTTATAAACTTAGCTTTAGCCGCCATCTGTTTCACTTTGCAGCGGATTTTGTGACCCTTTCATATACTAAAATGACGATTTTCCCTACCCCTTACTATACTGCGACCTTAACAAAGGACCCCTTTCGGGCGGAGCTTCCCCGCTAGCCCACTATATGAAGTACCCCCTCCCCCCCAGGGGGGGGGGCTTTATGTTCATAAGATGCTCAGTGAAAATATATCTTGTTCAGTAAAATCTAAAACATCATTAGCCGTTAGGTGAGTAAGTTAAAAAGTTGAAGTTGATCGCAGTTCTGCAATATTTACGTAAAGAATGAACACAAAAGAGCAAATAACATCATACTTTTTAGCATCCCCCTTTTTCCCTCCGAAGAGCAGGGGCTTGAGGACAAATCCTTGCACAGCGGCCAGCACTCCACAAGGTCCACCCTACAAAGACAAGTCAGTGCCGAGTATTAGATGATTACTCTCCACGGCTGCTGTAAATTAAGTACAAAATTGACAAAGGCTCTACAAATTCTGGGTCCAATTACCAGAGGTACGTCTCAATAGTTTTCGCTTTAATGGTCCCGCCTAAGGGTCTGATCAACGGATTCAAAAGTTTGAGTTGCCTTAAGGCTGGTTTTCACTAGCGACGGCGTCGGAGTCGGAGTCGTAAGCGGAGTCATAGGCTCGACGGAATCGGAGTCGGAAGAATCAGAACGTTTCTAGTTTCTTCCGACTCCGCTTACAATCTAATGAAAACCAGGATAAACCAATCACAAGGCTCGTTCCCACCCTTTGTGATTGGTTTAGTTCTTCCGCTTCTGCTTCCGACTTCGACAACCTAGTTTTCACTAGATCGGAAGCGATGGATTCGTAAGCGGAATCGGAATGTTTTCACTAGTTCAAAACTCTCTGCGCTTGACATTACAACCCCGACTCCGACTCCGTCGCTAGTGAAAACCAGCCTTTATACAGAATAATGCACAGTACCGCAGGAAAGTTGTACTCTGTCTCAATGTCCAGTGTTCCAGATAAGAGAGGGGGTCTCGACTCAAAAACCCGACTGACAAAGCTGGCAACATGACCCGACAAAATAAATGGTCAACTTGAGAAGATTTGAAGAGATCTACATCTATTGATCCCTCAAAATTCTTCATTGACCCTCTGCCTTAATAAGTAATCTGGAACACTGAATGTCTTTCCGTTGAATTTTCAAAACTCAAGGTTTCATACAGCGCCACAGGAAAGTACTGTTCTATATATCTTTTCTTGGCAACTTGCACCATAAGAAGTGCATAAAGGCTAGAGACGATAATACATGTATGCGCGTTGATATTATGGGCTTTTAAATAGCATTTACCTTAAGCTGCACCATACCATACTCCAGACCATACAAGTCACAGAAGGTAAAGCTCTGGTTTCTCCATTCAGGTGTAAAACTCGCTTTAGGGTTTCCAAATATAAGGTTTTTCAAGCCCTAATGGTCAATACACATACTTTTAGCACATGGTATGTAACAGGAAATTATTAATTTGTCTAATAATTGTTTTTACAGTCAAAACGCTATCAAGTGGCCTCCCTTGGTGGAAAAAAAAAACAAGTGGTTTGATTCTTGCCAGGAATGAACACTAGGCGCGGTGAAATCTTCATGACAATAGTATCATATTTATATGATGTACGCATTACTTTGAAAGTGTTTTAAAAATGTGCTCCTTCAAAGGGATTAATTGTGAGTAACCTGCAATCAGGCGGTTTTTTTTTTCGCGGGAAAGTGAGAGGGAGGGAGAGAGGCAGGGAAAAAATATCTCTCGGGTTCGTAGAGAAAGGGGGAGGGGGGCCTGATCGCAGGTTATATTGTGAGTTACATCAGTACCTATCAGTGCCTTGCTATGATGGTAATCTGTGTACGTACGACACATGTTTATTTACACCCATCAGTAAACCTATCTTCAGACTCCTTCCTTTCATCGCTTTCTCCTGGGTAATGTTTAAATGTCATGAAAAGCTGAACTGAACTCTTGCTGGACACTTTAACCCTTTAAGTCCTGATATCAAAATGCATATTCTCATTACTGATCTCCATACATTTCTTATGAAATTAGTAAGGAGAATTTGTCTCAATATCAAGACATCTCATCCTCAGTGATCACTTCCTTTATTCTCGTCACTTGAATATTCAAACAAGTAGTGATCGTGTAAAGAGAAATTTCATTTTCATCAGGGCTTAGGGTTTAAAGGGTTAAGAGGAATAACACAATAGGGAAACACACAAATATGGCCGCGGCCGCTAAACACAGGTGACCGTTTATAGGTATTTTTAGCAGTGTCTTACTTACGGTAATTTACTAATTTTTTCCGGGGATCTGACAACTGGCTGCTTTAAAGAGGGTGGCCGCGTATTAAAAATATGACGGAATCGGAATTGGAAGGGCCGAAAAGTTTCTTTTTTTTCTGATTAGTAATAGTTGACACTACAGCTGCCCCCGCTGTTAAGTTTTTGTGAACGTATTTATTGATTTTGAAGGTTTCCTTTTTCTTGATTTACTTAGAAACACTTTTGTGTGGCATGTTTTTTTCTGTAGTATAATCTAGGTTTTAGATTGTTTCTGCAGAAGCAGGCCAAGTTTAGATTACCACCCAGTCCAGTGCTAAGAGATTTCACTGACATTACGGAATTGCGCCAATTGAAACGGGTTGATCACTAGTGCAAATAAGCTCTACTTTTACCTGGAAGCGGAATTTCTAACATCGCGCTTTCGCTTATTCTGTCTTCCTTGGGTAGCGTATACCTGGAGGCGGAATTTCCAACATCGCTCTTTAGCTTATTCTGTCTTCCTTGGGCAGCATATACCTGGAAGCGGGATTTCTTACATCGCCCTTTAGCTTTTTCTGTCTTCCTTGGGTAGCATATACCTGGAAGCGGAATGCCTAACATCGCTTTATAGCTTATTCTATCTTCCTTAGGCAGCATGCATATACCTGGAAGATTCTGTTACTTGTGCAATGAAAAAGAAGCAAAACAAAACAAAAGATAACCGATTGCCAGGTTTTCATGTACAATCAATGTACATTGAATGTTACGTTGTATTACGGTCTAAAATCATCATATTTTTTGAAAACCTTTTTCCCGGTCCTACAGGTAGCGGGGCGGAGAATTTATTCCATTCAATATTACCAGTTACACAATTGTATTCTTGAGTTTACCAACATTTTATATTATTTGACTGACTGAAATTGAAAAAGGCTAGTAAATTAATGTTTATGCCGCTTTTTTATTACCGTATATCACTGCTGAGGAACAATTTTCAAGAAAGAACCATTTTTAAAATGTGTGACCGTTTTTTGCTCAGTACTAATGGACAAAGCGCTTACTAATTAGTGTTGTATCTTCATTAATCCGGAAATTGCCGTTCCTTTCATTTCAGTTTAGGGGAGTTTGAATTACTTCTTTGTGGGCGGTTGCCTAATTTCCTAGTGTGTTCAGCTAACTCCTCAAGAGACCGAGGGGTGTCAAACCTTGGCACATTGGCACATTGAATGTGCAGCCAGCTAATTTGCATAACATTTTTTCGCACCGCAAAGCTTGTCTCATGCTGTAGGGTTTACTGGTATTGAGATTCACTCGTTCGCTAAGCAATGCTTGCTTGTTTGTGGACCGAGTCTTTCAGTCCTCCAAAGTGATTTCTGTCTGACTAATCGTTTCCAATCAATGACTTGTGTATGATGCGTGTCTGACAAATAGACATACGCAGCGTCCCTGGATCCAAAACTTCTTAGGCCAAACTCGAACTTTTCCTTCTCGCGGCCAGAGAATTTACTCGCAATTTACGTTGGCTTTCTACGGAATAAAATGAGGCAAACGGAACTAAAAACTTCAGTTTCTCTCCCCCCTTCAAAACAGCTGCTCTGCGAGATTTATATATTGAACACATGTGCGGTTAAGTAAAAAAAAACTCGCAGTATGACTGACGGAAAAAGAACCCACGCGTTTTCTTGAATACCGTGCACCCCCTAGATAGAGATTTTTGATTTACTAACACCGTCACATTACCCATATATTCCCTTCGGGCATTTACTAATGCTACGTCATCATTACCCATTTATTCTGTTCGGGCGTTTAGTGATGAAACGTCATCATTACCCACTTATCCCGTGCGCGCCCTGTTCTGGCAAATCAAGATTTGATCTGGTATATATACCTACTGTATATTTTCACTGTAAGTACTTTACTTCCCTTTACTTTATATACGCGCGAGCTATAAGGATGCCTCCTCGGGATTTTGCCTGTAGGCAAAATCCCTGCGGGGACAATTACTGATCTCCATACATTTCTTATGGAACTTGAATGTTCAAACAAGTAGTGATCGTGCAAAGAGAAAATTCATTTTCATCAGGGCTTAGGGCTTAAAGGGTTATTAAAGAGGAATAAAACAATATGTAAACACACAAATACAGCCGCGACCGCTAAATACAGGTGACCGTTTATAAGTATTTTTTTGCATTGTCTTACTTACGGTAATTTACTAATTTTTCCGGGGATCTGACAACTGGCCGCTTTAAAGATGGTGGCCGCGTATTAAAAGTATGACGGAATCGAAATTGGAAGGACTGAAAAGTTTCCTTTTTTCCGATGCTAATTTTGTTTTCGTTATCATTGAGATCTGGTGAAAACAGGGTGAACGGAACCGGTTCAGCACAAGCGAACAGTAAAAGCCAAACACAAAGCGCAAATTCAAGTAGAGGCGATATGAGCGATTTAATGCTTGCAAAGGAGACGCTATTTTATAAAACTTCACCAGCGCGCGGTGATGACTACTTTTGGGCAACAAATCGGATTTGTCGCAGAATTCAACGCGGGGAATTTCTGACGACACTCTTTTCTGCAAATGTTTTGACGACACGACAGTTTTCGAAAAAAACGCGTCGCCGATAACAGCAAAAAATCGCTCGTGTAGCAGCAGGTTGAAACAGATTTTCCATCAAACTACTAATAATTACCATGGCTGTCTCCAGAGAGATGGGTTTACTTTGGACATCGACTGGTGCAATTTTTCTGGGCCCTAAAATTACATAACACATTACGCAGAGTTAGCATTAGGTTTTGAAACACAAGTCCAATTACTTTCTCAGTATTTTTTAAGAGTCTTGTGAACATTCTAAGAACCCTACTGAAACGTCTCTGTGTATCGTAAGTTGACGTTCTTTGGAGCTTCCTTTCCTTTTTCCGAGTGACGTTGTTGCTTTGCGTGCACGATGTAAATATCAAGACTATTTTACATTTTTAATGCAAAATACATGTAACTTAAAAATTCTTACTTGTTTATTCCTGTTGTATTCTTGCAGGGAAGACAAAAAGAGCGTAACAGGCGTGACGTTTGGGAATCCCAGATGATCATATTGCACGTGCATGTAATACAAAGTTGCATATGGGGTGACATGGTACTTCTAGAAAACCCAGGAGAGACAGGCATAGCTAGAAACTGACCAATGACCGACCAACCTTGGACACTTCAGTGTTTAAATAAAACACTTAAACGATTAACAGGTTCTATGAAATTCTCAATCTCGGAATTTTTTTTTTATTTTTTTTATTTCTAGCTTATTCACTGGGTTTACCGCACAGTAGTTATTAGCCAAAAAGCCTACTTTTTTGCCTTACATGGAAATTGAGTTCCGTATCAAGCGCCGCTGTGTTCAAGCACCACAAAACACACGTTTTGCACAAAAACGAGGTCAAAAATTGAGCAAGAATTATGGAAGCAAAGATTATCAAATTTAAAGCCCTGGCCAGAGGGAGTCAAAGTCAACGCAAGTTTGGAAATGCGTACAAGAAATGTGTAGACAAAGAATGGTGTGATGGATGTCAAACGGACTGGCAAGTAGATGCAAGTAACGCGCAAGTTGCAAAAACACCAAGAGCCCATTTCAGTGCAGCCCTGCACGCATGCCCATACTAAGGAAGACAATACTGAGACCAACTTCTGTCGACTTGCGTTGGGTGGCCGTGCAACTGGTAAAAACCTGCGTTCACTTGCGTCCAGTTTTTGAGCTCGATCAAGGTTAACGCAAGTTACCAAAAACCATCGTACGAACACGCAAGCCCTGGCCAAACGGAGTCATGAGTCTTCGCAAGATTAGTTTCCAACTTGCGATAACTTCCGACTCCGTTTGGACAGGGCTTAAGCCGCTTGTTAGACATGAGGAGAATAGCGACCTTTCGATCGGACTACAAGTACGAGATTGAGTACGACCACGACTTTTGAATTTCAAACTTGAGACATTTCCAGAGACCTCACTACTTCGTGTTGTTTACCAGTAGCGAAGAAAGCTTCAGGAACGAGATTGGTATGTGACGTGATTATGTAAAGCCTGTGAACTGGAATTGAAAACTCGTGCTCGTACTCGAATCTAAAGTTCCCAAATAACCACCTCGGCATGTCATTTATCACCACATATCCAACTTGCCTTTGGGGAATTATTATCAAGTTGCGTATAATGAGGTTCAAATATCTTGGCTTGCCTTCGCAAAGCAACGCCCTCTAAGATCTAGGGGGCCTCACAAACCAATTTCTAGGATAAACTCTGGTTTACATTAACCCCTCCCCCCTCCCCCGGATGGGATGTAAGCGAATCTGTCACAGGGTTACTCCCAGCATGCAATGGCGTCTGCAGGTTTACTCATTTATGGAGGTCCTTAGTGAGCACTGGTGGCCACCAGAGTTTTACTTTAGGCCAACTGGCAGGTGAAAGCCTAATATCTAGTACGGTGGTCAATGTCTGAACTTTCAAATCCAAAAAGGATGACTAGTTTTTCACGAAATAGCTGGTTTCCTTTGATATAAATAATACTTTTCATTCCCAAAGAGAAGGGGGGGGGGGGGTGTCAAGGGCATCATGATCCTACGATTCCCATCTGGTCACGCCCCTGGCATGGTTGTGCCCCCACATGCAGGTGCCGAAGTAGTTACCTAGCGACAACTGCCCAAGTTCTTGATCTAAGTCCTCATCAATATCTTCAAACACCAGATCATTACTTCTAGCCTAGGAAAACAGGAAAGAATCAGACGAGAGGTAGCAAAATTTCTGTTTCTACAACAGCAGAACTTGTCATTGTTTTCACAACACTTTATAAAGATCTTTGTACTCGAATCAAACCCAGTTACTGCATGACACCGTGAAACCACAAACATTCCTGGAAGAAATCCCACTCAGGATCCTAATATAATCTTATAGGATCCTAACCTGGGATCCTGATAAGATCCTTATCGAGATGCAATTCTTGGTTTTCACTGTCACGCCATAAAATATTAAAATCAAAACCAGTTGATGAAAGAAGCCAAGAATTTGTAATGTTATAAAGGATACACAACAAAACAGCTTTGCCAAGTCTCAGATCTGTATGGTATTCCGTTGCCAAGTTATTTACCGAAACGCTCGACTGAAATTTATAGAGCTCAGTATGGAGACGCCATGTTGGTGTCCCTCGGAGGGGCACAAACATGGCCGCCGGAAATGAATTCCCTTCTGCTCTTCCAGCGATTACTTTCTCTCGTTAGCTACTATACAACCACATTAATTTCTCTCTTGATGCTTTAACTGTCCAAACTGCTAAAAATCACAAGGAGAGTCCTTTTTTGGCACAGGAGAAAGCTTTGTCACGGACGCTGTGTTGGCGTCACGTAACGTGAAAAGCCACAAATTTAATATTCTGTATTTTCAAAACGAAAGACGCTACCGAGCTGAAAACTTGTGAAAAGATATATTTTTAAGTCATCTTCAACCTGGTGGGGATATAAAATCTGAAGACCTAGCAATTTATGATTTTAGAATTTTATGACGTCACGTGAAAACCAGCAATAGGAGGATCCTATAAGATCTTATAGGTTCCAACAAGCATCCTGTAGTATCTGATCCTATTAAGAATCCTATTAGATATTGTACAGGATCCTGAGAAGGATTTTACAGGATCCTAAGTAGGATCCTGTAAAACACGACAGGATTATAGGAAATGTCCGTATTAATAGGTGTCCATATCAAGTGCATTTATTGTAGATAAAATGTATATACACCAATGCACGGGCTGGGAACAAAAACTGTCCCTGATACAGTGAAACCTTTATTAAGCTGACAACCACGGGACTTGCTAGTGTCCACACACAGTTGAAATGGAGGTGTCCGCTAAGTACAGGTTCATTTTAATACAGAAAATAGGGAGACAAACGTTTGGAACTCACCGACGCTCGTGTTCGCTTAATACAGGGTGTCCGCTTAATAATGGGGTCTTATGTGGTTTCACTTTACATGTGATGAGGTGTACGAGTTAAGCAGGTGTTGCACTGAAATATACAAAAACATCTTACATTACTTTAGTTACCTTTTGAGACCTAGAATTGGAGACAGATTGATTTCTGTGTAAAGAGAATAAACAAGTTTCAACGTTATTATTTTCGCACTCAAAATAGACAAACTTAAATGTGTACATGTACATGCAACTTTCGTGTACTTCATTGAAAATCAATTAAAGATCAGATAACTGAAAAATATGACTAATTGCACATTAGGACTGTATTAGGGACCTGCATGCATTATTGAAATTATTCTTTCAACCTTTAATAGCATCATATCAGTGGCCACAGATTATAACTCAGTGAGTCCATACATTGTTTTCACTGCTCATCGTAGCTTTCAACTGAATAGTCACATTGTGAGATTTCATCCACAGACTCAAAAGATAGAACCACTTCAAACAGCATATTTAACAGGAAAGTATGGCTCAAACACTTTTCTAGGATTTCATCCACAGACCCAAAAGTTAGCACGACCATGAAAAACTTGGAAAGTTCTTCTCAATACATGTAGCTTTCATCTGAGTAGTCATTCAGATGATTTACTGTAACTAGATAAGTAAACTACGTACTTGACTGAAATTACTGAGCTAATAGAAACAAAGTTACAGTTAGTACCTTGAGCTTTTTATAGATGCACTTTTCCTAGGTTGTTTGGGAGAAAACTCAGCCGTTAAAATGGCAAAATTTAACAAATTTATTAAGAAATAATAAAAGAAAAAAGTCTCAAAAAGCAAAAGAAGAGATGTACTCTTGGAGGAGGTTAACAGTAGAACCATCTGTATCTCAAACAATGATCTGTTTCAGTTTCTGGTCATTAAAAAATAATTTTCTATACAAAGTCAGTTTGACACAAAAAGCTGCAAGTAAATACACGTCAAGTCAATTCAAACAAAAGTTGATTCTATAAACAAGCCAGATGAACTGAGATTCTGTGGATAGAACCCGAGTTCTTTAAACTTTCAACTAAAGCAGTAATAAACATTATTTAGTAGCAGATCAAAGAAGAGAAGACTCTTCCTGGGCAAAAACAATCCAAAAAGGACATAACTACATAAATATAAATAAATAAATAAATAAATAAATAAATAAATGATCTTTAATATACATGACATTGTACACATCCTTGCATTGTTTACAAACGAACTTTGAGTCTTTGAGTCTCAAGGATAAAGTTTAAAGATAACTTTATTTCTCGGTAACCACAAGTTTTACTCAAACCCTTTTAAGCCTTTTCGACAAATGATTGACACAAGAAGAGACATTTAATTTTGGTAGGAACAAGAGTGTAAATTCATGTGAGGTTCTTTAGAGACATCAGATGTGTATGCACACAGAAATACCAGTAAAATTCTATGAATTGTTGATCAGTAAGATATTGAGGGAATGTGATTAATTTTTCAGAACATGTGGTCCTTGAGTTTGGAAAGTGCACATCCACTTTTAAAATGGAGGTGTTCAATTTGGCTTACTGATGTTTAGGTTCAAGCTTGTATTGAATCAACTCACATAACTTGTATCAAACAGACTATGGGCAGTCTCTTTTTCCGCTCAAGGATAGTTGAGCAAAAAGAACATGCAAGAAAGTGTAAAAAGCGCCTGTGCCATGGAAACACAATGAGCTGCTAGTGTTAAGAGGATGGGTTACTACTGGCTCGCTACACTCGTGGCTCATCAGGCAATAATTTGACACTGGCTGGCGATTTTTACACCTGCTCACATGTTTTCTTTTTTATTTTTTTGCTCTACTCTCCCTGAGTGAAAAGAGATCGACTGCTCGTATATGATCACTAGCTTGTGTCTCTTGAGAGATCAAGAAGGCAGGTGTCTGCTGCACTGAGGGGTTCATATACTTACTGCTGATGCCGATCTTTGCCCATTTGATCCAGAGGTAAATCTTGCGTGCTGTGAAGTACATCCATCTGTTAAAATTGAAATGCAAAAATGCCTATGAGCTCGAAAAAACCTTGACATCATATAAGGGATTGTAACCTAAACACCACATACCAGGTAACATTTATGTAACTGTACATTCATGTAAATTTTCACTCAGCCTTCAGGAAAGTTTCTTCTATCTTCTCCTATCAATTTTGATGAGTTTTGTTGCTCTGAATGATCAGTACCCTGTAACTATTGCCCGACTCACAGCACTGAGTTGCTTACCATGGTGTTCATTAATGCATTGAACAAAACAGTTAGACGTTTTGCATGAAAACATGACAAACAAATTGAGCAACGGTTACATTTTGAAAAAAAAACACACCAATCAATAGTAACTATTGCCTGACTCACAGCACCACCCCACAATTCCCTAACAATCTCCCCCTTTCCTGACTAAATGTTGGCGACCACCATTTTGAGAATGGTCCAAGGACTAAATACAATATTAAAAGAAGGAGCGGTTGGGGGGGGGGGTGACTGCAGGGTGCACAAAGCAAATATTGCACCTACGCGCTGACAGGTAAATGTACATGTAAGAACAATGAACAGAGAATTGCTGCATCCAAACCAGACTAGAAAGTTATTAAATACTGGTGTGGCTGTACGTCAATCTTACATAACTACTCTGACCCTTACTTGTACTTTGTCATCTAGTGCATCCCATTTTTCAGTCTGCAACACACTTCTTTCCTTGCTCTCCTCCTCATCCCCAAACAAGCTTCCAATATGATTTGCAGTTAAGCTGTTGCTAAGCCGTCCAGTACTGTGACGAGTCCTTGCATCTCTTTTGACAGCAAGTCCAGAGCTCATAACTGG
This sequence comes from Siderastrea radians, assembly GCA_964017195.1. NCBI lineage: Eukaryota > Metazoa > Cnidaria > Anthozoa > Scleractinia > Rhizangiidae > Siderastrea > Siderastrea radians. The sequence continues at coordinate 21,164,943 of OZ024898.1, forward strand.
CCCACCCATGGTATTATTAAGCCTTCTTTTATTTTTCTGCTTTGCAAGTTGATCAGTTAAAGATATTGGTGTTGCAGCTGTGCTTGATTGCGTGGCAGCACCAGTCTCTAGTGTATCTGACATTCCCTTAAATGATTCTTCTTTATTTTTACTGGCTCGCATCCGTAACTCGTTAGTATGCTTCATGATTGTCTTAGAAGTGTGAAAATTGGTGGCGGGTTTTAAGAGGTCAACGCAATCTTTTCTGTCATTCTCATCATCTAGTTTATCAGGTTCATTGATAACATCAGTGTTGGAAGGTTGTGCAGTTGTCCTACTTCTGGTTTCTTTTCTGCTTCCCCTGATCAAATGAAGTAAAAATATATTTCAGGTTATACTTCAAGGGCCAGCGAGTCTTCTTATCAAAACAAAAACAATAATGCATGCAATAATAATAATAATAACAATAATAATAATAACAATGAAATAGAGAAAACCATACTGAAAGTAAACTTTCTGACCATAACTTTGAAAAGACTGGTATTTTCAGGGAAGTGTTTCTTAGAGGTGAGCTTTTAACTAAGGGCAATCATTTTGAAATGTTTTCTCACGTTAAAGAGAGCACCAGTTAAATGTATTTTCAGAAGACTGCTATTGAGGACGTACAGTATAAAACACTCTTTAACAACAGAATAATACCTTGTTGAGTTCGACCTTTGACTTGACCTCTCTGTTCCAACAGAGGATGACGACGATAAATTTTGGGTATCTCTTTCCCTCATATACTGAACAATGACTTCCAACATTGCACGGAATGGTTCAGGTAGCTCCTAAAATAAATGATTTTGTGACAGAGAAGTATATAGACAATAGTATGTTTTCGAGTGAAAAGAATAAAATGTACTGTACAAAGTTCTAAACAAAAAAGTTGACCTAATTAGTGATCTGCCTGCAATAGAGTCAGTTGTGTAAAATACAATATGCAATTCAAGGAAAGCAGGGAGGTAAAATCTGTGGCAACTCTGTGATCAAAATACCCTTCTGGAAGCAGCCCTACCAGGCCACTTACTTGTAGTCTAATACATCAGTGAGAAAACTTGATAAGCCAATCGACTGTTTTGGTAGGGCAAGTCAAGAATCCATGTATCCATGAATCCATCCATCCATGACACTAGCACAACTGATCCACTAAGATCAGCATGCATGAAACTGCAACAATTGACTTATTAACAGTAGTAGCACAAAATATTGATCTGCGAAGATCAGCTGCACAAATCCAAAACAATTTGCTTCAGGTAAATACACAATGATCATTCTGCAATGATCAGCTTGAATGTAATGCAGAATGTAACACAAGACACAAATTAGACCTGCAATTAATCCAAGGGCTGCCCTACAGGCCACTCACTGTCCTGAAGAAGACTGCAGACTGCATCGCCCAGGGCTTAACTTACATGCACATGTAACCAAATGTCAAAAATCTGACACACTAACCACTACAGAACCACATCCAGTGGTTAAAAATACAATGTAAAGTAAGTTATTTAAGTTTCTTGTCTAAGTTCCAAACAAGACAGCAAGAGAGCCATGTTGAACCACTGACATTGGAAAGTCTGAAACACAACCACTAAAACAGTACACTAACTCTTTATTATTTAGTACCTTTAAATTTAAATTTAAATGAAATTTAATTTTCATAAATGCCATACCTTGTTCTTCTTCATAAGCTTTTCAATGTGCATTTCTTTGGCAAGTTGAGCACGATTGCTAATGCTACAGAAGACAGTGAAAAATTTAAGCCTTAAAGGCAAACTTACAAAGAAACACAAATCATAATTATTGCAAATTAATCCCTTAATCCTGCCAAGTGCCAATTTGTACATGTACTGTCTTTATTTTTGTTTCTTTCCTTTCCTGTTTGTAATGTTGTGTGTGCATGCATTAAATAATGCATTTAACATGTACATGTAAGTAATTAGGAAGTGTATTTAAAAAGACATTTTTTTAGCCTTGAATTGTGACTATTTTTGACTGGGGATCTTCTTTGAATAGACCAGTAGGTCTCACTGTTTGCTCAGATCTCCTTCTTTTTATTCACTTTTCAATTGTAATCAGTAAATTTATGTACTATGATGGGCAAAAAAATTAAATAAAATTCAAATTTTAAAAAAACATTTAACATTTTCAGCTTCTCACACAATGCAAATGAAAAAGGAATACTATAATTATGTATTTACACAACAATTTTATTCAATTACATGTAGGTATGTAAAGACATCTACCTGTCCTCAGTCCGCGGCATCTCTTTATCAAGGGTCTGCAGTGTGCTTTTTAGCCCCTTCAATCATGGAGACAAACACAAGTCAGATTACTACTGTTGAATAACACAAATATTAATACCATCCTTAAAGGGCACCTCATTTCTGAACAGTAGTACCCTGTGGGTTGTACTCACACATTAAGCAATACATTGTTGAACCTCATTGTAAAGGGGAGACAAAGTAGACCTAAAGGCTGGTTTCCACATGATCGCCACGATCGCTGGCAAAAACGTTCAGCAATCGTTGCGATTATGTGGAAACCACTTTTTAGCCATCAAAACGATCACAGCAATCATATGAAAACCAGCCCAAATGAAAACTGCTTAGCGATCAAAGTCGCCACGACCCCTCAACTTTTTTGGTAGTGATCGAAGCGATCATATGGAAACCAGGCTTAACTCTTTGCGCTTCTGATACATTTTACTCCCTGGTGTTTCTACCTCTAATTGCTGGTACCCTGCGCCTTAGCACAGTACTTACATTTGCATACTTAATAAGACAGTATTCAACAAGCAAAATTAATGTTAAAATGGATATAATTATATGTGTTTTAACTTTTTTCAGTATCGTAAACGCTTTGAGGTTTTATTGCAAATGGTTTGAATCCAGTATTAAGTGTGACTACTGAGTGAAATGAGAGCTATCTCTGATAAGCAGTCGGCACGCTCACTTACACATGTATCCAACTTTAGCCATTAAAAATGTTGAAAATTTGCATGTTTAGTTTATTCTTTGTGTTTTGCTACTGTAAGGCAGTAAATTGCTAAACTGCACATACACATACATGAAATTTTAAGCTCACCTTTCTGCTAAGATATTCTCTCACAAGAGAAGCCGTTATAGCAACAATCTGGGAATCGGCCATGTCTTACGTTCCACACAAGATAAAGGTTTCAACTTCTTTAAGCTGCTCTTCTACTTGGCATTTAGGACGTTATAATTTGCAGTGCTCTTCGCTGTTTTAGCGATAAAGCATATATTCAATGTATCACCATAGCAATACAAAAACTTAGTAGAATATTGATGATAAGCTTTAAGGCTCTTAAATAAAATCTTCCTTGGCGATAGTGAGCCTTAAAATCCACCTGTACGCAGTCCCTCTTGTTGTTTTCTCCTTTAGCATGTACAAGCTTTAACCTTTAACCTTCGGAAATGTATATCGAACCGAGAAGTAGCTTGTTATTTTGGGAGTAATTCTTCAAAGTAAGCAACACTGTTGATCAGTCCCAAGAAAAATAGCCGCCATTTTGTTAACTTTGTTCCAGTCTCCTCTCCACAATATATTTGGGAAAGAACTGGGAATCGGAACTTTGGAGTTTTGGCGGGAAAAGCGTTGTGTAGCATGAGTGGTAGCCTGTGTAGCAAGCGTTTCCGTTGGATTTCAGAGCAAAACAAGAAATTCTGAAGAATTTACAGGCGGCGCATAGTCTCTCACCCCCCTCCCCCCTCCCCTTTTCCTAAAGAAAAAAGGTTTAACTTTAGCAGTTGTGGGTTTCCGGTGACCTGTTATGGACAATTTGAACTTCCTGTATGTAAGGAATTAAGGTCATTCCCCTGTATTGCATTACGCATCCTTACTGCGCACGATTTGTTGCGTCATTTGTGCGCGCTTTGAGCCCGCGCACGTCCAGGGAGTAATAAGTTTCCTCTGAGGCTAAGCTCACCAGAGAAAAGAATAGTTATTTCCTCTTAAGCAAACGTGGGGACCTATCTTTTTTTTTTTCAAATATTTTTGACCTACCATTGATCCTCTTTTTGTTCAAAGAGTTAGAAAAAAAAACACATGTTCGAAAAAAAAATTAGTTACTAGAAACACGTTGTTCACGGAGATGAAATCACGACCTCGAGAACACGCACGTAAGGAAGGTTTTAAGTCAATTTTGTCTGATGCCTCGAGCATCTGCCATAAAACTTATAGTAAATTGTTCCTTGATATCGATATTTCCATCTAGTACATTGTATACCTGCCAAGTGTCACGCCTAAGGCGTGATTGTCACGCCTGCTGATCGAAAACTGCGATCTCACGCCTACTCACGCCTGCGTTCCCATTTCTCACGCCTGGTGGAAACGTTTGACCCATTACAGCCTTCACCAACTCATTTTGAAAAAAATTATAAAGTATTTAAATAAACTCGAACCAATGCGAGAAAATATTGATCATACTTTCGCAAAATCTCGGGTCTTGGTAGGGAAAGTCACTGGAGACATGGTCCGTGTAATCTTAAATGGTCAAAGCATCGATTTACTGGCCATAAGTCGGAACGTCTTTGGAAATCTTCGGACGTCTTCGGAAATCGTCGGACATCTTCGGATATTATCGGTCCTCTACGAAAAATCTTGACGCCCTCAGGATAAAAATGTCATGCCTATGAATCACAAAACGTTGGCAGGAATAACATTGTTTCAAGGTTTGCTTTAATCATGTGCTTCCTCTGCCTACGGAAAGTAGCGTAAACTGATCAAATAAACGTGTTCGTTAGGCGAAATTGCAAGGAATTATGGGGTAACTCGAGACGATGATATCTCGTAAACGAACATGGGGACATATTCTTTTTATTTTATTTTTCAAAGCATTGCCCGATAGATAACAACTTGTGAAAGTTTGACAAAAATCCTATGTTAAATTTTATTTCGGGGGAATGACCTTAAATGTATGTATGCAACTTGAGAACTTTGTTTGTTTGTAACCAGTGATCTCTGGTACGACTCTTTCTCCAGGAGAAAACCCTGTCGTTCACGACAAATGTTTCAGCCTTCAGGAAAGGGCTCCATTCGGATCCTAACGACACCAGTGCAGGCTAATTGCAATCTAAACGATGCAGGTCCATTTTAATTTTCGTCATGATAACAACAAGGCCATTGCTCGCCTGCCGACACTATCTTCGTTCCTCTGCTTTGGGTCATGGGGGGACTCAAGAATGGAGTTTATGATCGCTTTGGCAACGCGTCGAGTTGGAAGCACTGTGTAACCACTACTAACAATAGTCTCCATGAGTCATTGACGATCTCGCAGGCTTAGTAGTCTCAGCTTTCCGGAAAGTCAATGAACCTACATCGCTCTCTTTAACAAAACGATGTTATTTAAAAACCACTTTCATAAGAGTTAAATGACCCTATCACGAGCAAAATGTCAGGTATTTGAAACATTAACTTTCAACCTCGTAAAATCGACGCCATTATAACGAAGCTGATTGTTTAGAGGCCGCACGGAGGCTAAGTGAACTGACTTTCGCCAAACCAGGAATGCGCGTTACATTTTATGAGTCGGCTGGACGTGCCTAGGCACGTCACGCCGCCTAAAAAGACCAAAGAACGGGATTTTCGAAGGTCTTTTTTGCGCTGAAACCCCATGGAAACGTTTGCTACGCAGGCTACATGATTGGTTACTCTTTATTTCATTTCGTTACTTCTTTTTACATTTTACCCGTGGACCGTTGGTAATTTGGGTGAACTTGTTTGCAGCATACCCTTAAAGCTATAGTGCGAATTTTTAATTGTTTTAATTTTTTTTTGCAAAAAAAAACAACAACAACAACAATTGAGTGCTCGATAGCTTTACGAGTATGCGGTAAATAAATACAACTTTTAGTTTGTTTCGACATCTTTTACCGACGACTAACTTGATTTAGCGAATCACGCGATGGCATGAAATATTGCTTAATTTAAAATATGTTTTAAAATGGTGAAAAAACGTCACAAAGCAGTAGAAATCGTTGCTGAAAATTGAAGCAACCTCATGATCAGTTATAGTATGTTCTTCTCTGACGGACCACTCTCGTGAAATTAATTATTTTCCCCCTGTCTTCATCTCCTCCTTCAAAAAGCAACAACTGCAAAGCTAAGAAGCGGAATCGAGCAGTTTACATGTCAATTGGTTCAATCTCTGCGGGAGTTTGTCAGTTGAGTCCTAGATTTTCCGCTTCTGCGTGCTCCAATGGAAAAATACGCAGCGGACGCAACTCGACCGCGTCTCCGAGAACTTGCTTTATATTAACAGTATACATTTTTAAACGTCGCACGCTTACCTAAAGCAATTATTTTAGCCTAAGTGAAATTTTCGTCTTGAGCTGGAAAGGAAATTGACTTTGGAAATTTACAAGTTGTAACACAGGCAGACCAAGCGATGGCCTCGTTAATAATTTGCAACGGTCGTTCTCGGTTTGACTCAAACGATCGAAAAAAATGCCCCATAAATCGATAAATTTGAGATCTTTTGTTCCTAAATTACAATAAACTGTAAGCAAGATAAATAAAGATCACTTACCTAATGTTGATTGTGTGTTATTGTGAGTTTTGGTGGGGTTTTGGGACGATTAATTCCTCACTTGCCGCTGACGCCCCCTACTGGATGTTTAATCCATTGTTTCACTGAGGGATTTTTATGAAGTACACAACTTCTCTAGTCAGTGTAGTGAGTGAAAGCTACTAAACTCCAGGAAAACCGGAGAAGATAGCATCTCTTCAGGCTCGCAGCCATGCAGTAGAGAAGCATCCGAGGCAGTTGCCTTGGGCCGGTAAAAATTTGCTGTTTCATTTTCGTTGTACAGGAAAATGATATATAAATAGGTGTTTCACGCAGGCTAACCTGTAACCTTGTTTTAACTTCACTCATTTTGTGTCGCAGCCATTTTCTTCAGTGCCTCAGTCTACAGCCAGTGAGAGTGCAGCCTCGTTACCATCACTTTTCTCGATGTTTGTCCTTGATGAATGTTATTTGTATTCTTTCACAGACTCCATTTAGGGTTGTTTGAAGAAACCAAAATGGTGCTTGCGATTCACTCTATCAGTCATCTCTGGCGTCTGCCAGTCGTCTCTGAAACTTCTGAAACTTCGTGGGGATACAGGAAGTAGTCGGAGACGACGGGTATTGTAACCTCGGGTTATGCAAGTGGACCAATTATTAGGACTGCCGTGTTTGAAACAGTCTAGGGTAAAAAAAAAAAAGCTACCGACCCGTTCTTTATTTTTCTTTTTTATTTTCTCTTCTTACTTTCTCGGTTAAATAAAATTTTGGTCTGCCTACGGTTCTGCTAATGATATTTGGTGTAACACTAACAGTCTCTTAAAGTTTGGGATCCCTGAAAACAATCGGGAACTGAGGCCAAAGAAGTTATATGAGCAAGAAACCATTGCTCAGAGCATCCAACTCCCATGTCATCTTTGAGTGATCTTCGGCCATTTTCTGAATTCCCCCGGTCATCTCAGTCAGAAATCTTTAGAAGCCTTCGTATCATTTCCCGAAAACTTTAAAAGCTTTCTTTTTTTAATTTCCCGACATCTTTGGGAATTTTCGTATGACCGGTCCTTTCAGAATAATCTAACTTGAGATTTCATACGCTGTTTTACACACGCAGAAAAAAGTTGTACGCTTCGCTGGTAACGGGCACTCTCAAGATATTAATTTGATGATGAGAGTTAAAACACCTGGAAACGACCTGGAACCAAGTACGGTGAACTAAGCTTTGGAACATGTTAGAGAGGTGCACAGGCCTACCATCCTCTGTTTGTGTGGTTGGCTGTGGATTTATAATAGCTGTATCGGTTTATCAAACTAACAAAACTGAAGCCGAAATTTAGGTCGTTTTAAAACTAACTAGAATTAAATAAAAATTCATAAAGTTGCTGCCATCTTGTTTGCTTCGTGTTTCTGTGTTTATTTCGGTGATTTAAGGCTCGCGAAAGTGGTCGGACTCACTCAAATTAAAAGTAGAAGAGGCTTTCAAGTGAAGTAGCCAAAGGGCTGGGTTATGATGAGGTTTCGGAATCTGGTATTCCACTGAGTCTAAGTTACAATTGTATTAGGCGGCAGTCCACCCTCATTTAACTTACTGTTATACGCTCTGGCGTCTCTCCAGGGTAAGTGATGCCAAGAAACTTGAAAGTCTACAAGAATGAAAGAGCACTATTGACGCAGTGACAAACAGTCAACGTATGAACAACTACTGCGCAGGTAAAACTACGTATGTTGTGAGCTAGGAGACTAGAGGATGACTAATATTTTGCTATTACTATGTTTAGGCCTACAATGCAAAACATTTATTAGTCACTCTAATCCCAGAGTTTTTGTTTTGTTTTACATTTTTTTCAATTTACGCACAAGCTATGTCCATCATAATCTGCAACTGTCACTCTTACATGCCTCTTTATTTAACTGTCACTTTTGCTTAGCCTTCGTTAAATGTTTAAAAAATGACATTGAATCTATAAGGAATAACAGTAGCCTGCAGTCCAAGCGTATTTTGGGCGACTAAGCACGAAATATCAATTATTTCCCAGTTTATTGCTTCAAGCCGCCATCTTGGATTAGGAGAACAGAGGAGATTGTGGGGGGGAGGGGGAGCGAAGGAGTTGGAGTCACGCTAAAATACGAACGAAAAGGCTGCACGTTTTGGAGTAGCCTAACGTGGCTCAAGTAAGAATTCTGATCCAGCGCGTTTGCCCGCCAAAAAGGACTGTACTGGATGCTCACGCTAGCGTGAGTTCGAGTGGTGAAAACTAGTGCCGGGCTGTTGAAAGCCACTTAAACTGAGCTATCCTAAGATTAGCGTCAATATTGAATACAGTTTGATGGCCACAGATTGAAGATTTAGCTGTAAAGTCCTGTGAATTCATTTTGTCCCACGTTTTGACTTCTAATGATTTCAACTATAATTTAAAATTAAAAGAAGAAAAGCTAGGAGAAGCAAAAACCTTGCATTGGTTACCTTTTGAACTCCGGTTTAAAGGAGTACGTCGGGGAAATTTCAAGTTTTTGTGTGAAAAATGTCTTAAAATTCAAAGCCTTGCGACCCTCGCGCAGAACCAAGCGTTCTTCGCGTAACAAAGTGGCGGACGACGCGGAGAGTCAAGATCTCACATTGAGCATACGTTTTGTGGACGAACGCGGATATAACCTCGAATTTTCTGTCCCAAACACGCCAGGGAGGAGTCAGTGAAAGAAAAATCATCCTCCGTGGTTTCTCTTAGAGGACAGATCTGAGGACTATTTGAGCAGTGAAGCTGCAAGTTCTTGTTCCAGTGAGGAAGATGAGGCACAAAGTGTGATCGGGAGCGACGAAGAAAGGAGTCGAAACGATGCCCACGTTGAGATCGAAAGTGCCGGATGGTGAAAGCGATGCTCACGAAAGCTCCAGCTCTTGCCCCGACGAACGTTCGGACGAGGGAAACACGAGGATAAAGATAGCTTCTTCAACGAAGCAAAGGCCGAAGGCTTCGAGCTCAAAAGACACTGCCGCGAAACAAAGAAAAGTGTCAAACAAAGGTCTTCAAACGAAATGAAAATGTGACTATCGCAGTTGTAATCGCAATTTAAGCAATTGCGAATTAAGCCCGAAAAAAAAAAAAGATTTTCGGGGCTTCAACGGGATTCGAACACGTGGCTTCTGCGTTCGCGCTGCAGTGCTCTACCAACTGAGCTATGACCCATACAATTGGAGCAAGCCATACCAATTTATTCTGTTTATTGAGTTCATCTTATCCCGTGAGAGGAGTGAAACATAGAATGAAATGATGTGAACTGCGGAAATACAGTTGAAACGAAGATGTGACCATCGCAGTTGTACTGATTGCATATCATCGAATCGCAATTTAAACAATTGAGAGGAGGTCTTTTTCTCTTTAGCTGTAATTAGGATGTTAAAGATCTCAGCATCAATATATAAAGTCAGTTCTATATGGAATTGCTACTTAAGTGGTATGAGTTCCGCGATGATTTTGCTACCAAAAAGGATTGGCACGTCATTATTTGGAACAATCAGGCAACCAGAATAAATAATAAACCAGTCTTTTACAGGAAATACTATAGCTCCGGAATTCAAACTGTAGATGATTCGTAGGTTCGATCTTTGCTAAGGGTATAGAAAAGGCAAATTTTCTTGAATGGACAGGTCTTTGACACTCAATACCGTCAAAGTTAAAAATACAAAGAAATGAAAGTTGTACTTAAGATAATGTGCACTTGGATTTGCATTTCAAAATCGTGAATGGTGTTTTAAATACAACAAAGAAAAAATCCAAAGATTACTATGCTCTTCTAATTAGTTTACAAAAAAGCACTCTCCCCGTGCAATGGGCAAAAGTTGAAATGTGAATCCGAGTTGTCTGATACCGACCTCGTTCCCAGGGTCCCTCTTCTCTGCCTCCCTTGTCGTTGGAGGCAGAGAAGAGAGACCCTGGGAACGAGGTTGAATTGAAACAAGCTTTTTCTCTGCCATACTCCATCGCTTTTTAACCCTACGTAAAGGCCTTTCAGTATTAAGTTTTAAAATAATTCTATACTTTGTACAAATTATAAATTACACAAGATAGGTTACGTTCAAGACAACTGTTGCTCCTTTTATAAACTTGAGCCTGAAACACTGCACCATTTTCTTTTCTACTGCTTTCATGTTCGACTATTTTGGGAGTAATTTGAGTCTTATTACTAAAGCAGAACGAATCAGCCAGTACGCCTAACTTTGAAAGACATTTGTATCGGAATACTAAGTTCAGAGTGCCCTTTACTAAACTCTGATAATCTAAAGCTTTCTATGATTGTTTTAATTAAACGGCCACACCAGTGGCCAAATTCAGCCATAAAGAATGTGTCATTTATTGCTATCCCAGCAAACGGAGCTCACCCAAAGCAATACCCCTCGCCATAACTAACATATTTTAAGGATAAGAGAAAAGAACATAAATTGTACTTATGGGATTGCCGAAGGAGCAACAAACTTCCAGATATAGCAGGATTTAAAGTTAAAGTTGACATCAACTACCAGATAGAAAAATATGTAGGCACAATGTGTGTGCGGGCCTGTTTACGATGTTTATTTGCTGTACAAATTACTATCATGTAACTTCGCTGTGGTGTAACCTAAATCTTTTGCTTATTTTTTATTCATTTTCATTTATTTATTTGTTTATTTTATTTTATTTATTTATTTATTTGTTTATTTTATTATTTATATCTGTGGAGTATAATTGAATTGTTAATGTTTTGAAAAGCAAATAAACATCATTAAAAAACCTCACAACTTTTTACCACATTTTCCGAATCCAAAACTGTCCTCATCAAACTTGACACTCCCAACTCGAGCATTTCCCCTGTTTCCCATTACACTGAACGTAAAGCGATTTTGAGGTCTGTGGTCCCCGGAAATATTTGCTCTAGTTTCCGTGTTATTGATTCAAGAAAGGCAAAGCGTCACAAGTGTTTGGCACTTTCCCAAAAATAAATTCAAAGAATTAAAATTTTCTCTTGATAGAGTGCAATGGGAGAAAAATTGACGAGGTCGACGGTCGAATAAAGCTTGTGCCCTGATCTGGGTTTTTCTCCGGGTTTTTTCCAAGAGCCAATTAAATTTGTTGTAATTTTTTTTTTTGACAATTTCGGGGCGAGAGCAAAACCGAGTTACGCGGATGCAACTGAAAAGTTTCAACAGATTCACTGTCACGAAAAATTACAATGAGGTCAAAAGTTAAGCCCGCTTTACGATATGGTGTACATAGATTTTGGTGTCCCAACCAAGTGAACAATTCTCGTCACTAATAGAGAGACTTAAAATTGCTGAATTATGGAGTTTTGAAGTACCCAAATGAAGCTGAGGGGTTAAAATCCATTTAATTCCCTTAGTGGTCGTGCGGAAAAACATATTCTTCATCCATGGGCTATTGAACACATTGTTTTTCACTCAGAATGTGCGTGATGAAGTATCGGTTTGTTCTGCTTCGCCAAGTAATTAGCAAATTATGTATTCTTAAGCGGGTGTTATTATTTGGACTTGTTTGTAAACCGACGAACAACTAACGCATTTCGGCGAGCTGACGATGAACCAACAGTCGGTCGAACTTGAGGTAAGTTTACCAAGTATTTTGTCAACGATCTGAATCGATTTGTAAGGAAGTTTCGAACGAAACGAGCACTCTTCACTATGTTCGCTCTCTTCACTATGGTCTTTGCTAATATTTGAAGAGCTTAGAACTCTCGGAATCTTAGTCTAAGCAAATTAGAATACATTACAAGATTTTCATTGTTTGAACAATCATTGAACGTGTTCCACAAGGTAAATATATAATACTTTATCAGAGTTAATAAATTATTTTTGAAGACTATGTCGAACTGTGAAATTTCCACTGATTTTGTGATATGAGATTGGACAACAACACTTAGAGTTTTTATTCCTCAATAAACATTTTCGTCGCCATATTTAGCGAAACGTACGCACGAGATATTATTTTGATATTCGACGCTGTTTCCGCCCAATCGATTGTTTTTAGAACGTAAAAGTGCAATATCGATAACATAGCGTGGTTTGTTCCATAACTTGTGGCAAAGTTCAAGAATGTTTCACTGCACTACAATACAATGGAACGTCCAAATATGAATTCCTGTGGTTTGCTTGAATGCACTTGACGTTGAGCTATTTTCTGTTGGATTCTTTAAAGCTAAACAGAAATGAAACAAAAATTTAGTAGACTTTCTGAAGTTTTCGTTTGCAAAACACCGAATTTCTAACAGTACCATAGGAAAGTACTGCTCAAAAGTTAACATTTGAAGCGACGGCACAATTCACTCTAAGGTGCGGGATTGCAGAAAAACGCCTCACACTCATTTGCATCTCATTGGATAACAAAAGAATAACAAAACAGCACATTTGTTATATGCCTCGTTCTTTTAAACTCTGAATTAATTTTCCGCAATCCCGCACCTCCCTCACAATTCAGGACTTCAACAATGCTCAAACTCAAAGATAACAAGAATTACATTCTTTTAACTTAACAAAACTCAAATTTTGTCTCTAGAAGAATTGCAGTGATACCTTCGGAATATTAATTAATACTATCCATCACTTGATCGAAAAAAATATATATTAACTCCTCCAGTAAGTTGTGTAAGTGGAGTTTCATTTCCAAAGCCATTTTCCTTGTGCTGTTCGAACTTGTTGTTTTCTTTCAAGACTCCCACTGGTTTTGGAATTAAACAACCCTCGGGATTGACTAATTAGCATACACTTGTCACAAGTGACGGTGCGTTTTCGATAATAAAATCGATACCAAGATCGATACTAAAATCGATTGTCGATACTAAAAAAATAGTTTTTGAGTACAAACAATCGAATAATATTATTCGCTCTCGATTTCTATCGCGTGATAGTTGATAAGGCCGAAGGCCTAGTAGATTTATACTAAAGGTGATTAGTATAAATCTACTAGCGTTCTATCACTAATCTAATTCTATCACTAAATTCTTTCACTAATTCTATCACTAAAGGTGATTAGTATAAATCTACTAGCGTTGTATCACTAATGCTGTTCTCTGATTGGCTACGCTACTCACTATCTATTCTGTTGTAGATAGTGAGTAGAGTGTTTTCCGCGCGCGGTGTGACCTATTTATATCATTTTTCAATAAAAACATGTAGTGTCTGCTGCTAAGTTTTGAACGTCTAGTAGATTTATACTAAAACAATTAGATTATTCGCTCTCGATTTCTATGCGTGAAAGTTGATTCGAACTATATATCACGCGATAGAAATCTCGAGCTCATAATCTAATTGTTAAATATCATACAGATGTATAAACGTTAATCAGTGAATCAATGGAGTACCTTCAGACGATCCTTTTCTTTCAAGCTCTGTAACCTTTAAAATATAGTGCACCAACTGCATTTTCATCGTTTCATTTCTGAATGTTTTGTTTCTAATTTCGCTTTGTTTCTGAACGAAAGAGACGGTTTAAGTAAATAGGCACCAACATGATTTTACATTACATGTAAAAGGCGATGTTTGTATATAATTTCGACGGTGGAGTAAACAACGGAGAAAATTTTTGAGGAAAATTTTATTTCACGGGAACTTTTTTTGGCGGATCTTGAAAAAACCTGCAAAAATCACAAAACTTAGAACCCGCAAAAATTTATTGCCATACGGTACCTTATCACTCGATCACCAACCTGCAACCGACCTGCCTACCTAACCAACTGTAGCCACCAGCCTGCTCACTAGCTACCTATACCTTTCTACCTACCTACCTACCCACCTAACTGTTGCCTACCTACCCTACCCCACCCTAACTGCCTACTTATAGTCTCTTTAATTTTCACTGAAAAATTTGGTCCTTTATACCAAGGGTGCCAGCGATGGAGCCCGAAGAAGTGCCTTGAGGAAGGAATTGGTGACCCACATCATTGCTGACGTTACGACACCATATGAAGGATTCCTTCGCAGTGTAAAAAATGCAGGTACGAACCACCAAAACCGGAAGGGGTGATACCTTGGGCATACATACAGTACTCCTCGGGGAAACTGAAGCTCATTTTAGGTCAAAGTCCCGAGTAGGTATCAACAGGTTCCAGGTTGTTTCTCATACGCAGAGGGAAGTTTTACTTTTTTTTTGGGGGGGGGGGGGGAGGAGGCGGGGAGTGGTGGGTTGGGCAAGAGCTGAAGGCAAGAGTCTGTCATGAAATCTTTGATTTTAAAGTGATGACCAGTTTTCTTTTAAAAGTGTATCTCACCAGTAACGTAGTAAACGTACGAGCCAGAGCTTACAGTACAATACGTGTGCAATACAATATATAAATACAATACAATACAATATAATACGATACGATACGATACGATACAATACAATGCAATAACTTTATTAGGGGTGCTGATAGGTTATTTCATCCTAAATTTACAATATTTAAAAAATCGAAACTTTATAATAGCTTCAACGAAAACTAGAACATACAACTGGTGTCAACGGCAAGGAAAGATAAATGGCAATATACAACAGGTACATAGCGCCAGTAAATACGAGCTAGCCAAGTTACCATCAATCATGGCTTCGTTTTCCTTTGATGAACAATCGTACACTACCTGGCCAAGGTGAAAGCATGTTCACTGAACAAGCTTAGCAAACCACTTTGCAAGGCACAAGCCGAAATTTGAAAAGTTCATAAAGCGCAAAATCATAGAAAGCTCAGTGCACAATTACCCTCTGATGTGTGAACTAAGACTAACTTTTCTTGGACCGAGCACAACAACGGTTTGGGACCCCGCCTTCTTTGCGCTGAAATATCAGTGTTGTCTGCATTTGATGTAATTATACCCCCTCTACTCCCCTCCCCCTGCATACACCCTATATATAGCAAACTTTTACATGGGGGAGGAGAGGGAAATGATAAAGAAATATACTAAGTGGTTTGATTCTGTTTGTAGGACATCGGCCATGTTTGGGAGCAAGGGGCGGACCGGATAATAAGTATCAATGGCTCACTTATGAAGAGGTATCTAACTTAACTTGTTACCCGTGGTGATACCCGAAAAACATTCCGTTTTTACACTTAAAAAAAACTTTCAGGAAAGAACAACCAGTACGATATCGCTCTGACCATGATTAGTCTTGGGAGGATTCTCATGATTATCCCCTTGGAACAAATTCACCGGTCAGTTGGTACACAAAAAAGTCTTTTATAAAAATGTTTCTGAACTTAGGCCTAGAGAAGATGAGTTTGGGGGAAGGCGGGGAGGACGATAGACTAGCATTTCCCCCAGGGAATGGAAGGAAGTAGTGACACCCATAGTATTTCACGCTGCAGAAACCAAGTAAAGCTTTTTGGATAGATAATTAAGTATTTCTCACTTCACTTTTTCACGCGATCACCAAAATTTCTCACTTCCGTTGTAACGTTTGTTACAGGTACACGAGCGCGCCACTAACCTTGGCTCGGGCTTAGTACACCTCGGCTGTGAACCGTCGCAGAATACATTCATTGGAATTTATGGTCCAAACTGTATCGAGGTAAACGATAAAATTAGCTGGTTCAGCAAGGTTTACCTTAAAGCCCCGCCTAAACGATCAGACATTTTTGTCCAGCATGGTGGCTTAACGGGCCAACAACGTTTGTAAAAGAACATACGGAACGACTGATCCTTACGGCAGTTAAAGAAACGAAGACACAGAAGACGAACTACGTAAAGTAAAAAAAATGTATGAAACAAAAAATTGCCCGACATTATAATATATGTATTATCCTTTCAGTTATATTTTACATCTTTAGAAATTCACAAGTGAAAATTCCAAAAAATTTACTAAAATGTTTCGTTTTTCAGTGGGACTTAGCAGATCTTGCATGTCAGATGTATTCCATGATTTCTGTGCCAATTTACGACACGCATGGAGCTGAAGGGTGCCTTTACATCATTAACCACGGTAAGACACCATAGATGTCATTCAAAGATCTTTTTGGTTTTCTCAATGTTGACTAGGTGCATGTATGGCTCTGTTTGTTTAGTAGTAGTCTCCCACGCAGCCGTTATTAGTGTTCGTCACGCAGCATTGCGTGATGAACACTAATAACGGCTGCATGGGAGACTAGTTAAAGCCCTGGCTAAACGGTGTCGCAAGTCAAGGCAAGTTAGGAATGTGAACTTACGAACACAAACTTGGGATGAGTGGTCAAACGGAATCGCAAGTAAACGCAATTTCAACACAAGTAGCAGGAATGCCATTTCAGTGCAACCTTGCAAGCACGCCCGTACAAAGGAAAACAAGACTGAGACCAACTTGCGACGACTTGCGTTGGGTGGCCAAACGGTGAAAAACTTGCGTTCACTTGCGTACAAATTTGAGCTCGATCAAAATGAACGTAAGTCATCGCAAGTCATTGCAAGCCATCGCAAGTACACGCACGTCATGCCCAAACGGAGTCGCAAGTTAATGCAAGTTTTCAACTTGCTATAACTTGCGTCTCCGTTTGGCCAGGGTTTAGACTATGCGCCAATTCAAAAACGGGTAGGTGGTGCGAAGGAGGCCAATTCCTTAACCCCCCCAAAATTAGGCTAAAACTAAACCCAAAAAAGCCCACTGGCCCAGAAGGTAACCTAACTAAAGTTCTTTTTTTATCCGCACAAAAATTAATTTTCAAAGTCAAACTGATGCAATTCTTAGACATGTAATTGAAAACCCTGATGCACACATGCTTTTATCAACCCTAAAAAGGTCCTGTCAAAATCCTTCTACCAGAAACAACTCGACCAGAAAATTTCTAATGCGATTAACTTTTGAAGTACAATTCACGAGAAAAACCACCGAAAACAATGGAGACACGTTGCGGTGTCATATTGACACCATCTTTAAGCAAAATGTAACGGTCAACAAAATAATTTAATTTGTACTGATAGTTCAAGGTGTACAATGAATGAATTAAGACTAAAATGATTTCAAACCCTCCAAAAGGCCCTTGCACATCCTGGCCCCTCAGTAATATACCTAAGTACATCCTCCCCCCCCCCCGGATCACGTGCTCACGGAAATAAATATTTGTTACAAAAAGAAGTTCCACAATTACAAAAAATAAAGTTCCATCACCTAAGAGGTTATATCATAATTAGTAACCTGGCCTTTGGTAGGTTTTGAAGTATCAAGCACGAATTGCCATTTGGACCCAAATGGACCAACTCCTGCAGAACACTATAAATCGCAACCAAACCCGTAACCTGGAGTTTTTATTATTTACAATTGCAGCTGATATCGACACAATCTTATGCAACGGGAACAAACTCCGATTTCTTTTTGACAATGCTAAACAGTGTGAAAAGGTGAAAAGGGTTGTTAAGATCGATGGTCCTGTCAAAGACGAAGAGAGAAGAGAAGCCGAGTCTCTTGGGATTAATCTGACAAACATTCTGGAAGTCGAGGTGAGGTCAGCATATGAAAAATTCTGCACTTTTTCTCTCTTAGGTCAGAGAATTTAATTCCTTTCAGGTGACAGGAAACCTTAGAGTGCACCTAACCTCAAAATATTTTTTGGGCTAAAAGAAATCTCTGCTCCTGTCTTAACTACATTTTGCCTTTTCCTCCTTTTTCTCTTTTATTAGGCCGTGAAAGTTACCAAAGCTTGGGGATATTTGATCCACGATCGAGCTAGTGAGGAGCATGGGACTATTCCTGAAGTGACGTCACAGACTGATTTGCATCACTATTTTCAAAGAACTACCGTGATGCAATACAGTTTGTGACGTCATTTCAGGAAAAGACCCATGCCCCTACTTGCTTGGTCAAGAATCAAATGACGAACAGTTTTTGTAACTTTATAGGACCATTAAGAGTGAAATTTCCGAGAAATACATTGAAAAAAAGAGCCTAACATATCTGAGACAGGAGCAGAGAATTACGTAAGCGAAAAAACATTTTTGAGGTTAGGTGCACTTTAATTGTTATTTTCCCTAATGATCAAAATCAATTGCAGTCAATATTGAAATACTCCTACTGTTTGTTGTTTTCAGCAAATGGGTACAAACAGCCCCCACGAGAGAAAGGTGAGCTAGTTAAATATTGAAGCCCCGCTACTGACAAATGTGTTTTTGTTTAAAACCTTTCTTGTGCGTTTTGTTTCTTTTTGCATGCTGAAATAATCTCAGAGCAATAGCTGCCCATTTTGGTAACCGATGGTAACCGTTATTGTTTCAAATTTCTGAGGCTGCACAGAAAGCCGGAAGTCCGTGATTCGCGGACGTCCTGTTTTCGGACCCTGCCAGAGCTCTCGATCCATGGCGCTGGCCAGAAGGATCGCAGCTCTGGGGACGAGAATGCGACTTGGCGCGAAAACTTCGTGACGTCACCAAATGGCATATTGGTGAAGTCATGACATTTCGCAACCTCGTCCCCAGCGTCTTCTCGCTATTCAATATGGCGGCGACTCGGCATAGAGAAGACCCTGGGGATGAGGTTGGACATATCACGCCAAGTCGAGTGAGCGGTAGGAGAACGCCTGGTTTCTAGGATGATGTGGGCGTACATGGCCGGTTAAAACGTATAATTTTAAATATGCCATGGCCGTTTTTCAGCGTTTTGGTGTAAAAGACATGAGAAACTGCGCAGAAACCGTATGCGGTTTCATAGTAGGGCGATAGGTGAAAACAAATCTCACATTGTGTGTTTGGGAAATCTACTATCCATTAAGGAGTAGAAATATACATTAGTTGCCTCGTGCTACGGAGACTAAAGTTCAAGCGCTGCCACGTTGGTGGACGTGTTTTAGTGCTCTTTCCGATCTGCTGGATTAAACAACTACTGGTGTTTGCTAACACCGTTTGATCTTGACGTAAAATATCCAAGCTTCTATTTTTGCTCCCACCTACATTCCCAAGCCATATCATTACTAAAGGAAAATCCTTGTTGTAATGCTTTAATTTTCAGCCTGGAAAACCTGAGGACTTATTTACCATCTGTTACACGAGTGGAACAACAGGTATATACGTCGTTTCTTTGTTTGCTTCCTTCTTCTGTAACTTCGTTTCTTTTAAAGATTTATCTTTCGAAATCCTCGATTTCCGGTTAGATATTTGTTGAACCGCGAGCAAGAAAAATTTGAGCTCTATTCTATTCCATTCCGTTCCGTCCCGTTCCATTTTATTCCATTCTATTCTATTCTATTCTATTCTATTCTATTCTATTCTATTCTATTCTATTCTATTCTATTCTATACACCTAATGTGCAACGTAAAGAGCTACCCATCACAGAACCTACCCATCACATCTTGCTCACATCCTCAGTTCTTTAAAAGGTCACCCAAATGAATAGTGAACGAATGAATTTGAATTAACCCGACGGGCGGTCTATACAATATCCTTAGCCAACGAGGGTGTCATCTCGTGTACACCTTGATTTCGTAGAGTATTATAATATTTGACCATAAGTATAGTTGACAATGAGGTATGGGTAGCAACCTCGGCCTGAAACAAACCCAGAGCGAAGAGCGGAAGATGGTATGAGCAAGAAGTCAGCTGGTCTTAAATGAAGTGTGTGGGTGGGATCCCCGAGCGCTCTCTTTCACGGATTGATAGTAAGTCAATATTAAAACGCCCTTTCATTCATAAACACTGATAGGGCCCTCCTTAACAATCCAGCATTACCTTCGAATATTTACCTTTGGGTCTTCTGATCTTATGTCTTTATGGTTGTTGCTATGCAGGGACACCTAAAGGCGCCATGATCACCCATGGAAATATGAATGCGAACATCGCTGCTATTCAAGTGCAGTATGAAGAGGTTTGTAAGTTGAACTGTCAAGTCAATCACCAGCTATCGGCTATTAACGTGCCAAATGCAATACCATCGATACTGTGTGTTAAAATGTAACGATACTACCCGATTTTTAGCACGTCACATTGTGGTAGCAACAGTGTGTACATATACGTTCGAAAAAATCGCTTGTCTCTCATATCAAAAGATTTTTGTAAAACTGAACTAAAGTCAACACTAGTTATTTCGCGGTAACAGGCAACCTCGTTCCCAGGCTCTCCTGGGAACCAAGTTGGGTAACAGGCGCAAATGAAAGATAAGAATACAAACAAGCAATGAACCAATTAGAAATGATAAAGCAGGTACGTACTGGGAGTGAACTAAGGCGTGGGAAAATGTGCCCGAGCAAGTTCCTTTGGGCAAACAATGTGCGGTACCGCCTAGCACTCGTGTATACGTAATGAAAGAAGAGTCTTTTTAAAGTGTATGTGAGATTGCTACGAAGTGAGCGAACCCCATATTGAATTTCCTCCGGCCATAAGGCTTTGAAAAGAAAATCAGAGATTAACACCGAGGTAAAAAGAAAAATCTTTGACTTCGGCTGGATTAGAACCCACGACTTCCAGATCAGATCACCTTCGCTCTAACCAACTGAGCTAGCGTTTTCTCACTTTATAGCACTCTCACATACTTTCTTTAAAAGAAAAACTCGAAGTTGAGTTTTGGGAAAGTGGTGCAATTTGTTAACCGGTCAGAGAGCACAGCGAAATCAAAGAAATCACTTTTCATACTCGATTGCAAACGCTCAGGTGAAGGAAATTCTATCGATTTAAAAAAACCTATTTTAATAATTTCTCATCTTACACTGCTTTTACAACAAAACGTTTTATTTCTTCTCTTGTGTTATTGCAGGGAGGCATAGAAATAACTCCAGAAGACTGTTTGATCTCATATCTCCCTCTTGCTCATATATACGAACGCTTAGCACAGGTACACAAACGATACATAGAGGATATTACACGGCGGCGCGAAGATATGAATTTTATTTTCGAGTGGTAAAAATAGTAAATCAGTAGTTTTTGCCACGAGAAAATAAAATTCACGTCTTCAAGCCACCGTGCAATTTTCTTTTTATTCTAAGGACAAGAATATTTTTGCACAAACAACAGTGTAAGAGCTGGAAATGACGTCATAGATATCCTCACCAGTGAGGATATGGAAAATACGCCACTCACGGTCACAGATGTAGTTTCGTATGAAGTTTACGAGTGGTCTATTTTCCACTAAAACACTCTTGTCTATATAATAAAGCAACACAATAAGTACTTAGTAGATACAACTCCATTTTACAACCCCTGTGGGAAATTTATATTACTTTTTTTTGATACTCTTGCAAATTCTGGTCGCGTTCGTAAAAGGGCAATCACCCAGTCTTGAAAACTGGCCTGTTTCTTGGTAGAAAACTTTCTGAATTTATATCTTAGTAACTGTTCAGACATTTAATTGATTCTAGACCAAGAAAAATCAAGTGGATTTGCTAGGAAAAACCAAGCCCCAATCAGTTTTTACCGATGCATTTTTATCCGACAAAGGAAGAAACTGTAGTAGTCGGTCTGGCTAGTTCTTCAAGTTGGATTTTATTTCCATTTTGGCCATCTGTGGCCAGACTCACTTACAAATAGTTTCCGTTGACTTTAAAAAAACCTGCACCACTAATTGTAGGCTTTCTTTGATGTCTTTTGGCTTTTCAAAGTGATATTAAAAAAATTGACACGTGTCCCCTCTGGGACCATTCCGAGATGGAAATGCAATTAAGGGCGGTGCCGGCTATAACTATGGGGAAAAAGTAGATCTTAGCAAGGGTTATTGGAATCCAAAAAGAAACATGTGGGTAACCACGCATTTTTCAGAGATAATCAATCATCCGTTAAAATACAAAGAATGTATGGCAATTTCTTTCCAAATTTAGGCTCAATTATCTCTGATAAATGCGTGGTTACCCCCAATTTTCTTTTTGGATTCTGATAGACCTTGCTAAAATCAGCTTTTTCCACATAGTCTTAAACCGCGCAAAAATATTGGTGTATTAGTGGGCAAATTCCTTAAGAAACCCGAAGAGCCCTAGATGCGCAGAACGATGCGCAGTAGCGAAAGGAGGCACCGTCCTTAAAAAGACGGAGATCATGCCTGCAGTGTCCCTTTTCCTTTGCCATCTATTCATAAGTTTGAAAGGAACTAAATTTAATAGTGTTTTTTGTTATTATTATCATCATCATCATTATTATTATTATTATTATTATTATTATTATTATTATAGTCACAGACGCAATGGAGGAGAGCTCATGACCCATCTTATTTTGTTTTGTAGCAAGTGTGTTTCTTAAATGGACTTCGTATTGGGTTTTTCCGTGGCGATGTTAAACTTCTCTTGGAGGACCTTCAAGAGCTAAAGTAAGTCAGTTTCTTGTCTACTTTCGACAACTGCTCAACAATTTAAGTATCTGCGCATTCCTGAAGTTTTCGATCCACTCGAGTGGGCACCCCACTTATGAAAGGTGCCGATTCCCTCGAGATAATATTGAACGTAATTTTCTAAACTTGCCCACTTTTTTTTCTATTTTTTTTCTATAGTCGTGAAAGAGATATCAATGGTCAACTCAAGTTGGCCGATAATTGTCTTAAATATCACATATCAACAGGTGCTTATTTGATCAGTGCGAAAATAGATATTTCATAAGCTATTCAAACAGGAACAATCGATATTCACTCAAAACGTTCTCGCTTTCATGTCACCGAGGTTACGATTTTACCCGGCTCTTATAGCAGACAAGTTGGCGTTTCTGTCTAATAAAACAATAGAGTTCTGCTGTCGAAGACACTGTCGTGTGATAGGTTGCACGAGGAAATTTGATGTTCACAACAAATATTAGCCCGAGAACATAGTTCGAGGGCTTATATGAAGTTTGAACATCAAATTTCCGAGGGAACCTAACACACATAGGGCCTGAGACAGAAGGACTCTATTGTTTTTATCGTACAACGCTACATTTTGAGCAAAAATTGTCAAAAACGGGCACTATGTGTTGATAGGCACCCGCTGAGGAAAGACACTATTGCGTCACGTGATCGATTTCGACCAATTGGAGCACGCCAAAGTTTAGCGTTGTACTATAACGCAATTTAGAGGACAAACTGGATAAGTGGAATGCGAACTCAGACAATGCAAACCACATCTGATACGATATTCCATTCTTCTCTTCCTTAGGCCCACAATTTTTCCATCTGTTCCTCGACTGCTCGGTAGAGTTTATGACAAGGTAAAGCAAAGTAGTATTAGAAAAATGGCAATTTTTTTCGCATTTGAAGTAAATCTTGAATGTTTGTCTCTCCTGGATTTTTTTTTTTCATATAGGATAGAGTGTTAGAGCGGATAATCATGAACTGAAGCTAAGGCGACGAGGTAGTCAGGCAAAACGGAGAGATTGAATCCTCGTCATTCTTCATATAAATTCAGTGCTGCTTTGCCGAGTGGAGACCATACAGAATCGCAACTGCAGCTCAGTAGACGAATTTCCTCCTAGCATCAACAAAGAAACAAATAAAAATATTATATTCTATTTCTGTAATCTAGACTGTCTTAATGTTTCTGCCGTGAGCATCAGTTTTCTGTTTATTTATCTTGTGCTCGTGTTTGTTTTGTTTTATTTTGCTTTGCCGGTTTTGGTTTTTGTTTTCGTTCGCTTACCCGGACCTTCGCATACAGCGTAGTACCGGCTGAACTTACTAGTTTGTTGTCAATGTCATCCTGGGCTCCTGCGTTGTTGTTGTTGTTGTTGTTGTTGTTGTCGTTGTTTTCTGTCATTTTAAAGTTGTATACTCGGATGAAAAGGGAATTTCCATTTGAATTTCAGGTAATGGCGCAAGTATCACAGAGCAAATTTAAAAGCTGGCTGTTTCATAAAGGTTTGGCTGCCAAAGAAGCAGATCTGAGAAGGTTTTTATCAGACGATTTATACTACTCTTTCAACAGTTCTTGCTGTCTTTGCTTAATGTCTCCACAAATAATTATAAAAACCGTCTCTCGAATAATGACTTCGGAATTTTCAGGCCAAACTTGTTTTCTTCGCTGAGGGGTCTTTGGGATTTCGATTTTGCAGTTTTAGCACGTTTTCGACTATGTTTAGCAAACTTTGCATTTTGTTATCCCCTGATTGTGGTTGTTGGTCTGTCGGCCTTTTTCACCCTTCTGTCTTTATTATTTTTTGATTAATAAACTGTGATTTGCTAATTTCCGCATTTCAGGGGAATAATAAGGGGCGACACGTTTTGGGATAAAGTTGTGTTCAAGAAAATTAAGGTGCGTATTCAGTTGCAGCATATTGAGTCTAATGTATTACAGTCCTGTTGTACGGGTTACGAGTAGTTAAGTAATACCCCGCAATCTCAACCCACCCCCTCCCCCCCCCCCGCTATCTCAAAAACCCACTATCTCAGAATTCCTCACTATCTCAAATAACCCCCGCTATCTCAAACCCTCGTTATCTCATTTCCTTCTTTCTCAGACCCTCCGCTATCTCAGAATTCTCGATATCTCAGTCCTCCCGCTATCTCAAACCTCCCACTATCTCAAACACCACTATCTCGGCCACTCGCTATCTCAACCGCCCGCTACTCACCCCTCCCCCCACTATCTCAAACCTCCCTGCTATCTCAAACCCCACCGGCTATCTTAAATCCCCATCATCCCAACCCCTCTGCTATTTGAACTCCTCGCTACTGGGGAATTCCCCGCTACTGGCTCGCCCTGAAACTCGTCTCCTAATTAAACAGCTTTACAACGCTATATAGCCTTTGACAGTGCTTTACAGTACATGTTTAAATTATAACAACAATTACACAGTCTAGCAAAAAAAAAACATAGGCGCGCAATACGCGCAGAGCCAATGACGTTTTTTTTCACAATATGGTGAAATTTGTCCTGACAACCTATGGGACTATACACCTCCGGTAAGTCCCACCCATAACCCCTCAGCCCCCCCCCCCCCCCCCACCACCACCACCATCAAAAAGATCTTGTGGTTATCCACTATAAAACCTGGTAATGATTCAGCAGCGTGACTACGCGGAGTAAAAAAAAAACCGAAGAAAGCTCTTTGTTTCACGGTTCTTCAAAGAACACAGACAAAAACAAGTAAACTTAAACTTAAACTCACCGTCGAAAAATATTGCATACATAATTTAGGCAAAGATCAGTGGAAAGTTAACAATTTCACTTCAGAAATAAATGCAAGTTGCAGTTGAACCTTTTAATTTCTTACTTCTACCGGCGAATATCCAATACTTTTCAGTGCTCATAAACGGTCAACTTTCTAAAGGGTGCCGTTTTGACGCTCTGCGTGATTTGCATGACACGCGACTCGCTTTACTTTGTAAATTTGTAAGGTTTCAGACGTTTCAGGCAACCACTTACGTTCTTAGTACATTGTATTGCCAAAACAGGAGTCTGCCATCAAACGGCGTTTCTTGTATCCACAATATTTTCGTTCGAAATCGGTTTGAACTAGCGTTTATAAACACGACTGAAATAGTTTTGCAACTATATTTATTTCCCCTGTTATTTGAAGTTGCTTGCTTTGTAATCAAGTCGGCTATAATAATTTTCGTCTTTTTGCTTCACAAATCGACCAAAGTATGTTTACATTTGTAACTTTCCCACGGTACAAAGTTATTTTTAGCTCACGTGTTTATTTGGAGTCTCAACCTACAGCCGAATAAATTTCGTTTGCTTTACCTTCGAACAGTACGAAAATGTTCAAATTCAGCTCGCTTTCCAGTAGATCCAACAGGTCTCTGTTAGCATGCTTTTTCACATATCTGTTGTTGTTAATCTTTCGGTACTGTTTCGGTCGGTTCGAGATGTTTCAAGTGTTGCGTTACATTCCTTATAAGGCTGAAATTACAGCTGTCAACTATGCAAATTTCTCAACGTACGCTTTACACTTTGAGCTATGAATAACCCCGAAATAACGTTTAGTATCTTGTTAAGATTTTACTACATCCATCCTCTAATTCCTTGATCACCACTGTGACTTGGATTTTAATACTAGTTTCATTCAAGTTTTTCAGTTTTAAGAATAGCTAGCAACAAGCCGCGCAATTTCCGATTTAGTTTTAATTGGGTTCATGTTTTATAACACGCACACAAAAATGACACTGCAAATTTTAGATTCGCTGTTACCGAGAGATAATCCCGAAAAATTTTATGCTGTTTTACTCTACTCTTTTCACTGTCGTTATAAACTTGGGCTTTAAATATTGTTTCTTTCACTGTTAATTAGGGATCGATGTAACGTTAATTTCCACGTTCTGTTCATACAACATCTCAAATTGGCAAGTCCGTCTTGTATTTGCTGCTGTGGAAAAATGTACTTCAGCTAAGTAAACACAGGACTACAACGCGAATAAAATCCTGCCAGACCTCACGTACACAAAACAGGCATTCGAAGTAGATCCACACTTGCGAATGCAAAACACTTCAAAGCCCGGGGGTCTTACTCCCATAACATTAGCTGTATGGGTTTGTGCCGCTGATAAGGTAAGACTTTCAGTGTCCCGGTGCACACCCCCACCCATCGTCTCACAGAATATCCCCCCAGCCTCACAAATCGTAAGACAGACATCGCACGTACGTGCAACGTCTATAAGCTATCCAGACGTCTATCGTTGATTTTTAGGCTCTGACAGTAGCCATATGACGTCACTAACGTGACGTCATTGGCTAAAAAAGAAAAGAAAAAAGAAATAATTGCATTCTAATAGATACAGCACACAGCGATTATATGGAGATTACAGCGCAAAATGAGAAATGATTTGTTCCTGAGAAGTCGTACATGATTCTATTTGATTTTTCATTTTGTTATTCCGTTCAGGGACGTTTTTGCTTTTCCAAAGCAAAAACCCTAAAATAATAAAAAACAAATAATACAAATTCAACATAACAGGTTAGAAATCCCAACTAATGGGAAGCAAACCAGCCGTCGTTCTAAGCATCTTCTCAGCTATTTTTGTTTTCTGACACCGCAGTCAGTGAACGGGTCTGTTTCTTCAACCTCAAACGACCTCACCTTCACCAGCTTTTTGTGGATGTATTTGGTAGAACATGAGCTTTGGGAACCACCAGTTTGCCATAGCTCACGGTGGGATTAAAAAAGACACGAGAAAGACATAGAGAATTTAATTTATCCATAAATGTCTGATTGAGAGAAGGAAAAAGCTTGTCAGAATGATAAATTAAAGGAAAATAAATGAAATATATTGTGTGAACTTAGTTAGAAAGATTAAATACGTCGAACACCCTGGCAGTTGTGTTCATAGTTACAAAAAGAGCAGTGGCGTACGTCCACAAGAGATCTAGGTATGAGATTAGTCTGGTTCAACCAGAGTTACCAGGCTTTTGTTATAAAGAAAAGAAGTCTCGTAGGCTGGTTTTACAGGCTTTCAGGGTAGGTATGGCTAAAATGTACCTCAAAAGCATGGTAAGGCTGGTTTAGGCACGAAAATTAGAGCCAAATTGAAACCTTGAAAGCCAGGTTAGTCCTGTTTAACCAGACTTTCGTGGTGAGTCTGGTTCAAAAACATGAAATTCTCGTCAATGATTTTACAGATGGTGCTTGGTGGCAGAGTGCGGGTGATTACAAGCGGAGCTGCTCCTCTGTCCAGTAAAGTGATGACCTTTTTGAGATGCGTCTTAGGATCTTGCTATGTAAGTAAAATTAACCAGCCTCCGTTACTAACCAGTTTCTCACCTGCTTTCTTTATTTCACCATTCCTATTATCTTGGAGCCTGGTACAGACAACTAACCGACGTCCTTTTATTTTGAAATACAGTGTTACCACCATCCGGCACAGTACTCCTTAAAAAACTTTTTCGATATATTTCACATTAATGCAAAAATATGGTTATTCTTTACCTGAATAAATAGGTGTAACAACCTCTAGAATCTGACTGGCTATTAGCAGCCCTGATTTGATTGAGCATTAGTTGCCGGACAGTATACGCGTGTAACGCGCGGTGCAATAGAACAGTTGCACTTGAATGAGTTCCCTTTATTCATAAATATGATGACAGGGCTTCGTGTCGTTCAATTCCGTCTTTCTGTGATTGTACGTACTCGTCATTAAAAAAATCCGAATTTGGAATTCCGCGATTTTGTTTCATCACTCGTATGATTACAGACCGAATTGGGATCATTGTTAATAGGCTGGTTTGTGTTGCAGGTGTTAGAAGGATATGGCCAGACTGAGAATTCCGCTGGTGCGACTCTTACTTGGCTGAAAGACACCTCCATAGGTGAGATATGTTGCGATAGACCACCAAAACGGGAAATTCCAAACCTTGCTTCTAATTGTAACACGAAAAAAGAAACTGATGTACGCAAAATACGGAAAACCACAGAGAAAGCTACAGGATAATAAAAAAAAAACGCAAGCTATGATGTATTTCCCCCAAGGAAAGACATCTCAGCCGTTGATGGCTTCTTATCTCACAAAAATCTCTTTAAGGTCGACACATGAAGGGACATTCCCTGGGAAATTGTCCCAGAAACACGTCCCTCAGCACAATTTTAAGGCAATTATTTACAGCCCACATGTATGTAAACACAACTCTGATCAATAATTATTGTGAACTATTTACAGGTCACGTGGGTCCACCGTTGACGTGTAACGCAATTAAGCTGGTAGATGTCCCAGAAAAAGAGTGTTTTGCTAAGGACGGGAGAGGAGAGGTACGATTGTCTAAATTTCAAGCTCGATAAAGAAGCCACCAGTACATTGTACCTTATTACAAAGACAGTCGATTAAGACATGCGTATTGTGCAATTCCTATCTCCAAGAGGACGTAGCATCCCCTGAAAACTACACTACCCCGTTTTCTACTCAGTGACAAGCAAGGGCACAGGGTACCCAGTGAGTCCGGTTATTTGATTGGTTCACGGCAGGAGCAGGTGAAAGTATCCTACCTATGACGGTCACAGTAACTTTGGCTTATTAAGTCCAGTTGCGAGCGATAACTGAGTCGCCCAAGCAATTAACGGGCCACGAAAAAACTTAACAAAAGAATTGTATTGGAAGAAACTTTCAGAACGTCTAGGTAAGGGTGATAGAAATGGTCTTACAGTTTCGTGAACTTCCGGAGGGTTTCGCGTTGTATAACTGCAGCTAATTTTCTTGATGCTGGCTACCAATATCAATGCACACGTCCAAAGAAACCTTTTTAGGTATTTAAATAAGTTAGTTTTTAGCCAAAATTTTTAAGCTTGAGAAGATTTTATGTTTTCATTAATTATTCTGTCCCCAGTTTTCTATAATTAATTTACGCAACTTATATTGCGCAAATATCAGCCAATAGTTTTCAAATGTGCATTACAATAAATTGAAAATTACTAAGACTAAAAATGAAACTGTATAAAAAGTTATGCTATGAGCAGATTCAATGACACAAACAGATTTCGGAAAAAAATTTTCAAGACTCCTCTGCGCACTCACAAACCTTGGAAAAATAGGTTATTTGTTAATACCGGCCTATGGCAGAAAAACTGTGCCCTTAGACTTTCTCAAAGTCCGTTTTTGGTTTTGGTAGCTTGTCTCGCGACTTCGTCGCTCTCATCACAGTCGACTTATGGCAAGTCTACTGTGCCCTCAGCGTTGATTATATACAGTATACACAAGACCTCCGACACAATTTTTCCTATTCGAACCCCCGGGTTGTTGGTAAATAACGCACATGCTGAGCGCGAACTCTGATTGGTTGAAAGCAGTGTTTGTATGAAGTAAACGTTATAGACACAAGGTAAATTTTCCATGGCTTTTTCTCTAGGAGATAGAAAACTTTTGTCTATGTTTATGTAAGATTTAATAGAAATAGAAGTTTGAGAAAACTCAAGACAGTAATGGAAAGACTTGCCGATAGCGAGTTTCGCATTCTCTCGGCTTCAATTTTTTTTTCCATTTGCAAATGTTTAACTCTGCTTTTAAGGTAAATATGTGCTACTTTTAATACACTGGATTTCGAGCTATTTCATTTCATCCTTTCTAGATTTGTATAAAGGGACCAAATGTCTTCAAAGGCTACTTAAAAGCTCCGGAGAAAACAGCTGAGACTATTGATGAGGACGGCTGGCTCCATACAGGAGATATTGGAGAATGGCTTCAGGTAGACTCATATAGCAACAGTTGACATATCAATGAGGCTTACATGAGCAGATTTGCGCTAAAATGTCCCTTTGCTTGTTGCAGAATGGCACGTTGAAGATAGTTGACCGTGTCAAACACATCTTCAAGCTTGCTCAGGTACTTGTTTTCCTCTGAATAGTCGGATCAAGGAAGAGAGAGAAAGAAAGGGAGGGGAGGAGAGGGGAGGAATTGTGCTCGTTTGAGTTTTTGGTACTTAGGGATATTCTTCCGCCTCCTCAAATCAAAATACATAATTTCCCATTCTTTTTTTTTTTTCTTAAATCCATACCTGTTAGGAGACCTTTGCGTTAAATCTCATTCTATTTTCGTTGGAAAACAACGTTTTAATTAAAATATGTCCAGGATACCCTTTTATGGTACCCTTGAAATAAGACTGAGATTATGTTTTAAAACCATATCAATTTTCACACATGAAGAGAAAACCATACCTGACGGCAGACCAAATTTGCTTTAAAACCAGATCCCTATATCGTTTCTATGGGAAAGTAGCGTAGTCAGATCAGCCTTGCCGCTATGTTTGTCATTTGTACAACATGACCTTTCTTTAACTCGTGGGAAGTATTGTGCAATTTTAACTTACCTTTAGGGTGAGTACGTGGCACCAGAAAAAATTGAGAACGTGTACGTCCGAAGTCCTCTTGTTGCCCAGGCCTTTGTACATGGAGACAGCTTAAAGGTAAGTAAAAGAAGTAGGTCCAAGGTACATAAACACTTCGTTTGTCTTAGACCTGATTACCTTAGCTTGCAGGTGTCAGCAAACACAAACAACCTAAAAAATAAACCATGAGCGGTCTCTGTTACTAGTTACTACAACGATAGGCGGCGATACGCGTTTCCCAGAATTGATGATCACCATATTAACTAACCTGCGATCAGGCGTTTTTTCCCCTTGCAAAGACGAGAGAGGGAAAAAAGAACTTTCCCCCGCAGCAGAAGTAGGGAGGGAGGGCATGATTTCAGGTTACATATTAACATGATAACGATTCCATACAGAATTGTGATGTTATTTCTTAAGAGCACCGAAAAGGTCAAGATTGTAGACTAATAAGAAAAGCAATGACAAACGTTAGCTCTTGTATCAAACGCTCTAATATGAGAAAGTTATAGCTTTGATTTCTAGCAATCAACAATCAACTTCGTTCCCAAGGTCTCTTTCGTTCAGTCCTCTCTAACTACGGGGACCAGGAAGAAGAAACACACTGGGAACAAGGTCACGAACAACAATGTTGAGAATGATAATTCAGCTGTGACTAGGAATGACTACTTTGGGAAACGGACTGGAACGGTTTAGGTGTCCTGACCGTTATTTGTTTCTGTCATTTGACAGTCATATGTTACAGCAATCATTGTTCCAGACCAAGAGGTGTTGGAGCCCTGGGCACGAGCTAAGAAGATCCAGGGAGACTTTGCAGAGCTGTGTGAAAACGAGGTAAGAGCGTGGAAAGGAGGAAGGGAGGGAGGGAAGGAACCGAAAAAGCAAGGATAGAAAAAAAGGAAAGAAGGAAGGACGGATGGACGGTCGGAAATAAGAAAAAAAGGAAGGAAGGAAGGAAGGAAGGAAGGAAGGAAGGAAGGAAGGAAGGAAGGAAGGAAGGAAGGAAGGAAGGAAAGAAGGAAGGAGGGAGGGAGGGAAGGAAGGAAGGAAGGAAGGAAGGAAGGGAGGGAGGGAGGGAGGAAGGAAGGAAGGAAGGAAGGAAGGAAGGAAAGAAGCAAAGAAAAAAATTAGTTTCGGTCTAAGGGGTTAACACGCAAGCACTACAAAAAGTCGTTCACAGCCTCTGTTTCAAGGAAACGATTTAATTTAAAAAGCGTAAGTCTTTAACTTAGCAATTAAACACAAAACAAAGAAGGTTAGAGTCTCTCCACTTAATAATTAAACGCAAAAGAACTAACATCTTGCAACACGCTATAGCGTAAAAATTTAACACGAGGAAAAATGTTCCAGTGGGTAATAAAAATTAAATTCACTGTATATATGTGCTATTTCAAATTTGTGGTTTATAGGAAGTGAAAAAGGAAATTTTTGACGATATAATCCTGAAAGGAAAGGAGGCCAAGCTAAACTCGTTTGAGCAGGTACGTACTTCCTAGCTTCGGAAGACTCTGTACTTTTAACTATGAAACTAAGCCGGGAGATTTTGCAAAAAGACTACAGCTTTTTGGCAATAACTAAATACAAGTTTTCAAATATAATGTTTTCCTGTTTCTTCTCTTTCGGACATTCCTGACACCAAGTTAACAGCAGTTTACGATGATCGTTTAGAATACGATCGCATACCCACTAAAACAAGTCGTTAAGCTACTACCAAGCTAAAAAAATTAAGATCTGTAGCTATTTAGATACGAATTTGTAATTTCACTGAGATGTTCAATGTTCACGCACTCTTACGAGCAAAAAAGCCTCTGTTTCTTATAACAGCTCGGATATTTCAATGTCCAGGTGATGTACTTTGCGTGCGGATGTTTGAATTTTGGACGTTTAGTTTTGACCGAAATTTGAACATCCAAAAACTTTGAAAGTTAACCTTCGGACCTACAAGCAAACTCACTGACTCCACCAATGGCACTTATGGCGTCATCTCTCTAAACAATAGTACCGATTTTCATCAAACTTTAAGGGTAAGCGTACAGCTACTGAAAACGGCAGCTGCTGAGAAAGAAATCATTTTGAAACGCCTGAAGTTTTAAGTATCTTGTTTTTCCTGCAGGTAAAGGCCATCCATTTACACAAGGAACTGTTTTCTATCGAGAACGGCTTTTTGACCCCAACTTTCAAGACCAAGCGGCCTATAGTCCAGAAGGCTTTCGAGAGGAAGTTCCAAGAGCTTAACACAGAAGTTGACAATCGAATGCATTACGTGCGTTCGACAAGCTTTGACATTCAGCAAGTGATCTGATAAAAGCGCCTTGGCTTTGGCAGAATACAAAGTATAGCCTATGTAACAGGCTTCCACTAATGGGAAGGAGAGGTGGAATTGTGAGACGTGATGGGCACCTTTCCCAGGGGGAGGAGGGGTACTCAACAAAGTTTTATACGGGGAGGCTCTGCCCCGAAGTCCAACCCCTTGCCCTTTCATATGCCATTTTTGACAGAAACGATACCCCTTTCGTATACCTTCCATTGAAAAATGTTCCCCTTTCACATACCTACTTACTGTAAGAACACTGCATCCCTTTTCTAAACCCTTGGAATGCAGTTAATGAACGATATTAGGGGAGAACGGTATTACCGGAAGAGATGTTAACCAAAAAATAATACTAGAATCTACTCGAAATATTTAAATTAAAGGCCCTTTTAAATACCTAAATGACAGATTTCCCTACCCGTTCATATACTTTAGTTCGTGAAATCCCTACTCTTTTATATACCTGAAGCCTGAAAAAGCCTCCCCGTATAGGCCATTATAGGGAATTACCCCGGGGGGGTCCTCTTCTCTTCACTGGCGCTACGCTGACGCTCATGAATCCTCACTCTGCATCCCATTTCGACGCCTGCCACACAGAGTACAAAAAACGAACTATTTTGATTGCCATTTACCAAAGCATTCCAGAAATTTGGCCGTTTGGGTATAAAATGAACGTTGCTGTTTACTCTGGTCCCCCTGGAAAATAAATTTCACGAATGAATGGAGCTAATCTGGAAAGGGACTCCTGCTTCTCCAGTTGGGACGTTCTGAATCGAAATCAGGATTACATGTACGTTTTGGCCCTTTTGTGGCAGGTTCAGGAGCGGTTTTTTTTTTCAAAAACCGACTACTCTAACACTGAGTTAAGAGGTTACAACGTTTTCTGTTTTTATTGCTTAATGGGGTCTCCATTGCTAATTTTTAAGTGACAGTTTGAAAGCAGCCAAATTCAAATGGCAGAACGAAAAAACTTCACATCGTTAAACAATATTGTTTAACTTCACATCGTTAAACAATAAATCTCAAATTAAGATTGCTGGTAATCCTGGTTTAGTTTAACACTGTTTTGAACCATTCACGCCTGCCCTTTTATGGCCTGGGTTTTGTCTCAACCAAAAAGGCACGTTGTACGAGGAACCACTTATAATTTTCCGGAATGCTTTGGCAGATGGTAATCAATGCAAAATTTCTAATGACGTAATCCTTCTTAACCGTACTCGGTAGATGTAAGCATAGTAAGCCTCAGAACATTGCAATGTTGGACGCATGTGCAAAGTCGAGTCTTCAAGTTTAAATGATAAAATTAAGGTTAGAAGCATGTAATTTCTTTATATATACATTACACATTAGTGGCGAAACTGAAATGAAACAACTTTGTTTGTCATTTTGCATCGGAGTTTATTGCCGTGTATAAACTTAACCCGAGTTTTCAAACATGACATCCACGCCCATGATTCGCCGTTATCATTCAAGCACAATACGGCAGTGGTCAAGGAAATTAGTCCACAGCGTAAACACTTGCTGCCTGAAATAGAAATGACATTCATATAGATTTTACTATAGTTTACAACCCCGATTCGCCGAGTTTTGGTTCGCCCGTCATGATTATATTCGCCCTTGATGGCTTTACCTCTGTGTAAGAACCTGTGAAACTCACGGATAACGTAAAATAAAGGAAACAAAACATTTTAAACAATAGCGTACAACATAACAATAGCTAACAAACAAAGAAAATCTTGTCAGGTTGTTACACCGAGGTAAACCGCCCTTGATGGTTCGCCGGTCATGATTTGCCGATGGTCAGAAAATTAGGTGAGGGAAACTTACAGATCACTTTCTGCCAGCCCCTGGGGGGGTGGGGGGCTACTCAATAAAGTTTTTGTACGGGGAGGCTCCGCCCGGAGGTTCAAACTCACACCCAAAATGGTACCCCTTTCACATACCTAGAGCAAAATTGCACCACTTTCTTATACCTCAAGGATAAGCCAAAACAATAGAATTTCCTGTAATCGCCACGTTTTTCCCCGGTTTTCAGTCGTTTTGATTCAGTTGAGTAGTCATTTCTGCCAAAATGTGGCACCCTTTGGTATACTTCGCTTTAGCCACCATTTTTTTCACTTTGCAGCTGATTTTGTGACCCTTTCGCGTACTAAAATGGCAATTTTCGCTACCCTTTTATAAACTTCGAGCTTAAAAAAAGGCATCCCTTTCGGGCGAAGCCTCCCTGTTTAGCACACTATAGGGAGTACCCCCCCCCCCCGGGCTACGAGCTGGTCCCTGTTGTATCGAAACATACTAATGCCGTTTACGAGAATCGGTACTTCCAAGTAGACTCTCAGTATTTCCAGGTGTAATCGAACAAAACTAGTATCAGCATCGGCCACCATGACGAAAAACCATAAGCAAACTTTGAGCTTTAAATCCATCCGACACGATGGAATAATAAATTAAACATACGTACAATCAGTTGAGCGTTTAAAATGCTTGGCTTCAATTTGCTTATTAAATGTAAACGTTTTCTATAATAAAATTCCAGTTCCAACTAACCAGTCTCTGTTTATTATTCCCATCAAAACTCGAACAGGAAGGAAGCAACGTACAGTTGAAGTTGTTGTATGTGGAGTATTGATCAAGGTCCATTTTGAGGCATTCGATCGTCCGTATTTTGGTCAAACCCAGCACTACAAATGCCTTGTATGTAATTGATATTTAACAAGCGTGAGGTCGGTATTTGGGAAATAAGGGTTGAGTACTGGGACGTATCATATCTTCCAGTACTCAACCAATATTTTCCCAAGTAGGGAGAGTCAGGGGTGGATTCCATTAAGACTAAACACGACAAACATTTTTCATGCCGATGATGATAAAATAGCGTCACGTTCCGTATCCAGGGAGGAATATTGCTTGTTTTCTGTTCAGTAATGTTATATACCAAGCTGGAGACGGGCCTCAAAATTAAACTTGCAAAAGTAAGGCAATGCGACCAATATTCCAACAAATATTACTTTGGCTCTTTTACAAATTTGCCGACAGGATGGCATATCTCTATTGCCAAACGCGCGCCCTGCAAAAGAGATGAATTTTAAGTTAAAGTATAATTTTTTTTGCATCACTTTCGCAGACTTTCCGCCAAAATCGTAGGCCAGAAACAAGAGAAAACCGGTTTCCTATTAACACAAAACGGTTTTCTTTTAAACATTTTTCGAAAACACAAAACAGCAAAATAAAGGGTCAGCATCCTGCCATAATATCGAAATTTCCCTTCCCTATTTTCAAATGTCACCAAATATATAACTAAGGTCGTGTTCTATTGGGATCAACCGTTTCAACCGAAACCGGTTTTGGTTGAAACGGTTGATCCCAATAGAACACGACCTAAGTTGGATAAAAAGATACTACGGGACAAAACGAAAGTAGTAGTTTAACCCTTAAGGCCCCAACAGTGACAAGCATCTAATTTCTCCTCACAGTATCACTACTTGTTCAAACACACCAGTCATGAGAAAAAAGGAAACGATCGTCAAAGGTGAAATGTCTTGATGTTTTATCAAATTCTCCCAAATAGTACCAAAAGAATTATATGGAGAACACTCAGGAGAACATGCAAGTTGATATTGGGGTTTAAGGGTCAAGGAAAAAGTGTAAGATCACAGTGATGGAAGTGGATTGCAGCTCGTTAAACTTGATTTCTTGACAGAATGTCGAGAAATCAAAACTGCTTTAAAAAAAAAAGATAGATAGGTACCTTATTAAAATACTTTGCAGCTCATACAGCTGAATTGCATATTCTACATTCTATATTTTACATTTACATTTTCCGATGCAACTTCGAGTTTTAAGCCTAGTTTTGTCTCATTTCTTCTTTTTTTCTGTCACTTTTGGCAACTTTATCTTTCTATTTCAATATTACCAAGAAAGCTAACAGAAAGTTCTTGACTACACTTAAAACACGGTAATATAAATCGGGATACTGCTGTCCCTTTAGTTCGTGAGCAGTCGAGCCATCATCTCAGTGGTCCGTAACGCAAAATAAATTGGAACCCTCAGGGAACCAATCAAAATAAACTCCATCATAGACCACTGAATTCAGCCATATATTAAATTATGATATTGAATGCACTGCATAGAATACCTTACGTAGTTTGAATACCATATGGCAGCAGTCACTGACACATATTACAGCACGAATGTGCCAGAACAAATCGGATTTCTCAGAGTGCTTCACCGCAATCAGTTGGACCGCTTCCTGTTATTTCAGTGACAAAAATTGAATCATGAGTTCATGCGATTTGACGGCTTTTGTTAACTAGCCAAGTAGTGCAATACCGACCCCCCCCCCCAATTTACAAACTCTGAGCCTGTCGATTCTGTTGTAATCTGCATGGAGTGTAGTGACTTCGGATTATGCACTCTAAGCAAAAACAATCCATATATGAGTCCACTAACTACAGAGCGAGCATAATTAATATCAACTGCCTATTTTAAATTAGGCCGCGCGGTTTTCGGAAATAAGTCATGCACGGCAATATCGAAACATACCACAATAAACTTTAGTGTTTCATCTCTTGTGATTTGAATAGATTTTACGTTTCGGACCATGTCCTCTGAACAAAAACAATCTGCAAAAAACAATTCACACTGGCAAATCGGTAATACATTAACATAACAGTCCTTCAATTAGTAAAAGCGGTGTATTCGTGGTTTGTTTTTAGTACGTGATTGTGTGTTAATTT
The DNA here is from genome assembly GCA_964017195.1 of Siderastrea radians. Taxonomy (NCBI): domain Eukaryota; kingdom Metazoa; phylum Cnidaria; class Anthozoa; order Scleractinia; family Rhizangiidae; genus Siderastrea; species Siderastrea radians. The sequence continues at coordinate 21,203,126 of OZ024898.1, forward strand.
CTTATGTCTTTGTTCTTTGTTTTAAATCATTTCAATCATTCTGAATTCGATCTTTTCGTCTACCAAGTTGTCTTAAATCTTCAAGTCACCGAGCGCACGTAGAGATCGAAACGATGAACGGTCTACATGCGACAGGTAAGTGAAATGGCTTTACGTAATTGTTGTTAACGTAACGACGTAAATACATATTGGCACGAGACTACCTGCTTTAGCTCAACAGACTGTTTGTACAGAGTAATTCTAATAACGTCGACTGTTTACATGGCATCACTGAATTAGCAGAACTAGTTTAGCATCAACTCCCTAAGTTTCGTTTTCAGTAGGGCCGGTGTCACAGCGGATTTTGTCCCCCCGCCGATTTTGTCCCCCCGGACCAAATCCGCTAGCGGATATTGTCCCCCCGGACAATATCCGCTAGCCGATATTGTCCCCCCTTCGCCGAATTTGTCCCCCCCTCAACAATTGTTATTTAAGCTTTGTTTCCCTCTTACTCAGTAAACTTTCCATTTGCAAACTTTTTTGCAACGTTCCCTCGAATGACAACACAAAACGTGTTATAATTCTGCCATATTTATTATAGTAAATATAGTTACTTCTTATAATAGCGATGCAATTTTGCGTTCTATGCTGGTCTCTAAGTTATTTCAGAAATTTACTATAATTCATTGCAAAGCTTGTCGTAAACAAAAGACCTGACTAAACACAGCGTCTAACTACGGTTCCTGTTAGCAATGAATCGAAAACGTTAATCTTAAGCTTGTTTGAGTTGCGGCTTTAATAATCGCTCTAAAATGATTTTTTCAAAAATTACTCTCTCAGTCTTAAGCAACGTCGACATGAAACAAATTCTAAATTCTTACTTTTAATTACGCCTTAATATGAACAAAAACAGTTGCAACTAACGGTAACCCAAACTCTTAGAAAAACGCGAACTCCGTTGTATTATTATTTTACGGCTTAAGTGATCTCCGTTCTATCCTTATTTTACGGCTTAATATAGATAAACTAACGGTACTTAATCTTAGAAAATCGTGATCTCCGTTCTATTCTTATTTTACCGCTTAATAAAAATAAACTAACGGTAGTTAATCTTAGAAAATCGTGATTTCCGTTCTGTTCTGTTCTGTTCCTATTTAAAAGAAATCTATTGTCTAGAGTAAAAGTCGAGAAAACTGCTCTTTGTTTTATCGGCAAGCGAAAAATTAATTAGAGTCCAGTAATCTTATTGTCCTGTATCTTTTCAGGTTTTTGTAAATTCACTCAACCGAACATTTATTCTAATAAACAAACTTGACACTGGGACTTGTTAGCCGAACATTGTTTATTAGTCGAAAGTTATGTGCAACCCTCGTAAAACAAAGTTGATTTATTTAATTTCAGACGTATACAACAAACTAACAAAAAAAAGCAATTGTAAATTTGGTTCTGCACTTTAGCCTAGGATCAACAAAAATGACACTTGATTTTCGATTGGAAAACGTTGCTTCGGGCCGTGTTGAGAAAAACATAGCTTTTCCAATGCGGTGTTTGGTAAACACCGAGACTTACCTTGTCTATTTCGTCTTTTCAATGTTCATGAAATATTCGTATTCACATTTAATCGTCTTTTCTTTTATTCGTTTACGACTCCAGGAGTACGATAGCGAAGTATGATCACTTTTGACGGGGGGACAAAATTCGCGAAGGGGGGACAAAATCCGCTAGCGAATATTGTCTCCCGGGGGTCAATATCGGCTAGCGGATATTGTCCGGGGGACAATATCCGCTAGCGGATTTGGTCCGGGGGGACAAAATCCAGGGGGGACAAAATCGGCTAGGACACCGGCTGCAAGCACAGTCGCAAGTACACAAAGTTATGTCCTTACAGACACCGCGAAAATGAGCTGACAACGATAAGATTAATTTTTATCCTTGTCTGGCGTTGCGATCGCGTTTCAGAAAGTCTAAATGGACACTTATGCTTGTGCTAGGCTTGCTTCGCAAGTTAAAACCAGGATTTACATAAAAGTAATTATGGCTTCGAGGCGAGCACAAAAACACGTAAGCACAAGGACGAGCGCGCAGATAAAAAGTTGCCTTTTTCTTTGTGATTGCATTTATGCTTACGCCGCGATGATTCGGAGTGAAAACCAAATAAGAAGAATGATTGGGTCTGTCCCTCTCATATACGTTCATTCTTATGCTTGCGATTCTGTTGTTTTCATTAGAATGGTCCTTACTAACTGTGCTTATGGTTAAGCTTGAGGCGCTAGTGAATCTAAGTGTTACCGAACTCATGCAGCGTGGGTGGGTTGAACGTTTAAGTGTGGATGGTCATATATGAAATCATTAAGTGTGACCATTCAAGTGAGCTGTTGAGAAGTTCTGTATTGTATCCTGGCGATGTTGCTGTTTGTTTCTTAATAATTTGCAAAACGAAAGTTTAGCATTTTTCTGCTCTTAGTAATAAGTGTTTTTTTAAGGGTTAAGCGCCTCAAACATGCATTAGGCAAAACAACCGTTGAAATTTTTAAAGTTTGCATAATTCGATTAATTAGACAAGCGCGAGTTAAATAGCCCTATAGGAGACGACTGACAAAAAGAAGTCGGTATCAGAAACTTTTATAGAGCGATTTTTTTTTCTAGAGCGATTTTTTCTTAGTTTTAGAGGCATTCAATTTACTTAATAGCGACCTCTAGGTTAATCCCATTTTACAGGCTCTATATCACACGTCGCATACCAATCCCTTTCTTAAAGCCTCCATCTCTTCTCTTCTGATGAACGACAGAGAGGGCTGAGGGCCGCTCTGGAAACGTCACTGCTTTGAAATTCGAACGTCGTACTCGCAGTTAATCTCGCAAACATAGTCCGATCTAAAGTTCCGGCCGTAATATGCTAACAGCTGCAACTAGCATCGAAGGCTTCAAGCTACCCCCTTCCCCACCGGGGGGGGGGGGGGCTCTTCACGGAATTGCGGGTGGGCCAGGAGTTTTCCCTAGGGTTCGCAATAATACTGAAGATTCTTTACTCTAACATCTGCCATTTCATCAGAGCATAACTACCCTGGCCCTTTGAGGCCCTTTGAACCTTCTTACAATTTGGCCTAAATCTTAAAAAACAATTGCTACAGATAAATAATAGTTCATCGTGTCTGAAATGCAAAAAACTTGCCGGGAGGGTGGGCAAACCAGGTTCGTTTTAAAGAAAACGCTAGTGCAAGGATGCCCAATCTTGAATTCATTTTGAAGTATAAACCAAGTAGCTGCTTCTCGACCAATCCTATCTTAAACATTTGTATTAACTCAGTACTGATCATAACTCATCAGTAGTGATCTTGTCAAAAAACAAGATTTCTTCACAAAGGTGAATTTCGGTGAGCTGTACGTCCCTGTTCTTCTGTAGGTATAAAAATGGTTTTTCACACCCACCTAAAAAAAATCAGTTATAATTTAAAAAGAAAAGCGTAAGACTAGTAAATTGCTTTTAACGTTAGTTAAACAACCATTGCTCCTGAGTTAGATCTCGGCTTAAAGTACATAAACATCCCTTTTTCTACCTTCTGCCACGTATAAACTCGTACAATTGAAACAACTGGTTTTCTTAAGATACCATTACCTCAAATGAGATGATTAAACACTTGAGGATTTTATCCGCAGACTGAAAAATTTGAACCACCTTAGAACCGCTACAGGGAAGTAAAACTGAGTAACTTTTATTCAGTTCCACATTACGTAACGTAAATTTAGCCAAGATAGGAGTTCATTACTCAAATCTTAAAAATCCTTTAGTAAGCAGGTGACTTATAGAATGAATCACAGGCAAGGGCTTTTAGGGGCTTTTAGAAGGCTTTGTGGCTGGGCGAGAAGTGCCGTCTACTGTCCGGGATTTTTCTATATCAATTAACCAGCGCTCTACCTATAACATCTTGCTCTACATTTACAAAGACTACGTTATTTGTATCTGCAAGGACCAAGATAGCTCCCATAAATTAGGTGAATGCTACCTTTTACTGTAAAACGTCTTAAACCGTAACTATCGATGTTTAACCGTAGCAATCAGACGAAGCGCCTGAAATATTTACCTTTTTTCTAAGCCAATAATAATGTTTATAACATAGAGGCAAAATTACTGATTGCTGATTGGTTGAGACAGAGAGCATTTTTTCTCAATTTTCTTTCTAACGAGGGCAAAATTACTGACTCCTTCTTGGTCAAGCGCCAAAATTACTCACATTTGATTGGCTGAGCGCGAGAGCGCGCGATTTGCATTTTGTAAGCGTCTTGAAACGAGAAGTGGATTTTGAGTTGTTCAACAGAAATGGCTTCAGACTTTGAGTTTTAACCGGGTTGGTTGGCAAAATTGGTGTGGAAATCGGATGAGAGCTCAAAGAGAAATTCCAAAGGGTAAACCTGAATGTTTTACGGGAAACAACAACTGGTTATTTGTTTGAAGGCTACTGAAAACAGCTCATTGAGCGAGAGAAAGCTTCGCAACTCAGGTAAATAAAATTTACTTAGTTTGAGTTTGTTTTGTCAACGAACTAGAATGGTATTTAACTCTTAAGATGAACATGTGCAAAATAGACAGTCATTTTTGTGTTGTACGCTGAGCCAGCAGTTAAAGTGCTTGTGTGGTGAATTGTTTACGACCGGGTGCTTTAATTCTGGGGCCCGCTCTGATTGCGCTTCGACAATAATAGATGGGAAGTTTTGCTAAATTTTTCCCTCTGTGTTATAAACAAGTAATCGCATTGAGTCCTCGTAGAATTAAGGATAAATTTTCACTTGTATTTTCAAAGTTTTTACAAACTGCCCTCGTCGCTGCGTGACTCGGCCAATTTTGTGAAAACTTTGAAGATACGCGTGAAAATTTATCCTTAATTCTACTCGGCCTCATGCGATTACATATACAATTGGAACGTTTACGTCAGTCTTTGAAAGTTGTTGTTTTCTAGGTGAATGTTTCGCAAGTACCAAACTGAAATTAAGATTTTTCGCAGTTTCAGTTTACTTGCCACATAGTAAACTGAGACAGGTATAACAAAATATTTGTACAAACTGTCTCTAACTGTCAAATACAAATGGTCAAAATTCAATTCAATATTGAGTCTTGTGCACTCAAGAATGTCGCCCTACATCGAAGACCTAGTGGGGAAGCATCGGAGAGACAGATTTTGACTAGGTAGTATGTCGTAATACCATCTCACGGGATGCAGTTACAGCAGTTGTCGACCAGATGGATTTGGAGCCCCTAGCAGCGGAAAGGGAGGAACGGTAAAGTGGACTCAGATGGCGTCTTGATGCCTTGCTGCCAAAGAGGAGGAGGACTGGAGGAGAAGGAGGAGGAAGCACTGCAAGCATTTTTGATTGTAACCTGGTTCTTACTTATCACGTGACTCAACTTTTTGTCTTGTATGAGAACGGGTACAGAGCAGTCGTTAAACTTTCTACAGCGGTCAAACGTGCGGCACATGCGTATCAGCTCCTACTGTAAGGTTGCAAAGCAACGTACAGAGAAATATGAAATCCATTACCAAGATATACTAAACTTTCGGCTGTTAGTAAAACTTCTGCTTTTTCGTTGAGAATCTGGCCAGCTCTGGGGACCACTTTATCAAAAGTAGAGATAACTAACAGGACACGTAAAGTTGCCGAAAAAAACCTTCAGGTATTTGTGTGTCTGTCAAATCTCTTATTAAACTATTTTCAATCTCGATATCTCCCGGAGGGTTTATAATCTTTGTAAAGGGTTACTGTGGTGTTTTAGAGGGTGTGTTGTGAAGTTGTTTTTCTTTTGAGGAAGGGGAGGTGGATGAGAACTTTGAAAAATTCCCTAAAAATTAGGACGGGGTACGACCGAGGGAGGTCATTCAAAGACTTTCTGCCGAAGAGCGTTTTGTTTTCAGTATCAGATTGGCTTTCGTTTGCTGTAGTGCCCGTGAATGAAAAGTCTGATTTAAACTATTGTTTCAGTTGTAATCATTGCTACTTCGATACATTTTAATGAACTTATAGCTGTTTAGGACAAAACTTCTCGCTTATTCTGTGTCTGTTGTTAGACATTTTCTTTGTTAGCGATGCAAGGACGTACTCCCACTTCAGACACTGTCACAAGCATTTTCGTGTTCTCTTCAACTAGCCTGTTGAACTTCGAAGTGAACCCTGTAACCTAAGAGGATCTTAGTACATTTAAATTTTTTTTTTCGATATTTTTTGTTGTCGTTCTAAGGTCGGTACTCATTCGATGTTAGTTATGGACGAGGCCTTTCCAATCAGAGAATTCATCCTGCCGGTCTTTGCCATCAGGTTGTTTCCTCAGACAAGAAACTTTGTGCTACATTGTCTCTCCACCCAGGTGTATAAATGGGTACCGTTGACATACTGCTGGGGATACTGGCCCTGCTAGGCTAACATCCCATCCAGGGGGGGGGGGGGGGAGTAGCAACACTCTTAGTTGCTTCATGCTACAGAAACCAGGATACGCTCGGCCGCTTGGGTCTCCTGTGGCTTGTGGGCGACCTTACATTTTTTTATAGATACCCAATCACTTAACAAATAAAAAATCCAAAACCGTGCTTTGTTCTGTGATAAAGCACGCAAGGAAGTGACGAGAGCACGAAAGAAGTGTAGGGTGAACACGAGCCGCAGGCGAGTGCTTCTCCCCACTTCTTGAGTGCTCTCGTCACTTCCTTGAGTGCTTTATCACAAAACAAAGCACGGTTTTGGCTTTTTTGTTAGTTTTATAATATAGCTTTGCTCATATTTGTAAAGAAACTGGCTTTTAATTGCAAGAAATCATTTTTTTTTTCATAGCTTGCAAGCGCGCGCAAGAAAGGTTTTCAGTTTGCCAGCGCACAGAATGGCGTCACGGGCTACTCCGTGCATCTGTACTCTGATAAAGCACGCTGTTTCAACCAATCAGAGCGCGCGTTATATCGAAACTTTATTATGAAATAAATTAAACGCCTGTGTATTTTCAAAGTTTTTACAAACTGCCCTCGTCGCTGCGTTACTCGGCCAATTTTGTGAAAACTTTGAAGATACGCGTGAAATTTATCCTTAATTCTACTCGGCCTCATGCGATTACATATACAATTGGAACATTTACGTCAGTCTTTGAAAGTTGTTGTTTTCTAGGTGAATGTTTCGCAAGTACCAAACTGAAATTAAGATTTTTCGCAGTTTCAGTTTACTTGCCACATAGTAAACTGAGACAGGTATAACAAAATATTTGTACAAACTGTCTCTAACTGTCAAATACAAATGGTCAAAATTCAATTCAATATTGAGTCTTGTGCACTCAAGAATGTCGCCCTACATCGAAGACCTAGTGGGGAAGCATCGGAGAGACAGATTTTGACTAGGTAGTATGTCGTAATACCATCTCACGGGATGCAGTTACAGCAGTTGTCGACCAGATGGATTTGGAGCCCCTAGCAGCGGAAAGGGAGGAACGATAAAGTGGACTCAGATGGCGTCTTGATGCCTTGCTGCCAAAGAGGAGGAGGACTGGAGGAGGAGAAGGAGGAAGCACTGCAAGCATTTTTGATTGTAACTGGTTCTTACTTATCACGTGACTCAACTTTTTGTCTTGTATGAGAACGGGTACAGAGCAGTCGTTAAACTTTCTACAGCGGTCAAACGTGCGGCACATGCGTATCAGCTCCTACTGTAAGGTTGCAAAGCAACGTACAGAGAAATATGAAATCCATTACCAAGATATACTAAACTTTCGGCTGTTAGTAAAACTTCTGCTTTTTCGTTGAGAATCTGGCCAGCTCTGGGGACCACTTTATCAAAAGTAGAGATAACTAACAGGACACGTAAAGTTGCCGAAAAAAACCTTCAGGTATTTGTGTGTCTGTCAAATCTCTTATTAAACTATTTTCAATCTCGATATCTCCCGGAGGGTTTATAATCTTTGTAAAGGGTTACTGTGGTGTTTTAGAGGGTGTGTTGTGAAGTTGTTTTTCTTTTGAGGAAGGGGAGGTGGATGAGAACTTTGAAAAATTCCCTAAAAATTAGGACGGGGTACGACCGAGGGAGGTCATTCAAAGACTTTCTGCCGAAGAGCGTTTTGTTTTCAGTATCAGATTGGCTTTCGTTTGCTGTAGTGCCCGTGAATGAAAAGTCTGATTTAAACTATTGTTTCAGTTGTAATCATTGCTACTTCGATACATTTTAATGAACTTATAGCTGTTTAGGACAAAACTTCTCGCTTATTCTGTGTCTGTTGTTAGACATTTTCTTTGTTAGCGATGCAAGGACTCCCACTTCAGACACTGTCACAATCATTTTCGTGTTCTCTTCAACTAGCCTGTTGAACTTCGAAGTGAACCCTGTAACCTAAGAGGATCTTAGTACATTTAAATTTTGTTTTCGATATTTTTTGTTGTCGTTCTAAGGTCGGTACTCATTCGATGTTAGATATGGACGAGGCCTTTCCAATCAGAGAATTCATCCTGCCGGTCTTTGCCATCAGGTTGTTTCCTCAGACAAGAAACTTTGTGCTACATTGTCTCTCTCCACCCAGGTGTATAAATGGGTACCGTTGACATACTGCTGGGGATACTGGCCCTGCTAGGCTAACATCCCATCCAGGGGGGGGGGGGGGGAGTAGCAACACTCTTAGTTGCTTCATGCTACAGAAACCAGGATACGTTCGGCCGCTTGGGTCTCCTGTGGCTTGTGGAAGACCTTACATTTTTTTATAGATACCCAATCACTTAACAAATAAAAAATCCAAAACCGTGCTTTGTTCTGTGATAAAGCACGCAAGGAAGTGACGAGAGCACGAAAGAAGTGTAGGGTGAACACGAGCCGCAGGCGAGTGCTTCTCCCTACTTCTTGAGTGCTCTCGTCACTTCCTTGAGTGCTTTATCACAAAACAAAGCATGGTTTTGGCTTTTTTGTTAGTTTTATAATATAGCTTTGCTCATATTTGTAAAGAAACTGGCTTTTAATTGCAAGAAATCATTTTTTTTTTCATAGCTTGCAAGCGCGCGCAAGAAAGGTTTTCAGTTTGCCAGCGCACAGAATGGCGTCACGGGCTACTCCGTGCATCTGTACTCTGATAAAGCACGCTGTTTCAACCAATCAGAGCGCGCGTTATATCGAAACTTTATTATGAAATAAATTAAACGCCTTTCTTGTCTGGTCGCCATCCACAAGGTACAGAATTTACGATTAATGCTCGGAATAAATATGGTATCACCCACAGGGGCTGGGGCAACCAGCTAAATTTACAGAGAATAATGAAAAGTCGCCAAAGAATTTCCCCAATCCTCCCCCCCCCCCCCGCTCCGACTATGAAATCTTCCCAATCATGTCGGAAAATTATACAGATGTTTACATGTTCCCATAAGTTCACTGGGAAGGTGTAAAATATCCACCTTTGTGTGAGCAATGATGAATATTGTTTGACATTCTGAAAAAACACGATTGCTCAAAAACTTTGATTCTCGAATATCTGAAATTCGTTGCTAGTTTCTTTAATCACGCGGATGATATATCGCACCTCTTCGATAGCAAGGAATTAGGCGAAATCGTAAAATATTCTGTTAACATGAGCTTCTCGTTATTGAAAATATATTTGAATTTGTGACGCCTTACTGCATGAGAAACTTAGAACCGTAATTATTGTTTCTTTCCATTCATCATGTTTCTGTTTTCCTCACCCAATCAGATTTTTCAATTGCAACTGTATTGTAACTTACACGAGCATGAAATTCTTTGGTCAGTTCGATACAAAAATATTCTAATCATTTCTGGCTTTTAAAATTTTCTTCTTTGATTAAGCGACTTACAAATCATACACCATGTACAAGAGAGTCATCTAGCGGTTCTAGGTAAGTTTTGCGATTGCATTGTAAGGTGCTTTTTTGTTTGCTTGTTGAAAATTCCTATTGCTGCTTTTTTGTGCGTTCGTTAGAACCATTTTTACATGTACAAGAGACGACTCACACGAGATACAAGTAATCTCATAAATCAAGGCGGTAGAACATTTTTGTTTCCCTCTTTTCAAGTCGATTCTTTGTCGAGACAAGCCTTTAAACGGGTGTTTCAAACGTCTATGCAATTGACTTCCACTTCTGATTCTTTTAATACAACACAACGGTGCCTCTGAACCAGGGTGTACGCTGGAGCAAATACCTTATACCGCTGTTACGAGCATTTTGCACTATGCGTTATCGCTTAGATTTCACGAGAGTTTATAAATGCGATGTACTTGAACGCCTTTGTCGCAGTTGGCACACGCAAAACAGTTACAGGTACTTTAATATTATAAAATCATCACTGTCGACAGGATATAATGTACTTTAGATTCGTTCTAAGTACAGTGAAGTTTTGCACTGACGTCTCCTTTTAGCGTTTCCCACAAATTTAATAGTTAAATCTACCTTGTACAACATACTAAACGGTATCACAAGTACTGCTTAGGAGATTTGATTTAAATGCCACGCCGCTTAAATGAAAGTGTTACTAAGGGTGCATTCTTTTGGGACTATTCTGGTTATTCTTATTCCGGTTTAGGAATAACAGAATACACGGAATTTCAACTTCGAAAAGAACGCCAATTCTGGAAACGGAATACCCTTGGCGGAGGTGACCTTAGAACCACTATTTCTGCACACGCACGGGCGGCCGCGTAGGATTTCCCGCCAAGAATTTCCCAAAAGAACACGTATTCTGTCTATTCCGAGTAAACCGTATTCCTTTCATTCCTTTCATTCCTTTCATTCTGCTATCAGGAGCAGAATGAACGGAATGATATTCCGTTCATTCCGAAAACGGAATAGCTCCCAAAAGAACACAAATACCGTCTATTCCGGGTATTCCTATTCCAGAATAGTCCCAAAAGAACGCACCCTAAGAATATATAGCTGATACGTAAGTGATTCCACAGCATAATAAATTCATGCCAATCACTTATCATTTGAAGAAGACGTCTGTTGCCGAAACTTACCGTCAATTTAGTACAATCTTCACTTTTGTAAAGAAATAACCACAAGAATTTTGATTCACGGATTCTTACTGGTTGCCTGCGAAAGCAGATGTTACCCACGTGTTATGGTTGATATGGCAACTGATAAGCGAGGGAAAACGCACGATTCCCGCCACTTATCGAACGTGGCTATCTGTTTTGTCTTCGCACGATTCGGTACGTGAAGAATTGTCACGTTGCGTGAACGTGTACCTTCGAAAGGTGATTTATCTTGTAGAGCACATTTACTAAAACTGCTGGAAAGAACTGCTCAATTGCTTTTATTTTAATGGTCATACCTTGGACTTTTCCACAGACTAAAAAGGTAAAACCACCTTGTACAGCATAATTAACAGCGCCACAGGAAAGTACTGTTCCATAGCTTTCATTTGAATGGTCATATCAAACGTTTACGTGTAAATGGGTCGTAGATTTATTGCAATGAAGGGAATGGCTTAGGATTGTATTTGGTGTCAAAATTGTTTCATCTTTCGACATGTTATTTAATTATTACATTTTTCTATATTTTCCTTTAAACTCCTTAATTTCGTGTGTTAAAGGCTGAACTCCATTCTCAGAAATAGCTCCGAATCTTGTTTACGTTTCTAGATAAAGCGAGAAGAGATATTTCAAACAAAACAAACTATACATACATTTATTTTTTTGTCCTAAAAGCGTGAAGCAACAATTAAAGATATGATACCGGGCAGAAAGCAATTAAGCAAATTAAGTTAACACTATTGTCGGTAGCGACTTTTCGACGCCTTTATGCGTTGCCCATTTGAACAAGCGATGATAAAACTGAGTTGGAAAACAACCTGGTAAGGTCTATCTTTGGTAAAGTTGAAGGTAAGCTTCTAAAAATCAATATAGCTTATTCGGTTTTAAATGAGGCAGCATTTATATTCTCATACAGTATAAGAGTATCAAATAATTTTAAATGCCGCATGTTTCCACCGCACGCAAAAAACATGAAAGAGGAAATGAAAAGTTATTTACTGTTTTAGTTGCAAAATTTTACTACATTACTGTACTAACCAGTTTACGAAATTTGCGTGCCATGAAAAAGAAACATTTAAATCGGTCAAATTGAAAAAGAATTTGACATGTTTTTTAATGAATTATTTCCTTCATCCTTTCGCTCTCAGATCAGGTAGTCTGTGGATGAAATCGTACGGTGTGATCACACAAATGAATGCTCTTCGGCAGTAATCAACGGTGCTGTTTGTGTTTCACCGTTTTACAAAAGTGAAATTTGGAATTTTTCTTAATTTTGATTTCCCGTGCCCTTAGACTTGAAAGACAACTTTTTACATAGCAACACTGTAACTCAAGAACATAAAATTAAAACATAATTGGTATTGATTCTACTTTTTGGGACGCTGCGGCCACGGGGTGATTGGTTTCCTTTTTTAAAAGCTCAAACCATTCTGTACAGCCAAAATAGGTGAACTGAACTCTCGCATTTCAGTCAAACACCGTGTTTGAACGTGTTTGACTGAAACACGAGAATTTTACTATGATTTTTACATGGCAACGTGACATATCATGATGTGCTGACCAGCGGTTTTCAATAGTATCTTGGCTATTTCAAATGAATGCCCCATTCATTAAACTTTTGAAAGATTAGACAGCGAACAATTTTCAATGGCTGACACTTGTTTGCACGTTCTTTCAGAAACTTCGTCGAGGACAATAGCAATTTTCACTGGTATAGCTGGCTTTGTGATTTTAGTGCTTGTGCGCTTTTGGAGAAATCGGTCAGGAAAAAGAATGGAGACAGAGCCACCTCCGTACCCGCAATCTGTGGAGATCGAGGTAAGCTGGGAATACGAAAAGAGAACTTAATAAAATAGACGGCTGGAAATCAGAAGTATCGGACATTTTTTTGCTAGTGAGCATCCGCCTGCAGCCCTTAGAAGACCATTGTTTAACGAAGGAGAATACGTTTTTTGTTCAGGGTGATCGTTCAAGTGAGTATTCTTCAGGAAAAAAAGGTTTCTTTTTTACCCTTACTAGGTAGTCCTTGGAAAGAAAACCGCTTGTGGTAAATAGATATCACTGAGTAGTTTGTCTAGAGTCAACGTCTGCGTGGGACGATTTAGTAGTTCATTGGTTTATCCAGTGTGACAGAACGTGTGAACGTAGCCCGTAACGATGGTGCTTCCTAATACAGATGTGTTTTCACACAGCTTATGACTACGAAGAAAAAGCTGATCATAGTAAGGGCTGTTAGAATCCAAAAGAAAATTGTGGGTAACCACTTATTTTTCCGAAATGATTAAGCAACCATAATTCTTAAAAGCTTCAAATTACATACAATATATGGCATATGAGAAAAATTTTCTTTCCAAATTGATGCTCAATTTTCTCTGAAAAAATCGTGCCCACTCCCAATTTTCTTTTTGGATCCCAAAATCCCTCGATAAGAGCTATTTTTCCCTATTGTCATAAACAGCGCAAAAAGATATCCTAGCCTGAGGCATTGCCTGCCCGCGAAAAGCAAAGTTTAAGCAGCAGAGTCGCCACGAGCGACCACGAGTCTTCCTTTAAGCAATCGGTCCTTAGTGTCCCGAAATACCGACTTTTTAAATCCTGGCGAAACTGTTTTGCAGTTGACTTCAAAATTTCTAGAATTTCGGTAGTGGTTCACCACTTTAGGAATTTTCAGCATGGCCTTTTTCTTTAGGGTACTGGTGGCGCTCGAAGAATAGCGCTGACATCAGAGATTATTAGCCGACAATACCCTGACGTCACCACTGTGTATGAGGGTTTCCTTCGAGGAGTGAGTCTGTCAGGTAAATTCATTTTCTGCGTCTTAAACTCTTGTGCTTGTGCCTTCTTCGTCTTCTTCTTCATCATCATCATCACCTTCTACTTCTTCTTCTTCTTCTTCTTCTTCTTCTTCTTCTTCTTCTTCTTCATCATCATCTTCTCTCTGTTTGTTTGTTGGTTTGTTTTTTCTTTGTTCCGAACGAAAGACTTTTCTACCTGATTTGATCGATACATAAAACTAGAAAAGGTAGTAATTCAGTGATTACAACACTAGAAAACGATCGTCAAAATCTTAGGTCACATCATTGCATGCTAGCAGTTTCCAAACACCCGACTGGGGAATTCAATTTTAGCCATCAAACAAAAACGTTTGCAGTCTCAATAACGTGGCTATGAAAACTATTTTATCGGCCAAAATTCTTCCTCAGGGACAGTGCAATTACAGCAATGCTGTGGGGTAGTGGCGCCTATCAATCAATTGGCTTTGAAAAGTTAAGCCATTTGAAGTTGGAGGGATAACCCTTTTGAGCCCGTCCTACACGTTTTGACTAAGAGCTTACTAGTCGACATCTCGTTATTAAATGCAACGTGTTACTGAGATCTTAGTGATTCGGTCCAGGGGTCCGTTTCTCGAAAGTCCCGGTAAATTTTTGGGCCCGGGCCTATATTTTACAATCAAAATCTAAAGAGTGGTGGTGTAGCTTTTAGCCCGCAAACCAGCTCGACTTGTTTCGTGAACTTACAATTTTACTCCTCAACTTTAAAAAACAGCAAAAATTTGAATCTTTAAGGAGAACCTCGCGCTCATAAAATAGCTTTCCGGGCCCGAACTTTCGAGGAACGGGCCCCAGGTTTCAGACGTAATATCGTACGATATGACCAGGCAAATCAGAGCTTTTTTTAGCAGTATACTTCCTTTGTATTCTAGTTGTATGTTAATTTTTATTTTTTTGGTGGGGAGGGGGGGGGGGGGGAGGGAGAGAGGAGGGGGAATTCGAAACCTTTCTTAATTTTTAAATTTGGTGGCATGTGCGGGACTTGTGATTTTTTGTCGTTTCAGCCACATCCCACAAGTGTCTCTCTTTGCCATTATTTGATTACTTTTCGTGGGAACGCTGAGCCTGAGTGTTCGAGACCCAAACCAAACACCAATTATTTGAAATGAAGCTTCTCTTACAGCGGGGCTATGTTATGGAATAACTTGCCCAAATGCCTAAAAAATGCTGTATCTGTTAATAATTTTAAGCAAATTATTAAGAAGATAGCTGATATATCGGATTTCCACACGGCGATCATGTAAAGTAGTTGTAATTAGTTTTAGTTATTTACTAATTAAGCTTAATTAACTGATGATTTTCCTTGTTTAAATAAAGTTTTACTTACTTGCTTACTTACTTACTTACTTACCTAATAAAGTCGAAACAGCTGTCCACGGCTGCTAACACTCAGGCTCACCCTTTTTTTTTATTTTATTTTTTGTAGATCAGGGGTAATGCCCGTTACCTACGTGGCCATAATGCCCATTTGTAGATACAAGCTTACCCAGAGCACGCATGTGCGGGACTTTTGACTTTTTGTCTTTTTAGCCACACCCCACACGTGTCTCTCTCGGTTATTGCTTTGCGCTTGTTCTTTATATTTCTTGTTTCCATTTATGTCCAAAACAATCATGAAATGTCGCGTTGTCAAATATTCACATCTTTATTTATAGGTGACGGTCCCTGCTTAGGAACATTCGACAAAAACATCAAGAAATACACGTGGCTTACATATAACCAGGTAAAAAAAAAAAGCACTAAACAGGATAAATTGCACTTGGGTTTTGATGGATAAAACGGCTCGTAATATTTCGAAATTGTTCAAAACGTAACTCGCGGGCTTAATTTCTGTTTATCAATGTGAATAGCTTCGTTTTTGCTCTGACTTCCCCGGCGTCCTTTTCGTGTCTCTCCCGTCGTGTTGGCCGCTAACGGCACTTGCGCGACCTTAACTTTTACCTTATCAATTTTCCAGCAATTGTAAAAATTCCTCGCATCCCAAAAACCCTAACGGAACCGAGTTCGCGCCCAGCCTCCTTGTAGTTTCTAGAACAGGGAATTGTAGCCCTGACGTTCCTGAAGGCCCCTGTAGTTTATTGTATGTATTTCTCTCCTTCTCCACCCAGGTCCATGAACGGG
Organism: Siderastrea radians; assembly: GCA_964017195.1. Classification (NCBI taxonomy): domain Eukaryota; kingdom Metazoa; phylum Cnidaria; class Anthozoa; order Scleractinia; family Rhizangiidae; genus Siderastrea; species Siderastrea radians. The sequence continues at coordinate 21,219,041 of OZ024898.1, forward strand.
CGACATACGTTGGTGCAGGACTGGTCGCCCTTGGGTGTAAGCCCTCGCAAGACAGTTTCATCGGTATTTACGGACCGAATCGTTTAGAGGTAAAATGACCAATCAAGGTCCCAAACTCTTAATTGAGTATTGACACAATATCGTTTGAAATAGGTGATGCCCTGTTAAGCTTAGGCGATTTGGTAATCCTTATCTTTATAATTTTACGCTCAATTTTCCTTATTCCAAGAATTACTAAGGCTTTCATCTCTTCAAGTTTAAGTTTCAACTTTATAACCAGTAGCTGTATTCATTATTTTAATAAATCATCAACTTTGGTAAAAGCCTATAAACCTGTCTCTGAAAGAGAACCATAAAAGAAAAGATATCACTATAAGTGACGGATTTGTTTCTACACTCTCAAAGCCTTGGAAGTCCCCGTACACAAGGTAAAAAGATTATTCTTTCTCTGTTATCCCACGGGCTCCATATTATCCCTAAACCTAAGTGATAAACTGGTTTAACCCTTATCTCTTTAATTAATGCCTTGAGCCTGTTGCTTTTAATTAAATGACTAACTGACTAACTGACTGACTGACTGACTGACTGACTGGGTGACTAATTGACAGACAGACAGACAGACAGACAGACAGACAGACAGATAGACAGGCAAACTGACTGACTGATAGACTGACAAACTGACAAGCTGGCAGACTGATAGACTGACTGACTGATAGATCGATCGATCGATCGATTGATTGATTGATTGATCGATCGATCGATCGATCGATCGATCGATTGATTGATTGATTGATTGATTGATTGATTGATTGATTGATTGATTGATTGATTTATTTATTTATTTTTTGGCTATTCAAATTTCAGTGGGCCTTAGCTGACTTAGGTTGTCAGATGTTCTCGATGATTTCTGTTCCCGTGTATGATACACATGGCCCTGAAGAATGCATCTACATTATTAACCATAGTAAGAAATGGAATTCATCACGTGATGTATTTCTTCATCATAAGGGTGCTCAATTCTCGTTTGTCAGTTAAAATTTTGGGTCATTTCTCAACGTTAACATTTAGAGCGAGAACTTCAGGATCTCCTGTTAGCGCTCAGAAAAACACAGCCGATGTATCGAGAGACTTATTTTTCCGCCAGATAATAACACATTATTTAATACAAGTTAATCTAGCTTTCATGTAAAATCATTGATGAGCATGTACATGATTGAGTTACTGGAAAAAGTTCTTTCCATTCACGCAGGTGCAGTAATGTGCAAGTAATGATTATTGTACGAGTATATCTTAAGAATAAACTGTTGGCAAATGATGTAAATTCATAGTCTGGGAATAATTCTTTAGATTTGAACAAAGCGCCCTTGCCTCTCAGTTTTATCTGGCACACAACATCGGTTTGAGAGTTCAAACGCTCCCTGATAAATTACAAATACTTAACAATCTTTACTTCTAACAAATAAATAAATAACATGGTAAACCCGTTACCTGGAAGGTCATGGATTCGATTCCCATTAGTGCGCCGATTTTTTCCCGGCAAGATCATGGCATTTATCAAGAGAGGATAAAGGAGTTAATCCCCATATAGACCCTATCCCCACAAAATACAGGAAATTCAAATTTGGAAACGTTATATCTCTTTTCAATTTTGAGGTCCTTGTAACAAGTTTTTTTAAAAACCGTCCAAAAATATCCCATAATACTAAAAGCAAAATTTGGCGCAAACTTTATGACGTCATTTTCCCGGCGAAAAATGTCAAAATTGGAAAACCGAAAATCGCGAAATTTTACAGAATGACGAGTTCTATATTGGTGCGAATTTTTGAGTAATTGTTTTAAACTCAATAAGTTATTTGAAATTTGAATTTCTTGCCATTTTGTTAATAAAAATAACTTAAGAGGGATTACGATGGGGATAGGGCCTATATGAGGGAGTAGCTCTCTTACCCTTTATCCTCTGTGGCATTTATTTATTAGTTATTTTTATTTGTATTCCTGTTTCGCGTATTCTTTTTGCCAGTATCAAAAAGATGTTTATGTCCTTCTGTTATTTTCCAGCTGAACTCTCTACTATTATTTGCAACGACGACAAGGTTTCTCTACTTCTTGAGCATGCACATTCTTGCAGGGGGCTGAAAAACCTGGTGAAAATCGGCACCCAGGTCACACAGGAAGAGAGCAGCAGAGCTGAAGGACTGGGGCTAAGACTCATTTCATTGGCTGATTTGGAGGTAAGCCTTGGTGGTTGGATACCATTTTTTCAAATCGATCAGAAACAAGTACGATATGTGACGTTATTTGCCATTTTCTTTTTGATATTTTACGCCACTGCCGCCACTGCTCAAACTTCACATTGTAACGTTCATCACACAAGGCAAATTTAAGGTTTAAGTCGAGAGCGCGTTCAAATAACTAAATAGGATTTTGAGACTTGGATTTTATACAAGAACGTGGTCCAGTGATTGTTCTTACAATGGTTACACTTAATAGAATCCAATTTTTTTCTTCCACGAAGTCACGTTAAAGGAGAAGGTCACTCCAGAAGCAGTGTATTTTTTGAAATCACCAATGAAAAGATAACACTAAGTTGAGTTACTGACCGTGGTTTTAGCTTCTAAAGTGCATCCGATCCCACTGAAATCCCTCTCCAAAGAGGGCCAAAATTCAACGCTGCGCGCCGCCATTTTGAATCGTACTTAGCAGCCTGGCCGCTTGTCCGTGACGTCAAAATGTACAACAAGACCGGTGGTCGGGAAACGTGGGCTCGTCAACTAACACCACCAACAACGACGCATGTCAGGACACTTTGTTCCAAATTATTTCTTGTATAAAGGTTTTTTCAAAGATCTTGAAAGCAGTTCTTATTTCATTACAGGAGATTGGCAAGAAAAGTTTTGTGGAAAGAAAAGTAAGTAGGAAAAGTCCTGTTTTTCTTTTGTTTGTTTGTTGTTGTTGTTTTTTTTTTTAATTTCTTTTCTCCTCTGCTCAAACTGGAGAGACGGGAGAGACGCTGGGGTAATGGAAAAATTTGATTTTTTTTCCTTGATTGGCAGTTCACTGACTGTTCACCGTAACAAACCTAAAAACCATTAACCACGGCATTCCTGCCCCAGAGTCCGCTCCCGGCAACCATCCACTGACCAAGAAGCCAGAGGACTCTGGGTACGAGATTGGTCCAGATGCTTTTATGAAAGCATCTGGACCAATCTGTTAAAACTGGCCTCTCAGAATATGAAATAAAACCAGGATCTTTGTTTTTAAATTTGAGGCATATTAAGCTTTCACATCACCATATAACCTGTTAAATTAACCCTCAACACCCGTATCAGCACCTGCCGTTTTCAGTGGGTGTATGTATATTCCTCAGGCATGTTTTAGCAAGGTCTGGCGAGCATCGGTTGCTATAGGTTACGAGATAAGACGTCAGAAGTAGCACGTGGTCAAGCCACTTTGGAATAAAAATATGTGCTTTTCATCTTTTTTCTGGTGAAAAAGCAAAGTGTCACAAGCAGCAAACGGTTCAATTATGTCATATTTTACATTTTTTGCGTCAAAATTTTTAATTTTCGTCGCCTTTTGATAATTTCCAATTTGGAGCAAATTCCAAGATGGCGGCCATCACTTTTCACCTCTGAACTGTCATTCTCTACTCAGTAATGTTTTTTGCAGCCGAAACGTAAAATGGCAATTTTTCTTGAGTTATTAGCTATGTTTTGTGACATAAATTGTTTTTTTTTTGGTTTATTCTTTCCAATTCTTTAACCAATTTAGCCAGCTAAACCTGAGGATATTTGTACGGTGTGTTACACAAGTGGAACGACTGGTAAGACATGTACAAATGTATATAAAGTGAGCACATTTTGGTCCCTGCGACTACACATTTTAACGAAAGTGGCATGGGTAGCTCACACGAAGGAACTTGGTCCCCGGGACTAGACTCACGGACCAGTCACCGCGTGTGTGCTAACATGCGTAACTGGCGGAATTGTGTGAGTGTGCGCGAAGGCGAAGTTTAGCGGCAGAGTAGCGAGAACGAGCAAAGAAGCCGAGAGGGGAATGGAAAAGAGTCGATTTGAAGAGTGGGTGGCAGGCAAAAAACCTTGTAGCCAATTTATCTGGCAGGCAGTATTTTCTCGCGGCTTCGCCGCTCGTTGTCTTGGCTTACGCCACTTATGGCGGCTCACCTTTGCGTGTACACAATACCACCAGTTACGCATGCTAGTGTGTGCTGGCCTTTAATTTTTGCATGTGCTTTAAAGACGGACACAAGAAAAAGAAGCCGTTGAATAAGAGTTCAGAAACCAACATTTGTAGGATGTGAATAAGAGAAATAAATTAGAAGGCACATATATACATGAATATGCTAGCGTAACAGAAAATCCCGCGTCAGCCGCATCATCAGCAGCTACTATATATTGCACTTTCTGGCCAACTTATTCAAAGCATGTTTAATGTAAATCAAAGAAGGTTCGACCAGGGTTTCATACGTACACGGACGGAAAGCATGCCAGAAGAATATTAACCCATTTTATGAGTATACACTGGATCTGCGCACATATTTTGTAATAGCAGCGGCGCAGAGAGACAGGACCCACTGAAAAAGGAGTAAGGGGTACGTGAACTAGGGCTAAGGGGTACGTGAACTAGGGCTAAGGGGTATGTGAACTAGGGCTAAGGGGTACGTAAACTAGGGCTAAGGGGTAGGTGAACTAGGAGAAAGGGGCGTGGGTAAGCAAATGCTTTCAGAGCTTCTGCCCCAAAGTAAGTGTTTAAAATTGTCTTATAGTAACTCAAGTTGGAATTTTTTTTTTATTCTTTGGTCATGACAACAGGGAAACCAAAAGGTGCAATTCTAACACACGCCAATCTTGTCGCTGACCTCTCAGCATATCGTTACATTTATCGTCAGGTATGTATACGGCACTTTGCAAACTCCACCGGTCTTTTTCCTTCTGTATACCAGAAGACACTCGCTTCAGTTCTTATAGCTGCAGTCAAGAAGATTCCCAAAGTGGTCAGTTGCTGGGACACCCAGCATGGAACCCACATACTGCATCACCAGGAAAAAGCAAGCTTTCATCGCAATAGAAACAAGTTAGTCGACATCGTGCATTAAGGGGAATGTCTCGTAAAATCATTTGGTGAAATATTAACAAGACTAGCCTTTAAGCGGAAGTGGAAACCTTTTATGGTGCAAAAACAGGACCAAGGTTTGTCAGAAAGACCGTCAGACGGATTTTTAGTTAGAGACTGCATGACTCAAATTATAGAATCACAGTTTTAAATTCTTGGAGTGATAAGTGGTAGCTCATCTACACACCATGCTGTGTGGAAAGTAGCTGCTTCGGGCTCGTGTAGTCTCCCTACGCAGCCGCTCTTAGGGTCGTCACGCAACGCTCCTCCCTATCATCGTTTGTGGGGAGGAGCGTTGCATGACGACCCAAAGAACGGCTGCGTATTAGACTACTACTCGTGCAGAGTTGTGACTTATCACAGTTAAACAAGAAATTTTTTTTTCGTACGTTAAAAAAATTCCTTAGATAATCCAGCGTTGCCTATATAACTCTTCGCTAGTGCGACTATTAGTGTAGTGGGATTATTGTTAAGTATATTTTTGACATTTTTTGTTTATTTCTACAGACTGGGTTTGAACTTACACCCGAAGATGTACATCTCTCGTATTTGCCGCTAGCTCACATGTATGAACGAATAAATCACGTAAGTAAGTCCATGTACTGTCACGCAAGTCAAACGACATAGGCATAGACTGTCACGCAAGTCAAACAACATTTGCGTAGAAAACGTCATTTTGAACTCAAAAGTCTAAATAGCCTTTCTACTCTTGATGGCCAGGAAAGGATTTTCAGTTTCCTCTGGTGATTGTTCGAACGTCGCACGATCGTTTCCCAGTTTTTCGAACACTGAACTCCATATCTGAGACTGCCGAAGATTTCGATTACACTGGAAAATTGCCTAGAAAGAGAGGAAGGTAGCCTGTATACTAACAAAATTTAGCTTATTCAGCAGTAATAGGCAAAGCAGATAAGCAAATGTAACGTCCAAACAGATTGGCATGTAAACAAATCTATGAGTACACTGTGTGGGATATTTTATTGAGAGACGTTCATTTTATTCTCTAATTACGAATAAAATAGGTATCTCCAATTCCTTCAACCACTCCTAGCCTACACCAATACATTAGTGCCCCTCTATTACCAGCACAACCATCATTTAACCTTTTAACCCTTTAAGGCCTTACAGAGACGAAAATGAAATTTCTCTTTACATTATCAATATTTGTTCAAAGGCATTCAAGTGATGAGAATAAAGAAAGTGATCACCAAGGATAAGATGTCTTGATTTCTAGAAAAATTCTCCTTGTTAGTTCCATAAGAAATGTATGAGAACAGTAAGGAGAATATGCAGTTTTCTATCAGGGCTCAAAGGGTTAAATTCTTTGCAGCTAAATATGTTCCTCAGCGGTGCAAGGATCGGTTACTTTAGTGGCGATATCAAACGTCTTCTGGAAGACTGCAAAGAACTGAAGTGAGTATATCATAGCGAGAAAAATGTGAATGTAGCAACATCTTATACAGTAGCTATCAACTGCTATAGAGGCTATTTACGCTAGTTTATACTGCAAAATAAAAAATCAACAAGAATAGCCCCGGGGGCAGTAGATCCTGCCGTTGTTTTCTCTCCCCTCAGGGTGCAAAATATATTACGGTCACTCAAGATACGAGCCCAAGTGGTGTAGCGGAAGTTTGCGACGAATATTTATTTGGCCGAGCAAAAACCGGGAGTCTGAGGCTGGTAACGAAGAAAAAAACACACGAAAGAAAAAAAATGGGTATACTAGACCCTGTCCTGACGGTGAAGTAAAAATAACGAAGAAGAACACGGCAGAAAAAAAAAAGGGTTTTATCAGACCCCGCCCTGACGGCGGGGTAATAACTTAAGTCCTATATATAACGACTTAACATTTGTTTAGTAGTCTAGTGTAATCAAAACACCAAACACGACAAATGAAAGCGTCTAATAATGGAAAAGATAGCTGTTTGTAAGCATTCTTTTTGTTATTCAAATGTACCACCCACTAATCCCAAAGACCTCTTTGGTTCAACAGCCACTGAAATTTTTGATTGGCACATTAATATCAATAGGTAGAGTCAGCGATATCTTTCATTGGGTTAATCTCAACAAGGAACACAACGAGTAATAACTTCAAATACAAGTTCCAGATAGTATTGAGCGGATGACTTTTCATCACCAAATTTCTCTCTGGCCAATTCTCCAACAAAACGTAACTAATCAACAGCCGACAGGTAGATGTATTAGCTCGGGAAATTGAACAACGTACCAGCACTTTTGTCTTTTCAACCAAAACCTCGTGGCTTTTACTTCTCCTTGTTCTTTGCCTATGATTCAAAATTTTTTTTTTACACCACCGAGTCACCAAAAGCATGGACTTGTTATAACACTTTCTGCCAGATTCTTTTCTTCGGCAGAATTTCTTACATCCCGAAACGTCTATGAGCAAGAAGTGATGTACACTACTTGGAGCTGGAGCATGCGTTCACATGCATGAGACAAACGTGTTTTGTCATATGCTTATTTCCTCCGTTACAAAACACTTTTAGGAACCATGCCCCAGAACAGAAAAGAAACAAATAATGCATAACTTTAGCAACACCAAAAAACACCCTCTTCTCAATTTTATGTCGTGACTGTAGGAAAAAGATAAAAATTTACATGCGCGAAACTTTTATGCTTAATCTGTTCATTTAACTTAAACTATAATCGTTTATTCTTTTACAGGCCAACGGTTTTCACTGCAGTTCCACGTTTACTGAACAGAATCTACGACAAGGTATATGTTTGCTGTGGAAATACTAAAACTACCCACCATAGATCATAGGTGATGATGGTCGTGATGACATTTGTCATTATTTTAATGTTTCTTACAAATTCGAGTAAATATGTTGCGTAATAATTTTACTGTTCGTATCACATTGATCAGAATGCTCTTTATGATCAATTCTGGCTGTTTCTTTTACCCTGAGAAAAGAGTGAGAGTCATTTTTTTGTGACGGCCTTTCTTTTTCCACTTGCTGTGTTTGTGATCCTCATTTTTTAGGGGATAGGTCTCTTCTCCCATCCCCCTCTCCCCTCCCCCTCTCCCCTCCCCCTCCCCCTCTCCCCTCCCCCTCCCCCTCTCCCCTACCCCTCCCCCATCTCCCCTCCCCTCCCCCTCTTTCCTCCTCTTTCCTCGTCCCTGTTAATTCTAACGCTGAATCACGTGTTAGATATCACTTCGTGGGATTCTTGTATCAGACAGTTTGATACATGATGTCTTTACTTGGCACTAGTTCTGTCTTAATTTATTTTTAAAAAGCCCGGATTTGTTTATAGATTACACTAGACCCCACTATCTCGAACCCTGGGCCCAAATGCATAAAGAAACTTAAGATTAAGTGGGAATTTGTATAACAATTCCCTGTGTTCCGGAGGATTTTCTTGCACGTTATTATGGATAAATCGGTCGAAGGTTGATTGAAGAGTATACGAAACACAATAACGGTGCGAAAAAATCCTCCGAAAAACAGCGATCAGTTGCAGAAATTCCCTGGCTGTCTCGAATTCTGAGCTGTCTCCAGCAGATGCCATATCTCATGTATTCGCTGTGTTAAACAATTTTCAGTAACCATTCGTATTTTGCAAAGTAGAAAAACAATTCTGAAAATCGTGTTCCTCTTCTTCTTTTTCTTGCTCGCGCCATCACGCCATTATGGAAAACAGCTCGCGCGTGGTATAAAAATTATAAGAAGCCACCTTAATTACGACATTTTATGTTGTGAACAGGTCACTTCTGGAGTGTCGGGTAGTAAGCTCAAGAAATGGATTTTTCAAATGGCGCTAAAATCAAAAGAAAGTGATCTAAAGAGGTAAGCAAGCCATAAAAGTAAACATTTTGACGACTTAAAGCCGGGTTAATTTCGTGAGTCTAAATTTTGCACAATTGATACCATCCATTTTAGAAGTAACATACGATAATCAATTCCGAAACTCAGCTGTATATTTAACAATTATTCACCTAAGTGGAGGTGAATAGTGGTGGATATTTGCCAAGCTGCGAGTGGCGAGGGAAATATCTACCACTATTCACCGACACTGAGGTGAATAATTGTTATAGTATATACCAAACCAGTGGATAGCCAGCACCAAATAGTTCCTTTTTTCTGAGAAATGAGGAAAAACTTGCTCGCGAAAAATGCCGGAAGGTGAATAGCAGATGCTATGCCGAGTTTGAGTAGCCAATCAGAGCGCGCGAAAAACACTTTCCACTGGTTTGGTATATATTAAATACGTGTATCAGACAGACCTGAGATGCAACGAAACACCACTGAACGGATATTAATATATTCTCTTGGTTCAGACTGTGTAATTACTGATTGCACTTATGTTTTCATGTCTACATTATAAGCTAATTGCCCTCAATTATAAGGAGATGAGACATACTTAAAGTTTGTTCTTGTACCTTTTTTAGGGGAATTATTAGCAAGAATACTATATGGGATTATTTGATTCTACGAAAAATCCAGGTAAGATACATTTGAACAACAAACTGCTTGAATCTCCGTTTTCTAATTACAGTTTTCATGTCTGCAAGGGATGCTAAAAATGCGGTGCGGCCTGGTCTTCCTGTGGCTTTCCTAACCACAGGAAGCACTACCTCACAAAAGAATGATTTACTCAACGATGAGTCTTTTAGGAATTTTGTAGTTTCTTTTGACTGCTAGTAAACATTCACCATAGTTTGTTGCGAATACGCGGATCTCGTAAACTTGATCTTCATTGGCTGTCGGCCGATAGCAAGAGAGGATGAAGTAAGAGAGTAAATCCCCGTGCCCCATGATAATTATTTGAAATTTATTATCAGTTCGCACCCATGCTGCGAAGGTTATTTCAATCTTTCGTTCCCACGTCAACAATCTAAAATTACATGACGTCATTCTAACTGACCAATGAGGTGTCGTCCTTAAAATAACCACACAGTCTGACACAGAACCAAAAATGAATTTCAAGCAATTTTCATCGGAAGAGGCCCATTTATGGGGGATTCACTCTCTGCCTTCATCTTCTCTTGCCGATAGTCAACAATCGTCCTTGAAAAGCCCAACATTATTTTGTTTTTTTTTTATATTCATTAATTATACTTTGGTTTCCTTACACAGAATCTTCTTGGTGGTCGCGTGCGTTACATTCCATGTGGCTCTGCTCCCTTATCAGCCAAAGTAACATCATTCATCAGATGTGTCATGGGATGTTCTGTGAGTAACACTGACGTACCACCCCACCCCGGCAAAACTCAAAAAATTTCATGTTAGTAGAGGTTGTTAGATGCGGGCTTTTTCAAACACCCTGTCATTTCCAATGGACTTAAAGGACCTACGTCACGATATTTGAGGTGTTTGTGGGCCGCTAAAAATTGTCGCTAATTAGCAGGAAACTAGGGTAGGCAAACACCAAAGAGGAAAGAATAAACCAAAAGAAGAAAAGGATTGTTAATGGATTGCAAACGACAAACTTGAAAAGGTGCAAACCGTGAAGCAGATCCTTTAATTAGGACAACAGGGCTCTAGGTTTTTATACAGCTGGATGTGTTTTCTCTCTAAACTTAGCTGGGGAAAAGTTTTGGCGGTAACAGGGAGGAAAAAAAAAACCGCCGCGATGGGGGCAGAGAGGGGGGGGAGAGCAAAATTAGAACTTTGGAATCTATAGTGTAAAATCAGTAAAATAATCTAGCTTACCTTGTGTCTTCTCTGCAGCTTAGTAGCCGTAGCAACAATCAGTGAGGTCATAAGTAGAACACCCTGTGACAGCTCTAATTTTTATTTGCCCCACGTTCATAAACAAATGTAAACAAATTTCCTTTTTAAAACGCGATCGCAATCACGAGTTACCAGCTTTAGGCATCTTTTGATCCCTTCATGTCGGAAAAATGACAATTTCTCAGTTTCTGTTCTTGCCTTAACCCGTTTGTTCACCGAAAAATCAAGACACTCGTTGGTCCTTCCACAGTATACCACTGAAAACCGTTGCATAATCGGTATTTATATTTGTCAGCTGACTGAGGGCTATGGCCAAACCGAGGCGACATGCGCAGTAACCTTCCAGATGTACAACGATCCTACAGCAGGTCTGAATGGTGTTTTGATTATTTATTTCTTTGTACGCCATGCTTGTTGCATTCTTGACTGATGCATCTGTTTACATACTTGTTTGGCACGCCATTCTTGTTAAACTGTTGATTGATGCATCTGTTTACACGTTTGCTACTTTACCAACTTTTTGTTTTTGCTTGTTTGTTTGCTTGTTTTCGCCTTTTTTGTTTGTTTGTTCGGTTTTTATTTGTTTGATTGGCTCGCCATGCTTGTTAGATTGTTGACTGCTGCGTCTGTTTACATGTTTGCTGCTTTAAAAGCTTTTCGTTTGTTTGCTATGTTTTTCCCCTCTTTGCTTAGTTCTCTTCTTTCTATTTGTAGCTTTTACTTTTTTTAGTTTGTATGTCCTACGTGCTTGTTGCTCCTTAATTGTTTCTTTGTCCGCTTGTTTGGCTATTTACTTTTTCTGTCTTGTATGTTTTGTTTTGTTTTGTTTTATTTTGGAGTTAATCGTTAATCTGCTTGTTCGGATATTTGTTCTTTCTCATTTTGTTCTTTCTCACTTTTTATCACTTTTCTCTTGATTGTTGGTTTCTGTTTTTTGTTGTTGAAATGTGCTTCATTTGTTGCTTACTCGTATCTTTGCTTTCCGATGCTTGTTTGAACTCAATCGCTTGTTCGATCAATTGATAAATCAATAGCACGCCTACATGCTTGATCAAGTCGTTGATTGCTGTTTTCTTTGCAGCCGGCCATGTTGGACCTCCAGTCCCTTGCAACATAGTAAAACTTGTCGACGTAGAAGAAATGGAATACTTTGCTGAAAATGGACAGGGAGAGGTAAAATGTGCCTATCATACAATTATCCGATCAATGTTTCCACTTCTACCAGTCTGTAGAACAAAAAACTTCATGAAAAACATACTGCTGTTGATAATATAGAGCTCCACAAATTACAAGGTTCATTGTTCTTGGTTTTAGCAGCCTGATCTAAGCTTGATCTTTACTGGCGACGCAAGTACAAAGCTTGCAACTTAGAGGATTTTGCTATCGTTTTGTCTAATCTGTGCTAAGATTATGATTTTAAAGTACCTTCGATAATACACAAAATTTTCCAGGAACACTAAGAGGAAAATACAAAGTAAATTTTTTCAAGGAGCTCGAGAGCGGACCATAATACGTTCTATACGATTGATTTGGCAAGACACGAAAACAGAACTTGAAAGCACTGGCCTAACGTTTCAAGTTGTAATTTCCACTAATGTGAATAGGTTCACTGCACCAGCATAATGTCTTTAAGAAACCTGAAACATTATTTAAAGTTTACATTAATGTTAGTGTGAATGTTGGCTTTCGAAAGCATTCTCTTTAACATTAGTCAATTATGTCGACTACACTTTTTTCTCTCTTTTAATTACATCCCCTTTTGTCTTCTCAGATCTGCGTTAAAGGTCCAAACGTCTTCAAAGGCTATCTTAAGGATCCTGAAAGGACCGCTGACACTATCGACAAGGATGGCTGGCTCCACACTGGTGATATAGGAGAGTGGCTTCCGGTAATTTGTAGTTTTCAGACTAGCGCGACTTGAAAACGACCGCGCATGCGCACGGTGAGACCGCGCTTCCTTTTGAGAACTTCAAGCGCTAGCTTATTTGATGAAACGTTTGGGCCATCCGAGATTGTGTTGCTACCTTGTAGTTATCAGTAGAAATAAAGGAACGAAACAAAAAGGAAAGAATTTCAAAACCAAGCGGTCACACGCAACAGTGCTGAGAAGCCTTGGCACTAGCAACTCGTTATTTAGTCTGCTCCCAGCACAACTCCTACTCTCCCCCCCTTCCACCCCCGGGCTTGTAAGACTTATGACGTCTGGGCAGCTAATCAATCGAGGGCTCGTCTGCGGAAGCAGTTCGCTATTCAATCGCAATCAGCAAGACGAAAGCTTACCTTTTGTGCGCGATTCGTACTGTTCAGCAACTAAACGATTTGTGCGTTTAGCAACTATGAACTCGATCCACCTGGTAAGTTTTTGTCTCTTTCAAAATACGGGAAGTAACCAAAAATTTCGCTAAGTTATCCAGAGATATGTGCGCGTTTAATCTCCTGCGCTTTCGAAAACTTTGAGAAAGTATCGTATGGGCTAAGAAAACCAAAACAAAAATGATTAAAATAATCAATTCATTGAACAAAGGGTATTATTTCCAAAGTTGAGCTATTGCTTTGCTTACTGTTCTTTTTTAAATAACTTTCTGGATTTGCATATGACGGCAAATAAAACTAACAAAAAATTGCTCGTATCTGAATCAGGAGCCTTTATGCGAGTTTGATAAGGATAGTGGATTGCTTAAATTGTTGCGTTGTGCCTTCTGAAAGTAACCAATGATTGACTTAGGGTGCTATTATCGCTACCGTGTTTCTGGACGTTCTTTTTTCTTAGATGCCATCTTTGTTTTTCTGTTTAATTTCCAATAAATTTGCATTAGGAAACTGGAGGCCTAAGTTGTCATGCGCAGACGAACCCTGGCAGACTAGCTGCTCAGGCGTCACCATTCTAACGAGTCTGAGACAGGTAGTACTGGGCAGTAGATTAAACGTTCTTGAGTCAGGAGCCCATAATTTGGAGCGGGCAACTCCCACTGAGACTAAGCCTATGTCACGACGTTTACACAGACCAAGTTATTTTTAGACAGGTTTAAGATAAATATTTCCCGCGAAAATTTGATTTTCGGTCCGCATGAGTCCGCATCCCTCCAAAAATTGCCGCCTTTCGGTCGTTCTTTCTCCTTCTGAAATGACCCGAGATGCGCAGAACGTATGCAAAAGTAACAAAAGGAGGCACAGTCCTTAAAACTAATGGGGTCTGGAACGGGGGAAATGCGAGGATTAGTGCTTCACTACCCCTACTTTCCCTCCCTTCCCCCCTATTTTCCATCAGTGTGGAGTTAAAAAAAAGTATTCAGTAGCGACTGTTTTGACATCTATTACATGGTCGGTTTCATCGTCACTAAATACTGGATCTTTCTTCTTGCAGAATGGAACTTTGAAAATAATTGATCGAAAGAAGAACATATTCAAACTTTCACAGGCAAGTAGTGCATTCTTGATGTTCCTGCTTCATCTATGGTTATAATCATCATCATCATCTCATCATCATCATCGTCATCATCGTCATCATCATCATCATCATCTCATCATCATCATCGTCATCATCTTCGTCATCATCATCATCATCTCACCATCATCGTCATCATCATCATCATCATCATCATCATCATCATCATCATCATCATCATCTCATAATCGTCGTCATCGTCATCATCATCATATTTTTATCTATTATTTTTTTGCGAATTATGACCACCTCTTAAAGCTTATTTTCCAACTTACAGGGAGAGTACATCGCCCCAGAGAAAATTCAAAACGTGTACCTGCGCAGTCCGTTTGTTGCACAGGTATTTGTTTGTGGAGACAGCTTGAAGGTAAGAATACAGTAATCTCAATTGCTGCTCCACCGCAGCCGCGATATTTTACCATATAAGGACAGGAGGACACGCAAAATATGTTACGCTGTCACAATGTAGTACCCCGTGTTAACCCTTCAAGCCCCAGTTGCGACAAGCATCCAATTTCTCCCTAAATTATTACTACTCGATCAGACACAGATCATGAGAAAAAAGGAAATTATCTGACCAGAGATGAAATGCCTTGTTGCTTTGTTTAAATTCTACCAACTAAAAACAGAAGCAAAATATGAAGAACAGTGACGAGAATATAAATGTTGATATTGTTTAGTTCAGTTGACTGTAATGTAATGCTGGATGTGCTCAACACATTGTCTGTCTGCCTCAGCAGTTATTTGTTATACTCCCACGACGGATAATGGTTTTACTAAAGTAGAGATGAATGAATTTCACATTCTATTGAATATGTTCAATTTGATGTTAGGAGGGTGATGCTTTGAGAGCCACGCTGGTTAAAAAATCGTAACTGCATCCCTGGCCTTTCCAATCCTCGCACTGTCCAATCCTTTCCATCATCATCATCATCATCATCATCATCATCATCATCATCATCATCATCATCATCATCATCACTGACGTCATTACTGATAAACTTGTACTCTGATAAGCTAACTACATACAAATGTATAAAAATAATTTTAATAAGATCAATTCTAAATTCCATTTCCAGTCCTTTATTGTTGCGATTGCTGTCCCGGACGCCGAAGTTCTTGAGGCCTGGGCCCAGAAAAACGGAATCGAGGGAGACATTAAACAGCTTTGTCAAAATGAGGTAACAAAGTCGAAACTGTATCAAAGATATCAGATTGTAAGAAAAGGTTATCCCGCCTTGACGTTCGTGTATGCATATAGATAATCTTCTCAATCTCAGTTGAATTTCTGGTAGCAAATGCTTCGGCGTTCAAAAGCTTTTGCCCCGAAGACTGGACTCCCTATACCTCCGCTTTGTAAATATTATTAAGTGATTTGAGCCGACACGCCTCGTTGGTTTTTGCAGGGACGAACATGCGCTTTATTAAAGCATACGTTTTCTTTTCTTTTCTTTTTTTAACAGACTGTCTACAATACCGTATTTGAAGACATGCTGACAAAGGGAAGAGAAGGTGGCCTGAACTCTTTAGAACAGGTTTGATTAATACTTTGAAAACGCACTCTTCCTTAAAAGCTAGATTGACATTCTTGAATTAGATAGATTGTGTACTTGCGAAAATTATGCGAGCTCGAGTAAACGAGCAGCCTGCGAAAATTTGAGCACAATTCGCGCAAAAGCCAAAGTTTGTCCTCAAGCTCTTGCGGCACGAAGCACCAGCCAAAATTTATCTCGGTTAATTTGCCACTGCCTTATTTATCCCTGTCTCTTAGGTTAAGAAAATCTATCTTCACCCTGAGATGTTTAGCATCGAAAACGGACTGCTGACACCAACTCTCAAGGCCAGGCGACCCGAAATACTCCCAACCTTCAAAGCGGAAATTGAGCGCCTCTATGAGCAAGTGGAAGCGGAAATGGAACTTGCAAAGAAAGGGTAAACCATTGATCTAAGAAGCTAGCGGACGAACTCATCGAACAAAACTTTTGAAGAAGCCAAGGGGAGACAAAGACACGGAAGGGTACACGTGAGGGTTTGGGGTGGCAGAACCCCGGGGGGGTACCCCCGTCAATGTAGGATAGGTGTCTGCCGCCAAGGTTCTCAGACCCTGACCCTATTTAAGGGTAGAAAATCGAGAATTGATACCCTTTTAAAGGCCCAAAACCAAGAAATGGGACCCTATTTAAGGGAAACAAGATAGCTTATAATTGTGTAACTGATGGGTCGTTTTATTTCTTTTCCGCTGTACACGGACGTTTAAAATCGCTTTGTTAAACTTTATAACGTGTATTCGGGCGTGTAGTACCTTTTTCACGGGCCATATCTTTTTCGTTTTGCGCGTTGAGGTGGGTACTGCAAGTTAGTGACCCTATCTAAGGGACATCTAAGGATCACAATACCAAAAAATACCAAAAAGGATACCCTATTTAAGGACTGAGCACCTCAAAACCCTACCCTATCGGGCGGCACATACCTATATAGCGTATATAAAGGAGTACCCCCCCGGGGGCAGAACCATTTGGTAGCCTGAGCCTGGCAGCCTGGCAGCCTGACAACGGGGATTGTTAGGCTTCAAGTAGTCGTATCAGTATACCCATAACAATAAATGAAGTAATTATCTAGTGGCTTAATAACTCTATTTAGACCAGGCTTTTTTCTGTCTTCTGGGACCAGGGGGTAGGGCGGGGCGGCCGGATTCCTCCCCCCTTTCGTATCTCCGTGAATGTTAAATCTGTGACAACGAAACCTGGAGGGCAAACAGTACGTCCAAAATGCTTCCTTTAAGATCCGCAGCCTGAGCTGATGACGTCATGTGTCATAAGAATTTCGTCGAATGGTGGCCATCTTGGATTTATTGATTTTCTCTAAATCTCCGAAAGCTACAAAATTGACAAAAGACCACTGATCTAAAAATGTAAAAGTTTCGTCTAGAAAGTCATAATTTTTTAATGAAAAATAGCTGCCTTCTAAATACAGTTGCCATGGTAACGCCAAAATTTGATGAACAACGACGTGTTTTTGCAAATTGTTTCCTGATAAATTTCAGGAAAAATCGTCAATTTTTGGCTTTAGCTTGCATTTTAACAAGTTATAGACATTCAAAGTCCGTGCGGGCAGATACCTCCGCCAAGTCTAAATAGGGATAAGCCATCACTGTTTCTTCCCTCGGCATATTTTGTCCCAAGACCTTGTAATAGTGGACCTTCCCTTTAACATGCAGGATAGCCTGTTTATATAAAGAGGTTCTAATACGCAGCATATAGAATCACTTACAAAAACTACCCAAGATAGATTAAGAATTATTTATCCGAATTGTTAAACGTATTTATCAGTGTTTATCAGCAAAATTTGAGCAGCATTCGCAACAAAAAGCTAAAAGGTAAAAAAATATATATTCGTGATATTTCATGTTAATTAAAAACGTGATTTGGATATTTATTCTTACCCGACGTTAGATTTCATATACAGCATTGCTGGGTGTGAGCTGTTACGCCGTCTGATCAGCTTCCTACTACTATAGCTCATGATCTGCTAGCTGAGTTGCATGCTTTTGTAATACTGTAAGAACTTAAATTATAGTCATGCAAATAAAGCTAATTGTTGTTACTAGTAGAGAGATCAGAGAACGTCCGGGTGATCGTTGGAGCCCCGAACTTTTCACCATGGAGCCCTTGATCTCTGCATTTTAGCCTAGACCTGCTTCAAGTCGCTTGCATTTTCTTGGAGACAAACAAAATTCCACTATTTTGATCCACGCGCGTGGACCGCACGCGTTTATTTCATAATCAGAGCGAGCGACTTGGAACGAGTTTGCTTTCAGCCCAGAGCCTAGCCTGCGTAGCAAGCGTTTCCGTAAGGTTTTCCGCACGTTCGAGGCATTTTTTGCTTTTTTGCGCCCGCCCCAATTTTCCCGCGGCCAAAAAAGCGAAAAGTGCATCGAACGTGCGGAAGCGTTACCGAAACGCTTGCTACGCAGGCTACCCAGAGCCCTGGGAACCCGAAGCCCGCCCCAAAAGTTTTAATGTAATACATGTACGTTAAAATTGGTACGTTCAGGGACACTGTAAGAACCCGAAAAAATAAAAAGAGGGAAGTATTGTTTGATAGTTTTGATTTGTGTGGTCACACCTTGGATTTAGAAACTAGATTTCACCTACGCAGTTAAGGTGGCTCCATTGGATTTCTTAGTGGTGATATCTTCCACGTTTAATCGCGAATTACACCGCCATAACAAATAGAACAGGGTGATCAACTCAGTTCCACACCAATTGTGGCATTTTTATCTTTGCACATAGTCGATGACGTCTTTGCATTGTTATGGTAACCCCGATTGCAATAAAACTGACTTCAGCTGAAACTTTAATCTGTTTCTAGAGAGGTGTGACAGTTGCTCGCCCTGTTCTTGTTGTTATGGTGGTGTAATTCGCGTTTAAACTTCGAAGGTATCATCACTAAGAAATCTAATCGAGCCACCTTAAACTATGGAACAACCTTGTATGGCATGATAAACAGCACCACACGAAGGTACCACTGAGTTGCTTTCATTTGAACCAGGGCGGGAAAAGGTTGGGCGATGAAACGAGCGTGTCCGAGCAAAAAGGTGTGATGCAGTGGACTGGGATCGAATTGGGTGCTAGACCAAAATTCAAAATTCAAAGATCCAAATTCAAAATCCTAATAATCTATTAATAGTTTCCGAAAAACGTTAACTTTGGGTTATCTTTTCTTTGTCTTTTCCGCCTTAATCGATGCTAAAAAACTGTCTAAAAACGAGCAGAGCAAAGTAAAAAGATGGAAAATGGCGTTTGGATGACGCGTGGCATGACGCGTATTTATAATTCGTGCAGCTCGTGCAAGGTTAATCAGGACACGTCCCTAGTTAATTAATTAAATCAAATCAACATTAACACTGCACTTCTTCCTCTTTTTCCCCAAAACCTCTCCTATGCTTGTCTGTTTCTTTAGGCGCTACAAATAGAATTGCTCCTCAGTTTAGACGGTTTTCTTTGCTTTGTTTTTGTGAGATAAAGGGAGGAGAAATCTGCAAATTTAATTTCACTTTTAATTTGTTTACATACAGTTGGCGGCGTTGCGACGAATCATCGCCATGGCGCGTTGCAAGGAGGCAAAGTTTAAAGTTGCAAAACGCCACTATCTCCAAATATCTCCAGCTAATTTTTTATTATGTCATGTAAAATTTATCGGCCTTTAATATATGTAAGATTTAGGGTGGAGTAATTTGGAGCTTTTTTTAAAGAGACGAGGAAAGACAACCATGTCATGTTTTTCGGCAAGATCAAGCATTCGACACTCTCAAATTGAGCGCATTTTTCGGGAACTTACTGTGGAAAAGATTGACTAATGTCCACGCAGACATAAGCATTGTAAGCTGTGAGCTAGGACTGTGAAAAAACGTTTTAATCATAGTGCACGGCTGGCTGAAAAATAAAGAAAGAAAATGAGATTTCCGGTTTGTTGAAAGGTAAATTTTGCCGGCCACCAAACGCACCGGGAGCGCGGAAAGAGCGCTCGTGCCAGTCCTTCTCCGCATCACACATCGCTTGAAGAGCGGACTGCTCGTTTCATCGCCCAACCTTTTCCCGCCCTGTTTGAACGGTGCGATCAAACTAGGTTTCCCTTTCCCGTTTTGCTTTTGTTAGATTAGGCATGACGTTTTCTAACCTGCGATCAGGCTCTATTTTCGTTTTGCTCGGTGAAACATTCACGCGGGACGGGCGAAACGAAAAATAGAGCCTGATACAATTCTTCTACGGAACGTCTACCGCCCACTTTTTGGATTGATTGACATTCAACAAAACAGCCAATCAAAATTTCTTCTGCTTGCACGATCCTCGGTATGCAAATTTCCCATAACGGCAATTCGCAAAAAGTCACGCAAATGTCGGCAAAATAAGGAAATCATAGGCTACGATATATCTTTTAGGCACTAGCACTCAAATTTACACGATTGCTAACTTGAAGGTTCCGGTATTGTACATGGTTGCTCTGTCTGAGCTGAAACTGAATGAAAATTCAAAACACGACGAGGTTGTCATGTACCAAAATATGCTGCATGCTTGAATCCTTTCCCATTTCAGGTGGTATCCGGAAATATTCTCTTCGCATTTGTCACCGATTTTCTGCGTAAAAAACCTTGGACAATTAAGAGAAATACCTTCAGTTTCATTCTTTAGAATAAAGATATAAATAAAACCGTTTATAAACAAAGGACTATTCTGTAATTTAATTTAGTTCCAGAAGTGATAAATATTTGAGATAAGCAGCGAATTTTTTTCTCTAAACAGCAGCGAATTGTAAAACGAAGAACATTTATTATAAAAATAGTCAGATCCTTTGATGTCAATGTCAAAGATCAATAAAACGACATAAGTATTAAACACTGAATGAATAAACTGAAAATCGTTATTGCGACTTGATTGCGGCTCTAGCCAAACATCAGTTTACCGTCAAGTTTACCGAATTATCGGTTGACTTGTTGATCATTCTTGGCGAAAGATACTTGTTCGTCTGCTGTTCGTTTTGTTTCGTAAAACGCGGAAACAACCACTACTCTGTTCACATTATCAATACTAGCTGAAAGCCGTCAAATGAAAATTCCGAGACACAATACGATAAAACGGAATACATACTTCACTGTTGCTGTACTTCTCTGCTCCAGGTGAGAGACAGCTTGCGTCAAACCGAACGCCATTCTCAGGAGAGAAAGAAATGGTGACAATTCTCCTAGAACGACGAGAATTTATTAGAGCAACACATTTTACTTGGGCAGACTTGTGGTTCCTTGGTTGTTCCTTGGCGATGGCGGTCGGATCGAAATTGTGAGCGAGTCTTGTAGACAATTTACTTCCGTTGACAGCTCTATTGTTAAAGGGCCAATCAGATTGCGAGATTCCCGCGGCCAAAATTTGGCCGCCTGCACAAGGTCCTGTAAAAGATTGTATCAGGTCCTATTTTAGCGAGCGACCAACATAAGAGAATATGAGGGCGATGCTTAAATTCGGCCTGATCGCAGGTTAAACGTTTTCATGCACAAGTTAGAACCACAATTCGCAAAAGAAGGCTTAACTCTAAGTGATGAAAGGATAAACGAAACATGCCAATAAATGGTTCTTAAAATTATAAGAACTTAGAAGTAAAAGTAGAGTGTTTGGTTTACCAGCAATTATACGTAACCCGCCTTGTCAACAAGCGATCATTACTGAGATTCCTTCAATTACTTTCCCTTTATTAATAACATCACTTTTATTAATTATATTACTTTAATTTCTGTACACCGAAACCTATCTAGATTACTTGACAACAACAATAAAATCTAAATCTTCCACATGAAGTGCGTTGTTTGTTTGTTTTTGGCTTATGTTTTGACACAAAGAATGTGTTCGATCGCGATTTGCCAACAAGCGAATGATGTAAGACATTACAAGTTCACGCAATTTTAAATCAGATGACACAAAAACACTCATATCTTTTGGTATAAATGTATTAAATCAAAAACGTTTGATTGAGTTACCCCAGAAGAACTGACAATCGTTAAAATCTCGTCGTAAAAAACCCTTCCAAGATTTTGTCAAACGTCTTGGAAAATTATTTGAATTAAAAGGAGTTTCTCCATATTGCACTTGTTTACTTTTCCTAGTGATCAAGATAATACCTTCTGCAAAGGAATCGAATCTTTTAAACTAATACAAAAATAACACCAGACTCTGGAGGCGGAATTACACAACGGCATTTTTCGAACAACCTGTCTCACAATTCGCAGTGTCGTTGTGGAGAGGACGCCCGAATACTTGATAAAATTGTTTCAACTTAAACGCAACCATATCGCGGCATCTTAGAGCAGTGTTTAGCGTGGCATTACCAACACCGACTTATTTAATTTGTCCTGGAATTATGTTACGCCGTTACGAGAAAGGCTACATGAAACATCGGAGAGTATTGTAGTGCTGCCCATAAAATCAAGCCACAATATCAGCGGTGGTCAGAAACAATGTCTCAACATTCAAAATATTTGCGGCTCTTAGTTGAGCAAATATGAGGCAATCGCGTGCTATGCGTGTTGTAGTCCGTGTGCAGAAAGATTGGCAAAGGACAGGTTACGCTTCGAGACGAAAAAACGTAAAAACGCGAGTTGCATCATAAAACTTGATGCCAGTGACTCTAACTAATAAGCAGTTACACAGACATGACATATTATATAACTCAACCCACGTTCGTCTCAGGCCAGCCGAGTGTAATACCGCCTCTCAATTTAAGGAAAATTGGATCTAAGCTTATAAATGTGATCGTTAAGGTAGATGTTGAATAAGTTACTCCGGTATTGTACTGTAGAGATCTTCAAATGTCTCTTTAAAGTGGCTCTTCAAGGCTGGTCGTTTAAATTTCAAAGTAGGCGTTAAAAGACCATTCTCTACTGACCATATTTCTGGAGTGAGAGAAATCGCTTTCACCTGAAACAAATGAACACCACAAAGAACGTTAGGGCGTTTCTGAAGCTTTTCTCTCAGAGTGTTCACGAGGACAAAATGTAGATTTCTTTTTCTTTGACAAAGCACCTTGTACAACATGTAGATTTCTTTTTCTTTGACAAAGCACCTTGTACAACAAAACAGCGCAATAATAAATAATTAGTCGTTGGCTTTCATCGGGATTGCCACACTCCAGAGTTTCATTTACCCACTCAAAAGTTAGAACCACCGTGAACTGCAAAATAAACAGTACCACAGGAACGTTCTGCTCAATAGATTTCATTTGAATGCTCAGACTTAAGGGTTTTATCCACGGACTTGAAAATTTAGAACCATCTTGTACAGCATATTAAATAGCACCACAAGAAAGTACTGCTCAGTAGCTTTCATTTGAATGGTCACACTTAATGGTTTCAAACAGGGACTCAAACGCTTAGTTAGAACCACCATGCCCAGCATAATAAACAGCATCACAGGAAAGTACTGCTCAGTAGCTTTCATTTGAATGGTTACACTAAGGGTTTTTTTTTTCCACAGACTCAAAAGTTAGAACCACCATGTACAGCATAATAAACAGCACCACACGAAAATACTGCTCAATAGGCTTTCAGCTGAATGGTCGCAGATAAGGATTTAATCCATACAAAAATGTAGAATTCTCCACCTAGCGAAACAATACTCAACATATGTTGTCAAACACCGTGGCGGACATTAAAAATGTCAGTTTTCATACAATCCTGTTGTCTTTCAAGGTGATATAAGAGGTACAAATCTATCGCAGAAGGCAAATTTTAGTCAACGCTCATTCACTCTTTTTATCGGAATATTTTTTACCTGTTCAAAAGACTTGAGTTGTTCTTTCTTCCCTTCTGCGATCATCTGATCTAAAATGGCCTTCTTTACTTTCTACAAAGGAGAAAATCTTCGGCATTAGAAGTAATTGAGTTTTAGCTTCTCGACTAACCGCTTAACGTGCATAATTTTGCATTTTAAAGCATTGTATGAACCCTGGTCGTTTTCTAATACACATAAACGGTGACCAAAAAGACTAAAACCAAGCAGTAATGCAGTCCTTGATTTCAACTGCTAGACATTTTAGAGAAATTAACCTGCAAAACTAAGCGGTTTTTAAAGGTAATAACAATTCACCAATAGAAAACTTTTTCCGCGTTTGCATAGCCTGATATAAACACGACAGGGATTGGGAAAATTCGAGACAGTTATGCAAACCCGAGACGAAGTCGAGGGTTTGCATAAACCTTCAAGTGTTTATATCAGGCTATGCCAACACAGGAAAAAGTTTTCTATTGCTTTTATAAAATAACTTAAGTCTTCTCAAAGATCGTGACGTCACAACTGTGTTAACATACCGCACACCTCTCAGCCAATCAGAATGCGCGTAGAATCTTAGTTATTTCATAAATTGCGGACAGAAGCTATCTTAAAATTGGCGTAGAACAAAATAATCTCAAACTCGTGAGATAAAACAGGTAGTGTAAAAATACTACAACCCCACCACAGCTAAAAACAAAAAAACAGACAAAAGTTGAGCATGGTAAGCATTTTAAATCGAAAATAATGAACGAGCCAGCAAGCAGCATACTTTTCCGCTCAAACAAGTACAGTCGTTCCACTGCGGACCAGAGTCCAGAGGTGGGCATTTCCCTCCTAAAAGACGGATGCTGCGCTGTGAACATTTCCCGCCAAAAATAAAAGACGAGACTGACAGCGACTTTTTTGTGCGCGGCAATTCCTGCCCGCCACAAAAGGACGTGTAGGCATACTCAGGGACAGTTCCCGCCAAAAAAGGCACGCTCGTGGCAGAGGATTTCCCGCTGAAAAAGGATGCGCACTGTACCTCATTGGTGCACCAGGAATTCATGTCCCCTTGGACGTCATTCTTTTCTGCCCACTTTTTCACGGGGCCTTCCTCAGGTACTACAACTGCTATCAGGCAGGACTAGAATGATAAAATAAGATAAAATGAACTGAAATTCAGGGAAACGGAATTTAATTTTGAACTGGACACGCATTAAGAATTGATTCCCCGGCAAATGTACGAATAGCTCTGACCCAGGCTCAAGAGGGACAAGGGGGCGATTGAGGGTAACAAGAAGAAGGGCAACGACGGATGATTTGAAGGAAGCTGCTACTACATGGGAGACGGTGACTAACATGACCCACAACAGGACAGTCTGGAAATCCTAGTTGTTGAGGCCTAGTATGCGACTTGGCGGAGTGAGTGATCGGAGAATGACCGACCAGAATGTTCACGCGTCTGACAAAACCCCAACTATGGTCGGACATAATGCCCGAACAAATGTTTTAAATAACAACGAATCTCCTTTTGTCTCCTTTTGTAGAATAATAACCAAGTACCCTGAAAATGTCCGACCAAAATGGCCAGTTCATGGTACAGGCATATTTATGAGTAATTTGGAACAGGATATTATTTAGCTATTATAGTTATTTGGAATGTGATAATACTGAAGGTTTTTGCAAAAACTCACTGAAATCCGTACAGGCTAAATGAAGGTAAAAAAATATCCAGGACAAACACACCTTTTTACTGTCCCCATGTACATATACTTGATGAACCATCGGACACTGTGTATAAACCGTCTCGATCTTCTCTGGTGCAATATATTCACCCTGTTGAAACAAGATAACGGTTAAGCCAGGGGCCGTTTACGCGTACCATTTCATCTTAGGACAGGTCTCTTCGCAGAACGAGGTTCGTCCCAAGCATAAGCAGAATTGAAAAGATGAGTCTCAAATCTTTACATAGGGTTAAACGAGCTCCCACCGGGGACGATTTTGTCCTTATCTTGGGAACGAAATTTCTCCCTGGTATGGAAAAATTAACGCCATATGCTTTTCTTTTCCACAAGACATTTTCTGAGATGCTGATTTCTTATCCATCGCATGAGCATGTGACAATGTTCAATGTGACATTAAGTTTCCTGGGTTATAAGTTGAACACAGTTTCTGTCTATCTTGGTCATTTTTGCTGCGGTTTGAAGCAAAGTGTGAATAAAAAGAGCTAAACTAGAAAAGCTACTACCTACGCTGTTAGCAAAAATGTTTAACCTAGAATATTTTTTTAACTTAACGAATCATATAATGATTCTTACCTGCGCCAGTTTGAAGATGTGCTTTTTACGGTCAATCACCTTCAATGTGCCATTCTGAAAGGAAAAATTATTAGCAAATTAGGCACACAATGCGCACAAAAATCGATGATGTTCATCGAAATGGAATTTGTATCAATTCTGATACCAGAGAGATAACTGTGTGTGTATACATGATAAAGTATAGACGGATTTGAGTAAATGTGTTAGTGTGGCGTGCTATGAATAATTGTGAGAGGAATGTACAAAGGCTTTGAGGCGGTTTGCACAATATTTTTACTTCTAATATGAAGAAAATGACCATTTACAGTTAAGAATGCCATCAATGTAATTGCGCATAGATTCTGAAAGAAATGTTTTAAGATTGAACTGGATTTGGTCCCCGTGTTCAGTTTATGGTATGGTGCTCTGCCAAACGGAGCTATGAAGCAGCGTTCCAAATAGGGAAGGGGGGCCCTATGGAATCCCGGAATCCCGGAAGTTTTGGAGTTGAGGCCAAAAGGCCGAAGTCTTCTCCTCTTCTTAAAGCCTGGACAAAAATGCTGACTCTGGCTGAAGGGAGCCCTGTCGTGAAACAAGGGAGCCCTAAAGCTCCGATTTCTCCATCTTGGAGCGCTTGGAGCCCTGCATATTCTAGCCCAGAGCCCTGAAGCCCTAAACCCTTTATGTCCCTGATGGGGTCCCATTTTGTGAACAGGTCACACCACACTCACCGGTTGCCACTCTCCAACGTCCCCTGAGTGCAGCCAGCCGTCCTCATCAATGGCTTCTTTCGTCTTCTTTTCGTCATACAGGTATCCCTTGAACACATTCGGCCCGTAAAAGCAGATCTGTCGTGATATTAAAGAAGAGCGAATCAGGAAAAATTGAATGCAGCCCCGGCGTTTTGAAACACAAGGTGCTTTCGACATTGCTGATCCTAACAGTATGCTGGACGCGTGACACGACGAACCTAGTAAATACGACCTCACTCGCCACGAGTCTCCCATTACTTCAGTGGATGGAGCGCCCAAGCTATGATTCATCCATAATCAGAGAGCGTTGAAGGAAATTTTTGAATTTCTGGGGGAGGGGTATGTTTGTATACTGAAAAGTTAGGATTTCCACGGCAATCTCGTTTCATACACATTACTGCAATTATTTTGAAATCGTAAGTGAATCACGACTGCTGAATTATGCTTGAGAAACCCAGGACTGTACACAGCAGTGAACTCGGCTGAGATAGTAGAATACAAAACACAGAATCAGACTGGAATGAAGCTATCAAATCTCCTAGGTCCAATATCAACATGTATGTTCTCCTCACTATTCTCCGTATATTTCTTTTAGTAGTAACTGAGAGAATTTGATCATACTTCAAGAAATTTTATCTTTGGTGATCATTAACCGGCCGTCGCCATGGCGACCGCCGGTTTATAAAATGGACACGGTTTTTGGTGAAAGCAAGTTGGCTTAACATACGAAGAAAGTGCTGTAAAGCTTGTGGTACGGGTACTCAAGAGCGGTACTGTCTTATACAAGACGCATGCGCATGTTAGTCTTCTGAATGTTACCTTCCTATGTTTTTGTCTTTTAATTTACAGTATTTAAGATATGAACGGCGAAGGGTTGTTTAAGTTTGGGGTTTTTTGTACAGTACAGCCCAAAAATAATGCACGCGCAAGAACTTCTTTTTGCGTCCGCAAGCCGAGAACTTCTTGCGGCTACTTGCAGGATGCCTGCACTTGAATACTGCAAGCCGCAAGAACGTCTTTGCGTTTAGAAGTTAAAACCGCAAGAACTTCTTTGTGGTAAGATATCTGGACCGCAAGTAAGCGCAAGAACGTCTTTGCCATAACATCTTAAAAACCCGGAACCCGGAGAAGGTAAAAAAGAGACCACTTTATAGCGCAAGGCACGTTCGAAATTGGCTGCCTTTGTAACTTGCAATCAGTTGTTTATTTGGTCCCTTGTAAGTTTTTTTCTTCGGTTTTGAATTTTTTATCCGATAAAGAGTTCACTAGGTTCTGAATTTGACACTGGTCGCCTTCTATGTTATTTTTTAACGGCTAGGGAGAAACGAGACTCAAACGAAGCACGCGTGTTATTGTTTATGTGTCCCGGAGTCCCAGACATGCGGTACGCTTAGCGGCGCGAAAGGTTTCGCTCGATTTATTTCACTTAAATGAGGAACAATGGCAAAGCACAGTCCATCAGTCACATTATTAAAGAACCGACATTCACCTGTTCAGTGTTGCTGTACTTCCACCAACATATTAAACTCGGACAAATACTTTTAATTAGTTGCGCTCACACGTGTGAGAAATGAACATGGTCACTCAGATGAGAAGAAATAACACCCGAAGTCTTAATTGGAAAAACACATTATGTTTGTAAAAATAGTTCCACTCATTACGCTGAAGTCGATATCACATTTTAAATCTTCGAAGTAAACCAAAAAAGTCTGAAGGAAACTAAAACTCCGCGATCTGAAAGAAATTCGGCACGTCAATTCTAACCTGAGTAAACACAAATCTGCCGTATGCAAATTTGGTATGATTTGCTTGAATGACATTTTGTAACGCAAGGCATGAGCAGTTCTCTAAGTCGTCAAGACAGCAAGCCCCGGGCAGCAAGCTGTGTCGAAAGGCGAATGTGTAGTTGAAATCATATGTCTATGCTATTTCTTCGAGTATCCCTTTTTTGCTGGGAAATTAAACTGGTAAAGATGCAGGGATTCTTGATGACTTCACCCACGCGATGGCATGACCTCCTGCATGTGTAAGTCTGGTCTTGTCTTGCCTGTCAAAGAAGAGTTCGCGCAGTTTGCCGCAGTTATAGCTTTTGGACCTTTTTGTTTCTATTTCTTGGATGGAATGAAAAACTGAATTGACTCAGTTCTGAGTTGAACCCGTATCACTGTATCTGAGACACGCTTAAAAAAATTGTTCATGTTTTGTCATGTGCCGGAGATCATGTTTACCGGGTGTTTATCTTGCAGTCGGAAAGCTGGCGGATATTCCATTTCGTGATGTGAATTTTCTTCGATACTTCGGTTGTTAGAACATTTGCTTCCTTGATTTTTTGATTAGCCTTGTGAACTTTCGCTTGACTTGGCGAATTGTCGCGCCAACACGCCAACACGACGAAAAATCGCTCGAAAGCTCGGTGATATTTCAAAGAGAATAGAGCGCGAGATTCGCTCTCATTACTTTTGCAATACCTCACACTAACACGAGCACTACAAGTTTCTTCGGCTGGACCCTCACTACTTCTTGCGCCTTCTTGCGGCTTGCGGTAACATTAGTAACTTCTTGCGGCTAGATTTTCAACTTCTTGCGTTTCGAATGTTCTTGCGGGTAAACTGCAAAAACCTAGCACTTTCACTTCTTGCGCGGGCTTGCGTGTTCTTGCGGCGCAAGAACTTCTTGCGCCACTTCTTGCGCGTGCATTATTTTTGATAGGATTGAATGCGAAAATAGGATTGAATGCGAAATTGACTGTGTTGTCTGATCTAGTTAGTGGCTATGGTGAAATTTTTTTTAGCGCAGGAGTGTTTTTTATTGGGATTGACATTTTGAGGGGTGTAAAAATGTGGGAGTCAGAAGGATTTGTGAATGTTAGGACCATATCACGCTTCTGTGAATGTGATTTGCTTTGAAAGTTGCGTTTTGCGTGAGAGGCAGTTTCCCTTGGCGTTTTATGGGGGGGGGGGGGGGTGGTTTGCGAAGTGGATTGTAAGGTTTCTGATTGGCTAACTTGTATTTCGCAGCGGACAAAAAGGACAGTTGCGTTTTGCCGGCGTGGGCTAGGAAGAGAAGGAATTGGTACTAGTATGATGATGCAATATTAGTTGATTGCACATCAGTACATGATAGTTCTTGTGAACGGAGAGAAATGAGTGTTTATTTGAGGCGAGAAGTTGATACGAAGGAATCGTCATTAATAAGGAGTTTTTTATTAATAAGGCAGGTGTTACGAGTCTTTTTGCATTGAAAGAACGAAAATATCTGAATATTATCGACGGATTTGTGTGGTTTGCGTGTGGTGTTCGCTAAAGGCTACGAGCAGTCTCACTTTCCGTTCAGAGGTAGATAGTGAAGGAAAAGAAAAACAGGCGAGTGAGCGCGAAATCGATTGCGGCTCGACAGGCGCGTTAGCTTTCAAAGACGTGGGCGACTTTCGTCCCCGCTCGCTTGTTTACCTGGTTAGCGGGTTAGCAAACTGGATTTAAACATCACGTCATGAGATATCTTGACGTGCCCCATACTCTGACGATCTGCTCGAGCTCGTGTTTTTTGATTCTACTGCTATGTTCACTGTTTGTATTTAAGGTCTAGGCACAACAGTAAATACTTCGTCGTCCCTGTGTGAGCATTCTCAGTTGTGGACGAATTCATATCGACATTCAACGTTTGAGTGATTTTGCGTTTTTCAGCACAAATAAAGCGATAAGAAAGATAAGCTGAGTCATCAGAGTTTAAACATTCCGTCATCCAGTACCGCTATAGTCAAAATATTGTGTCACACAATCATACTTTTCCTCACGCCGGTTCGTAAAAAAAGAGGATCGCGCTAACATTTGTGAAACCTAGGGGTGGGGAGGGTCAGAATGGCCGGTTAAAATGCCCAGTGGGCTTTCTTGTTTTCTTTATTCTCTTGACCTGTATGTTTCATCACATACCGATATCGTAAGGAGAAATTAGATACTAGTCACTATTGGGGCTTAAAGGGTTAATTTAGCCCTAGAGTTCAGATACCGAGCATTGCCCTGTTGGATCGGTGATTCTGGGGAGCGAACGAAAACGAGACACAAGAAACGATATACGAACAAAAATATTTTTCTAAACCAAAAATGCCGAATGCTCTTATAAGGCTAAACTAAGGGCGACAGCCAAAAGCCAGTTAACTTTACATCTGACGGTACGCACCGAAAAATTACATTAAAGTTAAAATCTACCTTTAGGCTCAGTTGATTTAGCTCATAGTTGCAGAAGCACCCGAAAAGAGCGTGCTCCCGAGTTTAAAGTTAAGGCAATGTAATTCAAGTCAGCCATCCCTCAGCCAGTTAAATTTCCTCCGACTACCTTTAAGGGAACCTCCACTGTCATAACAAATTGACATTAAATTGTTGGTAATATAGTCTAAATTCCAATTCTTTTTTAATAAGTAGAAAGAAATTTTTAGTGTGCAAAAAATTGGGAACGAACATCGCCTATTTTCGCTTTTAAATTTCCCGCGCGCCGCCATTTTGAATTATTATGACGTCAAATAGTTGCCGCTATTGTTAAGAAGTAACTTTCTTTTGTTAGAAACAATTGGGCAACCATTTGACGTCATAAAAATTCGAAATGGCGGCGCGCAGGAAATTAAAAAGTGAAAATAGGCGATATTGATATCCATTTTTTGGAATACTAAAACTTGCTATCAACTTTTTCAAAAAAGAATTAGAAATTAGACTTTATTTCCAACAATTTAACGCCAATTTGTCATAACAGTGGAAGTTTCCTTTAAGCCGCGATTTACCTCAAAGCTAAGGAAGCACTGGAGCTCTGAGAGAGCCCGGTACGATTTCAACGCATCCTAATGGCAAGGCAAAACTGTCTCGATATTAATAAACCTTTAAGCCCCAATAATGAAAAGGATCTAATCTTTCCTTACTGTATTACTACTTGATCAAACATACAGTTCACGAGAATCAAAGAAATGATATAAATGGTAAAACGTCTTGATGTTCAAGTAATTCTCCCAACTAGTATCACAAGAAATATATGAAAAATGGCGAGGAGAAAATGCATTTTGATATTGCAGGGATGTAGACGGGACTGTGCAGTTGATATCATGGGTATCATGGGCCGGAGGGCCATTGGATCGCACCTTAGGCACGATCCTGCTCGGGGAGTCTGGGGGCATGCTCCCTCGGAAAACGTTTTAAACCTACACTCTCGCAAATGCGTTTCCCGCGATTTTGGGCGGGGGGGGGGGGATTAAGGCCATTCTGGGCTGTTTTCAGTGAACAAGAATAGATGGTTTTCTTTTAATAAAGCTGTGAAAAACTTACTATTGTCATTTACATTGACTACATACTAGAATACAAATGTCCCAATTTTAGTAAAACGAGAAAAGTAATTTCGTAATTTCATGAGGTAGAGAAACCGCTGGCCGTTGAGTCTTTATGGAGTTCGTATGATCGTTCGCAAATGGAGTGTTTTCTGTCATTGTGCTCAAGGTAGGACAAGAATTGAGGTTTAAACGGACAAAACATTAAAGAAAGATTGAATGGAAACATAAAGGAAATTGAGAAATCTATTTTTAAGATCGTAGAAGGTTTTTCAACCGGTAAAATCGAGTTTACAGCCGGGTGTTTTCCCCGGTTCCCGGCTATTATCTACATCCCTGTATTGGGGTGTTCATGTATCATGTTCTCACCTCTCCTTTGCCATCCTTGGCGTAATACTGCATGTCAGGTACATCCACCAGCTTTATCTTGGTGCATGGCAGGGGTGGACCCACGTGACCTGTGATAAACATGGAACAAAGCGTCAAAATGACGATTTCAGATTTACCTCCGTTAAAGTTTTCAATCCTGTGGCACTGTTGGCTAAGCTGTACAAGGTGGTTCTAAGTTTTGAGTCTGTGGATGAAATCCTAAAGTGTGACCATTAAATGAAAGCTACTGAGCAGTACTTTCCTGTGGCGATGTTTATTGTGCTGCAAGTGGTTCTAACTTTTGAGTCGCAGATGAAGCCCTAAAGTGTGATCATTCAAATGAAAGCTACTGAGCAGTACTTTCCAGTGGTGCTCTTTATTATGCTGTACAAGGTGCTTCTAACCTTTGAGTCTGTGGTTGAAATCCTAAAGTGTGACCATTCAAACGAAAGCTACTGAGCAGTACTTTCCTGTGGTGCTGGTTATTATGCTGTACAAGGTGGTTCTAACTTTTGCGTCGTAAATGAACCCCTAAAGTGTGATCGTTCAAATAAATGCTATCCAGTAGCACTTCAACCCTTTAAAACCCAAGAGTGACAAGCATCTAATTTCTCCTAACAATATCACTACTTGATCAAATGCACAGGTCATGAGAATAAAGGGAATGATCACCAAAGTTAATGTGTCTTGATATTCAATCAAATTCTCCCAACTAGTACCATAAGAAACATATGGAGAACAGTAAGGAGAAAATGCATGTTGATACTGGGGCTTAAAGGGTTAACAACTACAGTGTTGTTTAACTTTGTCGAACAAGGTGGTTCTAACGTCTTCTTGTGTGGATGAAAACTAAGGATGATCATTCAAACAAAAGCTACCGAGAAGTACTTTCCTGAGGTGCTGTTTGTACAAGGTGGTGCAAATTTTAGAGCATGTAAGTATGTGACCATATAAATAATCGTTACGGAAACAGTATTTGTACCGAGTGCCGTGTATAACGCTGTACAAGGTGGTTCAATGATTTGAGACCGTGGATGGACGAAGCCGTAAAGAATGACCATTCTAAAAACAAGCTACAACCATGACCATTAGACCTTGGGACACATGGTAATATTTCAAAAGGAAGTAAGAAAATGTAACCTTCACTGTGATAAGAAGTCTTTCACAGGTTTTATGACTATCTGTGTCCTCTCCCCGCTTCCCCAAACAATGTTGAAGATCATTCATCAGTTTCAAAACCCGATTTCAACATTGTACAGGGGGGAGGGGGGCGAGGCAATAGTATTTTTCAGATGACGCTAACGGGACGCGATTGGAGCAAAGTGTGCCAAGACTAATGGCCATGGTTTTAGTAAACCATAGGAAGGCTAAGAAGAGAATTTCATAGCAACTGTTACATGCGATAACAAGTAGGTCTTATTTTTTTACCGTAAGTCTGATCGCCAATCATCTGTAGCGTAGCTGCCGCTGTGGTTTCCGTTTGGCCATAACCTTCAAACACCTGACGAGTAATGGCGGGAAAAAATGATAGTTATTACATTTTTCATTGACATGTGATCCATAAATTTTAAGAACCCAGCTACAAATGACGCGTTACACTGCTGCAGTTTTAAAATCATGATTATGACGAAAGCCATCACGTACCCAATGACAGAAAATTCTTTGCTTACTTTGACAGACACCTATCAGCGTTTTTTTAAAAACCCATACTCCTTCATATAAGCTACATTAAAATGTATGACACCAATGGGTATGGTTTTTCAACTGTTTGGTTTGAAATAAAATAAACATTTTGATCAGTTTGGTCTAAAATAAGGTATGTTTTTCCAAACAGATTGAAATAGTGGAGTTTTGTCTTTCTGGTCTTAGATGGGTAACAAGCTAAGGGATTGATGCTAAAAAACGACCCATTGTCTTAAACCCGGCTAACTCCAATCTCCCGCTTTCTCGCACTGACACCAGTTTCCCTTGGATTTATTCCTTGTTTTTCAGTCTTTCACTATTGCCGATTTCGAACTCTGTTACCTTGATCCCCCTCTATCTCGCAAAAATTCTAACGAATTCTGACGCTCCGTATCTCGAACTGCAAAGTAATATTACGGGATTGACCGAATAATAAAGGGAAATACTTGGCTTTTTAAATTCGGAAAAACCTGATCCCTAAGTAATGATGATCATCTATAAGGGAACCATATTGCGACCAAGACGTTCGTTGAGAACACAGAAGTAATAAACAGGATGGATAGCCAACACTGCATATGGGGAAAACTCTGAACGAACCGACGGGGCAGTAATACACAGCATCGATTCGAAATACATGTAGTGGTCTGTTTGAAAGTTAAAACTGTAATGTTCACGATAAAACTAAGACCCGATGGAAACGGATTAAACCACAACAGAACGCTTTTAATACAACATGGCTCCCCCCTTTTGTAATAAACACCTCCCTACTTCTTGAAGACAGGCACGAACCATAACGAGTGCTTACATCATGTAAACCTACACGAAACATACTACAAAACCAACGTTGTCGTTTCTATAGACTTATTTCATCAGGTAACATAAGCCGTACGAGATATTCATGTACGATCATTTCCAATGACTTGTGTTTCAACTTTCCAGGGCATTGAAAAAAACAATAAAATAACAACAAAGAACAATGAGCTATCCCTTACATACTAATGAGCTTTGCTTTACGTGTGTTTTTGAAGTGCGAGTTGATAACGCACTCGCGTTTACGGGTTTCGAGCAAGCGCGTGTTAAACGCGTTTTTAATCGACGCTTGTCTCTACACTGCAGCATACATTAAGTAAAAAAAAGATGAGAAGTTTGACTCCACTCTTGCTGTCTCGGCAATTTTCAGAGAATTCGAGATAGAGAGCGCCTAAAATGTCAAGTCATTACATTTTGGTTTGAACTTTTGCTGGACAGCTGGGCTACACACCCCGATCAAAACCAGAAAATGGCAATAATTTATTATAATTTGAGATAATTTTAAGTTCACATTACCTGGCAACCAAGAGCACACCGAAGGAAAATCATAACATCGTCCCTCAGAGGTGCAGATCCAGAAATTAGGAAACGCACTCTACCACCGAGTGAATTCTGCAAACAAACAAACAAAAACAAAAATTCAAGTCACCACATAGGGGAACAGTTTGACAACTTGGTAGTTTTGGAAGAAGACAGAAGAAATTACTTGATGAACACCGTCAAAAATGTCCTAGCCTAGCAATTTAAAAAAGTTCTTGCTTTGTTCGCTGAAAAGTTTATGTGAAAGCTTAAAAGGGCTTCTTTTAAATCTATTTCCGCCTCTCTTTTACCACGGTGTGTCCAACCACAGCGAATAACAATCCTTCAACACTAACCTGGATTTTTCTGAACACAAGGTAGTCCCATATACTGTCTTTCCTTACGATATTCCTAAAAAAGACAAGAAACAAAAACAATGTACGAATTGAAATAATTCAAAGCTAACGTGGAGCGCAGTAGGCTGAGTCTGCCTCGAGGGAGGTAGCGTGGCCGACTGGTTAGGGCGCCAGTCTTGAAATCCAGAGGTCCTGGGTCCAAGTCCCGCTCTAAGCACTAGCTGGAGGCGTTCTCGGTAGCCCCGACTACAACTCCTCGGCCACGCTTGAAAACAGCCAACTGGTCTGTCTCCCACTGCTTTGTGCAGTCCTTTAAGCAGCGTTGGGCCCTTCAGTTTCAAGTCCATTTGAATTGAGTCTTCCAGAGCCTTCCCATTTGGTTTCACCTTTTAAATGGCGTATTTTCATCCGTATAATGTCCAAAACACTCTTGAAAATTGTTGCGTGCAACAATCGGTCGGGCCATCATTTTTCCAACTCCAAATAAGCGTGTTGGAGGCATTGCAATAACCTACCCATGCCCCCAAGAAAGCCACGGTCAAGGCATAAGCCGTCTTTGTCCCCACCCCCATAGGATATTATTAAGCAGCCAATCAATCATCGTGAACTTGAACAACCTACTAAGGTGAAACTTTTGTAGAAAAAAGACAGTGCCCTATAGGCCCATCCTAACCCTTTCTTTCCCAGAGTCAGTTATGGAGACATTTTAAGTGCTTCCAACTTTTGAGTCTGTGGATGAAATCATATGATGTGACCATTCAAAAGAAACCTCGCTTCATTTTGCGTTTCTAGGAAACTCCCCAACTACCCATCCCCTAACCCAACATTAGCACTATGGGCAAAATGTTGGGTTAGGGGAGGGGTAGGTGAGGACTTTCCTAGAAACGCAATATGCGGCAGTACTTTCACGTGGTGCTAGTTATATTATAAAGTTAGTATTTTTCAAAATGAAATTTGGGACTTGTCTTGGATTCTCAGTTTGAGCACTCTTGGGAGTAAAAGGGTTAATAAACGACACAAGCTAAGGCTCACAAACCTCTCAAGTTCAGCCTTCTTGGACCGCATAGCCATGTTAAAAAGAAAACTCTTTATTGAACTGGACGACACTTGCTTTATAACCTGGAGTAAAAAATTAAAGAGCATAATATTTAGTAAGGTGAAATGTCCGTAAATTATGATCGTCCGGGTGAGTGTAGTCCTGTGAAAGACTGTTTGTGATGACATTGACTGACGTTTCGACAACCTGAGCGGAAGTCATCATCAGAGTCAAGAGAACTGTGAATCATCAGTAGATGTTAGAAGTCTCTGGTCGTTGTCCTGATTGGTCGACGATCTCGTGATGTTGTTGAACGTCTGTCAGTTACGCCGTGATGTTGTTACTGGCTGCGATTATTTAACAGTCTTCACAGCCAGTAACATCACAGCTTAACTGACAGACGACCAACAGCATCACAAGATCGTCGACCAATCAGGACAACGACCAGAGACTTATAACATCTACTGACGATTCACAGTTCACTTGACTCTGATGATGACTTCCGCTCAAGTTGTCGAAACGTCAGTCAATGTCATCACAAACAGTCCTTCTCAGGACTACACTCACCCGGACGATCATACTTCACCGACTTATGATGTTACTCCTGGGTTCAAACTATTTACATGGTGAAATGTAACAATATAGACAACTAATAATAAAAGGAGCTAGAAGATAGGACCACAAAGCGTTTGACAATTCTGGTCTGCTTTGTTGTTGTTGTTGTTGTTGTTGTTGTTGTTGCAGCAGCTGTTTGTTGTTGTTTGCCGTTAATCCCGTCATTATTGTTGTCGGTGTTGTTGTAGTTTCTCGTTGCTCTTGTTGTTCCTGCTGTTCGTTGTACATTTAAGTGTTGTTTTGTATCGTTGTCCTTTTGCTGTTTTTGGTGTTGTAAAAGTTATTCTTAGTACTTGTCAATTCCTTTTCCGTCGGTTCAAACTATTTAACAATTATTCTACGAGGGCGCGCTGGATATCGAATGATAGATAACCAACGAGGCGCGTAGCGCCGAGTTGGTTATAATCAGTTGATATCCAGCAAGCCCGAGTAGAATAATTGTTTTATTAAAAACTTAACCACTATTAAAAAAAAATCAAGAAAGAAAGGGGAAAATGAGAAAAGAAATAAAAAGGGAACAAGAATCGATCACATGACCGAACGAAAACGGCGCCAAAACCTTGCGAAGTGTTGCAGCGATTCATTGCAAAGCTGAATGAATCAGTGAAAACTGCTCGAAAGTGAACAAAGTGGCACAAGTTTTGGAAAAAAATCTTCTAATTTTTGGTTCTGAAATATGGTACATGTTTGATTTTTCCTGAAACATTGCTGTAATCATCGTTCAAAGCGGATTGAAGCTGTACAATTTCACCATATTGGATGCTGGAGTTAAAACTGAACAAGTTTGTAATCTGTTCGCACAACGGAGCCATCATGTGCGTGTCTGATCGAACTGAAGACAGAACAAATTTGAACTTGAAGAGGTAATTTCTATGCATCTCAGAAGCAAGATTACTGTAGCGAGGAACATTAGAATTCACCATCATAGTTTGTTAAACGCAAAGCACAAAATGTAGTTGTTCTCGGTTTAGATGTTGGGAACGAAATGGTAAAAACAACATTCAAACAACTGGAAAAGCGATTCAACTCCGTTTACATGGCATCCGATTTGTATCTGAGCATTTGGACCTGTTGGAACACAGAGCTACAACGAGTGCAGGTAAACCAGCGTCAATTTTGCGTGTTAAAGCCGAAAAAAATCTCACCATTCCTTCCTTCTTGGTAGTTTGCAGCTGTATTTTTTTAGTACTTGTTTAGACTGCTTCATGATCTTCTCATCGACTCGCCATGAAGGTGTGATAGTCTTTATTAAATGCTCCTGCCCCATTTCACTGTGTTTTATTTTATGTCTTGTCTTGATATTTTGAAGTGGAAAGTCTTCCTAATAAAACCTACCGTTTGTTCAATTTCAATGATCGACGTGACGCTTGATGAAATAAATTTTATTGTAAACACACCGCTTAATGCTTGAATTTCTATTTCTGTACAGTTTCTTCAAACAATTTTGACTTGTGTTAGACGACGCTGTTGGTGTTGCTTGTTGGTGACGCTGTTGGAATTTCTGCTTAAATTCGCTGCCAAGTGATTTTTCTCGTCCATTTTTCTCGCCGGGTTGTTCGCGAGGGAAAAACTTTCAGCTCACTTTGTTGTTGAGTGTTCATTGACCATATTTGGTCGCAGCAGGTATATGAGCTGATAGCCTAGCTCCGTTCAGCCAATCAAAATGCTAGAAATCCAATATACCAAGTCCAGTTTTTAATAATATGTAATATTTACAAAATACCAACTAAAAAATTGATTTAAGGTGGCTCCCTATAGTTTTATGACCGCGCGCGCGCTGATGATGCGAGCTGTAGTAATCTGCGCGCGCTCACATAAAATCGTAGGTTTTTCCTGATTTTTATGACGTCAGCATAGCCAAAAAAAGCAAAGTTAACAGTAAATTTTCTCGCGTTTCCTTCGGTGAATTTTTTTTAATTTTGCACATTTTGAGATACTAACGCTACCTTTCACATATTATTTTTTGGAAAAATTCTGTCGGAGCAATCAAGTTTAAGGGTTACAAATAAGAAATCACGTGATATCGGTGAATCCGTCTGAACGACCCCATATTTTTTCCCCTGCAAAATGTTAGTCAGAATTATTTTCACAAAATGGGAAAGTTTAAAAAAATTTCACCGAGGGAAAATCAAAATATTTAGGAAAAAAGACGAATTAATGGAAAATATCTGTCATCTCTTAGTTGCTTTGTTGCCATGACAACGGCCTATGCCTAAGAAGCAAAACCTGAAAAATAAGGGTAATTATGTTGGTAACCTTACTGGTAAAATTCAGGAACAAAGATTGCAAGGAAACAGAACTAGGGCTTCTTTTGCAAGTCTTGCCACTTCGTATAGTCACTTTTGTAGAAACTCTAGGGAGCCACCTTAATTATTAGAAACAGCAAACTGTCTAAATAAAAAGATAGAAACACTTCTCAAGAAAAAAAAGGTTACTATTGATAAATCCGGCGACTGAAGAGTCTCGAGACTGTCTCAAATTTATCTGCCCATTCCTGTCATTTAGACAGAGAAATTGACAAATTTTTAAGAATGCATTAAGTCAATCCGTTAAGACTTCATTGTTGATAGGCTGATCATTGTTCACAACTCATCTGATAAACTAACAGACAAACATAACTAGAAGGAACATATCTATGAGGTTAACATATGCGAAGTTTGAAAGAAACGTGGCGATCAAAAGCAGAGATCAAAGCTTCAGACGTAAACACACATACCCTATCATATACTCTGTTTAAAACTCGCGGAACCGAGATGAAAACAGTTGGTCTGAAATTGGATAGATGAAAAATGATGAGTACAACAAGGTTTGACATAGACGTAAAAGCTCACTTGGTAGTCTACACGAGACAGGAGTCTTATAAGAAAATCAAAGATCTAGGTCTGGAATGAGAAATTATTAAAGGGGCATAGTCACGCTATTTTAGTTCACTTTATAAATCAAAATTATGTCCTCACATCAATGAACGCCCTCAATATTACTTCACGGAAACTATTTTTTGTCGCCTGTTGCACGGATGGAAATGGACTGCAACTTGAAAAAATTAGGCTAAACTTTTCAAATTCTTTTAGCGTGTTTAAATCAAGTCGATATTAAATGCATGGTCATGGTTTGTTTTCTCTAAATGAAATTTAGTTTATATGTAACTTTAAATGTTCAGGCACAATGTTGGGCATGGATAAAGTTAGCTACCGATAATTTTAGCCCCGTTTTGACCAAAAATCTGCGAAATCGTCGTGACTATGCCCCTATAAAGCTCTATAGGGGTAAGGCAGTTTATTTTAGATCATTCTGTTTTTTCAAAACCACAAATAAATGAAATCAATCCATAAACGGCTTAAATGTATGCAAGATATCTTACCATTCTACACAGCACTTTTTTGACAAACACAAATCAGTGATTTTGTTTGCAGTTTCATCTAAGCAGTTTGTATGACGAAATTAAGAATGCTTGGGTAACCAATCAGAATTCTACATTTCATCATGGACAAGACCAGCCATAAAATAGAAAGCCATGGATATAACAAAAAATAAATAATTGTTTGTTGCACATGTAATAAAATACTATTCCGTGATGCAAAATATGAATGTAACAAGATTGACTGTTGCCTATGTTGAAGAGAGTTTTAGAGCCCACGTTACCCGACCGCTGGTCTCGTTGTACATTTTGACGTCACGGACAAGCGGCCAGTCTGCTAAGTACGATTCAAAAAGGCGGCACGCAGTGTTGAATTTTGGCCCTCTTTGGAGAGGAATTTCAGTGGGATCGGATGCACTATAGAAGCTAAAACCACGGCCAGTACCTCAACTTAGTGTTATCTTTTCATTGGCGATTTCAAAAAACACACCGTTTCTGGAGTGACCTTTTCTTTTAAGGACGGTGCCTCCTTTTGTTACCGCACATACGTTCTGCGCATTTCCGGTATGGTCCGTGATATTCGGGTTTCTTAAGGAACTTGCCTACTAATACAAAGGTAATTTGCGCGGTTTATGACTATGGACACGTGGAAAAGCAGATCTTAGAAGGAGCTATCAGAATCCAAACAGAAAATTGGGGGTTGAACTTAAATTTGGAAAGAAAATGCCGTACATTCTTTGTATTTCAACGCTTTTTCAGAATCATGGTTGCTTATTTATCGCTGAAAAATGCAAGGTTACCCACGTTTTTCTTTTTTGATTCCAATAACGCGTGTTAAGAACTGCCTTTTCCCCATAGTCAAAACGTATTAGGAGGCACCGTCCTTAATAGCCAGTACGACATCGATATAGACGTAGTTACACACAAAAAAACTTACTTTAGAGCTTGCAAGTCATCCAAGATGTTTCGTACATTTCCACCAAAGAATCCCACTTTTCCTCCATATGTGAATATCATAAGCTACACAGAAAAAAATTAAATCTTAGACCATTGAAAATAAGGACACGTAGATTGACTACGCACGCATAATCTCCGCATTGAATAATAATAACCATAATGGAAACGGGTTACAACTTGAGTTTTTATATTATGGCCTTACAAAAAACCATCACAATTAACAATTACATGTAACTTTCTCTTTTTCCTACAACGAATTCATTTTATAAATTGCTTGTTAAACCGAGGCACAATAACATTTTTACCCAAAACAAGAGCTCAATAGAACTCTCTCCCAGAACATGCATTTTTGCAGGCATCAGAACAATTTGTCATAACTATTCAAATGCCAAACTTCTAGCACCTTGGCTGTTACCCTGCAAGCAGAGGTTTCTTGGTTGCCCCATGTTCCAGTAGGCAAATAAGTAACCTCTGCGCAAAACCGTGCCGCCGTCCAGGATTTTGGACTAATTAATTAGGAATACTTCGTTTTAACGAGTTTTCAACCGGTTTTGAAGCTGACACATGCCGTGAATGTTGTCAAAAAGTGTCGATGCTGTGATACACTTGCAAACTTGCTGTATGTGAAAGAATTGAACTTCTCCTAGCTCAGAAAATCAGCAGAAAGGCAATATAATGCAGCAATTGTATAGCTCTATTTAACGCTCAAATAAATCGGGCACAAGTAACGTTTTCATGGAGTTCACAAGTTTTGTTAAAGCTGATGTATGAGCGTGCATGCAAATATTATAAGATAGAGAAGTGATAATATGTATGAGGGATGTTGTGCATGAATGACAGGAAATTGGACAGTTTTGCAGAGAAGTTACTTATTTGCCCGCTGGAACACAGGGAAACCAATAAACCTTTGCTTGCCTTAGCTGCAGACCACCTGTCCAATAATTCTCAGTTTCGATGGACGGCTACATCAGGACATAATAATTATTGTATTGTTCTCTTGGTATTCTGGGGGCATTCCATGGACAGCTGTCAATGCACAGTAACTAATTCTTCATAATTCTAACACAATGACTTATGGAAATTCTTTTAATGAAAGGATTTACAAAAACTTTTAACTGACCTGAGCAAGTCGCTCGTACATATGTGCCAGTGGAAGGTATGACATGTGCACATCAGCATCACTTACAACAATTCCACACTAAAATCAAATCATTAATTATTGAAAATAAATATTATTCTAAAGTATGACCACTCAAATAAAAATTATTGGTTGAGAATTTCCCGTGGTGCTATCTGCTAAGCTGTACAAGGTGGTTCTAATTTTTGAGTCTGTGGATGAAATCCTAAAGTGTGACCATTCAAATGAAAGCTACTGAGCAGTACTTTCCTGTGGTGCTGTTTGTTATGCTATACAAGGTGGTCTAACTTTTGAGTCTGTGGATGAAATCCTAAAGTGTGACCATTCAAATGAAAGCTACTGAGCAGTTCTTTCCTGTGCTGCTGTTTGTTATGCTGTACAAGGTGGTCTCACTTTTGAGTCTGTGGATGAAGTCTATGGTGTGACCATTCAAATGAAAGCTACTGAGCAGTACTTTCCTGTGCTGCTGTTTATTGTACTGTGCATTTAATGTAGCTCTAACTTAGAGGAAGCAAATAAAAAATGTTCAAAAACTTGGCAGTGAAACAACTTGCCTGCGGCTCATTGTTCCAATTGAGTCTTAAACATTGTATTCATTATGCCATTTTTATTATCCATAAAAAACAAGAACAAAAAGTATGTGGATGGACATCTGAAGTGTCAGACCATTCAAATGTTCTTGCCTGTGGTAATACCATTTTGTATGTTTGCTATTTAGTGGATGCAAGAAAAAATTTGACAGTAATAATTAAAAAAATACCTGTTCAACAAGATATACAAGACCAGACAACATCGCAATTGCATTTCTGTGAGTGATCATGACTCCTTTAGGATCACCTGTTAGAATTCAAACAACAGCAGGGCGGTTTTCAATTGAGCAACAAAAGTAAATATTTACATTTTTTTGCTTAAGTTTTACTCTGTGGCTGGTTAAAAAACTCACTCCACATTTTAAAAACCAGTCAGACGTAAAACCAAAACCATGCATAATTTTGCATTTTGCATTTTGCACGCATGCATTTCCTCTTCCTTGACACTAATATTAATAAGTTGTATTTAGTTAATTGGTTCATAATAATGTACATTGTTTGTGCCTGTCGTGATTGGCTAGAGCAAATAATTTGGTTTGGGTTTTACGATTCGATTGAAAATCACTCTACATAGTAACTACAAATGATTACCCTTCATAAGTTGTCCCCCTTCCCCCCCACCCACCAACTGCTGGTTACAAGTTACAGTGTACCCCTCGCTGCTATCCCTCCAGCTACTGCCACACTGATAATGCAACAACTTTGCTCTTCATTCATGTTTGAACAAGTAACAAATGCCTCTAACCAATTACTCACTCATATTTTACAGTATGTACAGTACTTTACGAAATATGAAAGTAAAGCAATACTGTGGCAACTTCATACTGTGGGACCTTGTTCTTATCCCCTTACAGTTTGCAAGGTTTCATAACCAGTTCCTTTACTCTAACCACCATACATTAATTATGCATGCACTGACCTGTTGTCCCGCTAGTGTAGCAAACAACAGCAAGATCTTCTGGTTTGGGAGGCTGTAGGGGAATTAGAACATTTACAGTTTGAATATTAAACTTTCAAAGTCAAAGCAGCCAAAGAATTTTTTAAAAATGACTTCATGAAACTAGGAGTTTCACTTATTTAATGTTCTGAGAAGGACAAAAAATGCTTGTCTAAGGTGGGCAAAATTTTTTGGATTAAAATTCCTTATAATTATCACAAAAGCTTTGTCAATCACGACATGCTCAAAGCAGATTGACAGAATCATGCTCACAGCCAGTCAATTTGGTTGTGTGCCTGGCCTAAAAGAAACCCCTGTGTTATAGGCAATTCACATACAAGGATTTAGTATGCCAGCGTTTTAAAATCATGGCCTT
Organism: Siderastrea radians; assembly: GCA_964017195.1. NCBI lineage: Eukaryota > Metazoa > Cnidaria > Anthozoa > Scleractinia > Rhizangiidae > Siderastrea > Siderastrea radians. Next base: position 21,263,715 of record OZ024898.1, read on the forward strand.
GTGTTGAAGATATTCATGTAGTGTTTGACTGAGAAATGATTTAAACAGGATTTCATACAGATGATCGCCAAGGTAGATGTCAATTATGGGAGATGGTCACACAATTTTCTAGATACAGTGCTTGACTAAGAACTGACTCAAATGGGACTTAAGGAAGAGGCCAATTCAAGAGAACTCTTACAGTGTCATACAGCATTTGCCTCAAGTGATTCTTACAGTTTTAACATATGTGCAGCCTTTGCCTGAGAAATCACTCAAACAGGATTTGAGGAAGAAAGTAACTTAAAATGGAGCCACAAATTTAACACAGAGTTTGACAAAGAACTAATTCAAACAGGATTTCAGTAAAGTGGAAAGAAGGAAAAAACAAAAGGGAGAAAAGTGAGGCCCATCAATCATACTTTTACCTTTTTCTCATGCCTATGATTTTTTCCTAACTCCTGTATTTTATGAAAAAAAAAAAAAGAAAAAAAGGAACATCAAGTTTAGAGTTACACACATTTTCCACATTATAAATTAACCCTATTTCGCCTGGGCTTTTTTTGAGTTGCTGAGCCTGGGGGGGGGGGGGGGCACTTTCCCCCTATAGATCTCAAAAAGTATTCACGTTTTTGTGATGAAACTTGGCACGTTTATAGTACGTCATTAGCTTAACAGATTCGGTTTATGACGTGTCGATTATGACATTTCATGACGTCACAATGATGTCACAAAGCAGCCATTTTGAATTTTGAACCGGCATCTTGCATCCCGAGCATGCAGTCATACAGTTGACAATGTCGTCATCGAAAAATACATGAATTTGTTCTAAGAAACATACTTAATCAAAACAAGCACAAAAAAGTAAAGGATTATGTTCTTCTTGCAAGTGAAGGGAAAAAACTGAAAAAAAGACTGAAAAAAGACAGAAAATAGTCAAAACACCTCCTGAGTAGACTCTTGCTATGGAAACATCAATCATCATAGACACGTCATTGACACAGGGAAATTTTCTCTGATAAATTTCAGGAAAGTCACGAGATTTGGTGACTATTCATCTAGCCATTTAAAAGTTATAATTCGTTAAAGTCAGCCCGTGCACAATGTGCCCCCCCCCCCCCCCCCACGCTAAATAGGGTTAAGAACCAGGCTTGATTACGACGTATGTGAAGAAATTAATATCAAAGTAGAATACATGTACATGTAAGTGAACTGAATTACCTCCAATAGTCAACCCATTTCCAATTAATTTCTTGCTTAGCTGGACCTATAAGTAGGACCCTGTTTTCCATTTAATACCCATGGACCTATTGGCATCTTGAAAACTAAGGCACGCCGGGCCAGCAGAGGGCACGAAGCTGCACGCTCGGAAAAACTTTTGCGTCTTTTATCCGATAGAGCTCAAACTTTGCACAATGATAGAACTTTTTATTCCAAACAATCGTATCGTTTTTGTTTTTTCATTTTAACGGTTTTTGGCGGGAAAATGACGTCACAATGCTAAAGGCAAATTTTCAATTGTCTCTTATGGCACAAAAAGTATATGATTCTGAAAGAACTCATTGAGATAAAGTGAAATGCGAAGAAATTATTGAAAAAGCTCGATCCGTCTTGAAGATATAAAGTTCGGAAGTTTGAATTTTCCGCCATTTTGTTACTATTTTTAGAACATTTATAAAATTCAGATCTTTATATCTTCAAGACGGATCGAGCTTTTTCAATAATTTCTTCGCATTTCACTTTATCTCAATGAGTTCTTTCAGAATCATATACTTTTTGTGCCATAAGAGACAATTGAAAATTTGCCTTTAGCACTGTGACGTCATTTTCCCGCCAAAAACCGTTAAAATGAAAAAACAAAAACGATACGATTGTTTGGAATAAAAAGTTCTATCATTGTGCAAAGTTTGAGCTCTATCGGATAAAAGACGCAAAAGTTTTTCCGAGCGTGCAGCTTCGTGCCCTCTGCTGGCCCGGCGTGAGGTCATGTTTCTTTCAGTCAATCAATGTTCAGATTGCATTTATGCTGACTTTTTTACTTCTTTTGTGGCTAAAACAGAAGTCTGAGAACACTCGAGTCATGTTTGTTTATACTTCATATGAACATGTGCTGTACAGATATGGAACAAGTTCTGGGTTCACGAACTAGAAGGTACAATCTGAAACTAGATTCAGAGAGAAACTGGAACAATCCGTCTCAACATCAGATCACTCAGATCACAATCTTAGTAAACACTGGTTTGTTCCTAAAATGGAATAGTAATTCAAAATTGCAAATCACAAAATCTGGGTTTAGATTGCCTAAAAGACAATACAGATTTAATGTGCAATAATTATGTTATAATTGATTGGCTTTATTTAAAGACTTACAGTCTAATGATTATTATACAAATTGCAAAATAAATAATGTTGTAAGCACTCTACTGCCCGGCCTAAAACACTTCAAATTAGTCCCAACTGTTGCTAAGATCAAGTACCCCACATTTCACTTTTTGACAGACTTACTTCTAAATCTTTGAAAGATATGACTTTGACGCCAACTTTGTCTCCAGCAGCTTTCTCCTCATCAGTGACTGCAGATCCTATCTTGACAATGTTCTTCAACTTGGGGCATTTGTCACACTGTTCCAAAAGAACTTTTATTTTGCTCTCATCACAGACTACTGTTGTCATTTGAGCTAAATATGAACAGAAACCAATAATATTGTAATTAGAGAGGTTTCCAATTGAATGTCAAAGGTACAGAATGTACTTTGCAATTTTGCTTTTGTCTTGCTTTTCCTTTCTCTGTAACTGGAAAAAAAAAACCTTGCATCAATTCCTCAACCAAACAGTTACATGTATTGTGTTGTTCCAGAATTATCCATACTCCCCCCCCCCCCACATAGGGTTTTTTTTGGTTTGAACCCCCCACCCCTCTGGAAATTCCAGTTTAGGTTCATACTTTCCTTTAAAAATTTTGGCCTTTAAGACCCCCTCGTCTTTGGAATTTCCAATGACCAGGCTTGTCTCTTTGCTGGGGGTATGGATATTTTCTGGAAACACATATTTGTGTCAAGTTCTAATTAGTTTGTTGTGTTGTTTGTGCCTGTTGTAATTGATCAGAGTAATTGCTTCAGTTTTGAGGAACAATAATCAATTGAAAACTGCTTAAAAGAACAATAATTGTAATCAGCAATGTGTACCAATGCAATGTGTAAGTTACCACCCTCTCGCGAGATGTGATTCTTATTTCAAGAGACAAGACACTTGTCTCACGAGAGGCTGAAAAATACAGCTATACTGTAAGAACCAAGGCTTGCCATTCTCGACATCTATTGTGAAGGGCAAGAGCAAATTTTGTCCGCTGACACAGAGAGTCATGTTAACACGAAGCGTGTTGAATTCACCAAGTTCCTTTGATTGCAAGCCTATCGATCGCAGACCGGCTGGTGATTGAAATCTAAATCACTTAAAATTTTTATCTGCAAATTCTGAATATTGAGAGCTTTGAGTTTGACCATGTAGTCTTTCTGGTCCATTCTGATGCGAGTGAACTTATTGATCAGTCTGATTGCAAATTTGTTTTGAAGTCCACATGACTGTAGTAAATTTAACGAGTCGATGAAAATAATCACAGCACACCTTTTGTCTGGGCATTGTACTTGTAGTTTGTTTTATATTTTTCATGGCTTTCAGGAATTAAAAAAACTGTTCAAATTAGTGGGTTTCTCACAAGACAATTTACTGCAATTAATTACAAAATCACTGCTTCAGTGAATCTCTCGAGATGAGACTCTCATCTCCTGAGATGAAACAAGACTCCTGCCTCAAGAAACGAGACGGTAACTTACTTTTCAGCAGTACTGTCATTTTTGTCACAAGCTACTTTTGAGGGCTTAATTATTTTAAGCTTTGTATTAAAGTCTTATGTTTGAATGGGGTTTTTAATAGGTTCTAGTACCTCATACTTACTTATGTACAATTATAGAGGTTATATTAATAATACATGTAATTTTAATATTATTCACTTAATATTAATATATTCCTGTAAATTTTAAATCAATCGTAATTCAGTCTTCAGACTGCAATTATTGATGTTTCAATAAACAGTAAACTACATCCCATCTATGTGGCGAGCACACTTTAAAAACTGGATTAAGTTTATAGCAATTGTGAACCACTTGGTATGTCAGGACATAAGCATTTGATGCCAGTTTATGTCACACCCAGTCAAAACATTTCTGACCAAGAAGGTAGCTAACGTACTTGTAGGGTAGTTCTAAAGAGTGAAGACCACACATGGCTTAACAAGGAAGGTGATGTAGCTTGGAAGGTGTAAACAAACAATTAACAAGCTAATAATTACAGCAAGAATGCAAAAAATTAAACACAAGAATGTGGGGCAAAGTATAACAAAAATGTAAACTGCTAAAACTAAAATTAGACCTAAAGCTAAAACTATACAAGTTCGTAAGCAGCTTTGATGCCATACATGTAATTAAGCTGATTATTAGCTTGTTAATTTTTCGTTCACACGTTCGATTCCTAGCTAGCTCTCTTTATAAGGTGATGTAGCACAAGCAACTAGGAGGATTTACTCCTGCCTGGAAGAAGTGCTGCTCCTCTGCTAGTATACCCTATGGACATCATTGTTTATTGTTAGGTTTGTCTGATGGTTGTTTCGTATCCATTTACATACACCCAGATACGACGCAGGTTCAAAAAACCTTAAGTAATTCTCGTTTAGAGCAAATCACAACTACATGTACGTGCAAGGCAGCAACATTTTTTTTCTCTGGTTGACTTAATGTTCAGAAGGTTAAATGAGAACCAAACAGTCATTGAATGTTACTACAAACAACAATGTGGACAACTAATTGAAATACTGTACATGTACAAAAGCAGAAACTTTGTTGAAACTTGGCGAGATTTATGACCAGCATACATACATTGTAGCTACTTGTATGTAGCCACAGATTTTCCACATCTCACCTTGGTTGATAATGTACACGCAAGCTTCTGGTCCAAGAGTATCATACAAAGGAACTATAGTCAGGGAGTACATATTACATGCTTGTTCTACCAACACCCACTAAAACAGAAAAGGACACGAAAATTGTCATGAGCTAATACCACAAGCTACGAGATGGGTAGTTACATCTAAAACTGACAGAAGGTGCAAATGGGGAGGAGCACATTGGTATTGTAATGCCAAAATTTACAGCAGAACCTCTAATGTGTTGAACCTCAGACCTCAGATATCTCCCTCTCTTTTGTAAATAGCCAGCTGGTCTGCCTCCCGTCAGTTGAGGTTCTTAACTTTGAGACTGTCTTTTCAGCTTATTCTTGATTGACATCTGGTGTATTTTATTCAAAAGTAAGAAATTCTAACTATTCTAGATCAAGTGAGTGTTGTTTTTTCGAGCCTATAAATTGTCCTTTCGTACTGCACATGGGGTAGTCCCAGGGGGTACTCCCTATAATCACCTATACGGGGACACTCTGCCCGAAAGGGGTACCTCTTTCAGGCTTCAGGTATATAAAAGAGCAGGGTTTTCACCGGCTGACGTATGTGAAAGGGTAGGGAAATCTCTCATTTAGGTATCTAAAGGGCCTTTAATTTTCAAGTCGATAATAATATTGTTTTTTGGTTAACACCTCTTCCGGTAATACTGTTCTCTCTTAATATCGTTCATTAACTACATTCCAAGGGTTTAGAAAAGGGATGCAGTGTTCTTAAGTACGTATGTGAAAGGGGCACCATTTTTCAATGAAAGGCATATGAAAGGGGTACCTTTTCGTTAAAAAATGGTATACAAAAGGGTGAGGGGCTGGACATCAGGGCAGAGCCTCCTCCGGGGGTAGTTTATTACTAACTGCTAATTTAGTGAAGCGATCAAAAAACACAAGGCCGTTAATGGGTTAAAGCTAATTATGTCCATTTGGATTATTTCCCTCATGGGGAGTGGTCAATTAAATTATTATCATTATTATTATTATTATTATTGTTATTAATTATTATTATTTATTGTTATTATTATTATCATTTGTCAAACTGAAACCTGTTTCTTTTAGTAGCTATTGTTCATAAATAAATCATTTATTTACTGTTGGCTGTCTTGATTTACTGGTATTCAGTTTTTCCTGCATGTTTGAGATAGCAACAGTCTGCTTTTAAAAACACCTGCAACATTTGCCTACTGGCTAAAATGACCCAACCAATATGGGTTAATACTGCACCCCCTACTCTACCCCATCATGCAATGAAAATGTGTCTTTTTATATCCAAAATTAATTAATCAGCCACTCTTCATTTTAAACCTGAAAAATATAGAATTCATTTATTTTAAAAATTTGGAAATTTTCCAACTACTACCCTCCTTCCCCACCCCAGTTGGGAACCTTCCTTATCTCAGTTACATGACTGAATGTTTGTTAGCATTACTAATTTAATCGTTCCTGAACTACCCCTCTCAGAGAGTGCAAAAAAGTACCGTATTTGATATTGTTTAATATCTTTATCTTACTCTTTTGTACAAGAATTTACAGAGCCCTTTTGAAAATGTCCTTGTAGATATGAGCCATTGGCTTCAACTCGAACAAAAATTTCAGGTACATGAAGTGAAGCTAATCAAATTGTTTTGACAGTAGCGAGAACAAAAAAATAGTTGATATCAGTTTAAAACCCTTTAACAGGTTTTGTGTGTGCAGAGGGTTTTGTTTGACTTTGCTTTACATGTACCTCAATCTTGTTTGGAGCATAAACACCAACAAATACATGTCCATCATCACCAGGATAACAGCCGATCTCCATCATACCAGACCCAGTGTCTGTGGATCGCTCAAGGACCTATGTACAGTGAGAATACACCAAATGATTTCAAATATTTCATGAACATTAAATGGAATTCTTCCATTCGTATAAGGAAAAATGGTAAATGTTAAGCTCAGTCATTAAATACTAAATTTTAACAGTCTATTCAGGATGTTTGCATAAAAGTCTTTTTCAATATAAATTTTTTCCATTCTTTTGCTACAGGATGAGTTCCCCATGAAAGAAATGCAAAAAAAAATTTGGGAGTCATTGTCTTAATTTCAGAGATAATAGGTGCAAAAAATAATCTCATTTTTAGCCTGCGTAGCAGGCGTAAACGGGGAGGGGGAAGGGGAGCAAGAACGCGGGAGAAGGGGGACTAGGGGCTAGGGACGAAGGAACGCCTGCTACAAAGACCCCCATTTTTTCATTTCTGCGGCCGCTGATTGGTTAATTTTTGACAGTACGTCCCACAGGAATGACGTAATTTGACGAGGACGTGCAGTTAGAAGATTTGAACTTGGTTGCAGCAGGCCGGGCCAGGTAGCGAAATTGCAGTCTTGAAACCAGAGCGAGAAACGGCAGTTAGAGCTCTTCTAAAGGGAAGAGATGTTTTAGCGGTTTTACCAACGGGATACAGTCCTAGAGAGAAGAGATTTTGTCATTGTCCGAGAAGATTTCAAAAAAGCATTGCACCGTTTCACGCATGAATTTCAAGGCAGTATAAATATCCCGTTATCGGAGCGAAGACTCGCCCATTGAGAACTATAAATCGGAAGAAGAAGCCCTAAGACTAAGAAACGCTCGACCTCAGAACTCAGAGAACTAAAAGCGAAGAAATTATTCTTTGAGAACAGACAGTTGTTTTAAAGAGAAATCTACAGTTGCATGAGACATCACTCAAGCTGTTGACTTTTGTAGGGAATCCATGGTAAAGTAACTTACATTTTTGATTGTAAATTTGTATTGAAATGTTTTCTTTTTTATTGTCCGATTCTTCATATTATGGCTTTCGCGTAACTTTTGAAATTTAAAACGGGTCCTTCGGTCAATATATATAAATGCCGTTCAAAGTGTATCGCAGTTCTTCGCTTGCGTGGTTTAAAGTAAGCTTACTTTTCCTAGAAGCGAAAATTGAACGCATTTGATTTTCAGAAGCAAAGAGGGGTTTATCTTAATAAATCTTTTTATTTAGAAAAGCTTCGTGTCTCATATTTCGAAAATAAAGGCAATTATAAGTTGTTCTTTGATTGGAAAAAAATTCTCATCCTAACTTTATTTTTAGACGCTTGATTAAATTAAAGTGGTCGAAACTTGTCCATCAGCGCGCAGTTAGTAAAGCAATAATGATGCATAGCATTGTAAATAACACTGCTCCAGAATATCTGACTTCCCGTTTTGTTCGTCGCTGTGATTTAACTAGTTATAACCTTAGAGAGAATGAATACAAGCTTGCTGTTCCGCGACCCCGTACTGAATTTTACAAAAGAAGTCTTTCTTACAGCGGTAGTGTGTTATGGAACGGCTTGCCTCTGGAGGTGTGGCAATTGACATCCCCTAGTATATTTAAGGGAAAATTAAGAGACATAAATTTCGATTGACAAATAATTTAATTAGCGATATTCTGTTTTTACACACGGCCTCCTTGAAAAGCAGGTGTTTTCTTTTCGTCTTTATTATTTTAGTTTCTTTTATCTTAGTTTTCAGATTAGTTAGGAAGTTAGTTTTTTCTATACTTCATTGTAAATGTATACCTGAAGGAAATACCGCGTATAAATAAAGTTACCTTACCCTTACCTTCCTGCGTGCCGTCAGTCATGCAGAAAAGCGTGCGCCTGTTTCTGATTGGTGGTTGCATTGACAGCTTACTTAATTGGATTACCTAAAAATCGGTGGGCGGAGATGAAAAAATGGGGGCTTTGTAGCAGGCGTTCCCTCGTCCCTAGCTCCCAGAACCCATTTTTCTCCCGCGTTCTCGCTCCCCTTCCCCTTTCCCGTTTACGCCTGCTGCGCAGGCTATCTCATTTTAAATATTTGGCCCATAACTTGATGTGGCCTCAATGGTTTTAAAATTATTTAGACTGTAATGGAGACCCACTTTAAATTCTAAGTCAAATTCATGCAGTTGGGTCTGTTTAGTAACAATGAAACTCACCCTCTGAGGGCATTTGCAAATTCCAGGCAGCTAACTAAAAATAAGGAGGAGTTCCATGGCACATTTGCAGTCAAATTGATTTCAACACATTCAATTTTTCCACAAAATGCAGACTTTTCCAAAACCACAAGTAGGAAAGCTGGTATTATGAGGAAACAAGATGATTTTGACTCATCTCCAAAAAGAGAAGGAGGTTGCTTGGGCAAAACTTGTACCTGTATGTCATATACACCTCAGGCTTCAAGTTGCATTAACTGTATTTACCGCTTTGTAAATTAAAGCAACATATTAACACTTTAAGCCCCAACATCATCGCATATAAATTCTCCTTACTGGTCTCCATAGATTTTATTATTACTAATTGGGAGAATTTGCTTAAAAATCAAGACAATTCATGTGTGGTGATCATTTGCCAAATTCTCATGACCTGTATGCGTTATTGTAGACTGATATGATGAGGAGAAATTTGGTGGTGATCATGCTAACCTCGTTGTATGTGAGCCAGGCATATGGACCCCCTGGACTGCTACGGTAACCTAAACAGGGCTTATCACCTGAAAATGAAACAAAGTACTTGACTTTTAGAAATGGCTGAAACTCTTGTAGAAAATCAGGAGACTACCAATAACTTGTACAGGATCTCAAATGTTACAGCAACCTGGAAAAACTCAAAAATAGCTACAAGACCCAAAACATACCAGACAAAATTCAGCTCCCAAAAAGACACCAACAGACATCTCAGAAAACTCTAGACACTTTGATTCCCTGCCACTTTTAAAACCAAGTATCCCCTGGGGTTATACATACCGTATAAGTCTATTAAGCCCCTCTTTCAATGTACCCCCTCCCTAATAAGATCTACCCCTCTAAAAGCCATTATAATTTTAAATAAGCCCCCCCCCCTCTCAACAAACCTTCCCTCCCCCTTTTGGGGTATCAGAGTTTGTAATTAGACTTTCCTTTAATCTCTTACCCACTTCATCCCTGTTGTTGTTTTTAAGATTAAATGTCTAGAGATTTGAAAAAAAAAACCCATTAAGCCCCCCTCCCTAATTAGCTTGCTGTTTGTGAGGCCAAAAATTAAATAAGCTCCACCCCACCCCCACCAGGGACTAAATAGTAAGAGTTTTTACAATAACAGACTAGTGATAAAGAATACATCAAGACAATATCCGGAGCATAAAACATTTTATGGAGAAGTTAGATGTTGATCTGTCTTGCAGGGTTCGACATCTGTTGAGTTGAGTCACTAGCCACCGGGCAAGTGAGCTTCAAAAATCTACTAGCCCACGGCACATTTCAGTTGCCCAGGTTCCTTACCAATGTCTTTCTACACTCATATCATTTAGACCCTGGCAGTAGAGGTTAAGACTGTGAAGGACCTTAATAGCTTAAATAGCTAAGCGACAGATGTGTATCAGTTGCCGCAAGCTTTAAGCCTATTGTTGTAAAACAAGTGGAAGGAACAAAATTATATTTATATCAATGATCGAGCGGCAAATGTTATGCAAACGTTTACGAGAGTTAGGTAAGACAGGTCTGAAATTTGTAGCTCGGCTTTCGAAATGTTTGAATTTTAACAAGCCTTCTACAGTGGAACCTCGATTTAACGAACCTCTACATAACGAAGTCCTCGGTATAATGAACAACATTTTTCAGCCCAGTAAGACCAGTAATAGTGTAACGTATGGCAAAGAACCTTGATATAACAAACCCTCGATATCACGAACCAATTTCCCCAGTCCTTTGGCACTTCGTTAAATCAAGGTTCCGCTGTAACTTTAAGGTTACTTCTAGAGGCCTTTTGTGCGACTCTAAATCCCAGTTCACTTGAAAGAGACAAAAGTAAATGACAACGCAGTTGCAAGGCACCAGCTATCTTGTCTAACTTAGTAACCTGGTAATAAAAGCCGGAGGTTTTGTGGTTACAAAGTCAAGTACGTGCAGTGAAACACTTGCAAGACTGAGTGAAATACACCATTTTTCGGTTGTTTTGTTTTAGAACAGTTTCCAGCAAGAATGATAACAACTTCACAATGTGGTTCCAATGTGTTTCAGTGAGTTTTTATGGTATATAAAAAAATCGGCAAGATTCTACTGGCCCACGGACTACCCAATGCACAATACATGTATTTACTAGCCCCGCTTGATTTTTACTTGCCTTGGGTGACCGGGCGAGTGGAGATGTCAAACCCTGTCTTGGGTCCAAATGGTTTAATGATAAAGATAAGAGGCTTTTAGAAAGGCCCAGCCAATTTTGCTACTGCAGTGTGCAGATCCAGATTTTTCAAACGTGGTTCGCCCATCGTCAGTCACAGTCCAATGATTCAACAATGGTGAAGAAATTTTGCAATAAAATGAATGTTATTCACAGAGTGAATACTTACTTGCTAAATACTGTGTGAACATCTATTAGGACTTTACAATATTTTATTGTGTGCAGACCCAACTATTTTAAGCATGATTTGCTAGTTACACGATTCACCATCGCCATTCATCCATGGTCAGAAAGTGGTGAAGGAAATTTACGGCAGCTCTTTTTCAACATGGATGTGTTATTATTTACTCTGTGGACTCATTTTAAGAGCGACTTTTCTTAACAGGGCTCTGTCCCCCATTTTAGGATTACTTTTAAGAGCTAAACGACATAATTATTGCCATCAGAGGAAACCCAGAAATACTGGTTCAGTTTTATTTAAAATTACTCTGGACTACCAGTTCTTTTAAACTATTACTATTGCGTTTGACTGTGGATTGCTAGGATGGAAATGGATTGCAACTTGAAAACATTAGGCTAATGTTTTCAAGTTTCTCCTTTGCTTCTAAGAAAAACAGGAGAAACTGACTATGGTTTGTTCTCCTTCAGATAAAATCATTTATAGGCCCTTTAAATATTGCCCTGATTGTGAATGAAACATGATGGACAAATCAAAGCTGGTAACCCTTTAAGCCCCAATACTAACATCCATATTCTCCTCACTATTCTCCATATATTTCTTATGTTGCTAGTTAGGAGAATTTGACTGAAAATCAAGAAAATTTTACCATCGGTGATCATTTCCTTTTTCCTCGTGATCTGTATGTTTGATTAAGTAGTAATTCACATGGTACTATTTGTCTTTCAGTATTTTACAAAAATGTAAATTTGGGATTGTTCTTGAATTTGAATTTAGGCATTCTTGGGAGTGAAAGGGTTAAAGGGGTAAAATAATTATGTTTGAAGACCCAGGACTGCACGCTACAGTAAAGTCAGCTGTAAAATAATAAGGCTATTAGTCAAGTGACAACAAATCTGCATCAAAACCCCTGACCTGATAGCCTTACTCCTCTTAAAAAAGCTTCATGACTTGTGCTGACATCGTCAAACAGTCTTTCAACAAGCTCCGTTGTCAAGGAGTTCATTCGAGCATGATCCCCATCCTGTAACAACAAGTTAAAAACAGTAAATTGGATGAACTGTGAAAGTCCAGTAAGGGGGTCATTTTAAAGTGCACCTAATCTCATTTTTTGCCCAGGTAATTCTCTGCACCTGTCTCATATATTTTACCCTAGGCTCCTTTTTCAATATATTTCTCAAAAATTCCACTCTTAATGGGCCTATAAAGTTACGAAAACTGGTCGTCATTTGATTCATGACTGAGGGGGCATGGGTCTATTCCCGAAATGACGTCAAAAACTGTTTTGCATCACGGTAGTTCTTTGAAAACAGCGATGAAAAGCAGTTTGTAACGTCATTTCAGGAATAGACCCATGCCCCTCACTAGCTCTGTCATGGATAAAATATCTGCAAGTTTTAGTAGCTTTTACAGCCCAATAAAAGTAAAATTTCGAGGTGACAAAGGCAAAATTTAGTTGAGACAGGAGAAGAGATTTATTTTAGCCCCCAAAATAATTATTTTGAGGTTAGGTGTACTTTAATCCACGATATTATAAAGTTAACAGTCTTAATTGGACTTGCAAGGATCTCTCTTTTGTTTAATGTCGATAATTTATTTATCTGAATACACGTGCCCATTCAAGTGTGGGGGGGGGGGGGGGACAGGGTGGGTTTAAACTTTCCACTTCCTGTACCCTTTAAGCCCAGTTTCTGCCCTACTTTTGTTAGCTCCCGCTCCTTTGCACTTTTGCGATTGCAAAATACTGCACAATGTTGCATAATCGATCTTTCCCTGTTTTTCCTGCTTCCCAACACCTTGGGAATCCCACTTTCCATCTCCGCTTTTCTTGTCTCCCACCTCCCGTATGCCTCCTACCCCCTTATCTCCCATGCTCACGCCCCCCTGTCCCCATCCACATTGAACCAAAAGGCAAGAACAAAAACATGCAACAATTTCAAGTGCCAAATGCAGAAAATTGCAAAGAGCAGTGTCAGTTTGGCAAAATACTGGCTGAAGAAATTACAGGTACATGAATTCTTCAGACTCACAATGCCTTATTTTTTCCTTGAATGATTTTTTTTGGGGGGGAGGGGGACATGAGGAGGGCAGGGATTGGAGGTACTCGTTGGCATTGGTTGGCTGTGGTCAAACAGATTGAACATCAAGATATATATGTTATTCGCCGGCCAGGAGGTCCGTATAGGGAAAGACTGTGCCCGAGGTCTTGAGTACGGCCCAAGGCCGCAGGCCAAGGGCCGTACTCTAGACCGAGGGCACAGTTTTTTCCTATACGGACTGACCTAGGCTGGTGAATAACGTGTTTATTTTTTCTGCAATTTTGGAGGTGGAACGAGGCAAATTGGTTTGAGAACTGTTTGTAAAAAGTCCTTCGACGTGCGCTAGTTCCCACGATCAAAGTTAAGTTAAAATTAGTAAGCTTACAAAAAAGAGCCGCTAACAAACCGTAGGGATAAAGGATAGACTAACGATTAAACAGAACTAAAAATATATCATAAAAAAATAAACGTTAAGAACAAACCCCGCTGTCTCATAGCAAGAATAAAGAGATAAGCTTTGTCCTCTTGAAGATGAAATCACACATTTAAATTTGGTTTTCAGTACCGAAAGATCTTTAAAACAAGTAAGATTTTTAGTGAAAACTAATCAAGGCTTATATGCCACAAATTCCACTGCGTATCTTAGTATTTTAAACATTTTCGTTTGTTCTTGGTCAAGATTTTTGCAAACCGATACTTAGAGAAACTAAACAGTATAAAAAAACCTGTTGACATGCAGCAGTTCTTGTCGATCCAAGACATACCATTGTGAGTTTTCTTGTTTGACTATTTTAGCTAACAATCATTAATAATCATATTGTCTTGAACGAAGCTAAATGGGACGAGATTAGAAAAGAGATCTCTAAAGAAAACAACGAAATTTCAACCAAGAAACGGAGGTCCAAAGACTACCTTGCAATTAAACCGTGTTAAATCAAATGGTGTGTCAATAAGAAAACTACAACTTGAAAAAAGCAAGCCAGCAAAATTTTCTTAACAAAAACACAGGAATACTTGCCTTTTTCGGAGAATAACCAGGCTTTTTATTCCATTGCTGATTTTTCCTTTCACTTTACAACGGTTATTGAGAGAAAAGTTCAATTATAAGAAGAAAAATCCAACATTTTGTTTTGCGGAGAAAAATCATTTTACTTCAAGTTTTCCTGCAGATTACAGCGGTGCGTACCCAGGTTTCCGGATGGGCGCGCGTCATTAGCCAATCAGATTCAAGGATTTAGGATTCCGGACCACTGAGATGCTTCAGAAAAAAATAATATGGAATATAACTTTTTTACACAACATCAAATGAGGTAGCCAAACAAATTCAACATTGTTGAGCACACGTGAGAATAAAAATAATAAGTTCAATCAAAATCAATCACATTTAACATGTTGAACTTGTTTGAATGAGGTCTTAAAGTTGAAGGCCAGGATTAATCGGTAAGATGTTATAAGTAAGATGAAAAGCTATTTCCTCTTATCAATGGGTAAATCACTGACAAGAACACCATTATATTACTGCAGGTGGTTACTATCAAGTGTAAATATGCAAAGTTTGAGGTGAAGTCCTCCAAATGCCTTGACGAGTGATGATTTTTATTTAAAATGTTTTACAACATCTTGTGTAATCAATGAGTAAATATTTTCATTATCAATTGACCAAATACATCTGACTAAATTATTCCATATAATGCACAGTCATAAAGTCATAACATCTCAGGAATATAGCAGTCACCAGGTAACCCTTTTCAATCCATTAGCTTAAGTCCTTAAAATGGAAGATGTTGACATTTTCAAGTGCAGATTGAAACATCTAATACTACTTTTAAAAGACATTAAGAAGGTTAAAGGCTATCTAGAATCTGTATTCTGTATTGTTCAAGGTTTGCTTAAGCTCGCACGTTTCAAAAGTGCTTTAGGTTTTGTTGTAAGGCTTCTGACTGTGTTTTTCATGCCAGTGTGCTTGAAAATAAATTCTAGATAATACATACAAGTTGCATATTATACATATATAAGACCAAATACATAATTCTTATATACACCTAATTGCAATAACGTTGTCTTACAAAAAGGCAAAAAGGGAAAAAACAATAAAGAAAAAAGCCAAATAGGAATTAATTAGCCATGTAAATTACATTCTTAGATCTTCATAATTCTCAAAGCAATTATGGACAACGGTGTGATACTTCAATTTGAAATCAAATGAGTTGAAACAAGTTAAATTGGCCCCCTAAAAGACCTTCTGAGTCCTAACCCTTCGTCAGAGCAATTCCCTGAATGCAGTTAGCGTACTTAATTTATTCCTATTTGGGTATTTTCTTTTCCCTTTTTTCATTTTTACATGACAACGTTATTGCAATTAGGTTTTTTTGTTTATATATATAAACAAAAAAAAGTCACAGTTTAATAAAAATGCAATTAACAAAAACAAAGATTAAAAATAAAAATTCACGTTGTTGGTAATTTGAGCCGAAAATTTATGAAGTGCCACATCCAGAGATCTCGTGAAGTAATATAATAAAAGTAATATAATATATAAGATTGCTCCATGGGGGAGGGGGGTGGTCGTATCTCAAAGATTGTGCAATGAAGGGAGTAGAAAAGTAATTTCCTGATGCCTTTGCCTGGTGTTATTCAATTAGGAACAATTAAAAATTCCAATCAAAGATTCAAAGACAAAGATGATATACTGCACTCGTAGCAACTGAAAAATTCATAAAACAAGAGAAGTGACCGAAGAGGGAAGAACGTTTGGCTCGGTTTGCAAGAGGGCTAAAGTCCATCGTAAACCCTATAAAATTGGACAGAAAATTGAAGAAATTATGCGATCTAATACACGAAGAAATTTAGAATGCTTCGCTAAAAGATAGAAAAGAAAAATAACAGTGACTGTCACACAAGCGGTTAGGAATACTTGCCGGTAATTCGTAGGACTGTTTGTCGGGATCGACCGGGCATGGTTGTGGTGTAGGTCGTGACGCCAGATAATACATAGATCCAACAGCAACTGCTCCGAGTCCTGCAACAACGGTCGGATCTCTAAGATACCTCAGTGCAGTTTCAGCTGCATTATCCGCCATATCTTACACAAACTGTTTGGCTTTGCTTTGAATCGAAACAAAAAGTGAAGTTAAACCTCCTCGTGCACGTGCAAATACTTGCGCAAGCGTAAACATGAATTTGGCTCACAAATTTTGCACTAGCTTTTGAAAGGTTGTGATTTTTACCACATATTTCGTAGCACAATCGCTTTAGAAGACACTTACGCGAAGATAGTGTAATTCCTGCGGTTATCTGCGGGGAATGAGCTATTTAGAATGCTGACTTGAGATATAACTCTCCCTTTCGACCTTCGTCGACCTTTGATCAACGACACGACAGGACAAGAAGAACAAAACCGCTGACACGTTTATGCTTTTCACGAACTGTTCGCGTTTTTTGCTTTTTTGCTGTTTTGCGCTTTTCCGTGAAAATCTGGCTGATTGTGGACAACCAGATATGGAGTTCGGTCAAAATGCCCCAAGTACTGAATATCTTAACTACCAAACAACGTGGACAGGTTTAGGCCAATGTTTGTTTTGTTGTAAAACTTCTCACCTTGCATTGGTAGGAACGGATCGCGGGCCCGCCAATAATTTGGGCTAAAGATCTCCAGGCGCTAAAAATATCCATTTCATGAGAAACTTTGGGCGTAAGATGACGATCACATTTGTGTAAATTAGCGCTTCCTTGTTTTAGTGGAACAACATCTTTTGTTGATTTTCTGTAACCTGTTTTAGTCATGAAAATCTTGCTGGACTCCCGAGGGGGGGACTCCCATATGAAAGTGTCGGGGATGCTCGTCGTCTCGCTTAGGGTTGTTAATTGCAGATTTTGGTTGATTTTGGTCTCAATTGGGGTGTTGAGGACGGAAAGCCAATATTTTTACCCACCCTGGTATAATCTATTATATGTTAGTTCCCCCCCCCCCCAACCCGGGGCTGGACTTTGCACCGAACGAACTTCGATTGATTGAGTGTGCTGTGCAAAGTTTGTTTCCAGTCCCTCTATACCTTCTCATGCTCCATTCAGCACACGAAAAGTTCGTGACTGCGTCAATTTCGTTGAAAATATGGCTTCTCTCTTCCAATACACAGCCTCAAAATTGGCATCTGCTCAGTTTCTGAGACATCCATCGCTAAGGAAGAACGTGGCTGTGATTTCAGCTTTTTTTAGCACTTCTTCTAGTCGCAGTGCCATAAAAAATGTCATGGTCATCGGAAGTGGTCTTATGGGAGCTGGAATTGCTCAGGTTTGCAAGCTTTGATTATTACATAGAAGAAAGTTTTTAAGCTTTAATCCCTTCTCTGTTTCGTATTTTCTTAACCTTTGTCCCTCCCGGGCCGTCACCCCTGTTACTATTTGAAATAGACCGCCCGGGAACAGGCTAATACGTGGCTTGCCAATTAACTAGCGTATGTCAATTTCGAGTTTCTTTCACTGGTTTTTAATAAATGAATAAGTTACTAATTTTAAGCTGTACACTTGTATTAAAAAATTTTCCCCTTATAACAAAAATATTAATGTTTTACACTTTATCAACAATATAAACTCATATGGAACAACTGTTTGCCATTTATAGAGGAAAGGGAAGGGGAGGGGTGGGTGGGGGGAGGGAGTCTCCAGATCTTGTTTCACAGGAAGGAACAGGCAGGCTAGTCACATTCACTCCAGTTTATATGAGTTCATATTTTTGCATATGTTTTTTAGCACTTGAGTCCAAAATTCAGAGCTCCATATTAAATTACGTGCCTCAGGTTTAGTGCACATTACCCAAACAACTATAGTCACATATATTTGCTAAAAATTTGCATGGAAATGACATTTTGGAATTTTTATTTCTGCAGCCAATACAGTGATAAGCCATCTGCATGTATGTTTTCACATTTCAAAACAAAAACTTGGACACTTAATTTGTTCAGTGTAATGTATCTTAAGGCAAACAAAAGGGAGATCAGAAAATAGGCAGAATAACAGTAACTAATGACTAGAAATTGGCAAGTATAGGTTTGAAGAAAGGTAGAGGAAATAAAATGTTTTTCTTTGAACCCAGTCAAAAGGATTTCAACATTTTCGTTGAACACCGTCCAACATTTATTTTTGCGTTTGGCAAGTTTTACGCATTTGGCTACCCTGTTCCATTCAATACTGTCCAACATTGTTGAATTCAGCTAGTGAACGCTGTTGATTGATGTTGATTCAACATTTCCATTCAATACCGTCCAACATTGTTGAAATAAACATGTTAAACATGTTAATTGGGCTCCCTGTTGAATGATGTTAATTCATCATTTCCATTCAATGTCATCCAACATTGTTGAATTCAGCAAGTTAAACAGTTTTGGATACCCTGTTGAATAATTTTAAATTACTCTGAAGGATGCTGAATGGTGCTAAAGAAATTTTGATTTCCATCAAGCATTTCTACATTAAAGTTGAGTCCAAAAATGTTGCAAAATGTTGAATCTGTATGACTGAGGCCCTATAAACAGGGAAGGGTTTGACACCCTGGGGACACGGCCTTACCCAAACCTTTGTTGAGAACCCTTCCACCCAGAGGAGGCTAGTCACCTTCACTATTGTTGCTCATTGCAAGAGCTAATGAATTAAACAGCAGGAGTCAGCTGCATTATATTTCTGATAAACCTACTCTCACCCAATCAAAGTAAAGAGAAACACCAAGTGCTGCATGTTGTCGAGGGCAACAGATCCACCAAGATACTTTTCATCCTCTCTGGAGACCAATTTTCCTTCTGCCAGAAATATGAAGAGAGGGGGGGGGGGGGGGCAAAGGTCTTTTTATATCCAGACTTTTATAGCAGTTACTTCAATTCCACTGACCCATAGGACAATATACCCCACGCTTGCACCCAGGTTTCATGTGTTTGAGTTTAGGATGACAGGGGATTGGATACAAAAAACATGGAAGCAACTGGGAAGGAGAATGTGTAAACTCCCAGTTAGCATAGGGGCCACTGTGTCCACCCATCAACACCTCCTCCCACAATAAAACATTTCTTTCTACTAGATTTTCAGTTAAACCAGACATATATACCATCTCTCCCTCACCCCCATTGCTCAATTTTGTGGTACACCCTTCCCTGGACTTCGTGAGGTTCTGTGAGCCACATTTTTTTAGTAGTTTAGTACTTACTTTCTTGAAGATATCACAAGAAGTTAAAGTGGAAAAAAAAAGGTCTAATATTTTGTCAAATTTAATTTTAGGTTTGTGCAGCCACAAATCACCAGGTGACAATGGTGGATCAAACAAATGCAATCTTGACAAAATCCCTAAGATCAATTGAGAAAAACTTGGGCAGAGTTGCAAAGAAAAAGTTCAAAGATGATACTGAGGTGGGTGATCAACAGCTAACTTCTTCCTACATTATTTCTGGTACAGAAATTGCCACCCATCCCTGAAAACAATAATTTTCTCCAACCTGAACCTCAAAAGCTGCTCCTAGTAATAAAAATTTAGAATTGAAAATGCAATGCTTTTCATAGCATTTCTGGACTAGCCTGCTGTGCAGGCAGTTGAGTGCCATATATTTTTAAAGATATTCCTCAGAAATAAAAGTTGACATTTCATTACAATTTTTTTTTAAACTTTCCCTGATTGCTCCCTACCAAGCACTGATTCAAAAAATGCAGTATCCACAAGGAACAATCTGATTTGTGGCACAGGGCACATAGCTTTAAATAAAGTGGCAATAAATTTGCAAAGAGATGCAGCAGGTGCTAAGCACGAGTCATAAACCATGCAAAAATATTTTAAATTTGTGTTTATTTAGTGGCTACAGTCCTTACCCCTTTGAGCCCCAACAGTGATAGGCATCTAATTTCTCCTTACAGTACAGTATCAGTACTTGATCAAACATACAGGTCATGAGAATAAAGGAAGTGATCACTGATGATCAAATGTCTTGATTTCTAATCAAATTCTCCCAACTAGTAACATAAGAAACAGAGGGAGAGTAGTGAGGAGAATATGGATGTTAATATTGGGGCTTAAAGGGTTTAAAGAAACTTGAGTCTCTTGGAACATCAGGCTGAGATGCGCAGAACGTAACTATGTGCAGTAACAAACGGAGGCACCATCCTTAATTGGCCTTTCTTCTAATTGATTGAGAAAATGGTGCAGGCGTCTTATTAGCTAATTGCATGATTGAGTTCCAAATGTAACAACAAAACAGACACGTGCAAATAAATGTAAATACTTTTATGCTCAGTTGAAAACCACTTTTATAATATTCAAATTATGCTAATTTTCCTTGGGAACAGGGTGCAAACAAGTTTGTTGCTGATGCTCTATCAAGGATAACACTCACAACAGAACCCAATACTGCCATTGCTGATACAGATCTGTTAATAGAAGCCATTGTGGAAAACATGCGTGTCAAGCACAAGCTTTTTACTGATCTTGACAAGGCAGCACCCAGGTATTGGCTGGCTACCTACGTCAGGTTTCTTAATAGAAATATATATTACTTTTACATAATTTCTTTTCTATCAAAAATTTAATACTGGTCAAGATAAACTTGTTAATCTATTTGAATGTATTTTATTTTTCAGCCATGCTATCTTTGTGTCCAACACCTCTTCATTACCAATAAAGGAAATAGCCAGTGTTACTAAGAGGAAGGATAAGTTTGGTGGGCTTCACTTTTTTAATCCAGTCCCTCTGATGAAACTTGTGGAGGTATGCTTTAAACCATTTCACAACAGTCTAAAGTCTGCAGTCTGTGTTTGTTGTGCCTGAGTTTTAGGCCAGATGTATTATTACTTACAGTGTGGTTTCCATGTAAGACTAAACATTTCTCTCTCTTTCTCCTACTTGGAGAAGTTCGAACCCTTACCCATACCCTCGCCCTTCTATATACTCTTTATAATTATTGAACTGGCACCCCTCTTACATACCTAGAACAAAAATTGCACCTTTTGGTACAACAAAAATAAACCAAAAACAGTAGATCATCACAGGATTTTAGTTGCTCAAAGGCTCCAAGCTTTCATGTATTTCTGTGTTGTGATTTCTGTCATAATTTTTCAAGCATTTTTAGTAAATAGATACTGAGATGTTATTGCTATCTCTCTCATTTTGAAGTGTGTTTCAGTGACCCTTTAACATACCAAAACTGCAAATTTCCCTTCCCTTTCAAATACTGCAAGTGCAAAAGAGGCTTCCCTATATATAGTGGGCTAATTACAGTTGATCCACGTCACGCGTGAACAGAAACTCTAAAATTCAAAACAACGTGACGAGTCACCTTCTCCATATTTGGGCATTCGCCTTGTGTTTCTTGAGATTCAGAGAGGGATTTCGAAAATGGAAAGGAGATTTCGAATCTGTCACAGATTTTTCGAAATGTTCAGACCTGGTTATGTTAATGCCTTAGGCCGGAAGAACAGGCCATGTAGGCCTCTCCACAAGGAAACGAGAAGACGAATAATTGATCGTTATTTGACTGGAGAGGGACCGAAAGCGATCTCCACAGCAGCTCGTGCAACTCCTGGCGCTGTTTATTGTATCATTCCACATCATGAAACGTTCAGTACATGTGAGGCGTTCAGTCAAGGGGCACAAAGTTATCCTTATAAATTTCAGACGACGTTGCATGTAGAATCTATTGAATTGTTCAAACTAGCGAAACCTAGGATATATAGATGGGAAAATCGCAAAAGATTGTTCAGCAGTAGGTTATGCAATAGACGAAGCACAGGTCACCAAAGCGTAATATGAGAGTTTGTATGGAGCTGAAATTCGATTGAAAATAATCGGCAGTTTTCCGTGGAAAATACCTAAAAATCAAAATAGAGTTTGAAAAACCTTACCTGTTGTGTGTTTGCTGTGTCTTTACCGCTTTTCCGAACTACTGGAGGCCGTTTGGGGCGATATTCTGTTTAACGGTCGAAGCGACGTCTTGTCACGTACTGGCTTTACTTTGACATGACGACCGTTAAACAGAAAATCGCCCCAAACGGCCTCCAGAAGCTCGGAAAAGTGGCAAAAACACAGCAAACACACAACAGGTAATGGTCTTCAAACTCTATTTCGCTTTTTAGGTATTTTGCACGGAAAACTGACCATTTACATTTTGGATCGAATTTCAGATCCATACAAACAACTCACATTACGCTTTGGTTAACTGTGGACGAAGCGTCGGCTTGGTCTTTAATCAACCTCGCAACTAGGAAAAACTGTCATCAGTAATTGCTTGACACGGCAGATGTATCTTGGTTTTCGTCCACTTCCTTCGGAGCTACCGTTCTTACACAGGCGTTCAGCTCCAAGGTTTGTTCTCGTTCGGTTGAAACAGGAATCACGCGTCAGCAAAATAATTGCATAATTTCACCTCCTTCTAGTCGTCTAAAACGTTTTTGATCCACTGACGAGAAGCGAACCCAGAAAATAACGCGGTCTCTCGATAAAACAAAGATTTGTCCCGTCACAACCCCTTGCTTCTACAAAGATAGAAGCCATTTTCGGAAATTTCAATGAGATCTTGAATATTTCCCTTGTGATCTCCGTTATGTCACTGAAAGTAGCTTGTTTATTTGAAGACTCGGATCACGTGTTGACGTTTCCGTTCACGCGTGACGTGGATCAACTGTAAAATGCAGAGCTTTCCCGTATGGCCCACTATAGCCCTAGCTCTTCAAAAACTACAAATCAGTGAAATTGAAGGGGTGCGTGGAATAAGGTCCTTAGTCACTCTTGATGTAATGTCATATTCTCCTTTTGTTTCACAAGCAAATAAAAGAGAATTTGGAAGGAGAATTTAGCAGTTTATCAGAAGGCGTTTTCCCACGCACTCCTTCAATTGATCAGTCCATCAGACCTGTTGACTCTCATCCATCAGTAAACAGGATTTGTTTAATTTCCTTTTTAGGTTATACGGATCCCAGAAACAACAGATGAAACATTTGATGCTTTGTTCCAGTTCAGCAAACAACTTGGCAAAGTACCTGTGGCTTGTAAAGTATGCCAGTAGATTTATTATTCATTTGTATCATGTTGTGAACAAGCTTACTCGCGTAAGGTCCTTTCATTGATACATGTAGACAGAGTCGCACTCAGACATATAAACCATGTTTTCTCAAATAACACACCTGTAGCTGGGGGGCAGTTATTTGAGGGGGGGGGGGGGTAATTACTCAAGAAGGGCCATCATCTCAAATACTGTTCACTGGAAGTCTTGCCCTATATATTTAATAGGTATGCGTAGAGGGCAAGCTCAGATCCAGACCAATTTCCACCATTTTATGGAAATCATCAAATTTTTGTGATAAAATTATAAGTTTGGTAATCCCAACGTTACTGTGTGTCTCAAGATATAATTTGCTACCTTACCAGTTACCATGTGTGAGTGTGACCTTTAAGGTGACCGAAAACATACATTAAGCAAAGCACTGTCTTACAAACCAGACTTGCCTTGCTGCATATCCATTCATCAACATCAACATCAGCTCCTTTCCTTGTGTGTGGAATACGGTGGGTTACTGTTTCCATAATCAATGTTTTTATACAGGGTGGGGTGATTAACCCCATACCCAACCCCACTGGAGGATCAGAGGCTGTCCTTTTTCAGGCCTCTCACCATCGATAATCCGGCATGGTTGAACTTAGCCTGCAATACGGGCATTTTCCGGGGACGTGCGAGTGCCAAAATCTCGGTTAATTGTAGCCGACATGTTGGATTTGCAAAATCTTGTTCTTTCAGACTAATCCCCTCCCCCTTGGTTACTCTTTCTACTGTCCCCAATCTTCCTCTTCTTTTAAAATCCAAGATGGTGGCTACAGCATTCGCTCGCCCCAAAAATACAACTGCATTAATTGCTGGCTAGGTTGAACCTACCATGGGCAAACCCCGTCAGCATAGCTTTTGGGATCATCATGACACACTAGCCTCACCACCATGACAAGGTGACAAGCCTTCGGTGAAGATGCTCCATATCCATTACAGTATCGGCATTTGATACTGCAATTTTGTAGTGGATTTGCATACCAGGCCAATAGTCTGTCTGACTGACTCAGAAAGCCAGGAAATGACACTTTAGGGATTTAAAATCCAAAAAATCACCCCCCCCCCCTCCTAGAGGCTCACACCTTCAGAGCTCATGTTACTGTAAAGTGTTCATGAATTTCCTGGATCTGGCCCGGAGGGGAAGGGGGCAATTATTCATTATTCAGGGGAGGTGAGGGCCACTATTATTTGAGGGAGGTAATTATTTCAAATGTTTCATTAAAGGGGGCAATTATTTGAGGAAGGTGATTTAATCCCTGTAGCATCCCTGTAGCTTCCCCTAGATGTGATGCTAGTCCCTCACAGAGTATTAGTCCTAGTGTGTTGCTAAGTTTCCCTTAAGTTTCGCCAGTACCCATTTATACACCTGGGTGGAAAGAGGCAAAGTGAAGCACACCTCCCCAGCTAGTTAAATTGTTTAATTTCTCAGACTGGTGTTAAGTGAGGTTTCTATGTTTAACTGTGGACAACCAAAGAATAACAACAAGTTAGACCTGCTTCTAATTATGACAAGGTTTAAACGTTGTTTAACACTCTTACACCGTTTTCTCCAATTCTTGCTCATGATTTGGTCTTTCATGCATTTTCTGTATCGGCTTGGTTGTTTTAAGTAATATTTGATCGCATTTCTCCTTTCCCAATATTAAACTTAGTGAGTAAATGATGTTCAAAATGACAACCACACTCACTAGAGGACATCTAAACATGGACTTAGTGCACTCCAGCTTATCCGCATTTAAATGATACAGATTACACTCCTCATGGTTTTTGGAGTTCTTGTGTAGACCTCGATTTACCCTTAAACCTTAAACCAGGTCTAATCTAGGTTATAAATGATGTAGTTTAACCTAATTAAGAGTTATAGTGATATTGTAAAGTGCCATGGACAATTAGTGGAGTATGGCTCTCTATAAATGCATTTTAATTTTTTTTATTTAATTTAATTTTAATTGGCCCAATATCAGGTTTGCTAATAGGTTTTTGGTTGGTCATTGATACATTAAAGGTTAAGTCATGTGTCTCCACTCGATTGAGCAAGCCATGAGGCTCATCATCCCAGGGGGGTACTTCCCGAAGATTTGGGTGGGGGTGTGCAGCGAGCGCGCTTCTGGAAACCTGTACCCTATTTCGGACCAAAATATGTGATTTTCCCTACCCTATTTCAGACCTGACCCAAAACTTGATACCCTATTTCAGACCAGAGCCTAACCCTAGCCCTATTTCGTTTGCGTAAACATTTGAGAAGGGCTTCAAATTCCCAACATTAATCAAACCTCAGTTCTTTGAAGGAGAAAATTAATAAAAAGATAGCTTCTTGTAAGAATCATACCAGATCCCATATCAGAGTGCACAAACCTCACCCTATTTCAGACCAAAATGGTCAAAATCTATACCCTATTTCAGACCAAAAAGGCTCAAAAACCATACCCTTTGGCGCCGCACATACATACGTATATAGCTTATATGAGGGAGTCCCCCCCCCCCCGGGCTCATCATACAAGTGCTTAACTCCCATTTCTGTAGCATAAAGCGAATAGGAGCATCACAACTCCCCCCTGGATGAGATGCTAGTCCATCCCAGGGTTACCCACCCCCCCCCCCAGCTCTTCTGTTACGATTCCCTAACAGTAAGTTGGTGCCCATTTGTGCAACTGGGTAGAGACAGACATTGTACATTGATACATTGGACAGAGACAATGTGGAGCAAAAATTCCCAAGCTTGTTTTGTTAGGTTTTTGTAATGGTTCAGCAATAAACACCATTTCTGCATCTGTTAAACATCTCAAATCACGTGGTGACGCTTTGCTAGAGCGAAATATTGGCAAAGTTAATTAAAGCTGTTTCATATCATGCGCAGCTGTCATCTAATCACAACAGACATAACTCTATGTTGTTTCTATTTTTTCTCTATCAGGACACTCCTGGCTTTATAGTAAATCGTTTGCTTGTTCCATACATAATGGAGTCCATCAGAATGCTTGAGAGAGGTACGAATCTAAACAAAATATGTCATTATTAAATGTATAAAGAAATGCACGATCTATGATTGGTCAATTGGAGTACTTAATATCTCCATAATGCATGCGCCCTGCATCGTGCATATACCCAATATTAGTAGCGAGTGCTTGCGAGTCTTTGGACAGGCATTTTATCGAGGAAATGCTAAAAAAATAAACATAACTGTTCAATCTCTGGTTTAAAATGACGTGAAAAATTGAAGCAAACTTTAGGGTTAAGTGTCATGCAGTTTTAACAACAGTTGTTTTGATAATAGGATGCAGGCAAATTCTGGGATGTTTACAAATTATTATTATTATTATTATTATTATTATTATTATTATTATTATTATTATTATTATTATTATTATTATAAATCCGCCAAATGGCACTACAAAACGGCAGGTCGATTGACTTTAGATCCCAGACACCCTTCATAATGGCTAGAAAATCAGGTTTCTCTCCATAATCAATAAAAAATTAGCCATATGATTGCGAGTTTGTTGAGCACAAGATGCCTCAAGTTTGGTTATATTTAGCTTTCAAGAAAGGAGTTCAGGGCTAGCTGAGGACATTTGAGGTGATTGTTTGTTGAAATGCGCTCATCACAAGTTCAACGCTTTCGCTCTTGCAGTCAACAAAATTCCCTTTGTAAAACAGGCAGATTTGTTGGCCATTTGAAAGAACATGCATCTGGTGTTACTAGTTACAATAAAAGAATGAATGGAGGGCACGAGGGGAGTGAGAGGCTAGGCTAAGGAAGTTACGGAGAGCGGGAATTCATTATCCCATGAGCTTTGTTGCTTTGTTTCTCTCCGTTTTGGAAGTTCAGTAGGTTGAATTGATGTTCAAATACGTACATGTATGTATCTTTTACAGGGGATGCCTCAGCCAAGGACATTGATACAGCCATGAAGCTTGGAGCAGGTAAACTATTGACTTTCACAGCCCTATTGCACAACTGTAGACTTAGTTTGCCCAGACCTTGCCGCACCTCCGTGGTTGTCATAATTGCTTGCACATGCGATGCCATGTTTTTCAGAAACTGCCACGTCGTCAGCGCTCGGTGGTGGCTACACTTGGGGATAAGTTTTTGGGAACAAGTCTGTTTTCCCGCGAAAAATACAATTCACTGAATTTCTTGTTAGTACATTTTTTTCTGCGATTTTTTAGCTGTCGCGTCGCCTTTGCGAAAGTTGGCGACTAGCCTGGCTTGAACGAGATTCGAACTAATGATCTCTGCGATACCGGTGCAGCGCTCTAACCAACCGAGCTATCAAGCCAACTGGGAGCTGATAATTTATCAGTACGTATTAATCCCGTAGGGGGTTAATGAATGAGAGTGAATATATGAAATACTCGTATATGTGAACTGCGGATGATATATGAAATGAGGACGACAACCGCAGCTGATATCAACTTAAGCAACTGATAAAAAGAAGAACCTGGAGAACTGGTATCGCAGAGGTCACGAGTAAGAATCTCGTTCAAGACTGATTTTTTTTCAGGTTGTTCTTTTATCAGCTGCTTAAGTTGAAATCGTTAACTGCGATGCTCGTCATCATTTCATATTAAAATAGTTGAAAAGTAGTAGTTGAAAAATAATTTTCTTTGACGTTTTTTTTTTTTACGTTGCACCTCCTTGCCAATAGAAACACAGCAAGTGGTGAAAGAAACATGTTTAATTTTAAACGAGCACTGATTATTTCGAGCATTTTACTTTTCTTTTTGTTTCGTACAAGTATTTTACTTTAAGTATTAAGCAAAATCATCATACTGAGAAAGAAAAAGCGTAATTAATGTACTGAAGATTATTTGACGGGACTGGCTGTTTGACTTTGCTTTTCCCATGTAATCTGAGCCCCCACATTTAATATAATCATTAAAATCTTTCCCAGCTATCTTTACCTTTCAGACTGTAAATATTTAAGAAATTAAATTTGGGGGGGGGGGGGGAAACTAACGTATTTTTACAACAAAAATTCTCTAGCTCGTGCATTGGCAATACAATTTCTGTTTTGCTCTTTTAAAATAGAATGGCGTTAATTAGTAAAAGGAAAATAATAATTTACACGATATTCACGTTGAATTACTATTACCATCGAAATTCTTGACCCAAGTCTAACGCATGCGCAATACAAATATTGTCCCACAATGAAGATGTAAGTTTTGTTTTTCATAGTTCGCTTCTGCCCGTTCATCGATAAAAGGGCCTTTACCGTCAGTGGCACGTGAGACTTTAGGGGCTCGCGCGGAATCGCCATCTAGAGATTTCGGAGGCATAATGTTTGGACTCTTGAGGCAGTTGGTAGCCGCCTTGCACCGACGCCCGCAAAACAATAGAAAAGAAGGAAAACAAAACCAATCATGGCGACATATTCACATGCCTAACGCCGGGAGCGTTTGATGAAAATTCGACATTGTCGACAGTATTTGAAGCCGACGTTTCTTATCAACAAAGCAAGACTAAAATTTCGCTCCGTTCGTCTTGATCTCTAGTTAAAAATCTTAGTTTAACAAGAATATCATAAGCGTGATGGATGGCGGAGGTTTTGACAACGATTTTGTTTCCTGGTTTTCTCGTCATTCAGTCATTTGTTTGAGAATATTTTCCATCTATTCAAGAAAGTGTTTTAGTTACCCAAAACCTCTCATCAGTTCCACTCCAAAAAGACGCCATTACGTGTCGTTTGCTCAACTCTTTTCTTGATGCTAAAAATCCTGGTAAAACATGCTCTTTTGTGGTGGGATTTTCATTACCACGAAAACACAAAAATAACAGTGCAATATTTCTTACGCGCAATCTTCGTGGGAGAAAAACTGAAAATAGTGGAACAGATCCACGAACAGAGAAGAAGACGACAGAAACCCCGGAGTAAATATTTACTATCGTTTGGCATTTTTGCACTGTCAATGTTGGCGTTATGATTGTCGATACAACGAAAACACTTATGTTGGTGCCAATTCAGCTCGCTTTTTAAAATGGCGGAATTAACCGGACTGTTTGTTGTCATTAAGTAAAACAAAAATACGCTTTGTTACTTTGTTTCTCTGCTTTATCGATATCTTTATTCAAATGTTGTTAGCTTTATTTTAATATTAAATTTGTCAATTTTGGATTCTAATATTTATAACTTCGTTCCATTACAATAATAGTGTTCCTTATTTATTATTATTGTTACTCTGGAAACACTAGGTTTTTTAAATTGCTTAAGTTAATTTTTGTTTATTTTAGTGTACCCTTCAGACTAGACTACGTCACCAGTCGGCTACGGGAACACAAAAGGTTTAATTAGCAAAACAACAGCTTTTCTCGTGCGTCGTACATTTTAGTACATTTGTTTGCCGTCCTCTGCAAAACAACAACGTAAACTGAGGAAATTGTTTTTTTGTAGAGAACACGAACACGCGAGAGCAAATTTTCCTTTCTTTTTTTGAACGTGAATGACGTCCCAAAAAATTCAGCTTCTGGATGTTACTTTCTACCAATTGATGAATGACTAGCCAGCCAAGATTAGCTACTGCTACCTGCAGGCCAGTCCATGCGAACATGTAAATAGACTCGAAAAAAGTAATACACTCGAAAAGTATTTTTTTCTTTGTTTGTTTTTGTTTTTGTATGCAATACAGTATGCAATGATGAACGAAACAAATCGCTGCGAGAATCTTTCACCGATAAATCGCTGTTGCAGCTCACGTATATGATTATTTCATATATGCACTTTTATTAGCAGTTGCTATTCTGCCTTTTCTCTCGCCAACCTCTGCAGCCGATTTGGGCGTTCGAAAGACACCATGTCGCGTTGAAAAATCCCTTGGAAGCGAACTAAAATTTTGTGCAAAACAACAATTTTTGGTGCAGCAAGAATGTTCTCTTCTAGTTGTGGTAGTAGAAGGAGGCTTTCAGAAAAAGAAATAAATTAATTATTGATTATAAGTTAATTATTGGAAGCAAGGCAATGTTTTGAAAAAATTGACAGTTTGGTTTACAGATAAATCTGGTGCCATATTCCAGATGCGTTATAGTTCTTTGTTGTTTACTAGGGTGCGAAGAAATTTAGGGCTTGGAAACTTTTATAGGAAATTGCTTCTATTCGGTTTAGTTCTTGGGCGTCATTTTAGTGTTACTGCTGTTGTAAAAGGCAAACTCTGATTAGCGGAAAGTAAAACTGACGTCTAGTGGTCATCGCAGGTTTCAGTTAAAAATGGTTACCCCCCAAAACGGCGGGAAAACCACTGAAAAAACCACAGACGACCAAGGCATGGTTGGGGACCATTAAAGAATCTGTAGCAACAAGAAATGGCGGGAAAACTACTAAAGAAAACGCGGATAACCAACAAATGGCGGGAAGTCCTTTGGAGAAACCGTAGGGCGAAAGCGTAAAAGGACGGGAAATACAACAGAAGAAAGCTCGGATAACAAAAAACCCGCGGGAAAACCTGGGAAACCAAACCCGGCGTGAACACCACTAAGAAACGGCGGGAGAACTTCGAAAGAAATCGCCGGTAACCATCAACCAGGGAAAAACCACTGAAAAAACCGCGGGAAAGCAAAACGTCTGGAACATGTCACAAAGGGTATCCTTGGGCTCTCTTGGCACAAATAGTCAACTACAACAACTACAAAACAATAAGCACTTGATTTCGTTCGTTCTCCAGCTAAATCGCGTGTAGTTCGTGCAGAGGAACACATCGTTTTGGAAGATTATTGCAAAAGAAAAGCAAAAACAAACAGCAAAACGTTGCACGAGGATGTGGAATTACAAAAAATCATATAGACTGGAACAAGAGATTCTGTCTGGGCAAAAGAAAATTGAGAAGTTTGAGACTATGGTGAAAGAAGCGGCCTTAAAAAGAATGGACCCTCAACCGGAGCTTTATATGTCAAGAAACGTTCGGCGGCTAGAATTTTCTTGCTCTAGATCTTTGGAAATAGGGGATCGTCTTCGACAAGAGATTTCTGTTTGTGGTGATAAAACATGTCGCCTAGAAGAGCTGCTGCGGTCGTGTCAGCACAGAATAACGGAATTGGAAAGGGCGCTTCGGAGTTTAGAAGATAGAAAGCTTGCTTTGCAGCATCAAGTTTCGAAGGCGGAGGAGAAAAATGCTGCTGTAGAGGTTGCACTTGAAAGCATGCAGCAACGAACACGATTTCTTGACAGAGGGGACGCAGAATTAAAAGTGGCTATCATCGAGTGTGAGTCGAGAAGTAGAATACTTCAAAGCGAGAAGAAATCTTTGGAAGGAGAGCTGGCAAAAGTACGAGCAGAGATTTTTACGCTCAAAAGCCGGATTAACAAATTAACCCGGGAAATAAACCAAATATCCTATAAACTAAGCGAAAGAAGGAAACGTGGTGGAAGACGTGACCAGAAATATCCTAATTTCCCTGTTTTTATCGACGGTGAAGGTAGTGAAGACCCATCTCAACCGAATGAAACGAAGAGAAATTACGAAAAAGGCGACCCCCTTGGGGTGTTAAACACAGGTGAAAATCCGGCAATAACCGACGTTAAAAGGCTTAAAAAACCAACTCAGGATAAAACCAAATTGTGGGGAGAATTACGTGAAGCGAAGCAAAATGATGAAAACAACGGCCAAGAGTACGCTAACAAGCCTCGCGTTTTTGACACATTTACAAGTTTTCCCGACCGTCAACAGCGTTTAGAAGCTCAGGACAAAAGCGAATCTTCGAGTGAACTAAACGAGAGGAAGAAGAGTGTTTTAGAAAGTAACCAAGAAAATGCTGAAACACTTCGAGTGTTTCACACTTCTAGATGTTTTCCCAACGGTCAAAATCATGAAGACAAGTCTCTGGGTAAAACTAAATTTTCGACTGAATTGGGTCAGCGGAAGAAAGATAATGAGAGAGGCGACCAAGACGAGAGAAACGTTGTTCGCCAAATGTGTAGTACCTCTACAAATTTAAGTGAGGGTGTAAATTGCGAAGAAACGGTTCCAAAAGGTCGATTTACCTTCGATACACACAACGAAAATGAAACCGGCAAATTTCAAGGGTTAGCTGCAGAGTTGGAAACGAAGTTCTCCTCCTTTCAAAGCGAGGAGGGATCTTTAGAAGGAGATCTGGTGGAATTACGAACAAAGATTTCCATACTTGAAAGTCACATTAATAAGTTAATCCAGGAAAAAACCGAATTGTTTAATGAATTAAACAAAGCGAAGGAAAATGCCGGAAAAAGCGATCAACGGAATGATAAAATACACTATTTTAACTCGTCCAATAGTTTTACCGACGGTGAAAATCTTGAAGGAACAATTCAGCCATTTTGCTTTTTCCCCGAGATTTACAAGGGAAACTCTGAGGATGAAACCCGCAAACTTCGGGGGATCACCACAGAATTGGAAACAAAGCTTGCCACCTGCAAAAGTGAAGAGAAATCTTTAGAAGGAGAGCTAATGAAATTACGAGAAAACTGGATATTCGCACTCGAAAGCCACATAAACAAACTGATCCGGGACAGAACTGAATTGTTAGCTGAATTAAGCGAAACGAAGGAAGCTGGTGAAAAAAGTGATCAATGGAACGTTGACACCCTTCACTATTCAAACACATCCAGTAGTTTGACGGACAGTGAAGATCTTGCCAAAATGACTCAGAAAGATCGATTTTTCGTCGAGACTCACAACGAAAAAACTGCAGATGAAATCCGCAAACTTCGGGAGTTGGCAGCAGAGCTCGAAACAAAGTATTTCACCTGCAAAGCTGAGGTTGAAAAACACCAGGCACTAATCGACGCATTAATTTCTTGCGAGGAAACTGAGACAGGCGAGGCCGCGCGGGGATTACAGCTAAAGCTTGACGAAAGTTATCTGGATCTTGAAGAACGTGACGTGATGATAAAAACACTTGTAGAAGACAAAAGAAGGCTTGAATGTATTATTCAGGAATTTGCGCTTAATGATCGACAAAAATGCGACTCTTGTAATGCTGAGAATGAAGAAATTAGGTCTTTTTGTCTGAGGCCAAAAAAAGGCACACGCAAAACTGAACAAAAACTGCGGGATTTCAAAAAAACACGTCAACAGCCATTGGAGATTATTGTACAAGAACGCGACAGACAAGCAACCGAAGCGTCACTAGCGTCAGGGTATAATTCCCAAGAACAAAAGAAAGCCACTTTGTTGAATAAAAGAGACAAGAATAGCCGGCACGATTATGCAAAACAAGACGAGTTTGGAATTATTGAGGTTAGAAACACAAGCGAATCAATTTTGCAGGGCGAAGGCGAACAAGAGAAGGTTCTCTCTCAAGGTCGCTCTTTGACGGAAAAGAACAGCGTCACTTGGGAACAGGGAGAGCTAGGAGAGATTCGGATCAACTCCAGCCAGCAGCAATTTCGCGGAAGCTTGGGACCCGCCAATAGGAAGGCCAGTTTTGAGTGGAAGATACCAGACTCTGATAACGAAAGAAAATACCGCGAGTCTTGTCACGAAGAAAAGGCGCTAAAGACCACGATGGCGACAGAAGAGAGCATAGAGCACACGCAGAGTGAGCTGGATCGAAAAGCTTCGGAATTCAACGGTACATGCGAGGTCCATCAACCCGACGTCGATGTAGTTCAACCGGAGAGTTCGAACGCTGCATCAGAAGCCGGCGTCTGCGTTTCTGTACTCGAATCTCAGAAACAGAGCTCGGATGTTGTTGTTGCTTACAACGGTAGCGAAATGATTTCCACGGATGAAGAGTTGGCGAATGGCCATGCAAGTCCCGTGCCAGCACAAGACGAAAATGGAGGCGATGACGTAACGAGCGCGGATCTTGCTTCAGATGATTTTTCAGCGCTCGGATCTCAAGAGGATGACAACCCTGTTGTTGTTTCTCAGGGTAACGAAATTTCATCTGTTGACAGTGAAGTTAATTTTGGTACAAGTGATGCGAGCCCTGTAGCAGCACAAGAAGAAAACGGTGCCGATGCTGTGACGAGTGCGGAGGCAGAGTCTACTGCAGATATTTTTTCGGCGATCACATCCCAAGAAGAGAACGGTCCTGTTGTTTCTAACGGTAACGAAATACCATCCCATGAAAGTGAATTGACCAGTGATACAAGCCCTGAGTCACTTGCAGCGCAAGAAGAGAACGCATCCGATGCTGGTGTGAGCGGAGACATCGTTACAGGCGATTTCCTCGCGTTGAAGAAGCGAAAAGAATCACTGCAAGAGTTGTGCGATGTGTTAATGGAAGAGAGAGACCGAGCCACTTGTTCACTGAAAGAGAAAAATGACGAAGTTTTGCGATTAAGAAAGCTCGCACTGGACAGTGAGCAAGAGAAGGGGAACTTTAAAAATCAGCTGGCAAAAGCGCTGGGACGCTCAGTTCTCGCCGAGAAAGAGGTCATCAATGCGAAAGAGGAAAACGAAAACCTGAGAGCGGAAATCGTGAGGCTGACAAAGAGGATTGAGGAACTGGAGGCAGAGAACACGGACTTGAAAAGTCAACTCGAAAAAACACGTGCAAAACAAGACTACGTCCCAACTGATCATTCAGAAAGCGTGCCGCTATCGCACGTGGATGAGCTCCAAGAAGAACCCCCTTTTATTGTAACTCCAAGCGCTGGAGAAGACGAAGATAAGCGTCAAGAGATTCCTAACGTCGCAGACAACACTGAAACTGTAGACGAACCCAAACGCGCTGAGGTGGCTAGCACGGATGATGCGAACGAAAGCGAATCTGCCGCGAGCGAAAACGTCGTGAGGAGAAGAGACAGAGCAGCAAAGCGCGCCGCCCCGAATTATTTTAGGCACTCTCTCGCCGGCAGCTTGCCGCGACCCTACCACATCTACGAACTGCCCCGTCAGAGTTCTCGAGAGGATGCATCACAGCATGAAAGATCAGGGTCGTTTCATTCGGACACGAGCGGCGAGAGCGCGGAATCTGAGGGTGGGAGTAACCCAGCTTCTAGTTTACCAAACTTCATGAGGAGAGCGGATAAACCCTCCTTTCTCAAATCTGGTTATAGCCCCGTGCAGTTTAATTATCATCCGCTACCTGAGAGCATAACACACAGACGAGAGAGTTTTGACGCGCACATGATGAGAGCGAGAGGGGATAGCTGGAGCAGAACGCGTTTAAGTTCATCTGACGGCGATAGTATTGACAGCGGTACAAGAAATCATGAACCCATGGAACGTTTGTCGCGCGAGCAGCACGCGAATGAATTGAGCTCAGCGCCAGATGATTTAGATGGAGGGCTTAAAAAGCGCGCAGACAAAATCGAAACAGAAGAGTATGGTGTGACTGTGCAGATTACTTCGATGCCTGCTCCGGATGTCACAAAAGACGACGACAATTCGAAGAATTCCAAAGATTTGATTTCGGAACCCACCGCATCGACGCAAGAAAGCCACGCGAATTTTCCACTGCAGGGAGAAGAGCATGTGGAATTGAACGATCGATTGCAAGTGCACGCGGAAGAACAGGAGAAAAGGGAGCACGTTTCTGACTTAGTGAACATTTGGAACAGAAGGACATCAGAAGTTATCGACATTTAATTAAATAAGATCCATTAACCCTTACACTCCCAAGGTCAGATCTTGAAAATTGCTTTATTTCATTTTGCATAATACTGAAAGAAAAAAACACACTATGGAAATTCTACTCGATTACTTTCATTTGAATGATCACACCTAAACGATTTCATTCACAGGCTGAAAAGTCAAGACAGCCTTTTACGGGAACAGTACTGCTAAGTAGCTTTCATCTAAACGCTCACACTTAAAGATTACGTCTGCAAACTGAAAAGCAAGAACCACTGTGTTGAGGAGTACCTGTCATTTGAATGGTCACACTTGAAGAATTTATTCACAGACTGAAAAGTTGGAACCTGTAGAACCGCGTTATCGAGTTTTGACTCCGGAATTGTTAAGAGTTACAAAGAGATACTGCCGATCAAACGTTCGATATCGTGACATTCTTAGACCCATAATTACAATTGTTCTTTCATTTTATCTGCTCGAAGAACCGTAAGTCTTCATGGGTCATCGATCGTAGAATGTTAGCTATTACTAAACGCGGAAAGAGGCACGTACAAAAAAACAGATGGGGTGACAAATATAATATATCAGGCGTGAAAATTTATGCGAAATTGACAGTGGCTTATAATTCATTTTAAAAGGAAACCGTTTTGTCAACAGACCTCTTGATTTTGGGAGCTTTCAGAGCATTGTTTACGCAAATGATATTTTTCGTGGCATGGAGTAATTTGGATGAACCAATATTGATCAGTTGATACCGTTTAAGCGAGTGTGTGTTATTTTAGGCGATGGTAGACCTGTAGTCTATATGAACCTACAGGCATTAGTCTGTTTTGGACGCTGTAAGCAAAGTTATTTTATTACCCCTAATCAACAATTGCTTTTATTGATTTTAATGAAAATCATAATTAATATAGCCTGCTTGCGATAAACAATCTTTTAGAGTAGTGGCTTTTCCAACACAATGGTTTAGTAAAGGCTGTGAAAACAATGAAGTGTTATTTGTCAAAACAAAGTGCTTTTATCGCTGACCGATGTAATGTTACTTATAAGAATGTTAATCATTTTCGTGACACGCAAAGGACCTCGCTTGAAACGCGAACATCGCGAATGAACACGCGAGCGTAGGGTGTGTCCGCTTGTCCTGATAATTACCCTCTTTGGGCGCGTGGTGAATGGTGGGATGGGGTGCAGGGTGAGAT
Source organism: Siderastrea radians (assembly GCA_964017195.1). Taxonomy (NCBI): domain Eukaryota; kingdom Metazoa; phylum Cnidaria; class Anthozoa; order Scleractinia; family Rhizangiidae; genus Siderastrea; species Siderastrea radians. The sequence goes on from OZ024898.1 coordinate 21,300,835, forward strand.
GTAGTCGCCTGTATTATCGGTTGCGGGTGGGTTCGCTTGGATAAATTCTGCCGGCAGAATTTCGAACAGAATAGGCGATTTTTTAGGTGAGCATTCTGCTGGCAGAATCATGCCTTTTCGAGCGTGATTTCGTCAGTCAGTAGCACTAATCAGATGCATCGCAGTTGTAAGAAAAATTGAAAACTAAATGCAAAACAAAAGGAAAATACCTTGTGAATATTAGCTAAAACGCGCTCACAAACTAAGTTGAACTACAATTTTGCTATGCATAATGAATTCTGCCCGGGCTACCCTTTATATTTGCGAAAATACAGAAGACCGAAGGGCTGAAAATTTTTCGACTACCCGGCGAGCAGAATTCGAGTAGAATTCAGGTGTTCGAGCAGAATAAGCGATTTTTACAAGCATTGCCGGCAGGCAAAATAAGCCACGAGCAGAATTTATCCAAGCCTACGGGTGAATGCCATTGAAGTGCAGTTCGTCTTTCAACTTCCAATGCACCGTTGTCGAAAGGATTGTGCGGCAAGACAAGCTGCTGAATATATGTTACATGCCGCAACTTATCTCGCATGACTCGCAATGTTGCGAGACAAAAAATCTCAGATTTCGCGTTGCGAGTTGCTAGAGAAATTGTCGTTTCACAGTATTATGAATATCTTCATAATATTCATTTTTTATTAGAATTGTAAAAAAATGGAACGATTTACCAAAGTGGGTTGTCGGGGCGGGAAATCTTGCATGTTTTAAAGGGGTTATGTCACGCTATGTTAGTATTTTTCAAAATGCTAAAAAGTGTCTTCGCGTCAATTGAATTCCAAAAATAATAGTCTGGCTTTGTTAATAAAGACTATCTTATTGGACTGAAACTGTTTCCTGCCGTCTGTCGCTGCCGATGGCATGGATGAAAATGGATTGAAACTTGAAAAAATTGGGCCAATTTTTTCAAGTTTTGATGCTATGTTTTCAAAAATCGCCCCCAAAATTATTGTGGTTAGCTCTCCCTGATAAAATTCATTTGATATCTTCCTCATAGTTTTACAGGAGCATTTTGTGTATAAGTAAAGGTACATAGTAATGATTTTAGCACGGAATTGACCTAAAATAGCAAAATCGTCGTGACGTAGCCCCTTTAAGCGATCTTTAGAAACATTTTTAAATATCTCGTAGTATTATCTTTTTATTCCTTACTGGTTTTATTTTTAACTATCCTTTATGAATATTTTTAAGACTTTTCTTTCGGGAGTTTTTTTTACATAGGGCCAACCTCAAAGCATTCTTTGTATATTCACCTTTGTTTTTTTGTTTTGTTTTGATTTGTTTTTCTTATGCTTTGAATAAATGTATGTATGTCTGTATATGTATGTATGTACAGTACCAGAGATAAGTTGCGCTGTGTAACGTTAACGCGTTGTAAGTTGCAAGAAAAAAATTGCCCCATGCAACACCTCCGTACACGAGGCAATTTCTCCTGCAACTTGCAAGGCAATAATGACAAGAGCATTGTGAGACAAGCTACAGAATACATGGCACTGCACTAACTTATCTCGCAAGGTCGTGAAAAGCACCGCAGCTTTTCGTTGCGTGCCACGTTGCGAAGAGGGCCCGTTGCACGCGCACTTTAGTTGCATTTTTTCTCGCGATGGCGTTACGTTGCAAGTTGCAGAAAAATTGCGTCGTGAAACGGCGACTTTTGACTACAGAAACGGATTGCGTACTGGCCACCTAAGATGTCTTAGATCGAGAGAAGCTACTTGCTGCGGCTACACGAGCGATTGTTTGCCTCCACAGGCGAGACGCGTTTCTTTCGAAAGTGCGCGGTAGTGGCTGCACTTGGCGACAAGTTTAGGGCATACAGCCTGTTTTTCGTGAGAAAATAACTAAGTGAATTTTTCGCGACGCTTTCTGCGATTGTCTCAGCTGTTGGGTTGCCTGTGCGAGGGTGGCTACATGTGCGATTTTTACTGGCCGCTGACGATGCGACGCATTTTGAACAAATCGCTTCCTGGCCCGTTTACTTCAGATACAGTGGGAATGGGAGACACGATGAAAAGTTAAAGTGCCTAAGAGAAAAGCTTCTATTTATTGTTCTCAATTCTCTCGTAATGCCGGAATGCCCTTAAAAATGTTGGCTTGATGTTAAGAGAGAATAGATGACATCGCTTCCGCGATCACGTGCCTGTGCTGTTGTTTTCCATATTTATTTATTTATTTATTTATTTATTTATTTTATTGGCTGTTTTGTTGTGTTTTGCTTCTTTTTTTTCCGTTTTTTAAGATTTGATCAACATGTGGTAATGTTGAACTAGACCGCTAGAAGTCGCCAATGTCGCGCGTAAAGTCAAGAGATCGGCGAAAGTATCCGCTCGCAAAGTATCGGCTCGAACGTACCATGTGGTCCTCGTTCCTGGCGGTTCTCGCCATTCCCGATTTTCCTTGCGCTGTTAACCTTGAGGAAAAATAACGGCTGCTCGTTGTTTGACGTCGAACGAATGTTAATCAAAACACCTTTATCCTGTGTTTATTGTCAGGTTATCCAATGGGCCCGCTGGAACTGGCTGATTATGTTGGACTGGACACCACTAAGTTTATAATTGAAGGTATGTGCATTTAACCCTTTAATCCCCAATATCAGCATCCATTTTCTCGTCACTGTTCTTCGTATATTTCGTATGGTGCTAGATGGGAGAATTTGTATAAAAATCAAGTCATCTTATCTTTGATGATCATTTCCTTTATTCTCGCGACCTGCGTGTTTGATCAAGTGGCGTAACTGTATGGAGAAATTAGATGCTTGTCACTATTGGGCCTTAAAGAGGCTATGTCACGCTACAGTTAGTATCTTTTTGAAAAGCTAAAAGGTGTCTTGGCATCGATTGAATTCCAAAAATAATGGTCTAGTTTTGTTATTGAAGACTATCTTACGGCACTGAAATTGTTTCCTGTCGTCTGTTGCTACCGATGGCAAGGATGGAAATGGATTGAAACTTGAAAAAATTGGGCCAATTTTTTCAAGTTTTGATGCTATGTTCTCAAAAATCACCAAAAAATTATTATAGTTAGCTCTCCCTGAGGAAATTCATTTGATTTCTTCCTCAGAGTTTAGAAGGAGCATTTTGTGTATGAGTAAGGCACTAGGTTGTGATTTTAGCACAGAATTGACTTAAAATAGCAAAATCCTCGTGACATAACCACTTTAAAGGGTTTCGGACGAAAAACATTGTGGTTTTAACTCCCTGCGCCAGCCGGCTCTCTGCTGGGGTAAAGGGCGAGATAAAAGCCCGGTAAGGGAAGGAAGCCGAACCAAAGTGGGAGCGGAGGGGGTTAGTGATTCTTCTGTTCGCGCTTTTCCGTGCGTAAGTTTCCTTTTAGCAGACAAAAAACCCTAAAACCGTAACAAGTGTGAACAGCTAAATTTAATCACAATAGATGCAAAAAAAACTCGATAAACCAATAAAAAACCAACCACACGTCTCAGTACACACTTTTATCGCCAGTATGTGGTAGTTTCGTCAAAGAGGGTTTGAGTTTTGGAGGTTAAAGTTGGTATGATTCGAAGGAAAAACGGGTTTACTTCGAGTTAGCCGGAGGTTCGAGTTACTGAGGGATCGAGTTATCGGTTGTGAACTGATAGTAATAAATTTATTGCATAGAGCAAATCCAAGGTAAATCGGTTTTGGTTCCTGTTGGCACGAACTTCGAGATATCGAGGTTTCCAATTATTGGTAGTCAATTGTACTCCCTAATTGGTTTAGAAAGTGGTGCAATTTTTTCCAACCAATCACAGAGTATAGAGTAAAAGTAAAACCAAAGTAAAGGCCAATTGTTACTTTCGAAACTCCTCTGCAAACTGTGATTGCTTGCTTGCTTGCTTGCTTGCTTGCTTGCTTGCTTGCTTGATTGATTGATTGATTTTTTTCAGGTTGGCACGAGAAGTACCCAGATATGCAGCTATTCAAACCAAGCGAGATTATAAATGACCTTGTAGCACGTGAAAAGCTCGGAAGGAAAACTGGGGAGGGATTCTACAAATATGACTAGGATCCTGAATACGAGTGAACACACGGAGATCTCTTGTGAAGCGTCGGAGCTCGGTCCTTGTTAGCACGATTTCGGCGTGTTGTGAAAACTGTGATTACTGCTAGGTCCCATCCACACCTATCCATTTTTAATCCTTTTTATCTGCAAAACGGAGATTTTCAAAAAGTCTTCCGTCTACAAGTGTATGTTTGTTCCTTTGTTTTTTTTCCGTGCACACGTAAACGATCTAATACGCTACTACAATATTTAGTGATTTGTCCAGTGCTTTATCTTCTTTGTTTTTCTTTGTTTGTTTTTTTCTTTGTTTTCTTTGTGTTTTTCGTTTTTGTAGGCCCCACTTACACGATAAATCTCCGTTTTCAAAAATCTCCTTTGTGCTTAGTATTTCTAACGTACGTGTGGACGGGAGGCCTAAACGCAGTAAAAAATATCAGTTTTCGAATAAAAACCATTGAAAATTTGTCAACGGGGCCTTAGTTAAGTCGCATACTTTTATGAATTCGATTATCTAATCAGAATATTGCACATTCTAGTTCACCCAAACTGCTGGATAAAAAAGTAAAAGCCGCATTTTTTTACAGGGTTAGTCCAGATCTGACGTAAAATTTTCAAAAATACCAGTGAGAAGATGAAGTATTAACAACTTTGGGTATTGTTTTTTTTTTTCTTATAACGATTGAGCCTTTTCCTGCTTGTCAGTATTTGTGCCCATTTTACTTCAGATTGAGGCTAACCCTGTAAAAATGCGTCTAGTACAGGGGCTGCCCCGCCCCTGGCGTGCGTTTCTCGAAAGCCCCGAAACGTTTTTCGGCCCCGAAAAGCCACTCGTAAAAGTATGAACCACTCATTCTATAAAACTGTTATTTTAGCTTGTTTTTAAGACTAGAAATGTTTAACCAATAGCAGAGTTTTATGCATAAAAACTTTTTTGTTTTCAAGATAGTGTGAATTATCGTGCTCGAAATCGCCCGAAAAGTTTCGGGGCTTTCGAAAAACGCACGCCTGGTCTCGTATTTTTATCAGTGGTCTTGGTGAACGGCTCGAAACTGGACTATTTAAGGATGGCCTTCAGGTAACTCAAATACATGTGTGTTCTCGGTTAACCTCCTCAAGGCCATCGAATTCTGATTGGTTAATACGTCTCAAAAGCATCCGGATTAATTAGAAGTTGTCACACTTTTACGTGTCGTTCTGTGAACTAATCCTGGCAGGAGCACCACAAACTTCAACCTGAATAAAAACGAGTTTACACGTACCGATCTATCAGGCCGATTTGGTGTGATTTGATTAAGAAAATGATGAGCGGACGAAAATCTACTCGATATACAAATCTGTTGCAGTGCAACAGATTTTATAAATCGGGCCGATTTTTACCCCCTCGCTATACCAACAAGAAAGCCCAATGCGCATTTTAACCGGCCGTTCTGACCCTCCCCACCCCTAGGTTTCACAAATGTTGGCGCCATCTTTTTATACGAACCGGCGTGACGAAGTGTGATTGTGTGACACAATATTTTGACTATAGCGTTACTGGATGACGTAATGTTTAAAACTCTGATGACTCAGCTTATCTTTCTTCTCGCTTTTATTGCTGCTGAAAAACGCAAATTCACTCAAACATTGAATGTCCGTATAAATTCGTGCACAACTGAGAATGCTTACACAGGGACGAGGAAGTATTTACTGTTGTGTCTAGACCGTAAATACAAACAGTGAACATAGCAGTAGAATCAAAATAGAACGTTTGCTAAACGCGAGCTCGAGTAGATCGTCAGAGTATGGGGCACGTTAAGGCGTATATCATGACGTGACGTTTAAATCCGGTTGCTAACCCGGGAATCCCCGTGCAAAAGTAAACAGGTTGACTTGGAATTCGTAACGTAAACGAATTACCTCAAACCTAACCAAGGCAACAGCGAACACCACACGCAAACCACACGCATCGCTCGATAATATTCAGTTATTTTCTATTTTAAAGACTCGTAACAGCTACCTTATTAATTGATCTCCTTATTAATGACCGATTCCTTCGTCTTCATGCAATTCAAATCAACTTCTCCCCTCAAATAAACACTCATCTCTCTCCCTTCTCAAGAACTGTGATGTATCGATGGTTCAATCCGCTAATTGCATCATCATACTAGTGCCAATCCCTTCTCTTCCTAAGCCACCGTTCCTTACCGCGCTAATAAGCTGCAAACACAGCTGTCGTTTCTCTCCTCTGTGAAATACAGGTTACCCAATGAGAAAACTTACAATCCACTACAGAAACCGTCCCCCATAAAACGCTAAGGGAAACTGCCTCTCACGCAGCACAATATTACACCGCTGCTATACGAAACGCAACTTTCAAAGCAAATCACATTCACAGAAGCGTGATATGCTCCTCACATTCACAAATCCTTCCACTCCCACATTTTTACATCCCTCAAAATGTCAATCCCCGTAACAAAACTCCTGCGCTGAAAAAATTTTCACCATAACCACTAGTAGATCAGACAACACAGCCAATTTCGCATTCAATCCTATTAGCTGCTTTACTCAGTTGCGCATGCGTTATACAAGACAAATACTGAAACCCCATACTTAACAACCCTTCGCAGTTCATATCTTAAATACTGTAAATTAAAAGACAAGAACACACGAAGGTAACATTCAGCAGACTAATATGCGCATGCATGTTATATAAGACAGTACCGCTCTTGAGTACCCGTACCACAAGCTTTACAGCACTTTGTTCGTATGTTAAGCCAACTGACCATCAAAAAAGAGGAGCCGTGTCCATTTTATAAACCGGCGGTCGGTTAATAAAACATAGGCCCGCAATGCGTGCAGAACCGACGAAGTGTTGGTTCGTCTCGAAAAGAAAGCAAGCGAGCTGTCCGTGACTGCAGGTTCAATAACATTCAAGCATCTGTAACAGCAAGTTGCAGCAAAAGTGCGTAACTGTAACTAACGCTGAAATTTGACCAACTGCAAAGGCGACCGATACCCTGAGGGGAGGTCAACTGAATTATTCACCCTCTCCTCACCAAAGATAGCCCCACAGACTACGCCCATGTCCTCATGCATTCTTCACTCAAGATCATTTTTCGCTGTCTTTTGATCGGTCTTCCTCAAAACCCTGAGCAAAAAAGCCATCACAATTCTCAAAACAGACGCATTTCAAAAAATGGGCGCTAAATTTCCCAATACAAAAGTAACCACATCTTTACGATTGATCAGCATGGGCACCGTAACAGCCCAAAAGAATTGAACTTTTCCCCAGGCCTGGGAACCACACTTTGTGCACAGTTTCCTTTAATCATGCCAAGGGCGCCTTAAGCTAAATTGTGAATGCAAATACGAAATAAATCATTGCTATGCCCTATCGTACAGGTTACAAGAAAGCGCATTATAGGCATTTACCAGTCATTTTGACCCACTCCACCCTCGATAAATGTTTTTACTTGGCTCAACGTGCCGTGCTAACTGGCGTAACGAAAATATGTGACAGTATTTTGCCCTTTGCGTTACCGAATGACGTAATGCTTAAAATCTGATGACTCAGCATCGCTTTGAATATTTAATTTTGTTGAATTAAACAAAAAAATTAAATGTCGATAGAAATTTGTCCACAACTGAACATGCTCTTACCGAGAGTTGTGAGCGATGTATTTATATATTGTTGTGAATAGGGCACTATAAAAGCATGATTATCGTTAAAAACAAACACATCGTCAGAATCTCAACGTGCTAACCGGCGTGACGAAAATTGTGACAGTATTATTTTGTCTTTTGTGTTACCGAATGACGTAATGTTTAAAATCTAATGACTCAGCTCATCTGTCTTACCGCTTTGAATATTTTGTTGAATTAAAATTAAAATTTAAAGATAAATTTTGTCCACAACTGAACATGCCGTTGCCGAGAGTTGTGAGCGATGTATTTATATACTGTTGTGAATATGGCACTATAAAAACAGATTATCGATTAAAGACGAACACACCGTCAGAATCTGGAGAAATTAGTAAAAAAGCGAAGTCGTCGCCCTATCTCAAACACGTTAAAGCATGTCTTGTGACGTAGTCGTTAAATCCAGTTTGCTCTTCCGGAGTCAGCGAGTCAGTGTCTCGAACTCTAAAATCGAACAAATCGGTTCAAAATCAAAAGTAAAGCAGAAAAATTTAAAAGACTAACTGGTATATCCTTCTGTACCGCTTATACTATCCAAGAAGATCCAGCCTCGTGTAGTAATTCATTTGCCACCTGCCAATAACCTTTCTTAATGTTGGCAGCTAGATACTTTCCAAGTATTAAACGTAACCACAACAACATACACCAGAATTTTCCTCACATAACATTTACTGAGAACGATTCTATCCTTACGATGTCTCAGCAACACTGTTTGGTCCCACCAGCATCAACAGTGCCACTGGACTATTATCAGTCCTCCTTGCTTTCTTTCACTAGTGTTGCACAGATATTTCAGTCCGGCCAAGGCCGACACTGCTCGGCGGACGTGTGCTTCTATACCTACGATTCCTTTTATGTGGAACCTTGTCCTATCGTGCGTGTGTGTGTGTACTAATCGATGTCTGTGTTCAACTTCTTCTTTATATGTTCAGAGGTCAGCACAAAATTATGCCACAACACAGTCGAAGCAAATCTCCCACCAAGCCTCCGTCACCATTCTGATCCGCCAATTTAAAATGGCGACTCGTCCGCTCTTGTTCTCACGTCATCCCATCCCGAGGGCCATAGCGAAATACACACCTTGTGAAACTTACACGACGTATTTTGACCGACCAAACCAGTCCACGGTCTTGTCACGACTGCTCTAACCCGACTTCGTCGGTTAAAAAGAAAACGGAAATCGGTCGACAAGTTGTAAAATGTTGTAAAATTGGGTTATACGAAAAGCCAACGAAGAGGGCCGATAAATCGGTGCAGCAAGGCTTACATGGCATGTTTAAAGAGCTTAGATAGTGGGGATCGAGAAAAAAATTATGTATTACAAGAGGAAGAAACAGTAATTTTCAAAGAGTTGAAGAAACTCCTAAAATGGAGTGAAGTTCCCTTCTGATGGTGAAGTTGCTTGTGAGAAAAACTGCATTTGTTGAATTGAGTAATTTCAACTCACAATTCTGATTTGAGTTAAAATAACCCCCAGAAAAGGGCTTATTCTCAACCTAAAATTTTAACTTCAGTTTTGGAGTTTTTTAAAAACTAGCTGAAAGTTACTGCGAAGGAGAAAGGACAGGAGAAAGGGGTAACCTATCCCGACAGTCTTTTCGCGAGAACCTTTTTCGTTTCCCACAAGCCTTATAGCGCTTAGAACAGGCTTTCAGTTTTTCAAGTTTCCAGCAATGATTTGCCATGCAAGGGTCTTTAAGTATTTGTTAAATTCCACCTGACTTGTGAAGTTTACACCGTCCTTCTTCAATTCACTGAAGTTTGGTAAAGTAATATATGCTCTTTAACGGAGCTTTGTCGTTGTTCACGTCTATGTTTTATGTCCAATTAGTTTAAGATGCCACGTAGCTCTTTACAACCTCTTATTTCATTGGACCTTGGTATCACGCAACTCTATTGTTTTCAGGGCTAGAGTCCATTGTTTTGTTGTCTGTTCTATTGTTTTCTCAGCAAATCAGAGAAGACCTTGTAAGAGCCAGGGCTCGAAATTTACGGTCGCAAATGTGCAATTTGCGACTGGTTCGAGGACATTGGCTCCTAGAAAAAATAACTTAGGAGCAAATTTGCTCCTTCAACTTTTCGCCCAATTTTTATAATAAATTCATTTTCTACCCCTTGTTAGACCAAATTTACTCCTAAAGTTTTGGACCTAGGAGCAGAATTGCTCCTGGGAAAAAAATTTAATTTGGAGGCCTGGTAAGAGCTATTAGATTGACTGTAAAGATAATGAAAGCCTGTAAGGTGTAACTCAGACGCCATTTGTTGCGTTGTTAAAAGGACGGTGGAGAGCAAATCTATCAATGTATTCAATTTCAACTTAGCAAACAGTTACCAAGTTGTTTCAAGACGCGTGCTTGTCTGTTAGAGCTGTCTCCAAATACTCAGTCGATCTTAAAAGCCATTTAAAATGTCACAGAGGAAAACAAACTGAAAAGAAACAATGATTTTATCACTATTATCTTTGAAAATCAGCCGGTTCGAAAGTGTCGCAAACGTGGACTGGCGCCCACGCGTGATTTGTGCCGGGCTCGGCTCTTCGGATGAGCCCAAAAAATTTCTTTCTTTTCAGTTGGTTCGGAGTCTTTTGGAACATTCCAGGCTCTCTTTGTTCTAAGATTTTTGAAGCTCATCATTCCAAAGTTTTGAATGAGGACTGACTCTCTTTATTTTAGGATAAAAGTCGCGCATGCGTCACTAAACTAGTTTCGCTTTCGTTTCAACCCCACTCTCGCCCCCAAAGCCCACGATCCTTTTGGTCTGCGCATAGGAACGAAAGCTCTTGTTCCTTGGCTCAGACCAAAAGGATCGTGGGCTCTGGGGACGAGATTGTTTCAACCCTTACTCTGGTGCTCTCACATGAATTTACAATCCGCGCAAATTTTCACGAGATTTTGATGAAATTCAAGCTCTCTCTTTTGTTTGAACGATATAACTCCCAAACGCTCTCATCGATTTTAAATCCTGAATTTTCAGTTTGTGAGATAGAATCCGAAACAACTCGGCTACGAGAGTTCTTTCACACTCCTTTCTGCTTTCATCGATTACGAGGCATAGTCATCGAGTGTCAGTAGGGATAGACCTGATCGAGTTTGAATCGAGATTGAAATGATCGGATTTGAATTTGCCCAGAGAGCATTTACCGAAATGGCACTAGTTGTGCGCTCGAATCCCGTTGAGAAAGAATTTCAAGTTCAGGCCCCGTGTTTTGCAACTGCTGAAGTTGTTTCATAACTGCGAACTCAAGATCTTTCTTTTTGTAATTTAACTTTTTTGCCGAATCGATAAGAAAACTCACGCATCAAGGTTACTTTTTGTTCCTACCCGAGTGTGGAATCTGAACTAGCGCCTGCCTAAATTAAGTTTTGATGGAAGAATTTCTATGTTGCCGCGATCACTCACGGCAAGAAGATTGTGAATTTTAAATTTAAAAAGGGAAGTTCGTCTCAGACTTTCACTTTCCGTTTAGTCTAATTATAATGTGTTTAATTGACGTTAAATGCAAAATACATTAACGTGCTAGGTTTATTGACAAAAAAGATAATTCCTTTAACATCGCTTTTATGCCTTATCACCCACGCTTCAAATGCGATCTAGCGTTTTATAATTACAATATTTCTGCTATTTCTTTAGCGCTTAAATCTCTTCTATTGCGTTCGTCTGATGGCAATCTCTTGACAGCATTTTTTGCTGTCGAATTAACACAATTGTTCTTTTCACTTCTGTCCTCTGCATCTCCTATGTCTTCGTTGTCGTTGTGAACTTGTTTCGACGAAGTGCTAGTCACTTGCGCATGCTCATTTCTAACCTCCGCAAATTCTGCATCGTGCCTCCGATTTGCGGGGTGTAGATCTTCAAAACTGGCGATAGTCATCCTTGTCTTGTAGAAGTGGAATCTTTTAAGTTTACATTGCGTGTTAGGACAATGTATCTCTCGCTCCTTTTCAGGTAAGCGTTCTGATAATGCCTTTGCCGCAGAAATTGCGCTTGTACAGGAGATCCGAAAACTCGAGCCTAGTCCCCCGCTGACAACCGGCGTCCGACTGCATTCCCCTCCGCCATAATTTCTCCCCTTGTTACAAAGCATTCCCAAAAAGGCGTTTCTAAAGCGATGATTCAGTACTGCGTATATGAAGGGATTGTAAATGACTCCGGACTTGGCCAGAAGCAGAGTGATTTCTTGAACCAGGATCGAAATGTTAATTCCAAACGCAACGCACAAGGAGATGATAACGTGAGGAGACCAGCATAAAAGAAACACCAAAATAACCACAATTATCATGCGTGCAGTTCGCCAGTGAGGCAAGGTGAATTTCCAGCTTAGCTTTCGATTCCTTGCCATTACCTTGTTGCGGGCAGTTTTCCTGCTTCTTCGGCGAACCGAGACGAAAATCGAACAGTAGCAAAACACCATTACTCCAAAGGGAACAGTAAAAAGGAATAATGCCATTGTTAATGCCATTGTCAGAGTTTTTGCGTTCCGGTTCTCGAAATTTAAGTAGCAACCAGTGAAGTACATTTCCTCGTGAAAGCCAACAAAGCGAAAAATGATTGGAAGAGTGAAAATTAGCGTGTAAAAGTACGTTAAAGAGACGCAAATGACGGCACGTTTTACTGTAATTTTTGCGCTAAACGATGGCTTTGTGATAACCCAAAAGCGGTCGAGTGATATAACCGCTAACGTGTTCAAAGACATGGCGTTTAGGAAGTGGTAAGCGAAGCCAAACGTTTCACACGCGACTGCACCGAATAACCAGCGCTGTTTTATCGAAGAGGGGAAGGAAAATGCGAGATCCATAAACGCCAACAATAAGTCGCAACCAGCTAGCTGAACGATAAAAATGTTTGTTGATGTTCGTAGATTTCTGCAGCGACAGAACGCTGCGATTACCCACGAGTTGCCTAAAAACCCAATCACTCCTACTAAACAAATATACGCGCTTATAGCAGCAAATTGTGCTTCCTCAAGATTTACCCTTGTTTTTGGAGTTTTTTCTTCCGTGCCGTTGGTAGTTGAGTTCATGTTCCTGTATTCCTGACGTTGCGGCTTGTTTACTAATTCAAGTGGTTTCTTCCTGTGCGCTAAGGTTTATCCTCCCATCGGAAATGATCCTTCCTAGGAATGATAAGGAAAATAACGTGACTACAGTAAATATCCCGCCAGTTTGGAAAATATCGCCTCGTGACTCAGCGAGACTGAAAAATGTTTTAGATGGGTTCTGATGTTATGGTCCGAAGGATTAGGAAAACCGTTTTAGCATTAGGAATTTCGAAAGAACCGGCGACTTGTTTGCGTACATAATAACTTACCTACAGGTCCTACAGATGTAAACATTTTAAATTACGGCTGGTAAAAATGCATTTTTGTTCTAGTTGATACTAACAAATAAAAGGTAGCTTGAAAGACATTAATTGAACCGTAGGGGGTTATATCTACACACGGCTAAAACCAGTAACTTGAGCGAAGTGAAGCAAATTGGCAATATCAATTTAAATATGAGGCGATTCACAAAGTACGTTTTGAGATCTGAGATCACAAAATATATAAGGGAGAAATGAAAGAGAAAATTATCAACTCGTTTTGCAAATATAGGTTAGCAGTGTTCGTTTAACTGAAACCGGATAAAACGGTGAGCCGGCAGCAGTAGCAGATAAGTTAAGTTGTATTAACAAAATAGCGTATTTCAAAAGTTACGTTTCTTTCCGAACTTCAGAGATAACTATTCCAACATACTAATTTCATCTGTCGACTAAATTTTACGCCGAATGCAAGCATGACCAAGTTTCCCCCTTACTTAGATATTTTTACTTAAATGTGCAACTTTTGGATGATATAGCATGAAGCGAAATAATCCTGGAAGTAAATTTCTTCAACTAGGAAAAAAATTACCTCGTTTTGACGATTTAAAGGCTGACCATTCTATCCACAAATTACAAGCGCTCACCTCTGTAAAGACATGAATTCACGGTCCAAAAATGTCACAGGTCTTTTATCAGCGCAAAATTTTTTCTGGTGCGAATATTAACCGGTCCAGGAACGGTCAAAATTATTTTTTCAAAGCCGTATCGGAGTATCTGAGGAGCTAACGTTGAAGTGTAAGGCTTTTTGCCCGCTTGAGCCATTTGGGGGCAGATGTATTCGCAATTACCTTTTCGTAAGTGATTTCCGCAGCATCATTATTCCACTACCCGCACGCGCGTGGGTGTTTGAAAGAAAAATGGTCTTATAGCGAATGATCTGTTTTGTGTTTCTTACGGAAACTTGATTCCGTCCGAAATGCAAATTTTCCAATTCGTTCACCTCTTTTGTTACCAGTTAATGATATTTTTATTTTCAGTTTCATTGTACCAGGTCTGCAGACAACTTTACACTGGAAATATAACAGCTTTGGAAACCACTTATTTTTCACAGTCGGTTATCACGAAAACAGAAAGCCTTTTATTTTTTTATTTTTGTTATTATTTCAATGTTTGAAAGATTTTTTGAAGGTTTTCGATGGAGAAAAAGAAACAAATTTTATATTTCATTCACCTCTACGTTGTTTTCATTTATATATAACTTAGACGGTACAACTTTATTGTATACACCATGCTGACGAATGGACCACGACGCTAGTTGTTTCGTGTAAATTTAAGCTGTAACTTGCTCACAACTGTCGCACAGGAATTAATACAAATAGTTGGATTCAACAATTGTAAATCTTCCTGAGTAAGTTGTGAAGACCTTTTTTCAATAATTGTTACAAAAAATTGCCATTGGTCTCACGATACTCAGTTGCCTCCAGCAAACAAAATTTTGATAAGTGTCTTTCAATTTTCAGCCTTAAAAGTCTTCCTGAAACAAGATGCAAATTTTCCATTTCGTTCGTCTTTTAGCCTGTTTTCTGTTGCATTATATATGTTCGGTCTCCGAAACAATTTCATTTTTCCGCAATTTGTTACCACAAATTAGGATTTGTCACGCCACTTTGCATTTATGTTGCCCAAGAAGCTTTAAAGAAGTGCTTGTCGATTTTATATTTTGCAGCAAAACACATAAAATACGGCTTGGCCATTTGCCAACACTCATAGGTGGAAAATGTTTCATTATACTCTCGTATTGCTGCCCATCATCGTGGTAACGGAACGTTTTAATTTGGGCGATGTAGCAGCTGTCGTAAGGTCTTCCACGATTAGTCCGCTAAACAATAGAACAAACAAAAGAAACAAAGAACGAGGCGTAAAAACAATAGAGCTGCTGTAGCGGTCCAATGAAAATACAAGCTTTTGAGAGGTGCTACACTTCCGTTTAATTTTCCTTTTCATGTTTTTTATGAAGGTCTTTTTGTTCTGTATTATTTTGACAAAATAAAAACAATAAAAAGTATACAAAATTAAGCAGAAATCGTTGCAAATATTCTAATTGGTCACCATTTTTGGTTATCTAAATTATCATTTTCACCTAACCGGATTTATGACGCTTTCCAAAGCGGGCGTTATTATTTTTTCGCTTCCACTTAAAAATGACGTCCACTTGGAAGGAGTTTCGTATTAACCTGTTTCGATCAGGTTGATTAACAGTTCAAGTATTCAATGTTTGAGGGAGCACAGTAACTTGTAGTTGCCGTATAAGATGTCATGATTGTCATAAGTAGCTAACGTTCAGGCTCAACTTTATAATTCGTTTTCGTTCTTCATACAACGTACGTTCAAAAACTGCACAAAGGCGGTCTAGAAAAAAGTGCAAATTTGCCACCGTCAAATTTATGCGATATTCCGTGTATCATTTACAAAACTACAGTAAGGAAAGCATAAATGTTCTAATCAAAAGGCGAATTGAATTAATTTTCGTGAGCTTTAATGATGCGCGCAAATAACGATATAGGTAAAGGTAAGGTCTTATGTCCAATCCATTGCATTGAAACGAGCCGTAAGGCTCACCTTTAAGCCCCAATATCAATAGGCGTGTCCTCCTCAGTGTCCCCATAGGTTTTTCATGGTACTAGTTGGGAGAATTTGCACAAACATCAACACATTTCATGTTTGGTGATCATTTCCTTTATTTTCGTGACCTGTACGTCTGATCAAGTAGGGATATTGTAAGGAGAAATTTTATTCTTGTCATTATTGGGGCTTAAAGGGTGAACTCCAGTTTCCATAGCACGAAGCAACGAGGAGCATCACCACCACCCCCCCCCCCCCCGATGGGATGCTAGTCCATCGCATGGTTCGCCCCCCAGCTTTTTCTGATCGGATTCCCTAACAGTTAGCCGTTACCCATTTAAACTAACTAACTATAAATTCATTATAAAACAAGCGTGCGAAAAGAAAAGACACGAGGTAACAGATTCACCCCTTGCGAACTACACGTCGTATTTACTTTTCTGCAAGAGGGGATATCCTTTAGTTTTGCGCCTAGAGGGCTTCACCGATCTCCACCACTGATAAGTGTAAAACTAATACACTGCTACTAGCTAGCTAGCTTTCTCATATACTGCACCGCAGCTAGGCTATCAGCGATTATAACCCACCGATTAATTTTTGGGTGCGCACATTGGACGAAACACATCACGTGTGTAAGAGATAATTATTTTAAATTATTGTCAATTTATATGTAATTTTTATTTGTATTATCGTTATGCGCGACTGAGCATTTCCGTATGGAACCCACACACAATACAAATATTAAATAATAATAATAATAATAATATTATTATTATTATTATTACTATTGCTATTATCATTATTATTATCACGCGGTACAAATTCGGAGGGCGGGTATCAGGCGATACTCGTCGTCCGATTTAATTGACAAGAGAAAAACAAGAAAAGAAGTCACTTTTTTAGGTTTTAACTTTTCAGATCTAATCACAATGTAATAAAATCGAGTTAACCAGCTTGGATTTGTTTAGCTGCACGGACAAATAGGTAGTAATTAGGCAAGCAAAATACATTGTCAATTTTTCATTATTCTTATTAAAAGCATTTATGTGCTACGTACGGCAAAATACTTCAATGGTATCAATTGAGTTGACGCAATATCTCGCTACCTAAAATAATTTCAGAAGCCTACGGTTTGATCGTTAACCCTTCGTTAGGGCGATCAGTGGCCCTCCTATTTGGCTTTCAGGTTCTATATGACAACGTTATTGCAATTAGGTGTATCTTGCTGCAAATGGTTACAGTTTGCACGTCCTTCGCTTATCTTTGCCAAACTTTTAATATCAAAGCGGATCATTTTCTCTCCGATTCCTACATAAATAATACAAAATCCAATCGCTTGAATTGAAACTGATTTAAAAACTTAACGTTATTTTAGTTTGTATTTACTAACTGATATACCTGAAGAAATAAAAAATTCAAACGACTTGTCTTATTACTACTAGATGTTTTGGCTTTATACTAGTTTTTTGACTCGTAGCGAGACCTTACACGATCTTTCAAGAGTTGACGCAATGACTTCAAAAATATAAACACGAATCGAGAAAATCTGACGATATATTTGCCATATATGTAAAACCTTCAGTACTCTTTCTAATTTGAACGAAAATCTAATCATTTAGACTTAACATAAACTTTTAATACTTAGTTCTGTCATGACTTACCAAATGTGAGCGAAAGTGGTTCTATGTGGCCTAATTTCAGCTATGTCAACGCTTGCACAAATTATGAGCTTATCAGGATCTTCGAATGGGTAAACTAGACTGTGTGTTTCCGTGTTAAAAAAGCTTTGCGGTACGTTAAAGTAATCCTTATCGCACAACATTAAAAGTGAAGTTAATCCAGATATATCACCTGATATCTGACTCAGTGACGTAGATTACACGGAGGTGTATTTCCCTGTAATGATTAATATTGTTGGGGAAAATAAATAGTCATTAAAGCATTTTGGTAACGTAAGCCTAAAAAGAGGCTATTTCGCGAAAAGTTTTATAACAACTGCGTATGTTCACAAGTCACTTTGTTCACTGGGCCTTTAGGAGTCCTTTAGGCAAGGAGAACGCTGTGAAACCTTTTCTGCCTCATTGTATAGCTCTGCGCGGAATGATCTTTTTAACATACGACGGGCCGGATGCTTTGACAAACTAAATCCCAAACAACATGATGTGATCTATCCAATGTTCCAGATCTTGCCTTTATCTCGCGAAAGGAGGACCTTTACATTGTGAATATTATGAGTGCACGCACTGATCTTGCATAAATTCGATGTTGGCACTTTAGCAACAAAAGAATTTTTATGTTAATTCAGTGCTAACAACCCAGCTAATAGTAAGAAAAACAATGGAATTTGAAACATAAAGCTATTGCATTAAAAAAGCAATACATCAGCAAAGAATATTATATCAGAAAAACAGATACAACTCGTGTTAGAGTTACCAAACATATAGTCTCTAACATAGTTTACCATCAAGGACACTGTATGTTTAGTAAAGGCCGACATGAATTATAGTATACTACTAAATTTCCTCCGTTTTTGATTGATTTAAATTTGAACACGTGATGCAACAGTGCTTCCCCACGGAGGAAAACTATCAGGAATTATAGTACAACGAAGTACAACGCAAAATTTTGGCGTACTCCCATTGGTCGAAATCGATCTCGTGACGCGATAGTGTCTCTCCTCAGCGGGCGCCTATCAGCGCATAACGCCCGCTTGTGGCAATTTTCGCTCAAAATTTAGCGTTGTACAATAAAAACAATAGAGTCCTTCTGTCTTAGGTCCTATGTGTGATAGGAGTTCCCTCGGAAATTTGATGTTCAAACTTCATATAAGCCCGAGAACGTAATATTTGTTGTGAATATCAAATTTCCTCGGGCAACCTAGCCTATTACACAATAGCGCCTTGGACAGAAGAACTCTATAGTTTAAATAGTGTCCGTCTGGCGGAAAAAGTGCGGATAGATAGTATACTTTTTTCTTCTGTGTTAAAGTTGTTACTTTTGAAGCTTTTTCAGACATAAACTCAAACATGGTGTACTGAAGATTCGAAGGGCAGTTTTTGGGTGGAAAAAGTCAGTGGTGAACAATAAAAAATAATAGAGCATTTCTGTCTCGGGATGCATCGGCTGATAGTTAACTGCTCATGACAGGACGGAGAAAGCGCGAACTGTAAGTACCTCCTGTTGTCCCATACAAATTCTTAGAAAACTTTTCTAAGAATTTGTGAGGGGTTTTTCAAGCGTATCTAATGGGCTTACCGCAAGGCGTCTTAATCTGCTGCTTCATGATCGAAATGTCACTGCATCAAATGTAAACCAGAACCGCGGAGACGTAAGGACAGACTTATACATGTCATCAAGTCATAATAAAACGTGACTTGATTTTCCCATAGAGGAGTGTTACGCATCATTCCGAAGTCATCACCAGACAATTTTGGAAATTCGAACCAAAAACTCGAAATAGGAAATTCGAACAGGAAATAGGAAATAGGAAATAGGAAACAGGAAATAGGAAATAGGAAATAGGAAATAGGAAATAGGAAACAGGAAATAGGAAATAGAAAATAGGAAATAGGAAATAGGAAACAGGAAACAGGAAATAGGAAATTCGAACCAAAAACTCATTTATAAAATTTATCTGCGGCAAGGTGAGACCGCTCAAGGTGTAAGTAATCGAAAAATAAAAAATAAAAAAAAACGCGACGAAAAGCAAAATAATGACGCTTGTTCTGTTCGTTGGATGCGACTAGTATTTGACTGTTGACTTTTGTACATTATTATTTGTCACCGGATGCCAGTAACTGAAAAGGATCAATGAAGTGTTTTCTTGCAGTTCCTAGTTTCATTTTCTTGAGAAACGATGCGATGTCACAAACGGTTGTTAAACGCTGATTTCAGTGGTTATTTTCCTTCCAATACCGTCAGTGCACTCGTTTCCGAAGCCTAAAAGCGATGTGATTAGATTGACGTTATACTTGAAGTCTGGGAATCGACATCTTGTTTTCGTTTTGTATCAAACAATGGGATAAATTCAAACTAGATTACAGTGAACAAGATTAGAAAAATCTTCCCTGATGTCCTTTACAAAAGTCTCGTGTAGTGGACTCTGTTAAGTTGAATCTGTATGTAAGCTGCGCAAAATCATTACCGGTATAATTGTAGCTGCTAGCTCAGTAGTCTTGTCGGCATGGGAAAATGTTAGAGGGCTACAAGAACTGAGCAAAGCCACATGTCCGGTTTATGAGAGACGACCCCGCGTGTTCGATCTGTAATTCTCTGAATTTAACAGCGTTGTTAATTATCTCAGATATGGCTTGGTTGCATTTAAGATTTCGTCGACTCATTACAGCTATAAATCATTGCTAATCACAAACGCGAAGTTACATGAATTACATGCCAGGTTTTTCTCGCCACTATTTTGGATCGGCTTCGATCAGCAGGGGCGTTCCCAGACATTTTTTGGCAATACGCACAAAGTCAGATTGATACTTTGGGACAGACCATTAGAAAAGTTATTGAGGTGGGGGGGGGGAGGGGAATTTTTGAGCTGCACGAATTTTTTTGTTAACATTTACCTTGTAGGAATATATATTTTTTCCGTATGCAGGAACTTTTTTTCTGGGCTACTCGTTGTGTATGAATTTTTCACTCAGTTTTCCGTTGCATGAATTTTTTTGTACTTTGCTCGCCCCCCCCCCTCCTCCCCCCCCCATAACTTTTCTAATGGTCCTTCCCTTAGCCGAAGGGAGACAAACATAGTTACAGATTATGATTACAGTCAGAAAAAACATTTATTATTTCAATCGTATTGTCGTTCTCGCACAATAACATAGGCTACAGCTAATTTCGTTTTCCAGCAGTGTTTGTATCTCCTGTTATACAATTGCACGCACTTATATCAGTTTTACTTGAAAGTACAAGACGAAGAGAGAATATAATACGTCTGGGCGCACTCCTCCGTACTATGAAGTGTGTTGAAGAAAATGCCAATATTGAAATTGCACAACATTACCTTATCTACTTATACTTGAGTTCTAATTTCCTCTTCTATATTATAAGCCGTCAAGTCGAAAAATATCATATTAAAGGCGAGAAATTCTGGTACGCATTTGCGCATTTCGCGTAAAGGCAGGAACGCCCCCGATTAGTGATCAGTGCTCAATAAAAGCACTATAATGTCTACAATTTCGGCGGGAATTTGTGTGGACCGAACAAACGCAAAACAGCATTGTATGACAAGTTGGGTACCAAATTTATTTATTAAAATTAATTTTAGCTAATCCACATTAATTTGTTTACAAGGTCTGGTTGCAGTAAGATGTTAAGGAAAGAATCAGAAGAAATCAGTAGTGTTTGAAATCGGCTTTGCTTTTTCGGTCTATTAAATAAGCCAGACGTGGGAAGAGGCACCTCTTCTGTTAGAAGGACTGTCCACTAAGTTGACAGTATTTTTGCCGCTTACTGACTCTGATTCATGGAAAGATATTTGAAATTTCAGTTATTGCGATGTTCATTTTGCCAGTCCATAATTTAGTTAATACAGGCTAACCCCTCTGAGTAACATTACGAGTCTTCTCAGCTCTCACAGGAGTAACGTTTAAGCAAAAATATGGAAGAGTTGAAACTCAGTTGAAGAATATTTGTTTTTTTGTGACGGTAGCAACCATCCCTGCTCTTAAGATGACTCATCTTCCGCTAGCATAGACTGCGAGTAGTCTCTAATTTTCGCGCGCGCGCAAAATTTCGAGGCGACACGACGCAAAGGGAGCGCCGAAAAATTTATGGATCTCATTTTCGGCGCTCCCTTCGCGTCACGTCGCCTCGAAATTTCGCGCGCACGCGTGTGTGTATTTCGCCCACCCCACAATCGCCATCGCCAAAATTAGAGACTACTCGCAGTCTATCACTAGCGGGGCTGCCAAGATGTCACATCTCTTGCCAGTTTGTGTTTGCTGTTGTCACAAGAAATATGTAGCAGTTGATAAAAAGCAAAACAAAGCAACAACGACGACAAACAAACAAACAAACAAACGAACAAACATATGATAATAATGACCCGTCCGTGAATAAGAAACGAAAGCTATGGGTTACAAAGCCTTTGTGATCAGATAATTTCTTGAAACAATTTGTCAGCCTACTCGGCCACAGTAAGTAGAATTAAGGACGAGAGCGGCCTGCATAACTAAGTCTCGAACTGGCAAAATGAACATAGAAATATTTAAAAAGTTCAAAGCAGCGACCTTTAGTCGGAAAGCAGCTTTTAGCGAAATACGTGATCAACCTGAGCCATAAATAGTCTTCTCACTTCTCATAGCAATGAAGTTTGAGAAAAAAGCAAAACAAAAACAAAAACAAAAACAAAAAAAGGAAGAGTTGAAACCCTGGTTGAAACCCAATCAGCGGAGGACTATTTGTTTCTTTGTGACGGTGGCAAACATTCCTGCTTTTAAGATGACACATCTTTTATTAGCGGGGCTGCCAAGATGACACATCTTTTGCCAGTTTTTGTTTGCTGCTGTCACGAGAAGTAAATGTCGCTACACCAGGAGCAGTTGGTAAAAACAAAACAAAAAGCACACACACACAAAAAAAACAGAACAACAACAACTATGACCCGGCCGAGAAGAGAGCGAGAAAGCTATGGCTGAAAACCCTATGTATTAGGAAACTGTCTTCAAACAATTTGGCAGCCTACTAAGACAGTTAAGTAGACTTTACTTAAGAACGTATACTACAATGACAGCCAAATTTTGTTTCGCCCTTGAACGTTGTTTTCTCCACGCTTGGTACTGGTCACATATATTTGCTACGCCGGTTCTCATTGGCTCATTTGATTGTCTGCATCTTGTAATTGGTTTGGTTTTAGTATATGATACCTGATTGTTTTGAAATTTGTCCTGCCTTAACGCCATGCCAGAGCTAGCTAGTGAAAAACTGTGTCAAAGTAAATAAAAGAAGTTGAAACCCAGTGGGTTCACTTGGGAACCCACCCAGTATGGTGTGTTCAATGACCCTAATCCGCCCAGCAAGTTTCGAGAAAATGTTTGGATAAAAGCCAAGAAATATTTGGTTTGCAACTTGCCAAAACCCGACAGGGGGGGGGAGCGGGAAGGGCTCAAAGGGAATTAGAAATCCACTGACTCTTGCCTCTACATTTTTTCCTTACGGCTGCTCGTCTTCATCGTGCGCTTTTCGTTTGTCAGTAAAGCAGTGATAAAAGTTCGCTGAGTCTTGGGAGATGTGTCCCGCTTGCTCAATATCAGGATCGGAAAGAACTACATTTGAAGGCTTATGTTACGAATATACATGCATCAAAGAGGGTTCATCACGTGCAGTAAGAGAGGATACCCCTTTATTGTCTCTTGCGTGCAGTATATATTGAAATTCAGTTATAGACTACGAGCAGTCTCTCTTTCCGCTCAGGGATAGTCTCACTACACTAGCGGCTCGACACGCGCGTCACGTTTGAACCCCGCAGGCGATTTCGCGGTCGCTCGCTCGCTTGCTCGTTTCGGCCTCGACTGTTCCTGTCAGAGCGGAAAGAGAGACTTCCCGTAGTCTATTTTAGTTTAAAAATGATTTGTGAAAGCGAAACATTTTTCATAAAATCTAAGAATGCGGTTCAGACTTGTAACTGAGGAAGGTGACAAGAATCACAGACGCATTGACTGAGTCTTTTAAAACAAGCACGAGAATATTTATACAGGCATACGCTGAGCAAGCACAAATCGAGTTTCGCCCGTACCAGTTGATGGGTTTCTGTATGTATTTAGAACTTTTGGAGAAACTAGAAATAGCAGACATTGCAAATTAAATAAATAAAATAAGACACTGAAAACTGAACTTTTCGAAATAGTGAGAAAATTATATCAGTTGGAGGGGAATAAACGCAGCTTGTGACCGTCATTCCTGTAGAGCTTGTACAATGACACATTTTGGGGCGCACAGTTACACACTCGTTGTGCTCGGCTCAATGCAAAAGCGAGGCACGTTTTCTCGCGGCAGGCAGTTTTTACAAATCAAAATCAAATAACTTTATTAATAGTCTCAATCGCTCGCACACTCGCAAACATATATTTTTGCTCGAATAACCTGTGTAGAAAAGCCAGAAACACTGCTCCTTGTTTTTTGTCGATCGCGACAGGATAACAAAGAACCTCATGTTTTTCTTTCCATTCTTCGAGAGCTTAGTTTTATCCTCTGTATGCAAAATCGAAAAGTTTACTAACAGGGATGGACGGAAATCCGCGTGAATTATTGAGAGACATTAGATCACTTCCTCTGATACGCCTTGATTTACGCTTTGTTAGCCTTAGCCTGTTCCAGGCGTTCAGATAGTGGAGGGCGAGCGAAAAATAAAGCGAGCGAAAGAGCGGGAAAAAACGAGGGGAGACTGGGGGAGAGGACGAGGGAACGCCTGTGAAATTAATTTTAAAAAGCCCATGTCGCCCACTTTAGACCGCCGACAGCGGCAGAGAAACATGAACCCAGAGTCAGGTCAAAGTAAACAAGAAAGTTATGTAATTATGCTCACCGAAATAGGTTTCACCCGAGTTTGAAGCGTTGGGAACTGAAGTACTGGTGATGCTTTAAGAAATCTGACATGCCGAATGAACATTGCAAAATTTTCTGCGATACGGAAACGCAAATGTCATCTCCACTACTGGACCAATACAGGTAACGAGAATCACAGACGACTTTATATACACATCGGTTTATCAAATTGATGAATAGAAAGCTTTTCACTCTGTGACGGAATAAACTTCGTCGTCTTCATCGATTGCGATGGCTACAATATGTTTGTTGTTGTTCTTTTCTCCGTTCCTTCGACAGCAGGCTTTCAGGACTTTAATAAACAATCTAGCCGATCCATTTTTCCTCCTTCTTCTTCGTCTACTCCGATAGCCAGCGCTCTAATTCCGATGCTTTGAAGCTGTTTTACTTGGTCTTTCAAGGTTACGACAAGCGGAGTGACCACAATTTAATATCTTAGAAACCGCGTTTCTTTGCAATGTGTTGATTAACCTTGGAAAAAGGTGAAAGATCAAGCTATTTCCAAATCCTGTTGGAAGAATGGCGATGAGACCTCTTCCCAGAAACAGGTTTCGAAGACAATCTTTTTATTCCATTTGTAAAGTATCCACATTTGTTAAATAGTTAAGCGCTTGCCGTAAACAGATATTTTACCGTGCGTGACTCGATGGAGGATGACCTTCGCACGGGCACGCCATATCGCATTTCTGCGTCAACAACCCTCTGGTGTTGACAGGAGGTGTCAAATTTGGCCAATCAGAGGGTATACCAGATTCTGGTATACCGTCATGAGCTTTTTAAAATTTTAAATTTCACAGGCGTTCCCTCGTCTTCTCCCCCAGTCTCCCCTCGTTTTTTCCCGCTCTTTCACTCGCTTTATTTTTCGCTCGCCCTCCACTATCTGAACGCCTGGAACAAGTAAAATAATAACTGTAGTATTTTTCAACCATATTAAAATGAGAACTTCCACCAATAAATAACATCATGATTTTGTTCATAAAACAGTAACAATGGACAAAATGGCATTATATATAAAATATATTTTAAATTTTTTGATAGAAAATTAATTAAAATAATAAAAATAACATATTTTCAACCATATCAAAAATGAAAAGTTCCACCAATAAATAACATCATAAGTTTGTTCATGAAACAGTAACAACGAACAAAATGGCATTATATATAAAATATATTTTAATTTTTTTTGATAGTAAATTAATTAAAATAGTAAATGTAACATTTTTTTCAACCATATCAAAAATGGAAATTTTCACCAATAAATAACATCAAGTCCATCTTAGACAGCGAAGGTATGCATTTGTATTTTGCTCGATTTGTTCACATTGTTTGCATTTTGAGGGTATTTTCTTCCATTTAAATTTACAAAAAAAGAATATTACACAGTAATAATGCATAAAATAATTTTTTGTTATCAACCTCAGATATTCCTTGGGTGGGTTAACGTTTTGGAAGCCCAGCGGCCATTATCGTGGTGCTGTCAAGATAAAGGGTGACTGGTACTTCTATGATGGGCTATAGGAACGACAACAGGTGGGAACAGGTCTGGTCAAGTGTACAGGAGGACAGCCTTCCACTCCGCACGGATTTCGTTTGTCCCATTCTGTTTACTTTGCTTTTTAACGACGCTTTTTAAAACAATAAGTCATACAGGACTTTTCTTATCGTCATTTTCTTATATACAATATACTAAAATGCTACACCTTCTGTGATTGGTCGTTGCCTAAGATCTAGTAGAGTAAAACATTGCGCTCAGTTTTGAAAACGTTTGTGAGATTTATATTTCGGAAGCAGCAAAGGGAAGGCCTTGAAAACCGTTTAGTAGCAGAAGCTGTTTACAAGTATAAAGGAAAACATATAAATACCAAAACAAACTGTTTTTTGTGACTTTAAAATTCCCTAAACTGGAGAAAATCTCCAAAGCCGTTGCCGTCTTTAGGACACGCAAGTGAAGTTGTTGAAAAAAAAAAGTTTAAATGAAAGGGTTTATAACAATTAGTAAAAACAAAGCAGAAAAGAATAAGCCAAAACTAAAAGTAGCACTGGGGACTTTGGAAATGCCTAAACTGGAACAAGCTTCGACAGGTCAATCACTACAAGGCAAGTTTGATTTTCTTTTCTGTTAGTTGCATAATATAAATAGATACCTTTTTGCCTTGTGCCGATCTTTTCTGTAATTGATCACAAAACATATGTCAAAAGTGTGACGCCTGCAGCATTTTATGCAGCTTTTTCAGTGTTCATCAATACCACATTTTGACATCTTCTGTGAGCCATTACTAAACAGACACACAACAAAAAGAAAGCTAGTTGTTAATATTATGCATGATTCTACATTAACGGTAATGTTATAAATGTGTCACAATCCTCGTCTTTTTTATAACAAATTAAAGTTTCGACTTAAACTTTAATTAAATGCCGCTTAATCCAGAGAACATATCTGAGAAATGAAGTAATGAAGTAATAATGATATTAATGATAATTCTTGCGTAAATGTTAGATGTGCTGCAAAAAAAAAAAAGATATGCATCGGTAGGCAAAAAAAAAACATTCGTGCAAAGCTTGTGTCCCAGAAAAAAAATTCTGCCGACAAGTAGGCCGTAAAAAAAAATTCCTGCACTGAAAATTTTTTACACCCCCTCCGCTCATATCTAGTTTTCGTCCCTTAGAAGCGATGATAGTTTGTTTTCCAACAGTTAAAGAGATTTTCACACTTTCCTAAGAAAAGCCGGTACTTCCTTATATACGCTATATAGGTATGTGCCGCCCGATAGGGTAAGTTTTTTGAGGTGCTCAGTCCTTAAATAGGTTATCCTTTTCGGTGTTTTTTGATATTGTGATCCTTAGATGTTCCTTAGATAGGGTCAATAAATTGCAGTATCCACCTCAACGCGCAAAACGAAAAAGATGTGGTCTGTTAAAACTGTACTACACGTTATAAAGTTTAAGAAAGCGATTTTAAAAGGACGTTTATAGCTTGTGTTGGCGCTCCTCACCACCTAGTTACAGAATTATGAGTTATCTTGTTTCCCTTAAATAGGGTTCCATTTCTTGGTTTTGGGCCTTTAAAAGGGCATCAATTCTCTCCTAAATTGACGGGAGTACCCCCCCCCCCCCCCGGGCCTGTGAGCTCTATATTTGTATAAAGAAGAACAAACTGCCGCGGGGCAAGTATGAGTCGATAGTCCCTCGACAGAAACACTGTATTGTTCAATTATATGCAAACAAATGAATAGCCTTATTGGCTACTTAAACTCTTGATAGCATTGTTGTTCAACTTGGGCTGCGTGCAAGCCTTTACGTGGGCTTTTCCGCGCATTTGAAGCATCTTTCGCCTTTTAAACCCAATTTTCGCTCTGCCATTGCAGCGAAAGATGGTTCGAACGGTTTTACTAAAATACGAGGTTCGGATAATATCCACCACTGCCGATCTTGGCGACTTCAGTGAATGATTTATCAGTCCAGAGCATTTCCACTTTTGGAAATGTTTTGATCGGCGGACCAAAACAAACAATTATCCAATCAGAGCGCGACTTTGGAGTCACCTGATGCGAGGCCTGTTTTCGTGAGATTTCATAATAGTTGATGAAGTTCTCAGATTTGAATGGAACAATCCAGCAATATTTACAGTCAATATCTACGTTTAGTACTACCTGGGATTGGCTGCTTGCAGAAACATGGTTTAAACATCTTTTAGCCAGGAATAAGTTGCCATGAGCGCTTGTCAAGCGCTTGTATGAAGCTTATTTTTCTTCTGGTTGCGCAGCGGGCTGCGGTTTGTAACAGATCGGGTCGTCTGTTTCAGATGAATAAAAGGAAACTATGCGAAGGCAAATCTATTTACGTTTATTTCTGGCCTGGATAAGTTGCGTGCAAAAAGAGAACCATGGATTCGATATTCTTTAGCCAGGAATGAATTGCGAATAGCGCTTGAATTTCGCTTCAGTGGTCGCGCAATAGTACAAATATTAGGACACATATGCCGCCATATGAAATGATTAACACAAGTAAAACAGAGTAAGCTTATCTTTTTATTAACCCATGAACAGCTTTACAGATCCATATTTCGCAGCTCACTTCTCTGTCTTAAACAGTTTCATCGATTTGCCCTCAACCGATGGCAGATATAAACACAAAGTAAAGCATAACACTGAAGGTCATATCAAGGTCATATTGATCTTTTTCTGGATTCCTGCGGCTTTGGTGTGATTGTTCCGGTTGTGTCTGCCGAGCGACTCAAAGTATTTTTTTATGCCGTTCGTGGCATATTAGGTAAGTTAGGACCTTGATAGGTTTTTCAGCTTGTCGTGAACGAATTTCCGACGATAAAGGATAAAAATATTATCTGCACCGCTAGATTATTGTTTGAAACGCCGGGCCCAGCTTGTCGTGATACTGCTGCAAGATGGTGTGTTTCGCGTCACGGAGTTTGATCCATACAACCCTTTAGTCAAGAAATTGAAATTGTAGCTTCTTTACAGCTATGCAATCTGCCACACAAAGGGCTGAACGCTGCTTTAGTCAAACATGTATTAGTAAGCCTCTCTAGAAGATTCATATGTTTCCTTCTGTCGTTAGCAAGTCTTAGCAAATCTATAGACTGGCTGGATTTCGGCCGAGTCTTTTCCGATATGGAAGTTCCATACAGCCTTGGACTCTGACTCAAACAAAGAAGCCTCACGTGTTCTGTTATCAATATATACCAGTCCAGCACATATCCTGCAACGATCTCTGATATGCATCCTGAAACGAAGGAAAAGACTCGGCGCCCAAATAGACTAGTTCAGAGCAATGGCATTTGGTCGCACAAATTGATTCACCAAACAAAGCGCGGCCGGCCCACCAAAAGCGCGGCCCATCACCAGGTTTCGCTCTAAACAACTAGAATACCTATAGAATGTCTCTGAATTTTTTTCAAAGCCTAAAAAAATTTTTCACGAGAGATATAGTAAATTGAAGATAAACAAGCGCTCGAGAAAACAAGCAAAATTGACGTGTGTATCGAAAGTAAAACCTCACCTAAGCATATATTTCGCCACCATTTACCACAATATCATGCACAACACTTCTTCAATGCTTTCTTGGTCCTTGTGTTACTAATAGACGGGCAAAGCAGGCTGGGAAGGCTCGAAAAAATGCAAATTAAAACTTTCAGTTGAATCTACTCGGTGATATTTCAAAGCCGCCATGTTGTGACGTCACACTATTGTTTCGCACATTTCCAAAAGTGGAAATGCTCTGGACTGTTTATTGCAGTCAAGCTACATCACTCGAGAACCGGTTTGAATGAACAATTCTCAGATTGGGAGGGGGGGCACAATTCCCGGATAAATTCTTGGGTAGGGATGTGCCGCTGGCACTCTGAGTCCCTTGGTCTATTCCAGACCATATTCAGCTGCGTTGCGCAATGCTGTTCTGGACTAGACTAGACTAGACACCAAAAATCCCTACCCTATCACAGGTTCACCAGGTGTCAATCCTAATTTCCCGATAAATGATATCCTATTCTAACCAAATCTCACTGATTTCCTTACCTTATCTCACATTTAACTGGTAGAAAACCGTACCCTTCGCATGAAAGTGACACATACCCCTACTGCTTATATATGAGAGTACCCCCCCCCCCAGGAACAATTGCACCTTACATTACACGAAGTCTTTCAATGCCCAAGGTAAACTCAAGGAAAGGGCCGTTTTGTTTCCTGTTATCCTCCCTTTCGAGAATGTGTCGGATGAACAAAAAGTATGTATAGTAATATCGACAAATAAACGCATCAACAATTCTAGAATGCGAGCTATGATTATATCCTCACCATGTCTGATTGTTTTGTTTTTGTTTGTTTTTTGTTTTTTTGGACGAGCCTTTGCGGCAGTCTTTTTGTGTCAGCTAATAATCTAATTAATATGGTTATTTATTCTGGGAGTTTCGCGTCTCTGTAAATCTGCTGAGCCGAGTGAGCATCGTGGCCTCCGATCTTCCGATGCAGGCCCGTAGCAGGGCGAGGGGCAGGGGGGGGCTCGAGCCCCCCCCCCAGAATTTTTAGAATTTAAAAAAAGAACAATTAATGTGCCAAAAATATCTAATGAAACAAATTAATGTGCAACAATCAGTCTTGAATGCTGATGCTAAAAGTGCCTTTTATCACAACCTTTAACAGGGTTGGAAATCTGTTGAGTTGAGTCACTAGCCACCGGGCAAGTAGGCTTCAAAAATCTACTAGCCCACGGCACATTTCAGTCCATTCCTAAATAGTCAACTTGAATAGTGAAAGAAATCATCGAATCAAGCGCGACAAAACGAGTTATGTAACGAGGGTAGAATTCAGTTGCTCGATTCTAAATAGTTAGCTGATCTCAAAAAATACAATGACTTGTGCTCAAAAAAGATATGTTGCCTACCAACCGACGAACGAAGTTTTTTCAGCAGGCTTCAGTTTTTTTCATGTTGCTCGAGCTCTCATCGAAAATTTATTACTCGGAATCTCATTAGTTTCATTTCACTGCAAGCGCGAACCACTGTGTTGAATCGGCGAAAACTGTTTACTTGATAAAACAAGCATACTGATAGCAACTAAAATTCATGGTAACGAGTCATTATAGTGTACCTCGTACTCACCGACCTTATCCAGGGGCGATCTTCCGAATTTTTCGTTCATCGAATACCTGACGCCGACAAAGCTTCGAAAATCAGCTTATAGAAACGACATCCTCGCCAAGGATTCGGCAGCCCACGCAAACTTGCTTAATGTTTTTCTACGTCCTCTCTTTTGTGACAGAATAAAGGACTCTCCGGCCTGTCACTTTCAAAGATTGTCTTCCAAAAAATAATAAAAACTTAGCTTATGCCATCGGCCAGGCGTTTCTAATTTGAAAAGAAATGATTCGCATTGCACGAAAGTAGACATTTTCTTCAGTCAATTAAATATATTTAGTCTTGGCGGCTTATTTTTCATTTGGTGACCAAAAGCGTTTGTTGTTTTGTTATTCTGATTGGAGTGAAATGAAATTTAATTTGAAACCTTTTTGCGGCAGCTGCCATGTCTGATACAAACTGTTGAAAAACCAGCAGGCCTTACCAGAAAGAACGAGTAGACCTGGTAACGAAATTACTTTAAAATAAGTTTTAAATATTAACATTTCCACTTCTTCTTCACGTGACACCAGGATGGCCGAGTGGTTAAGGCGTTGGACTTAAGATCCAATGGACGTATTGTCCGCGTGGGTTCAAACCCCACTCCTGGTAGTATCATTTTTCCCTCTGATTCATTTTTCTTTTCTCTTTTTTTTTTAATCGAATATGTTTATTTCCAGCTTCTTTATTTCTTCTTCTTCTATCCTAAAGAACAAAAATACTCTTTCAACCGTCTTCTTACAAGGGCACACTCGTGGTTGTCGTTCCCTCCCTTCGGCAGCCCCGACAAATGTGACGTCTGCATTTTCTTCTGATTCCTATAAAAAGCCCAGCTGACTAAGAAAGAAAACTTTCCTCAGGTATGCTCCGAAATTCGATCTGCCGTCCCGGACCTCGAGCCAGGGGGACCACAGTGCATGAGAAATTTCCGCCAGGCGCCCATGTCCTTTTCATTAAAAAAAGCTAGTACTTAGCAAAAGATTGTACGACGTTTTTTTCCGTAGCTGGGTCCTGGCCTGAAAAAGGGTATGAAACATACATTTGCTTTGCTCTTCGGCCACCCCCCAATTTCCCTTCGGCTTGGATTCACGGGAGCGAACATGTAATGGTCAAGCAAGTGGCAGTTTGACATACATGTACCCAACTTTCTTCATGATAATTCCCTTGATAAGACAATTTTATTTTTTATATCCTAGTACTTTGCTCGCACGTGAATTGCTTCAAGTCCATCAATGGGACCATATCAAAGTAGATTCAAAAAAAATCGCCCACAATCAGTTTTCATCAATTTTACATATAAGAGAAGGCTCGAGGTTCTCAATTTGAAGCTCCTTACTATAAAACGCTGTACGTATGCGTGCTCGAGATGCACCAACGTACATCCAAACCTTCCCTAACCATTAACGTTTGTTGCTGTTGTTGTTATTGCGGGCGTCGGTGCTAAGCGGCTACCAACTGCCTCAAGAGTCCAAAGATTATGCCTCCGAAATCTCTGGATGGCGATTCCGCGCGAGCCCCTAGGGTCTCACGTGCCACTGACGGCAAAGGCCCTTTTAACGATGAGAGGACACATGCGCTTTTTACCAAAGGCAGAACGCCACTTCATTATGGGACAATATTTTCCATTACGCGTGCGTAAGAGGCGTAATTCGTCCAACTTCCATTATTGGTGCCAATTAAGGACGATGCCACCTAATACAGAGGTGTTTTTGCAAAGGTTATGACTACGGGGGAAAAGTAGAACTTAGTAAGGATTATTGAAATCCTAAAAGAAAAATGTTGGTAACTGCGCATTTTGCAATGTATGGCATTTTCTTGCCAAATCTGAAGCTCTGAAAAATGCGCGGTTACCCAAAGTTTTCTTTTTTGGATTCTGATAGCCGTTGGTAAGATCTGCTTTTCCTACAGTCATAAACCCCGCAAAAATACCGTTGTATTACTACATGTACTAGGCACCGTCCTCCGTCCTTTAGAATAGTATCTGCGATCGACTTGAGATGCGCAGAACGTATGCGCAGTAACGAAAGGAGGTGCCGTCAACTGTTACAAAGCTTACCAAATTTGTTGCCTCTACCAAAAATGATGATAAAATTTGATTGAACCAAATTTCAGTTTTGGTAATTAATTAATTTTAATTCATTGATATTCGCCATTTCGAGAAGTTGCCAGATCTAGAGATGGAACTTACCAAACCTGGCCAAATATTTCGGCAAAAAGTGACTTCTGATGAGATTTGAGGGATGCTGTAAAATCAGTTGCGAAACGTGCAGTCATATTTATGCTTTCTATCACTGCTGTCTAAATACGTGAAGTCTTCCACTAAACTTGATAGCTGGAGGTCGAAAGATTCGAACGCATGAGCGATCAGAAATAGAACCAGGGGAAAAAGCACGTTTCTATCAGCTTGACTAGTCACGCGCAACCCTCAATTAAATTATTCCATAAAATTATTTTCGGTTCTCGGGCATGCCATCCTTGTTTGTGTGATGGACTTTGCTTTGAAACGTTTGTGTCAATTATCAAACTAGCCGTGCCAAAGATGATGTTTAGAGATTTCTAAACTGATTAAAATAAATTGAATATAGTCAAAAAATACAGTGGAGTCCCGTTTAATCGAACTCCAGATATCTTAAACTTCCCATTATTTCTAACTTGAGCATTTGCTTCAGTCTAGCACCGATTTTTTTCCCCCGGAATCTCGAACCTCGGATATTGTATGACGGTTTTTCTAATGTGTTTTTGTTTGTTTTCGATTGTTTTATTTCATTTGTTATAATTTTTTCATTACAACACACGTTGTTACCTCACAAAATTTTCAAACAAGACGAGAGACACTAAGATACTAAGCTACGGGGGAAAAGACAATAGAGAGACACACAAAGAACTTTAAAAAGTGAAATGTCCGACTGACCAACAACGAAAACAAGGCAGAGTTATAAGCAAATAAAAGGACTGCAGAATTGTGTGGCTACAAAGTCAGGTTGCTTCAACTGGCTAATGAACCTATTACTAAGGCTAATGCTTCTGATGAATGGCACAGTAAAAGGATGGATGGCACAGTATATTATACATAAGGAAGGGACCACACTCATAGCCTACATTCTCAGTAGACCTCAAATATATCAGAACCTTCTTGTAGGCTAACGTGAAAAAATCTAGGTTCTTTTATGCAGTTTTTTACTGTACCACACGGGGAGGCACAAAAAACAGAAGCAACCTTGCTTTCCATAAGACAAATATATAATCCTGGTGTCCCAAACCGCATCCCCTAAGGGACGGACCATTAGAAAAGTGATGGGGGAGGGATTTTTAGCCTGCCAGAATTTTTTTTTGGGCCCATTTCCTGTGCAAGAATCTTTTTTGGGGGGCTACAGCCCAATGCATGAAATTTTGTTTGTGAGAAAATATTTCCTTATTCACAATTTGCTATTGAATTAATTAAAAAAATGCAACTTTGTTTCACTAAATACATAGCTTGTACTGTTACGTTACTTTACATTTTTAAGTTTATTTTATTACAAAACACTTTTTAATAATTTTCGCTTTAAAATTTAATTTACTGAACGAGGTTTCAAAAGTAAATAGCGACTTATAGTGAAAAATTGTGTAATATTGATATATAGGTATGGATTTTTTATAAAAGACGTATTCGTATGAAATGATTTGATACAAACAGTGGTGTCCAGAAAGATTAATTTATAAAATATACAGTGCATACACGGTTATTTCCTTAATTTAAAAACAATTCTTTTCAAAAACGTAGCTCATAAATTTGCCTCTAAAACTTTTGACATAAAATACATACAGGTACCTTCTAACCCTTTGCTGGGAAGTTAAGGGTTATAAATTAATGTAACAGCTTTTTGAGGATGTAGACACAGTGGGAGAGTAGGAAGCCACTATGAGCCATTATGAATTTATATTAAATAGTTAATAGTCAAGAGGTGACAGTTGCTGTTCATGTTTCACCCTTTCACTCCTTGAGTGGCCAAAGTAAAACATTTACAAAAAATGCCAAATTTCTTTTTATAAAAGCCTAAAATATATAAACAGCTCTATGCAAATGAATTTAAAATTATATTTGATTGTAATAGTATTATTATCATATCAAAATAGATTGCTCTCCAAGTTTTTATATATCATTGTATACATACAATGTATTTATTTGAAATTTTATATCATTGAATACATCCCGATCTTTATTTCAAGTTTTGTATCATTGAGTACATATTTATTTAAAAATTGTTGACAGTTGCTGTTCGCGTTTAACCCTTTCACTGAGTGGCAGAAGAGAATAATTAACAAAAAATTCCAAATTTCGTTTTATAAAAGCCTATTAAAAATATAAACAGTTTTATGCAAAAAGATTAAATATTACATCCGATTGTGATTGTATTATTATCATATTAAAAAACGTTGCTGTTCAAGTTTTGATATCGTTGCAAACATTTAATTTAAAAATTGTTGTCAATGTTTAACAACAAGAAAATAAAAGAAAGTGAATTTGGGTGTGATTGTTTGTTGCTTTTTACTTTTACCTGACAAGTGATAAATGACCTTTTTATTCCACGAGAGCGTTGTAACAAGCTTCAGCTCCTGAGCTTGTCGTGTGTTAATAATTTACAGTTTAATAGACTACGCTTATTCGAACTCAATTATTTTGAATTTCCCGTTATTTCAAACTTAAACCAATTTCCCTTCGGCTTGGATTTGCCCTTCACTCATTTACTATCGGTTATTTTGAACTCCCGCTATTTCAAATTTTTTTTGTTTCCCCTGACGGTTCAAAATAACGGGGTTCAACTGTATGACTATGACTGTAAAAACAACAAAAAATTTGTTCCAGGCGAAGGTATCCCCCTCCCGACAAAAGAAATATTAATTATGAAAACAATATTTTATAGCATCCTGGCAGAGCCCCAGAAAATTTCCAATTTTTTAAACACTGGAGACACTACTTGAGCACTTTGGCAGAACGAATTATGGTTTCATATCAAAATGAGGCCCATCTTGTGCATCAATTTTTTTTTCGGACATTTTCCCGTGCATGAATTTTTTTTGGTTCCCCCCCCCCATCACTTTTCTAATGGTCCTTCCCTAAGCCCGCTTTCATAAAAATTGTTTCTGTTCAATCGATCACGCACCTACGGAATCCTTCTTGTGTGTGGCCACAGAATTTAAGGTGTCTGAATACAGTTTGCCTGCGCTCTATGGTTTGTACTGCTGACGTGAATTAGCGCGCGCACAAGACTTTAAAAAAAACAAAGATGGCACCTGCACAGCGATCCTTTATTTTGTCCAGTGAATATTGTGCAAGTGTTATTTTCCGTGTTAACAATCAAACAGTTTGTTATGTGTGATAAACGTTTGTTTTTCAGTGTATTAAAGGCAATACTATTGGAAAATACCCTGCCTTCTGGAATTGTTTGTATGGATCGAGAACTCTGTCAAATGCAACACATGCGCAGTTAGCCAGAAAATTGTGACTGCATGGTTTGGTGGAAATGCACTGACTTCTACACAACCGCTGATTTAGTACTGAGAATACTAGTTCAGAACACGCGTAACTCGCTCAGAAACAAAAATTGCAATGTAACAGAGGACATGTTCAGAAAACGTTAAAATGCTAAACACCAAATTACAGAAGATCGCTCTGTCAAAATTTCGCGAGACAAGTGTCAATAGACCAGTATTTTTCTTAGTTTTCCAGAGACAAATGATGGAAAGAATCTAATGACTGGATTTTCTGAAAATAAATCAAACCCATTATTTAATGCTGGTTTATTACCAGCCGTGTTGCCATGGCAAAGGTACTCAGCCTAATAAGACATATCAAAATATAATGTTTTTTAGCTGAACTTGCATCTTGCCAATTTTGGCCGCCCAACTGCCAGTGGTATGAAAATAACGATGAAAAACGCATAGGTACAACAAAACTGTGTTCGGCCACCTTAAGGCCGCCATCGACCATGACAAAAATCTATATGAGCTACAGTAAATGTATCGTTATATTCCACAAAACCCTGTTTGTTTCTTAAGAAACGCCTCATGGAAAACCTGTGTTTTCTTTCCTTGATCCAGATAAGCCCAAAATCTTCTTATTAAGTGTTTCTTGGAATGTTAACTACCGCCACACCCTTGAACTTACCTCTGGTGTGCATGTCCTTACAGTAAAAACTCGTCTGTAAAAAGTGTTGAAGCTAACACCGGCCAAAACTTGCGCCAATATGCAAATTTAAATTTTCCCTTAACGAGCTCTTTCTAAGGCCCCGTACATGTGCAAACGTCTTCAACATTTCCCATCCCTCATCATCCAACATCATTCGTCCACACGGCCGGCCAAACATGAGTAACATGTTGAATTCAACAATGTTGAACGTTGTCGAGAAAAACTTAGAGGGAGTTAATTACCTGGGTACATTCCACAGCTGGCCTTCAGATAGCTCTGAAAGGCCTCACCGCCTAATTAGTACAGCACAGCTCGAATTACCCTCCAGTTAACATGTAAACACTATGATAAGAGACGGGGGGGGGGGTCAATTAGAGAGGATTTTTATTGTGTTATAACCTGGCTGATGGGTAGTGAAGAGCTCGAAATTAACACTACTTTTATCTCAGTGCAAAAAATACTGATTTTTCATAGTTTTTCAAACCAAACTTATTCAGTTATTCGCAAAGGTCAGGCCATTTTTATCGGGCCAAAACTGAAGACAAAATCGAACGATGTCCTATTCAGGCTAGACCAGTGGACAACACATAATTTCTTGTTTCAGACTAAAATGGTCCATATCGGGCTACTGTTCATATGCCCTATTTGAAATGAAAAAACCCCCCAAAAAAAACAAAAACAAAAACAAAAAACCATACCCTGTGGACTAAGCACATACCTATAAACAAGAGATCATGGTATTATCCAGTTGTGTACAGCTTATGGGTGAGAAGATTACACCCCACCTCCTTCCCTGCCCCCTGCCCTCGAAAATGTAGCTAACCTTTGTCTGTTAACAGGTGCCATAGTGAGGAATAATGGGCACAAAAATCGACGGGCGGACCAAGCCGAGGTCGGACTGGGGTATGATCCGGGACCGTTCGTTCCGTTTCCCAATATTTCGTGCTCTTTATTCCCAATTAGGAGCCTGTTCAGAGGGTGAGGGCTAACCTAACCTAAGGGGATCAATTTTTATTTGCGGTAAGTTGTGATCCAATTATAGGGCGGATTCACTTCTGCCATAACGTCACGTCCGGTGTTATCTACTTAGCTTTGACTAGTTTTGCGGGTACTATTAAAATCTAATCGGCATCAGCTAACCGCTAAATCAGGCTCTCGAGCGGCGCTCATAAGAAGATTAGCAGACAGGATTAGGGACAATATTTGAAGTCAAATTTCTGGCTTCAATGTTCAAAACGCACAAAATTCATAGAAGCTGTGTATACTGCTTGCCCTTCGAACGAAGATTTTGCGCGCGAGATGTTGTTGCGTGGGAGACGTGGATGTGTTGTCTCTCTACGCGAGAGACATCGACAAGTATAGTAGAACTTGGGGGGTTATATTAGAAATATATGTAACAAAAACAAGAGAGAGTGTTTTTAAAAACCAAATTCCAGTAAACTGTGTATTTAGCCTGTTTTTATTTCATTTATTTTACTTATTTATTTATTATTATTTTTTTGGCTCAAGGACAATTTTATATAAAAACAAGGAAAATAAATATTGCACTTTCCTCTTTACGTGTATCCGGCCCTAATTAAAACTCTAAAATAAAAGTTATATCATGCAAAAAAGATAACGGACACATTTTATCACAGATATTGAAATCGTAATGTCAGTCTTCAGTACCGCAGTTAAGGTTATTACCACAGTTCAATTGCGACCACAACCACTTGAATAAATTGGATGCGTACTTTGATTGTAAGACTTAACGCCGACAGGACTTGTGTCGTGATAGGGTTTATATGGCCTGTGCCTTTAAACACTAAATGATTTTTTGACCTTTAGTTGTTAGCGAAATGAGCACAAAGTGGATATTTCATTCGCCAGCTGGATAGATTCCGTATTGATGACTGAAAAACGCCGCTAGGCATGAATATAGCTCCCCAACCTTTAATCGCTTTCGCATATTTTTGTCCGTAATTTTTTAGACGACAGACTCCCTTTATCAAAAAGCACGTGTAAGTAACTAGATTTTCTTCATCACTGTCTATTATGTATACTTGACTAGATTGTGTCGAATATTTTTCAGCATTTTTAACACTTTCCCAAGCGAAATATAGACAATATAAAAACTCATCAGGCTATTAAAACTTGAGATGTTTACCGATAGTGAACTACTTTAGGCAGCCAATTTGGGGTTCATGTTACGTCATATAATGGGCATTATAATAAACATGAATGTAAACTGTCTTAGAAGTAGCGGTCATTTGCATATTTATTCCAATATACTCTAGAGAGGTCAAATGTTTTCAAGTTGTTATGTAAAGAGTTCTTTTCAACAAATTTGTTCCCCTCGAGTGGATTGATGTACTACTGGCATCGCTAAGGTTACGATTCGATCCCAGGATTTTCCGAGCGGCCAGGACGCGAGTAAAAACACGAGCTAACACAACAACTTCATAATAGATCAAAGTTTACAAAGGCTTGTAAAATTCAACAATCGTCTCGTATGTTAATTGCCTCAATAGTACTGTTTAAACACGTATACGCTATTGGTCAACAGCAAGGTCATTAAATGCGGGATACTGGCTGGACGTTCTAACGAAGGGGGGAAATTTATTCGCCACGGAGCGCAGGTTTTCGTGCGTGAAATGAACCTAAAGATTTAAACTTTAATCTTCTCTACCTTTGGATAGCAAGAGGAACGTTCATCTACTTCATGGAGTTGAATCCTAGATGAGAACACGTAAAGGCTTCATCGGGACAAAGAAATTAAGGTGTTGCCGCTAGCAAAGTATGAGTACAAATGGTGGAAGTTTCAACGGTTCTTCTAAAGACGAGGAGTACTACGCTGCGAGGTTATTTTCAGTTGCATATCTTTGTATAGTTGGAGCTTGCGGGATCATCGCGAATTCTCTGGTTATTTTTGTCTTCTGGAAGTATCCGAAACTCAGGACGGCTGCCAACTTGTTCATTCTAAATCTAGCGTTCTGTGATTTGATGTTATCGATTTTGGACAACACGTTTTCGATTGCGTCCACGCTTTACGGGAAATGGCTTTTCGGCCGCGCCGGTTGTACGACGTACGGATTCTTTCATTACTTTTTCATTTGCTGTACAGTTTCAACACTTGCTGCGATTTCTGTGGATCGATTTTTCTTCATAACTCGTCCAAACCAAACTCGGGCAGTTCAAATAATTACACGGCGAAAGGCGCTCGGGATAATTGCGATAATCTACCTATACACTCTGATGTTTACTTTTCCACCTTGCGTCGGTTGGAACTCTTTCGTGGAGGAAAAGGTATTCTTCAGTGGCTGTTACATCAACTATGGCGATCAAAGAACTTCTTCCATAGTTTATTCAGTAATTGCTCCGTTACTTCTATTCTTGGTCCCGCTAACGATAATGGTTTATTGCTACGCAAGGATTTTTGTCGCCGTTCGCCGAAGTACGCAACGCACTATCGGAAGATCACTCAACACGCAGTCTTTGAAGCGTTATCCACTTCTCAAAAGGACGCATATACAAACCGCTAAAATGATTATCGTTGTTATATTTTTCTCAATGATTGTTTGGGTTCCGTATGTTGTTGTTTCCTTGGTAAAAGCCGGGGATGGTAACGTACATCCACTTGTGTCACACTTCACTGTCCTCGTTGCTAAGTCGTGCGTGATTTACAACGTGCTAATCTACGCGATTTTGAACCGCAAACTGAAAGCTGCGATTTTGGACGCAGTTTGTTGTGGAAGACAAACTTTTTCGCTCATCGGAAGCCCCAACTC
This sequence comes from Siderastrea radians, assembly GCA_964017195.1. Lineage (NCBI taxonomy): Eukaryota > Metazoa > Cnidaria > Anthozoa > Scleractinia > Rhizangiidae > Siderastrea > Siderastrea radians. The sequence goes on from OZ024898.1 coordinate 21,341,582, forward strand.
TAGCAGCAATCCCCAAAGGAATAGGATCAGTCGAATTCTGAGCGAAACCGAAGTGCCATCACATATTGCCGAAGCCCAGAAGAACCGACTCAGCACCTTGACAATACAACAATCAAATGAAAATGAACATGATCAATGTCCTGATAATGTTTCTCCGCCTCGCACTCCAAAAATTAAGAACGGTGTTTTAAAAGTAGTGGAGTTCGAGGATCAAGAGAGAAGAAAGAGTGTAACAGGAACTACTACCAAAGAAAGTATTGATGCAGTTTTAAGCGATGGCGGCACAAAGCGGACAGAGGATAGAGTAGACACACAGGAAGAGTTGACGACGAGGCGGAAGAAAGTTTCCAAGATTCAGCGACCTTCAAACGCGAGCCAAGACACCCGTGCGACTAATGGATTTGTTTTGAAATCAGAAGATGTAGAAGCTGAAAAAATTGTTTCGCTGCAGGGTGCGAGAGAAAAAAGCTCGGATCTGAATTCAGATGAAGTAGATACTTTGTCCCGCAACGGCACCCTGCCCGGCGAAAACAGAACAGACCTGCAACCTTCGGCTGATACGCCACTGTGCAGTTTACCAGCTGATGGCACTGGCCGGCAGTTTCAGCGTGTTCATCACCTTTATTCCTCGCGATCCGCGAAGAATTCGCGCTCGCAAACCTTATCTTCACCATCGCAATTGTACAAGAAAGGCGCGCGTCCGCTTAGCGCGCAAACAGTGACTCGACGGATGTTACCCGATTCTAACAGTACTCCACGGGCGAGCACCAGTACAGATCAAGAAAGCGACCTATCGAGAGGGCATTCACGTGAGCATTCTCGCGAGGGCTCATTCGTCCAGCGATCGGCGAGCTCGCGACCTAAAAAGTACCGATCTGGGAATAGAACAAACGCGGTGAAACACGCGCCTTCGCGAAGGAAAAGTCACAGCCACATAAACTCTGGTAGAAGGGGAAGCGTCGATCCTCTACATACTTCAGCGCAAGAACTGTTGGAAATACAGAACTACTGGAAGCGTATGAGCTTGTGTTTAGATGACATCGATCTGGATGAAGTGACAAGAGAAATAGAGATGGTTTAATGAGAGAGTGTGTATTGCTTGCAAGCAGTTTTTACGTGGAGCAGGTTTCATGAGCATGAGTGTTCTTTTTAGACCATCATTGGTTCCTTCTATATTAAGAACACACATTCAATCCATCTAGGACAAACTTGGGCGTTTTTGTCAAATTTGCTTGATGCGAATGTGATACAAGCTTTTAATTTCTCTCCATACAAACGTGGGGCGAAGACGGTAATGGTTTGGTTTTTTTTTTTTTGACCCCATTTTTTTGCACTCCGGCTTCGTGTAAGCTAGATTTCCTCCGCTCACTCGTGTCCGGCTTGCGGGCTTATTTCCTCAAAATTGGTAATCGAGCCTAGCGGCATGTAAATGTGAGGTAAAATCGGCCCCTTTACACCGTGATAATTTACAATATGTATCACATTTGTTGCAAGGAAATATCATTAGTTCATCTGCATAAGGGCGAGCACGAGAAAGAATATGCCATGCCTGTTGGCAATTTATAGGCTGACCTATAATCCATCTTGTGCCTGTCTTTATACCGAATGAACTTCGAGGTCCATAACGGTTTCTGGTGCACTTGCTACACAAAACAAAATAGCCGAATTCCTATTGGAAGACGACTGAGAAACTCGTCTTAGACTCCAGTTTGACTGAACATTTATCGAAGGACCGTAAAACTGCCTTAGTTTCTGTGCGATTTATAGACTACGAGCAGTCTCTCTTTCCGCTCAGCGACAGTCGAGGAAAACGAACAAGCGAGCGGGCGCGAAAATCGTCGGCGTAGTTGAAATGTGAAGCGCTTGTCGAGCCGCTAGTGTAGCGGCAGCCGGTTTCGCGTTCGCTCGCTTGTTCGTTTTCCTCGACTATCCCTGAAGGGAAAGAGAGAATGCTCGTAGTCTACTGTGTGATTATCATTTTCCCGTCGTTTCAGACAGGAAAATGATTCTTCAATGGGATTCATGCCAAACGAGTTCTTCGTCTTTAAACCTTTTGCATCTGCGATTTTCTTATGATTTTGAGATAGTTTAACCATCCTTAAATTTAAGACTATTTTTTGAGACAGCTTTTCGACTCTAATATAAATGTAGCAATTCAGTTGATGGGAAAAAAATTGCTTGCAAGCTTATTAGAGAAATTAAGATTCGAATATTTATAAAATAGCGTTACCACGTACTTTTTTTTCTAGAACACGCATTCGTTAAAATATCACATTGTTCGATTGTAACTATTTCAGCCAGCACTATTTTTTTCAGTGGCTTTGTTGTTGACTCGAGAAAATTTTCTTACGTATTAAAAAAAAACGAATTCAAACTGCCAGACATTGTACTTTTTGATATTTTTTAGTTGAATTGGCACTTGTTTTCTGTTCAAGTTTATTCTCAAACTGACATTGTTTGACTTGTTGAGAAGAATATTTATTGTTTACAAAAATATAATTTTTTAGTCTTGGTTGTTGTGTCATTTACTCCCAGGCGTTTAGTTCTGAGTCGGTCGATCGTTCCCTCAGCATATTTAGTTTTCATTTAGTTTAGTTTAGTTTCGTTTGTTTGTTCGTTTTTTGTATTTTTTCTTCCGCTCGTCTGAATCCAGTTTCTTTAAATAAGGAAATTATAGAAGGAAAATGTTTTATTTTTGGCTGTTATTTGACGTTCAGTTCAGAAGAACACCCTCTGAATTTACGAGCGAGAAGCGGAAACGCGCGAGCGCGAAATCACTTTCCGTGTGGACTCGCGTGGTTCATTTCTAGTTGGACTATGTACTCCTCTGACAAAGAGGAACTGATCGCAGTCAAAGTTACAAATGATTAATAGAGATGAGTACAACCTCCTCCTCTTCAAGAGGAGGAACAGTGTTCACGTCGATTTAACTCCCGGCACGCGACCCGGCGCGTGGTTTTTAGAAAGTCGCACGTACGTTTTAAGGCCCGTTCACACGTGCGATTTTCGGATGTGTTTTTTTGTCGCGCTCTCCAATGCAACTTTTATCGTAATTTGAAACTACCGGCGATTTCTCTGCGATTCGAGTGCGATATTTCCTGTGAACAGTTCCCCCAAATCGCCGCCATTTTGCATCAAGTTTTGAACATGTTTGAAACCTTGCGATGTCGTAGCCTGCGAGCAGGCTCTCTATTCGGGGGGGCAACGTGAATTATTTTCTTTGAGAGCGCCGAAGGCGCGAGTTTCGGCGAACGAAGTGAAGGCGAGCGAAGCGAGCCCGCGGTGAAAAACGAGAGCCTGCACGTGAGTCATTGAATTTCAATTCCGGCCCCTCGAAATGTGACAACTTGTTGACAACTCGCCACGCTTCCGGTGTCAAATAACTAGCCAATAGGGAACGAGAAAAATATAAACAAACATGACAGAAAGATGCACGTGGAAGTTTTCCCGGGATTTCGTCTAGATCTTTGTGGCTCTTCATGGAAGGATCGGAAGAACGCGTTTTAACTCCGAAAAAAGTTGTCAACAAAGCAAGTGGACATTGCCGTATCTGCAGTTGTAGTTTTTTGGTGAAATATGGAACTGGAAAATCGGGTCGAATGTCCACGGAAAATCTATTTGAAGTTTCAAATCGCAATGGAAGTTGCGGACAAGTATTGGCGACGATGTGCGAAAACATTGGTATTTATTTCGTAAAATTGTCTTCTTTGTCGAGCCGTGTGTGTAATTCTTGCGCCCGAAAAATTAGGAACTTATGCATATTAATTGAGCCATATGCATATTAATTACTCATATTAATTGAGCCTGTCATTTTTGACCAATCAGAGTGCTGCGTTCGTGGACGAACGCGCCGGATTCAAAATTCAATGGGATACGTGCAGGCTCTCAATTTTCACCGCGGGCTCGCTTCGCTCGCCGAAACTCGCGCCTTCGGCGCTCTCGAAGAGAATAATTCACGTAAGAAAATAATTCACGTTGCGTTGCCCCCCGAATAGAGAGCCTGCTCGCAGGCTAGCGATGTCGCGGCGACAAATCGCACAGAAATCGCAGCTAGTTTACACTTGAGGATTTTTATTGCCAACTCGAGCGCGACAAAACTTTGCGCAAAAAATTGCATGCGTGACCCGGCCAACGACGATTTTCAATAGCACAAAAAACTATTTTCCTGCGTGGCAGTCAAATGCAGTGATGTATAAAAGTAGAGTGCTGAAAACTTCATAAAACGATAATTTTAGCGCCCCAAGTTTATGCTTCAATGTCGAGTGACGTAGGCATGTGGATGACTTTTCAGGGTATTTTTCGCCAGTTTTTCAGCAATCAACTTCAAAGACCTGAAACGCGCTGAACTGAAATCGTCCATGTACCGTCCATTCCACCGTTCGCATTCCGTACTGCGCTAAAAATCTTCTCATACGGGACGATATCGTAACTACGATTTTTTGCACAACAAAGTTTATGCCCTAGAGGGGGGGGTGGTACTCCCTAAAGTGAGCTATACGGGAAGGCTCCGCACGAAAGAGGTGTCTTTTTAAGCTTGCGGTATACTCCGCCCCTCCGCTCGGAGTTGATGCCGTGTTGCATGGGTTCGCGGACGATTTTCTACCCATTTTTTGCGTCGCAAGTTTTTGCCATACCATCCTCAAAAACTTGCAACGCCAAACAACGAATTTTGCTCAAGGCCGTCCCAGAACCCTATTCGCTACCCCCTGCCCTATGAAACGTCCCGTGTAAAAATCATCGTTACAAATCGTCCCGTGTAGCATCACTATCAACTTTTAGCGCAAAAGTGTTGCACTAAGCTGAAATCGTGGTTGCGAATTGTTCCGTGTAACATCGTAGGATTATTGATTGCGTGGCGCGCGCCAGTGTTTATCGATCAAACTCAGGCCACTTGAGGCATGGTTTGGGCCTAATTTTCATAAAATCTCCCCAAAAGTCACACCCTGCGGGAAATTGCCGAAAAACTCTCGAACTTGGCAACTGTGGAAAAAATGATGACCCTAACTCAGTTTTGACTTAAAGTGTCAACAGGAGGGAGCTTGGTGTCAATCATTTGGGTCACGTGACCAGTAAAATTTTCGAAAAGAAAGGGGAATATAAAATGAAATAGAATTAAATCTTTTGGGGTGTCATTCTTTTACATGCTAAGGGGTCGTCATAAATTAGCCTTTTTGACGTGTCCATCAGTGAGTAGTAATCCTACAAATGACGAAAATAGGTCACGTGACTTAATTAATGCTATTATTTCTCTAATATAAATAAAAGAGACCACCTCACAAGGCAAATTCATTATAAGCTCTTAGGATGTAAAAGAATGACATCAATGAGATTTAATTCTGTTTCATTTTATATTCTTCATTTTACTCTGATTGGGGTCACGTGACACAAGCGTTAGACCATCAAGTTCTAATAGGTGCCAAGTTTGAGCTTTTCAGCAAAAGTCCTCAAAGTTATGATCAGTGGAGTAGATTTTATGCAAATTAGGCTTTAACCAGCCTGAGAAAGCTAATTTTCTCACCCGTTTCCTCTATCAGCTCCCTCAAAACTACTGAAACAGAATGCAGAAGAAATAAAATATTTTCTACAAGGCATCATTGCTAAAATAATGGCTTTTAGCGTTGAATTAGTTACACCCAAACTCAGGGGTTTGTCAGTGTGCATACAGCTTTCATTTCGATTCACTTCAATCTCCTTTGGTGAAATTCTCCAAATTTTCAAAGTACATATAATTTGGCCAGGAGATACTTTTAAGGTAGCTCGCAATAGTTTCCAGTAATTTCCAGCACTTATACTTTGATGAATCAACTGACTACCAACCTTTAACAGTCAATGCTACAATTATGGTATCAAACAAAATACCCAGTCAGTGGTGAACAAGTTGAGGTCATTTTCGTGATGTAACTGGTTACCATAGTTACAGTATAACTTATTAAAGACACCCTTAGTTTCAGTTTTAAGTACTTTTAACTCAAAAACGAGCTCGGTGACCCCACTTTTTTATAATCGAATTGTAATTAGTTTGTTGAAATACATATTTTTGCAAAGTTTTAAAAAAACGGAAGTGTTCAGGGCCCCCTTAAAATTCCCAAAATTTAAGGTGGCTCTGAACCTCATAATTGCAGCATTCAAGGAAAAGTGCTGAAAATTATTAGAAAAAATCATGAGCCACCTTGCAGACAAAGAAAGAAAAAAAGGGTGTTATGATTATCATGATTTTCATAATAAACTAGTCTGCATAGTAGTTGTTTTCATTTCCTTTTGGCCAAGCAGGAGAAGCATGGGCCAAGTGGGATATGTGTGAGGGCATGGGACAAAAAGGAGCAAAAAACTAATCAAAGCTTCTAATTCTTTTGCCCCATGCCTTCGCGTGTATCCCGCTTGGCTAAGAGGAAACAGAAACGACTGCTATAGCAGGCTAATGATAAACAAGCCCTAGGTAGAGCAAAATGTTTCTAATCTCTGCCAAATTTTGCAAAATTTTCCCAAAGGAAGCTAGCCATCTAAACATGAGTAAAATTCAGAACAAGCGGACAAGATGCTGTGCGAAACACAGCAGTTTGAAAGTTCGAAAAACAATCTTTAGGATTGAAAAGTTGTCAAGAAGGACTGTTTTCTTTGAAATGCTTGACGAATGCTGTTATAGGGCTAAAACTTAATATTTAACTTTTCAATTTTGTTGGCATAAACTTGTGTCAGCCGGCGCATGATTTGGAAAGCAAGGAAAAATGCATTTCTTTTTAGCCACTGTTATTTGCATTTAAAACCAAGAAGGAGGCGACTTATATTTTTTATCTCTGTAATGCATCAGTCAATTCCAGCGGTGCCCATCCCCCCCCCCCCCCGGGGCCAACCCCCGAGCATTAGCATTTTTTTTAAATGGCAAATTCCCGGAGGTGGGGCAAGTAAGTCTGTCAAATGCCCTGGGGTGGGACCAAAATAGAAGGCAAATGCCCCACCCCCGGAATCATCTAGAAAGCAACACTGCTCAAGATTTTAATAATAAATCATAACGAAAAAAGTGTCACTCATCATTATTATCAATGCGCTTCGGTTATTTTATACCTGTGCATCTCCCCTTCTGTTGTTCATTTGTTTTCAAAATAATGATACTTTATTAATATCAATAACACGTTCATTTATTTGATTTTGACATACACAACTTATAAGTGTTTTATTAAATAAGCTATATTAAAAGAAATGCTTAAATAATTTCGAAGAACTGAAAATGCATGATCTGTATTTAACAAACGGCCAAAAACAAAATATTTTTACTAAACTGGTCATCTCGGATAGCTTAAAAATCCATATAGTACGTAGAATTAATTTCACTTGATACAGTATTTAATCAACAAATGATGAAATCAATCAGCGAACAGCAACAAAGGAATGGAAGATCATGGACGACCTCAGACTGACTACACCGGAGCGTTTTTCTCACGCTGGAATTGACTGATGCATAAACTCTGTAAGGATATCAGTGTTGACTAGAGCGGTTCAATTTATCGTCTCAAACAGTTGTCAAAACTTAAATTCTTACAACAGTTGTGTCATCTGTAAAAAAAAAGTTCAACACTGTCAAAATGGAGAAACGCGGCCACATTACTAGGAGTTTGTTCCTCTTTACCTTATTCCTAATCAGACTAAAAATGATATAAAAGCAGGAACTTTTGTGAGACAACTTTTTTTTTTCTGGCAAGTTGTGAGACAACTTGCCAGAGAACAGTATTTTCTGTTAATAAGCCACAAGTGGCCTTATGTGCGTGCTCACACAGTGAGACATGTCTAATGGCAAGTGAATATGAACAGTGGACACATTAGAGTTCTCTGCCACATGAACACTTACTGATATTTTATGCTCACCAGTATTTTGATTCTTACAAGTATTTTAATGCAGTTTACTAAATCAATCACCAAACGTAACAATTAACCTCTTTCTTTCTTGTCACTTAGGTTATTGCTGTCAATGCTGTGTGTTTGTTGGCTTTCAAAACTCTTTTTTCTAGAACTACACATACTATTATTTTATTGCCACAAAATATTCCATGACATTAAACAGCACCCAGAACTCCCCTTGTCGCTCGCGTTCGTCGCTTCGCGACTCGCTCCCCAACGCATTTCAGCTCACTTCGCTTGCCGATTCTAAGAGAGGGCAACTTGGTGCAAGTCTAGTGCAAGAAGTATGGTAATCTAATGCTGCCTAACCTGAAGATAAAAAACAGTTTCATGCCATAAATGGGGCATACTTGCATAACATGTAATAGAGTACAGATAAAAAATTATACTTCCTTTTGAACAAAGTGCACATATTGTCTCTAAAAACACTATATTCATAGTCGTTGCAAGGAAAACAAGTCTGTTTGAGTCTGTGAGGCCCTGTAGTAAGCCAAGAAACACCAAAACTCCATGGAAGAGCTAGCCTGTTCCAGGCTCCCAGATAATTGGGATGGTATGAAACCAAAGTAAGACGAAAATATCCCATGAAAATAAGATGCGTGGGATCTGGAGAAAAGGGGGCCTTGTCTCTCCCCAGCACCCACACATTTTTCGCGCTCTTTTTCTCAACTCGGAGCCTGGAACAGGCTATGAAAGAGCAGAATGCCAGAGTAAAGCTAACCTTACACTGACTTGGCTGGTTAGACTTTCAGTGTTCTCTGCTGTTCCATGGCATTTGACTTTCGGTGCTCCCGATTTTAGCACACTTCCTGTTTAGCCTGCACCACATGCATTTTTAGGGGACCTTTACATCAGACTACAAGTATGAGATTGAGTACAAGTATGTGGTATGTGGTAAGAACACCAGGGACACAGTTGCTATTACCTCATGTGCCACCTTTTTGTTCTTACCACATTTTGACCTCATCTGTGATCTATTACTGAACAAACGCATCACAACATGGAATCTCTTTGTTAATTTGAGTTGTTATGTACCAGTCAAATTGAAGCCTCAACATCCCCCCCCCCGGGCAACCCCCAGGCATTTGAACTTTTGAAGTTTGGCTTGTTCAAATTCCCTCCCCTCGGGGCAAAAAAGCCGTTCAAATGCCCCACCCATTAGTACTGAAATACCTCTCCTCAAAGAGAAATTTCGTCTTCAATCAAACACTGTTTACGCTTTTCAGAGAGAGATATGCCGTGATGACACCTTCGAACTTCTTTTAAAGACCGTTTTGAGAGCGTTATTCACTAACAAAGGTGAAATTCTATCTTGGAAATCCGTCAAACCCTGCAAAAACCAAAAAACTCACGGGCATATTTCGCTAGAACAAGAGGTGAATCAGGTTCAATTTCCCCACCCTTCCAAGGCAACGTTCAAACTCCCCCCTCCCGTGGCATGATGCACAGTCAAACGCCCGGGGTTTGCCCGGGGGGGATGTTGAAGCTTCAATTTGACCGGTGCATTATTATGTAATTCAGAGATATGTACAGAAACCTGGTAGACTTGTAGAGCATGCATGTATATTAAGTGCCAGACATCTTTCTTAACGAAGTCTCCAAGGAGAAGCTTTGGTTTTTGACAGTATTCTGGATCTCTCTCAGGCTTCCATTAGGTCCCAAAGATAGTTAGCAATGTCATAGTTCGACTTCTCGCTCTTACTCAAACAAAACGGTTTCACATCATTCAAACTTGCCACGAATCCTTTGACTTGATCTTCATCGCATTCATAATCCCACCTGATGTGACTCACGTTACTGTAGAGGCTGAAATTGTACTTCGTTTGAGGAAGAACTTCTTCGCTGTTATTTTTAACCTCTGTGGCTTTCACTTTTAGCGCTTTGATTTCGCCTTCTTTCTCCGTGATATTCTTCTCGAAGACCTTGACATCGGCTTCTAACTTCTCGATGTGTTGTTTGGTTGTACTCTTCTCAATCTGTAGGCTCTCTAATCCTTTTGAATTTTCATCGATTTTTGACGCTTTCTCCTCTTCTTCTTTCTCAGCTAGTATTTTGCTGAGCGCCAGTAAAGTTTCTTTCACGCTGTCTTGTCGAACTGAACGTTCTTCATGAACCTCACCGTAGATCTTTGCAAACTTTTCTAGCGTCTCTTCGTCTTCTTCGCTAGAAAGAACCGTTATGATCTCGTTTGCAGTCTCTCGTGCCTCTCTGATGGACATTGTTATTGAATTATTAGTGGAAGAAGCCACAAATTTCGTTTAGCAATCTGTAAACAAATTTTGAAAAAGAGACGGTCGAACAAAACTTGTTCCCACTCCCAATCGTTTTGAATTGCTAGTTCCAGATTGTTCTCGGTTTTCAAAATGGCGAACAGCCTTGCCGCTCATTATGAACGAGCGAAGGTTTTCCAAGCTAAAGGATGCCACGACGATGCTATAAAAGAACTGGATAAGCTTATAGAGGTTGCAGAACAATGTAAGGAGAAACAAGAATCAGTTAAATGCTTGTTAGCCCGGGCGTGGAATGACAGAGGACACTTAAAATATTTGCAAGTTAATTTCTATGGTGCCGTGGATGATTTTACTCAAGCGATACAACTAGATAGTGACTTTGCTGTGCCTTTTTACAACAGAGGACAAATTCATTACAGAATGGGTATGTAGAAATAAAAAAAATATTATTATAAAATTTACAGATCTATGCCAACCAATGGTCATTCTCGTCCCCAGAGCTACGCGGCTTTGTGTCTGCACTTACAGTTTCTAGTTTTTCCAGAGAAAAATTATTCAGCAAGATAACACGGTGAAAAGCAAAAAATATGGCAAGGAGGAATTCGTTGTTTTTTCCAACTGGCTCTTAGTCACAGGTATTTCAATGTCGGTTCTCTTCACTTTCATCCTTTACCTTGATTCTTGAATATTTATCACTCTTCTCAGTCGGATTACACTCTTTTTTTTTTATATAAGAATGCGTAAAATTTGGCTGAGCTTGAGGATGTTCTTATTTTAGCCCATACATTTTCTTAAATTTTGGGGCAAATCTCAGCCTCAACGTTTTTATAAAAATGGTTCTTATAAAGAAAAAAAGAGTGTACTTTGTGACGCCAGAGCGGCCAATCCACCGAACGGAGAAAGATGGCAGCTGCACATTTTACCACAATACCTTGCGACCCTAACACAGCCAATAGGCACATAAAAAGCCACATTTTTTCCATAAATTTGTCCCTGTGGTAGCAACATTCTGTTTGCTAAGTTTGAAGATTTTAGAACTTTTCTTTGCGTTTTTATGAGCGTTTTTAGGGTACTTGATCGCTAAGAATTATGGGTAAATGTACCAGTCGCCATCTTTTTCGGTACAGTGGATTAGTACCATGTTTCGCAGAGTCATGCACATACTCAACCCCGAGAACTGAACAGCTCTCTTCTTTGGCGCTTGTGCATGCTTACAGAGACACTCCGATTGACATTGAAAGTGTAGTACTGGAATTTTGCACCACGAAATATAGAAAGTTAGGTTTTGAATTGTAACTCCTTTGTATGTGTAATTGTCTCAAATTACCTGGAAAGAAAATAAGAGAACATCAATACTGACGTTACGGAAAAGTCTGCTGTAAACCAAACATCAAGAAATATCGTTATCGCCTTGCCAAAGTCGTCAAACTCATGTGCTCTTGCACCCATAAGCAGACAGTAGAGGATAATAGTGAGGGGGGGACAGGGGGGCGGGAGACCAGGAGAAAAGGGGGCGGGAGGTGTACGGGAGGTGGGAGAAGAGGGGGCGGGAAGCGGGATTCCCAAGGTGGCGGGAAGCGGGAGAACAAGGGGAAAATTATGCAACATTGCACAATGTTTTGCAATCGAAAAAATGCAAAGGGGCGGGAGCCAAAAAATACAGGGCGGGAACCGGGATTAAAGGGTACGGGAAGTGGGAGGTTTAAACCCCCCCTGTCCCCTCCCCCCATAATACAGTGGTCCCATCAGCAGTACTGTAAACTGACTGCAGTGCGTGCAACTGTATCCTGTGTATCAGACAGGAAATTTAAACATTGCTGGAAAGCGCAGTTAGCCTGAGTTGACAGTGAGCACGAGATACGATTTAAAAAATGTATTTCTGAGCATAATCATTGTGTTTGTCTCCCTTCGGATAAGTATCAACCTGACTTTGTGCGTACTGCCAAAAAATGTCTAGGAACACCCCTGACTATAGCTTGTCCAAAAATAAACTTACATGTAACTGTCTCATCAACGTTTGTAATGACCTCTTGATGTCGATGTTTAAAACCTTGGGTGCCAAATGCTTGTGGAAATTTTCTATGGGGTAAAATGTAATACACTGTAGGCGTTCAGTGGCGAAACGGCAAGTACACAGTTGACATTCTCGCACAACAGAAACCAGACGAATGTACACAAATAACTGTACAATTCAGTATAATGCAAATGCAGTACCTTTATTCAGGCAAGGTACAAATCCAAAACCTGTAAGCAAAATGCAGGGACAATCGTTCTTCTGAACATTTACGGCACGAAAGGCAGCTTCTTAAGTTTGTTCCTTTTAAAGCTCCAGGTTTTTCACTAATTGCAGGAGATTTAGAGGGTCCTGAAGAGCTTTTAGTCGATCTAACACCACGACTTGGCCGGTAGGAAATCAAATTTTCGGTTGTTGTCAGAATTGTCATGTCCAGAGCTCCATGGAAGAGAATAGAGCAGGCGCAATAGCACCTTAACTAATTAGACATGTGCTAATTCACCCGGTAATGGCTGATACCGGAGCCCTACGATCCCACCACTGTCCGAACAGATCGCAGGCTCTGGGAAGAAGAATGACCGATGGTTAGCTGTCACAACATGCGCATCGGAGTTCTTTAACCAATCTATTAAAATACCCAACCAATTACTGTACAACTAACCTGCGATCAGGCTCTATTTTCGTTTCGCTCGGTGAAACATTCCGGCGGGAAGGGCGAAACGAAAAATAGAGCCTGATACAATTCTTCTACGGAACGTCTGCCGCCCACTTTTTTGATTGATTGACATTCAACAAAACGGCCAATCAAAATTTGTTTTGCTTGCACGCTCCTCGGTATGCAAATTTCCTATATGTGTATGTAATGGCATTCGCAAAAAGTCCTCAAATGTCAGCAAAAATAAGAAAATCACAGGCTACGATAAATCTTGGCACTGGCATTCAAATTTACAACTTGAAGGTACGCGCTCCGGTATTGTACATAGTTGCTCTGTCTGAGCTGAAACTGAAAGAAAATTCAGAACACGACGAGGTTGTCATGACAATACCAAAATATGCTGCCTGTTTGAATCCTTTCTCATTTCAGGTGGTATCCGGAAATATTCTCTACGCATTTGTCACCGATTTTCTGCGTAAAATACCTTGGGAAATTAAGAGAAATACCTTCAGTTTCACTCTTTAGAAAAAAGATATAAATAAAACCGTTTATAAACAAACGAGTGTTTTGTAATTTAATTTAGTTCCAGAAGCGATAAATATTTGAGATTACCAGCGAATTTCATCTCTAAACAGCAGCGAATTTTAAAACGAAGAACATTTATTATAAGCCTAATCAGATCCTTTGATATCAATGTCAGAGATCATAAAAACGACATTATTAACACTGAATGAATAAACTGAAAGTCTTTATTACGTAGGTAAAAATAAATACAGCATCTCGCTGAGTGCGGCTCTCACTAAACATCAGCTTATCGTTAAGTTTACGGAATTATCGGTTGACTTGTTGATCACTCTTGGCGAAAGATACTTGCTGTTCGTTTTGTTTCGTAAAACGCGGAAACAACCACTACTCTGCTTATATTTTCAATACTAGCTGAAAACCTTCAAATGAAAATTTGGAGACACGATGCGATAAAATGGGATACATACTTCACTGTTGCTGTACTTCTCTGCTCCGAGTGAGAGACAGCTTGCGTCAAACCGGACGCCATTCTCAGGAGAGAAAGAAATGATGACAATTCTCCTAGAACGACGAGAATATCTTTGAGCGACACGTTAACCTCGGCAGACTCGTTCCTTGGCCATGGCGGTCGGATTGAAAATTGTGAGGAAGTCTCGTAGACAATTTACTTCCGTTGACAGCTCTATTGTTAAAGGGCCAATCAGATTGCGAGTTCCCACGGCCAAAATTTGGCCGCCGACACGAACTCTTGTGAGAGATTGTATCAGGCCCTATTTTAGCGAGCGACCCACGTAAGAGAATATGAGAGCGATGCTAAAATTCGGCCTGATCGCAGGTTACTGTACAACCAAAAAAAAAAAATTGGTCACTTTTCATTTAAAACCTAAGTAGTGCCAATCTACAAAGTTTTATTCCCTCAAAAATATGGCATTCGTTTTATGTGGGAGTCGCTCAAGCTCCCCCCACCCTTCCCCCAGGGGAAATGAAAATTTTAGGCAGAAATGCAACATGCTGGTTAACACCATGTTTATCTACAGGTAGATTCCAGGAAGCAATTGATGACCTTACAGAAGCTACCAGGATTGATCCGAGCTTTGAAGATGCAAAAATTTACCTACACCAAGCAATTGAAGACAGGAGTAATACTAAAGCCACAGAAAAGTAAAAAAAAAATGAAAATAAAATTATAAAAGATGAATTCTAGAAAAAAAATAGGCCAGCATTCCCAAACAAAACTTGACAGTTGGCAAAAATGCGAAGAGAAGTAAGAAAAAGCATCACATTTTGCTCTTTACTTGCTAGGCTTTGGTTATTTGCCTGCATTCTGTGAGTCAGCTTGAACAGGCTATAAAAGGACCCAGCGGGGGGGGGGGGTAGTCACTTATATGGCCTTTGCAGGGATGTGCCGCTAGACGGTATGGTTTTTGGCCTCTTTGTCCTAAACAGGGTATATAATTTTATGTGTTTGTCCTAAACAGGGTGTGTATTTTGTCAGTTGTCCCACACAGGGACCTAAAATTAAGGGTTTCTCCCAGCCGTATGCCCAAAGGTGGGTCTAGTCCTTCCCCCCCCCCCCCCCGGGAAAGGACTAGATTTTAAACACTGCACAACAGTTTGAGTAGCGGGATATAAGGAAAATGTGTTGTTCCAGAAAATATCCATGCCTCCCCTACAGATGGTTTCTGGGTTTGAACCCCCCCTCCCACCCCTCTGGAAAATCCAGTTACCTAAGCTTCATACTTTACTTTAAAATTGTGGCTTTTGATATCCTCCACCACCCCCTTGGAATTTCCAATAACCATCCTTGGGGTGGGTAAGGTACTTTCTGGAACCACACAATACGACTCTGTAACTTGTAAACAGGTTTCATGTTTAACGCCAGGTCACCAGGGAAATGCCCTAAAAATATACATATTCTTATGTATAAATTATATGAATATACTGACTGTAATCTAGGGGAGGGGGAATACTTGACTCATGTTTGGGTATAGGGGTGCGGGTTTGAAGCCCTGACCCTGTTTAGGACAAAAAAAGCCCTAAAGTACCTACCCTGTGTAGGACGACACCCTCAGTTTTAGGTCCTTGTTTAGGACAAATGATAAAAATACACACTTTTTATGACCCACATTTAACGATGACTGAGTGAATCATACTGACCATACGCTGTTTAGGAGAAGTTCAGACTCTGTTTAGGACAGACTCAGATAAAAATTATATACCCTGTTTAGAACAGAGAGGGCAAAAGCTATGCTCTGTCCAGTGACATGTCTGCATATAGGCCATGTGAGGGAGTAAACCCCGCCCCCGGGGCTGCAAGCCACCTAGGGAGCCTGTACCCAGGATGATGATGATGATGACAATAATAATGATGATGATAATAATAATGATTATAATAATAACAATTATGGAATACCTATAGTAAAGTATGAAGCTATGGTGAGGGAAAAGGTAAAGTCCCTGTATGGGCCACAGGTGGCCCAATTTTTAAATTTTCTGTAGTGTTTGAAAAATGAAAATTCTTCATTGTTGTGGTTTGTATTTATTTCTTCTTTGGGCAATAATTTGTGCTCTCTTCATATGATCCAGTTTATTGTGATAATTTATGAATCGACTAGTAGTAAGCAAAAAAGGAATTTTTTAAAATCCTTTTTTGTTTAAATTTCAAACCAAGATCAAATTCAACAACATCATAAAATATTCCCCACAATGCACAAATATTGTCTCTAACAGTCGTTTTGCTCTTGGAAGTGTAATATTTTGAATACTTATTTAGTCCGCAAAAAATACCAAAAAAGTCATATTGTTTTGGTATAGTAGGTCAAAAGTGTTCTATCTTGCTACAATTTTAATGTAAGTATGCATACATGTGGTGTAGTAGCTATAGGCAACTAGTGAATTTTGGAACTTTTATTTATCTCAGATATTTAATAATAAAAGATAACTTTTGTTCTAATAGTTATATTTTAAGAAGACTTATTTATATGCAATGCATTTAGAAGATGGTTCATATTTTGTTTATAATTAAAAGTAAATTTAGGAGATCTGGGCTTCTGGTAATTTATATGGGACATGCAACTAAAAGTGAAGTGCAAAGATATTTCTTTCTTAGGGTTGATAAAAAATGCGTGTACCTCAGGGTTCTCTATATTCTGTCAATCAGTTGTATCAGTTTCATTTACAAACTTAATTTGACTACTTGATGCATTATAAACAGTGCAGAATGTGTGGTTCCAGAAAATATCCATACCCTTACCTCAGAGGGTCTGTGGAAATTCCGAGGGGGAGGGGCAAACTTCTTAAAGGAAAGTATGAGCCTAAACTGGAATTTCCAGGGGGGTGGGGATTTAAACCAAGAAAACCCTTCGTGGGGGAACAACACAATGAAAGGACTTTTAGGGTTTGTTCTGGGCTGTAAATGGACTTGTTTTTGGGTCCAGTAAAGCCTTATGAGACCTTTTTTGGGCATCAGACATTTGGCCTCATTCACACCTTCCTGCCACTAATATACCCAATTGCCCCACCCCCCCTGCTTCCAGGCCAGTCCCTAGAGATTTTCTAAGCAATGGCATGGTAGTCATGCTGAAACTGTTTTGCGGTTCTTTTATTAATTTAATTTATTTAATTTATACAACTTATATTGTGCAAGTATCAACAAGAGTCTTCAAATGCACATTACAATAACTGAATTAAAAATAGAATTAAAACTCTTAGGGCATCAACTATAAAAAAAGAAAGAAATTCCTGGTTACAAGCCCCTTTTCTCCAAACCTCATGCCCCTCCCACCCCACCCCTGTATGAATTTTCTTACCTATGCCTGTACTGATGGGCAAGTACCATCAGGAGATACAGGCAAAAGAGAAGGTGGCAAGCTAGTTCTTCTGCCCCTCCCTTCCCTTGTCTGGTCTTTCTTTTGCCATTCCCCCTTCCGTAAAACTTTTCACAAGCTACATCCACCTGACTCTTGAGCTTCACTGTTTTTATTTATTTCATTACATTTATTATTATTATTATTATTATTATTATTATTATTATTATTATTATTATTACTATTTGAACAACAAAGTACCCACAAGTAGCCTGCAATTCAAAGAAGCACGATAGCCCCAAAGCGGCCTTCACAAATCAAACTGTCGGCGAAAAGTTGACGAGAATAGAGACAAGTTCTATTTGTCACCAACAGTTTGCCAACATGTTGTTGTGTCGTTCACACACACCAATTTGAGTTTGCCAACACGAGTTGGCCAACATTAGTTTGACGTGTGAAGGCCGCTTTACAGGTACTTCCGGCCCCACTTCCTCCTCCCAGCCCTCCCTCTTATCGTCAAATCATGACCTGAGCGGTTACTAAGCCTTGCGCTCAACTTCTTTTATCAGTGCTTTGTCTGCAGAATCTTTGCACATGAAATGAATTTAGAACAATAATTTTCAACATGGTAAACGTCACGAAAGGTGTTTTAGTTGAATGGTAAGTCTTTCAAAGTCTTGTAGATAAACGTGTGCTAATGAGGAAAGCTACAGACTGAGACGAATTTATACGAATTCAGCGGGATTAACGTTCATGGGCGTTCATGTTGTATGTAAAAATGTGAAGTTCTCCCTGGTTGAAAAAATTGACAAATGCACCACCCCTGGGCAGACCGCTGGTGACAAATTCCCCACCGTGGAGCCAACAAAATGCAAATACCCGGGGACTGGAAGGTCACATTTGGAATTGACTGAAGACTTACATGTAGCCATAAATTTTGCAAGAAAAAAGTACAATTTGCATGTCTAAAATGATTTGAACTGACTTTGAAATGTTATCACAGGTTATCTATAATTGTAACTTGGAAAATTAGATTAGAGGTTGATCCATAATAACATTACAGGTTTATTCTAGTATTTCAGGGCTTGAACAATCGATGAAACGGATGATCGGAAAATCAATCGATCAATCGATGACAATCGATGCCAATTAATCAACTGATATCGATAATCGATGAACAATCGATGCTCAGGTTTTTTGTGATTATCGATTTCATCGATTATCAATTTTTATCGATTATCAATTCCAATCGATCAGTTAATTGACATCGATTGTCATCGATTGGTTTCCATTTTTGATGCGTTATATTTTCAGTCAAGATTTCCAAAAACACGGTCTCTTTATGCATTTTAATGATGAAAACTGCGATAAAACTTTATTTCTTTCACAATGATGATTGATACATCATGGAGAACATGGGCATACGATTTTATAACAATATCAATTCTCAATTGGCCATCAAATTAGTGAATTGTGATGAAACTGTGATCAAAGAAGATTAAAGGTCAGTGCTTTAAAATTGAATACCATCCAATGCAATGCTGGCGTCATATTAAAAAAAAATTAAAAATCATCTTAAAACACTAACATTAGTTATGATTTGCCTTTCAAACTGTATATTGAACTGTAACATAAAAATGGCAGTTTAAACGCCTTGAAAAAGAAGCTCCCCAAAAGGGTCTGGCGACTAGAAGGCTCGCTCATTAGTTACACTAGCCATAGGCAGCACAAAACGTGTCTATTGGATACTGGTCACCACAAAAGGAACGTACATTTACTTGCGCAAATATAGAACAAGTCAACAGCATCATCAATAATGCAAGAAACGAGGAAAACAAACAAATTATTTCTTCGAAAACCAGAGTTGCCTGAGTTAAAATCAGTGGATAAATAACGTAAACGTAAAGGACGTTTGCCATGTACGCCCTGAGCAGGTCAATTATGAACAGTACAAGCAATAACAGGCGGATCAACCTTTCTTTCTTTCCATCAAAATAATAGGGGATTTGTGTTGGTCGTACAACATGTTGGACACGACGAAAGGACAAAGAAGTAGACGTAGAGTTGGCTCTCGCTTTTGCAGTGAAAGAGTCAGCAGAATCTGAGTCCGAACTGTGGCCTGTAGTTCTCTCGTGGCCGGTGGTAACTGTGTTTCGGACAGAGGCTGTACATCTTTTGTTGTCGGCTTTTTCGGAATGGCAAAGAATAGCCTATACAATATAATACAATACACTTTATTTAACGAGGGTGAACATATTAACCTTTTACAGTTTTCTAACATATGGCGCTCAAAATAAACATATATAAAGCCAGGACAATTTAGCCTGCAGTAAACTTTGTCTGACTTTATTCATTGTTTACTTTATGCACCTTTGTTGTGACAAAGAAGTAATAAAATGATTGCCGAAGCCTATTCACGTTTATTCTGGTTTATTTTATTACAATTCAGTATAATTACATCACCCACCATTCAGAGCTGACGAGCTGACTCGTCCCTAGTCGTCTCTCCATCGCCAGACTAAGAGACGGCTGGGGAAGAATCAGCATTCTCGCAGTCTCTCGAGATTTATTTTGCAGTTCTTTACCTCTGTCTGGATATCTTTAACACTCAACACTACACTTAATTATTCTCAGAAATTTTACACGGATAAATCGGATGATAATAATTTCATCTTGTACGGCGTGTGGACAGGACCCGTTGGAAAAATAGGAAATAGTGGAAATATAAAATTCCTGAAAATACATATCAACCAGATGTCAACAGTATAAAGGACAACGAAAGGGACAGCTAAGCGAAAAGGTGTGTTGTTGACTTGTGTTTCTTCAAAACACTGTTTCAAAGTGTGTTTCTGTTGTTGATTTTTGAAACCATGCAACTGTATACAAACAACCCGGTGAACAAATTCAAATCATCTCAAACATTCGTGAGTACTGCGAGTGCGTATACGTACATACCTGAACGTGGGATACCGAGATTTTTTTAACGCCAATCGATGACAATCGATGAGTTGCGACCACTTTTGTGTGATTATCGATTGGTCATCGATTGGCCGATGCCAATCGTTGCCAATTAACTAACAAGGCATCGATTGTCATCGATTGATCGACTGATTTTCCGATCATCGGTTTCATCGATTGTTCAAGCCCTGAGTATTTGCACCTTTTAGGAGGTTTGCAGTGTAGATTTTGATATATGTGAGCTTAAATGTTCAGCTTTACTTGTAATATTCCAGACGTAGTCAATTGATAGAAATCAATATTGGAAATCAATCGGTACAGTCGATATCAATCGATATCGACAACACTCAAACTCACAGAAAAAATTTATTATCGATTGTTATCGATTGAGAAAATTGATAATAATCTATAGCAATCGACAGTAATCGATAACAATCACTAATCCCAAGGAGTCCCTGGAGGAGTATTTGTTTCAAACATATTAGATGGCGTTACTATCCTGAGTAAACAATACGAGACCAGCGTTCAGCGTTCAGCATCTAGTCCAGCCGGAGTCCAGCCTGGGTTCTAGGCAGAATGTTCATCAAGATCCTCATGGTTTGGGGTTTTAAAATACTTTAACCTTTCCATTCATCCCAGCACTGTCAATTGTATCTTGCATCTCTTTTATGGCGTTCTTGCGTAGATGAAAGTCCAACTCGATCCCATATACGCACAGACACTACTTTGGCCACAACTTCCTCTTCTTCTAATTTTGAACCGCGCTGAAGCTTAACATCGATAAAAAGACCAAATTATCTGTTATTGTTCTTGTTCTTTTAGTATCAGCTTGTTGATATTTGTATTGCAGATCCACGATTGAATGACTCAATAAAACCATAGAAACAACATCGTGTCAATGTTTAACTTGTGGAAATTGACAAAAATAGTTTCCGATAAAAATTGATTATAATCTATAACAATCGATAAAGCAATCCTTATCGATTTCCATCGGAAATCGATGTCAATCAAACTCAAAACTTTTTTTCTTTATCGATTCCTATCGAGTGCTATCGGAAATCGATATCAATTGAAGATTGATATCGATTGCTATTGATTGTTATCGATTATCGGTTTATCGATTGACTGCACCTGGAATATTGTTATCACAGATGCTATTTTGCATTTCCTTGCAGTGATCCTGCAGTGAAGCAGTTTCTTCTTCATCTTGATGAGAAAGTTATTTTGGGTAAAAAGTTTGTGATCGAGGATTTGGATGAAACCCATCTCTTTGTCTCGGCAGAGATTGTTTCAATTCTGCAAGAAAAAGTCTGGGAAATAATGGACAACAACTCCTTCAACATTGCGCAGACCAACTGAAATGGCACTGAATAATTATTCATAGCTGGCAGTGCACTTGACTTCCTGCTTTTTCATTGGGAGACTGCAGATGTTTCATCAATCAAAGAAACTTTTCAAAAGGTTGAGGCAGGTGAACACAAGAAGATATTCTACTGCAACCAATGTAGTACTCCCAGATTACCTGGAATTCAAATTCACCTAGAAGGTTGAATTGGTTATAAACATCATTTTAGACTATGTCTTGCACTTAACTGCCTCCGTGTTTCTGGCTAAAATTAAACACAATGGGCACCTGTGAAAAAATATTGTTTTAGTCTGCAGCCAATGACAGCTACCCAGCTAGCAGAGTGTTTCTTTCTGGCAAGTTTTTTAATATTTGCGAAGTTGTCGAGCATGCCTCTGCTATTTCGCGTAGTTGGCTTGTTTAGAGTCTGTTGGCTGAGAAATACAAAAGGAAAAGCCTCTGTTAGCAGGGTATTGACAGCTAGCCAACAAGATACAACAGGAGGTCTCTAAAGTTAGTGCTGTAACGCCCACTGCCCAGCAAACCTCAACCTTGAACTAAATTCACAGCATGCTGGCTGACAACACAACATCTTTTTGACTAATGCCGAGATTAGCCTGATTTGGTGAAAGGTAGCATACATATTGGATTAATATTGACAACATGATAGTTTTTCAAGGCTATCAGTATTCTTACTAAGAGAAATAATGCAATGTCAATATTTGTAGGTGTTCCTTGAAAAAACCAGCGAAACAAACTGACCAGAAGACTTTTGTTGAGGTTGATATTTGACAAGCTTAACCCTTTCACCCCCGAGAGTGCCTAATATAAAAAATAATTGACGACGAATCCCAAATTTCACTTTGTAAAGTACTTAAAAATAAATAGTACCATGTGAAAGTACTGCTGACAAGGTTTCATTTGAATGGTCACACCAGCAGATTTCATCCACAGATGCAAAAGTTAGAAATGTTCTCCATAACTGACTCTGGGAGTGAAAGGGTTAAAAAATGTTCTTTTTTCTGTAGTGTTTACATGTACTGACAGTGTTTGACAAAGTGTTTGACAAAATTCACCGGCTTTGTCAACCTAATAATTATTTAAACTTTTTTGCAATGTCATTGATAACTTTCCAGCAGTGCTGGAAATGTTTTTGCTTGCTTATCAGGATGTCATCCTCAATATTTTTACTTTGATTGTCCACATTACAAAGTTGGTAGGAATTTGGCCTTCTTGAAACTTTTAAATCCAAGGCACAAGTCTCTCAGTGGCATATATTACATACCAAGGAGTTTTGGTAATGCATGTTGGGGCAGTTTCATTTTCAACTTTTTTTCTTGAGGGAGTATTCTCTGGTAAAGCAAAACATGGATCAAATGAATGTGACTTTTTGAGTGCCTTTAACCCTTTAATTCCCAGTATAAACATATAATCATGTTCTCCTCATTGTTCGCCATATATTTCTTGTGGTTTTTTTATATTTCTCATGGTACTGGTTGGGAGAATTTGCTTACACGTCAAGATATCTTTTCTTTAGAGATCATTTCCTGAATTCTCATGACCTGTGTGTTTGATCAAGTGGTGATACAGTAGGGAGAAATTAGATGTTTGTCACTATTGGGGCTTAATTATAGTGAAAGCAATCAGTTAACCCACTGATGCCCGTTGCGCCCATATGCGCCCTAGAATGAACAGGCGTCTTGTTCCACTAGTGAGTCAGTTGATGCAACGCAAAAAGATCTTGTAAATGATGCCTGAATCACAATGATTGGATCAAGTAAACCTGAGTAACAGCCAGAAAACCAAGGAACTTTTACCTCACAAACACAAGAAAATCGTGGCCTTCCCACCGCCTGCTACTTTTGGCCAACTCTTTCCTTTTCAATCAAGCTTTGAGGCCAAACTTTTCTCATCACCAGAAACCGTGGTTGTATGGCTAACTTAACAGCAAAAGTCAAAAATCAAAATGAGAACAAAAGTAACGGGATCGTGTGCTAAATCTCAAAATTTTGCATTATGTGCATACCCGAACTCAAAATGCTAGAAAATGTCCTGAAACCGAAAGAAACGGCAACTGTTCATGCTAGCAAGCACTTTTCGCGAGGATTGGGGCGAAATTGGATCAAACAGGGCTAAAAAAAGGCCATTTAGTGCTTGAAAGTACCATTTTTTCGAAGCTTGCCGGGTGTCAATGGGTTAAAAAATCTTGAAGACATTATATCTGCATCTAAGTTATTTCTGTACACTGACACCACATAATACCAGTAATGTCTATGCAGAATTTAAAATTAGTCAGACATTCAGAAATTTCCTTAGGCAACTGATTCTGGCAATGTTCTATAAATTATATTTTGAATTGTGTCAGTGACCTTTATATTTGTATACCAGTAGTTACTTTATTCTATTACCATCCACTCCAAAATTGACAAAAAAGGGCAGACTAACAAGTATTTATAAAAAACAAAACTCTTGTTATACTCTCATAGTTTTTGGATGGTCATTGGAAATTTCAAGGGGGTGGTGGGTCTCAAAAGCCAAAGTTTTGACAGAAGCTAAGCTGGTCAGAAACTTCTGCAGGGGGGTGGGGGGGGGGGTTGAAACCAAACAACCAAGTGTGTGTCTCAGACAGTCCACTGTCTTGTGCAAGGAACAGATTTACTGCAACTGCATACAATTTTTTCCATTTTGGAAGCTTTTTGGAGCCATGTTCAAGGAAAAATGTCGGGGAATATTGTATACACAAGAAAAACTTAGACAACAAAAATCAATCTCATGCCAGGTTATCTGGGTTTCAAATGCTACCATATTCCGAAAATTCAAATTATAAATGAACTTATAGAAAATTGAACAAAAAAAATTAAATTTTCCCAATTTCACCAGCTGTATTTGTCCCAGTTCCCAACGTAACATACACCTCTATTGCGTAATACCCTTTACGCATGCGCAGTGTCCGATCTTCCACGAGGTGGCGTAGTCACATCAATTTCCGTGAGCGAGTGGATTGCTTTCTTTTAATTTAAATTTTCTCCCTCTTCCTGTCTTTTTCTTGTCGAAAATGAAGCCGTGGAATAAAGAGGACGATTATACAATGGAAGACCCAAGTATGTCGTATTCAGGTAAGTTTAAGTTTTAGATATTTGGCGGTGATCTTAACAGTAGACGGTTCGCGAAGGTGATGTGAGTTGCTGCATGTCTGACAAATATACTGTGCTTTAAACTTTAGTTTCGATTTTCCGTTTGCTTGGTATATTCTGATTAACGAGTTGTGCGTGAACGAACCGGAAAATTATGTAAAATTCTGAACCGTTACTTTAGAGCCGCGTAGGACTTGCACAAATTTGAATCATTTGCCGGATTTAGTAAGCTTTACGTGGTCTGTCCAGTACAAAATTTGCTGTAACGGAACGGAAACCTGTGCGTCGAAGTTTGCAAAATTGAAAGCTACCGTAACGAACTTAGTTCATAAACTGGGAATTGCTAGTAGTGATCTCATTTGATCTTGCTAGTAATGACAAGAATGAACAGTATTGAACCAACTTGTAGTGTAGTCATCTGTCAGTCAAGAACCTTGTATAGGTTATTATGTAATGCACGTGCTTGATTCCAGTTATCTGTAAAAAGATGCAAGCGTGGCAAAGTGTTGGCATGTTTTTGCTTGTCACTACAGTGAGGAAAGATTTCGGTGGCAGGTTTGTTGCATGGAGTGATGATGGAATAGTAATTCAAGAATGCATCCTGTGTTGCCAATGAGCAGCTTATATAGAGTGATGCAAGAATTTCATGTCAAACCTAGCCATTGTTTTCTTTTATAATTTAGATAACCTGCAATCTCTTTTGTCCTCCCTCCCCTTACCCCCAAAGAGAGTAGCCTGAGAAAACAGCCGACATTTCACGAGGTCGCCACTTGATCCCTCACAGAACAACATCTGAGTGACGAGCGCAGAAATTCCATACTGATGATGTGCACTACCCAGATCTTGGTAGTGCTTCTGATTGGTTGAAAGAAAATTCCCTCGTGGCACAACCTTTCAGGAGCACTACCAAGATCTGGGTAGTTCACATCATCAGTTTGGAATTTCTGCGCTCGTTACTCAGATGTCATTTTGCGAGGGCTTAAGTGGCGACCTCACAAAATGTGAGCTGTTTTCTCAGGCTACAAAGAGAGGACCTGGTACAATTCTTTGTTAGGCCAAATATGAAAAAGTCAGTTTGTGGTCTTTTTGCTGATTGGTCAAGAAACAAAACTTGGGCAATAAGCAGCCTGTCGTTGTGCATTTTGCACAATTGGCCAACCACAAATAGCTATGTGACCAGATTGGCTCACACCATGTAATTGCTTTTCCGTTGATTTGCACATTTGGCCAGCTACAAATAGCATTCTGACCAGATTGACTCACATGAATTGTGATCACAGTTCCGTTGGTAGACAGATTGCAGAAAACTCTATTCATGTTTACTGGGGGAGGTTGGCAGTTAATGAGCTAAATGTACCAGGCTTTTTTTTGTTTCTCTGTTCCCTCTGCAAAAAAAGCTTGGTTGCAAAGTAGCAGTGAGAGCTCCTCACTTCATATGTGATTTCACATAAAATATACCTTTGATATGCCTAACACATACACATCAGAGATGCAACTGTAAACATGACAAGAAGACTGTCATCCACGCAGAAAGTGTTTTCAAATCTTGTGGCAGCCTATCATGTGATCAAAGCCAGTGGGTTGAGCATCTTGATCATACCTAGTCATAAGCTTGTTAGTGGCTTCTCAGAAGTGGTGAAGACATGCTGGAGACTCAAGTCATGTAGTGATTTTTGTAGGTAGCTCTCATGTCTGCATAAGTTAGACTGTTAGAATTTTTCGATGATAGCTGATGAGAATCTGAAACTTACATCATGGGAAAGGCTTATCTAATAATTACCCATTGTGTGAAAATGCCGTGGAATGAGTACATAGAAGTTGGATTCTCCAATAATTGGCTCTCACTTTGACCTTGTGGCATTCTTACCAAATGTTTTCTTTGCAGTTAACAAAGGTGCATCGCTGTCACCTTATCTCAATATTGATCCAACCTATTTAAATCAGGTATGTTATTAAATGTCTCACATTCTATTACCATTAATATTATTTAAAAATTACTTTATTACATGGACTAAGTGATGTCTTACAAAAGTCTGCAGTTATGAAGCATTTAGGACAGTTGCAAAGAGGCCCTGAAAAAACAATACAGGCTTTAACAGATGTGTGAATGAGCACCAGCAAACAACATTCTGTAGGCTAACCATGCAGTGAACTTTACCTTAGTTAAACCTCTAAGCCCTGATATAAAAATGCATAAACTCCTTACTGTTATCCATACATTTCTTATGATTTTAGTGAGGAGAATTTGTCTAAATATGAAGACATCTTATCCTTAGTGACCACTTTCTTTGTTCTCATCATTTGAATGTCTGAACAAGTAGTGATAAGGTAAAGAGAATTTTCATCTTTGTCACTGTTAAAGCTTAAAGGGGTATTGGGTGCAAAGAAGTGGCAGTACAATACTATGCAGCACTCTAATAAATATGCCATGATTTTTTCTGCAACATCAGGGAGGAGCTGAGTTTGTATTTCCCACTGACAGTAAAAAGAAACGGAGCTGGGGTGAACAGATGTTCTCTGGCATTGGGACTTCGTATATGTGTGGTATGTATTTATTCAGAGTTCTCGCATAGGCACATCTGTGATACTACTGATGCCAGATGCTATTTGAAATGGCTTGCATTTTGTTGGTCACCTGACTGACATGAAATTGCAGCAATTTGTATCTTCTTTCAAGAATGACCATTTTTATCTCTTGCTCGGCAGGTCTGGCAGTTGGAGGAACGTGGGGCTTCTATGAAGGTCTGCGAAATCCTGACGGAAAGACACTCAAGCTCAGAGTAAACAGGTAGATGTCTACTTGAAACAGATTTCTACCAAGCATTTCTTTAAAAAAAAGTTTCAAGAGTTAGACCCCATCCAAACAGATCCAACAATTTCATTCAACACTGTTTGACATTGTTGAGTCCAGCAAGTTAAAAGTGTTTGGACACTCTGATACAGGGGTGTCAGTAAAATTTGAAGTAGACAGCAGGTTTGAGTAGAGTAACCAGCTGCATCAAAAAGGGGTTTGAAAGAATCTTTCTTTAATTACTTCAGTTTAGGGAGAAAAGTAGCTGACTTCCCTGAGCAAAATAGCTGATGCTTTTCGTTGGCCGTTGGTGCTTATTGAAAGCACTGCTGAGGAATGATGTTCAGTGAATCTGAAGGATGTGATTTGTGTTGAATGGTGCTAAATTAAGTAGTTTTATTGCCAGCGAACATTCATTCATCAAAGTCGTATTCAACAGTGTTGGATGATGTTGAATCAAATAGCAATGTTCCCCATTGACACACAAATACATGTATGAATTTTACACACAAAAATGGTGAAGGACACATGGTTTTTGAGTGCTGTGAGTCCCCAGGATGAATAAAATTTGGTGAGCTAGGTACCACCCAGGACTGGACTCCTCAAAATAGAAATTGGGTGGCTGAAGGTCCCACGAAACCCTAATTTTTAAAACTAGTAGGAACTTTAAATAAAGAAAGAAAGGTGGCAGTATGCAGGTTGCATCAGAACGAATACCAGTAAATATGACCTCGCTCACCACAATTCTCCCAGTAGCTCAGTGGTTCTAAAGAGCGTCCGCCTGGTGTACAGGAGGTCATGGGTTCGATTCCTGTCAGAGACTCAGATCTTTTCTTTGTCCCATGCTGATGACAAACTGAATATTCCAAATTGCTGTTGTTGAATCTTTTTGATCAAGGCCTTCCTTACTTAAGGATGTTGTTAGTTGAGTGGGATTGCAATTTGGTTTGTTGTTTTTTTAGTGTCTTAAATGGTTGCACGAGGAGAGGCCCTTCTTTTGGAAACAGTCTAGGTGTTCTAGGTAGGTATTAAAAATTGTACATGTTGCTGAACAGTTCTTTTAAATAAATATGAACGCTGACAGAACATAAAATGTTTCTTATATTGATGGGGTAATGTCAAATTAGGATAACTTTAGAAAGGAAGGAGGCACATAGAAAAAAGACAACAAAGGGATCATAAATAAGTAGGCCATTTCACTTGGAAACCAGTTACCAAAATAATACAGTGCAAAGAGGTAGCTTTGACTTTTTCTTTGTCAACATAAGTTTATTTAACAGGACAAAAAGCAAGATCTCTGGATATCGATGAATTTTGACAGGGATGTGCTTACTGCCTGAAGCTGTGACAAAAGTTTTAAAATTCGGGCAGCCAACATGCATACACCCCCTAATGGGGCCTCTTACTGGGGTATCAATAAGGCACGGTTCAACTGTAAATTATAACCTTATGTTGGCATGTTATCTAGATTTCACTCTACCTAATGGTACTGGTACTAAATAAAATTGAGTGGAGTCTAGATTGTGGAAGTAATGAGGTATTTTTGTGTGAATTCAAAACAACAAATATGTAAAAATGAAGGGCTGAGAGAAAGACCATCTTATTTCGAATTTTAGGCCATTTTACTCCAAATTGTTTCAGTTTTTACATCGGACCTTCATTTCACTCAAAGATCACTGCCCAAAGATTTTTCCTCTGATTTGCACATTCTTTACGCAGGAATCCCTTGCAATGTATGACAGGGTGGGGACATCTGTTGCTCCTTTCCCGCTCACTTTAATCAGAGGTAAAAACTTTGGCCGGTGTTTTTGAGTGAACTGAAGGCCCCATGCAAAAATTGAAGCAGTTTGCTTTGGAGCAAAAAATGAATAAACAAGAAAAGCCCCAGGGGTATTAACCCTGCCGTGGTTATCTCTCCCCTCATTCCTTCGATGGCAGGAACTTCCACTTTCAACGCACCATCAAACGCCACGATGATTGCACCATCAAACGCAATTGAGAGTCTGCCCACTCATTGGTCAGCGGATGGATACCTGCTCCCAGCTTGGCCTCGTAGCTCAGTTGGTAGAGTGACAGTGATCTAATCCGGAGGTCTTGGGTTCAAATTCCGCCGGGGTCAAAGATTTTTCTTTGATCCTGGTTCTCCTTTTTAGTTTCTTTTTTAAAGGTCTGTGGTCGGAGGAAATTATGGAGGGCAGTCTTGCTTACTTCTTGGCACTCACACATACACTTTACATCATAACTACTACTATTATAGCGATCACGAGTTCGTGCCAGCTTTCAAATTAAAGCTCGCTAGCACATTCGTCCTTCAGCTCTCGTCGAAGAGAAGTTAACCCCATTGAATTCCTTGTAGTTTTCTACACAAACACCCCTAAAGATTGTGGCGAAGCAAAGCAAAACTGCCAAAAAATGCAAGCATTTCAATATTGAATAACGTCTGTTTAGCAGGCTCGGGTATCGAGCAGGCTCGGGTAAGCTTGGTATCATCTTTGTCCTTGCTCTCGTCGAAGAGATTTTTAGGCCATTGTATCCCTAGTAATTTTCTACACCGTCTTTCTTGAAGATTTTAGCAAATCGATCCTAAACGACTGGAGACATTGCTTATCTTGACTGAAAGTTTGCAATGCATATTTGTTTGGCCAAGGGAAGTCTGGGGCAAGTGACCGCCACCAAAAAAATAAGGTATTACTAGACCCCGTCCTCACGGCGGGGTAATAATTAATTCAAAACGGCCTAGAATTTGACATAAGATAATCATGCTCTCAGCTCTTCAATTAGATCATGGAAAATATCAAAAATCCAGCCCAAGAAAACAACTGTTCATTACAAATCGCTGCAAAAGGAAAAGTTTTTGGTGATAGCACAGTAACTGATGACAATGTTATTGTCTTCTTATCAACAGCCCTTATGTACTGCAGTCTAGACACTTTGATTGGCAAGTTACGAGGGGGAGAGGAAGATGCATTCAACTCAGTTGGCGCGGCAACACTAACTGGCATGATCTTTAAATCAACAGCTGGCTTGCGGCC
Source organism: Siderastrea radians (assembly GCA_964017195.1). Taxonomy (NCBI): domain Eukaryota; kingdom Metazoa; phylum Cnidaria; class Anthozoa; order Scleractinia; family Rhizangiidae; genus Siderastrea; species Siderastrea radians. The sequence continues at coordinate 21,371,966 of OZ024898.1, forward strand.
AATCGCTATTGCTGGTGCTTTGGGCGGTGGCCTTGCAACAGCGTATCATTTTGGAGAAAAGCTTTTGAATAGCAGAGGACATTCTATTACAACACCCAACTGGGCGTGATCTCTGTGAATTCAATTTATGCTGCTGTGGACACTTAAACCTTGGGTGCATTTAAAAATAAGCTGGCTATGCTCGGAGATCGCCTGCCCCAAGGAATCTGTAAGAGGAAAAGACTTTTATGTTGGTGGAGATGTATTTCAAGGCAATTAAGATCACCGTTTGTTGGAAGAACAGAACCAGAACATTAATCAAGCGAACAGAAGCTTGAGAGCTGAAAATGGCTGGAGTACAATACAGTGATGCAAGTCATCATGCGTGAATGTTCATTCACCAATTGAAGATGTGCATGGAATAAAGCCTCAAGTGACATCTGACAAACTGCTAAATTCTCCTTCCCATTTACCTTATATAAGCCTGTGAATCAAAGGGAGAATTTGGCATTAGATCAGGAGTCACTTAGGGCCTTATTCCCCACACCCCTTCAATTATGTTCTTGAGGATGACGGAACTGTTGAGGGAGACAGGAATAATCCTGCATTTTTAAATGTTATTAAAATGTTAATTTTAAGTTAACAAAATTAAAACTATCAGAGTTAAAAATTGAATGACTAATCCCTTAGTCTTAGTCTTAGTTTTGATATTCTGCAGGGCCCTGACACAGTTTTTTAAACAGAAATTAATGGACATTCAAGATTGTCAAAATGTAGAAACCATCCTGTTGTTGGTCACCTTTGGCTGACAAATCTGAGGTTAGCATTTGAAATTCTGAAATTAAGCAGTCCCCTATGTTCATATAAAACAGGGAAACCCTGCTGACACAACAACCAACAGGCTGTAAAATTTTGGTTGTACTGACAGGGAGGAATGAGAGACAAAGAAGAAAGCCACCATCTTCATTCAGGGCAAAAGAGGAGACATGAGGGTAATTGAAAATAAAGTGGTCAAGGGAATTGGAGTCACGAAACAAGAGTGATGGGTGAGAAGGAAGGGGAGGAAAATGCTAACACGCAGAAGCAGAGCTATCTTCCAAATTTCTTCAAGTTAGCTGTACTTGTTCATACATTCTCTCACTCATTAATTCATAAAGGGAAAACAAAGGAAATCCCTACCATGATGGTGGTTTGGATACCAGATCTTAATTAGCATAAAATTTTGTGAACTTTTGCTTTGGATTTCTCCAATTAAAGGGCTTATCATAGTTATGAATGGATTGAGAAGCCATATCAAACACTCGAAAGAGTGTTTTATCAGGTATCCAAACACCTCAAAGTCGGTTTAAAAAGCTTGGCTGTGCCTCGCTGTTTCAACCCATTACTTGGTGTTTGGATATCCTGATGAAACACTCTTTCTCGTGTTTGATATATTATGAAGCATTAAGAAATAAACTGCGAGCAGTTTCTCTTTCTGCTCAGGATAGTCGAGCAAAAAGAACATGTGAGTGAACCCAAAAATCGCCTACAGCCTATAGAAATGCGAATGAATGAGAATAGCAGATAATAAGACTGCTTGCAGTTTGAACAATCATGGGTTTATTTTTTACCTGAAGGTTTGAATTGGAGGAATTCTTACTTCTCGCACAACCTTAAGCAATGTAACCAATTGAGAAGAAAAGGATTGCTTGATTTCTTTTGTTTTGGCTTAAGCCGAGAACATTCAACAGGGTTCGTACAGGTCCTGAAAAGTCCTGGAATTTTATTCTGGCTTTTTCGGAAAATTAATACAAGTCATGGAAAGTCCTGGAAATGTACAATTTCTTGTCAATAAGTTTTCTTTAAAGAACATTGTCCAGCTATTATTTTTGGATTTCTTTTTCCTAAGGGTTTATTATTCAATTATTGTGCATTTGGGAGACCTGGAATAGTCCGGCGGCATAGCTAGAAAATTGTGTCGTTTTTGTTGCTGATGTCATATTTTGCAGATCTATAGATATATGCAAGTTGACTCACTTCTGCTATAGAACCACTCTCAGTTCTCATCGTATGGCCTATAAACGGCTTTGAAGTTTTGCCTGGCTCAGACCGCCCGCGAAGATAGGTGGCCCTCTTTCAGTAACTCGGAAATGACACTTTAATTTTCACGAAAAAATTAAAATATTGGTAATAGTTAAAACATTTACTTCTAACAATGGTAAATTTTGTTGCATTAATGAGCCATTCATACAGAACAATACCAAAAATCAGTGCTCTAATTAAGCGAACCAAATTGAATAGAAACTTTTTGCTTGCTTGTGTGGATACTGGTATTGTCTTCCTTTGCGCGTGTTTCGGCAATATTATTTTCGTAAGGAAAAATTGCCAACCGCATTTTTAGTGACGCTCTGGTATTACTGGGCCGTGATGTAGGCCAAATATCGAGGAATCAAGCCAAAATGTATCAGTGTCCAGCAGCCAGTTGACTGGAGAAATTGCTTATTTTGCCAAGAAAATACAAGCGAGAAGAAGGCATGCTCAGCAAACTCGAAACGGCAACCGTTGTGCTAGATACATCACACTTCAAAAGGATTTGAAGAGTTTTATGAGGCGGGAGAACTTTACCTTGACTCAGCGGAGCTGGATGAAGTGGAGGGTATTGCTGAGACACTTTTGAAGCATAATGCTTCATGGCATAAGTCATGCCGCGTTAAGTACAACGTAACCAAATTGAAGAGGCTGGAGAGAAAAAGAAAGCCAATTGAAGGAAAACTATCGCTGCAACTCGATGATAGTGGGAAGCGCACAAGATCTGACCTCACTAGTACGTCTGTAGGAGAGGAAGTCTGTTTCTTTTGCGGGGGAGCAGCCACTGAGGGGAACCCATTATCTCGGGCAAGCACAATGGAGCTAGATTCTCGTGTTCGAGCTGTTGCCATGGAGGCAAACGATTTTAATCTTTTAGGGAAACTTAGTGCTGGGACATGGTAGCACCGAAAAGTCTCTACCATAAGCAATGTTTAGCTGCACTTTATGCGCGGGCTAGAGTCCGTCGTGAACCACTGGGTAAAGGAATCAACGCCGCAAAGAGTAGCCTTTTCTAAGATAGAACGTAAGTTAGAAGACTGCAAAATGTGTACCTCTGACTGTGAGGTCTTAAAACTGTCTGATGTCAAGAGGGAATATTTGACAAGGTTACAGGAGCTAGGTGCACCGACACAGGATCAGTCTGTACACTCAACGCAATTTTAAGACAAACTACGCGCTAGCATCCCAGGACTGAGTGCATTATGCGAAGGGGAGGGAGGTGTTGCTGGTGTTTGAAAACGGTATCGCGTTAGTGCTGTCAGAGAGTCTTGAAAGAGAGCAGGATTGTAAAATTAAATTTCTCTCTCACGGGCGGCCGAATTGCGAAGGAATATATGTTCAACAAAAGTGACCTCTTCAATGGGAAATTTTCCCAAGGATGCCAACAACGCTCTGTATTGCCGTCCTTGCTAACATTAATATGATTCTCGGAGGCATCAATGAGCAAACTCACGAGTAAGGAAATCATCAAGCTGCTCTCTCAAAAGCGCGGCTTCTAAAATGCAACAGTATAAAGCATGGGTGGAGATCTACTGATGGATCTGTTAGGCATAGTAGAATCAGGAAACACCCTTACCTTTATACTTTAGACCCACATTAAAACAATAAGAAAGGAATTAGTAATTAAAAGAAACTTTGCCCGTTAGGTTTATCTGTGTCATATGACTGCGCCTGTTATCAGATCTTGCCACTGCTGTCTGTGAAATTATGAAGAAAATGGAACGGTATGCCCCCATAACCTACTTGGACAGGTTTTTACTAATGCCAGTGTGGACAACATTAGACCACAGCCCTTTGTCCACAACAGCAACAGTATCTTTCCATGGCACAAGTATTTCTGTCACTGAAGAAGGCCATGACACGGGGCAAATTATCTTGCGGGAGTCGTAGCCTGAAAACTGCATCAATTCTTTGCGTGCCAGTTACACCAACGTCCCAGATTTTGTGTCGTAGAGAGACAAGCCTACTGTAAGCCCAGTCTCAGAGTCCATGATGGTCTGTAATCAGAGTACCATTGCTGATGCAATCAGCAAAGAAGTCGAACGGTTGGGGGATATCAACAAGCTCTACACAGCTGGAAAGAAAGAAACGGAGACTAGAAGTGTGAATGCGTCCACAGTTGGAGAGAAGAGAATTAAAGATCGAAGCAAAGTCCGAAATAAAACAGCTGAAGCAATTTCGTGGTCTGCGTTTCGCGCTGCGAGACAGACGCAGGTAACCCCTAATTTACAAGCTCTCTACTGCCTCTTTTTTTTCGCCGGATTGTGTTCATTCCGTGACGCTGGTAAGTCACGCCATAGCTGTTGTTAGCAAAGCCGTAGAGTACCTAAACCCGGGACAAATTGTGGTTATTGCTTGCGACCAGCCACTCTATGCTTTAGCGAAAACAATTCTGTGGGCTCAGAAGGACAGTGCAGGGAGGATAATCTAGTGGTCAAGCTTGGTGAATTCCACACCGAGAAGGCGGCACTAAAGGCTATCGGGACCTGGCTCGCTGGCAGTGGATGGGTTGAAGTTCTATCACAAGCTGAGATCACTAGAGCAGGAAGAGCGGAGTCGCTTATGAACTGTGCACACATCAGGTGCACGAGGTACGCGCACCGGGTAACGGCAGCATGCTAAACGGGCGACCAACCAGGGAGGACACGTTTGTGGCCAATCAACCGCACCAATGTCCCAGCTACCACACCCAGAAGAATGGGGCTGAACGTCCAGTGAGGAAATGTGGGGACCGAGATGGTGCACACTGCCTAAAGCTGCAATGTCCTGCCAATAGCTCGTCCGTTGTGGCTGCAAGACCAACTATAGAAACAATAGATGCAAGTGCGTAGAGCTAATTTGCCTCGCACTTCATCGTGCGTGTGTGATAAAAAATGTGTACGAGAATAGTTCTCATAAAGCATTTTAATCAAGAAAGACTCAACAGGTATATGTGAGTAGAGCCGATCGCGGTCGTAAGTTAAATAAACTCAGCAACTATTTCAAGTAGAAATAGATGCCATGGGAATTTTTTCTCAGTTTTACAAGTCGATAACTGAACTTGGTTGCCACAGGAACACGTGGCAAGTTGTAACATCGTACTTCTAACGAGATGTACTTATGTATGAATGATGTGTGATTATCGTTTGCCTAATCCAACCGTGCAAACTCTGCATAAAAGGCATTAATTAAGATACGTGCATAAATTAGGATGTGATTACCATGGCGACGACATTTAATCCCATTCTACATCTCGCAATGGCCGCTACTGGCCATCCCTACACGCCGACGTATTCAAATCTCCTATAAAATACGCAGGGAATGGTTTTTCACATGTAGCTCATTTAAATGCAGGTTCCATGGAAACGGCATATCTGTCAAGGTGGTTCTATAGCTAAAAATGTTTTCCTCGATAGTCTGATCTCTCGGTGTGCGCCAAATTTCAGGTTGGTAACAAGAAGTGCGCAATTCAGCCGAAATTTAGAGCTATGCCGCCGGACTAAAAATCTATTCGAGTTCTGGAGAAGTCCTGAAAAAGTCCTGGAAAATTGTTTCTGAAAAAGGGTACGAACCCTGAATAAAACAGCCATGCTTTCCATTACTTGGCTTCAAACTTACGTGCTTTCTATGCAGAACGTAATATGTTGATTCTTCGTATTTAGCCTTCAGGTCAAAAAGTTATGGATCTTCATTTCCTACATTATGATACACAAGCTGTAAGCAGCAGTAGGGCTAAATTGAAGTAATTCGGGTTTCAAGTGCAAAAAAGTCACTTATGCCCTTCTTGTGCCAAGCCTTATGTTACTGAACAATCTTTTTGACAGTGTTTAAAATGCTTGTACAGAGCATTGGCCATTTTCAGTGAAAGTTTCAGTAATTCTGCTTCACTCTATTGAATTTTAAATATTATTATTATTATTATTATTATTATTATCATTGTTATTATTATTATTATTATTATTGTTATTGTTATTTCTTGAGCTCACCGTATACGGGTTATTTAACAATTATAATTATTATTCACCAAAGGTGAAGTGAATGTTGTGGAATAATGGGGATTATTCCACAATATTCGCTGAGCCTGAGGAGAATAATAATTCTCAATTTAGTATAATAATGTGATTATCAAAGGCATGCATTTTCTTTTTCTTTTCTCCAAAAACATTGTGCGGTAGCCATTTTGAAAATTAGTGCTTCGGTATTATAATCACCTCGCACGAGGTGGTTATAGCAAGATACGACGTAATCCTCCACCAATCAATGCGCGCACTTCTCTATAATCACCTGAGCAATTAACCCTGCCATTTGCCTTATAGGAATTTTAATTGGAAGCAGTGACCAAGTACGGTTATCAAGTTTCTACAAAATTAAGACTTAAATAATGATAATTTCAGTACATCACTTTCAAGCTAATATTTTATTACAAACTTCAGTAATCAGGTTGGTACATTAGGCAACAAAATTACAGCTGACAAATTTCTGTATGCCAGCACATTCTAAGCACTGTGGAGGTAAGCTATGAATTTGCTGCCTTTTACTTTCTAAGCTCTGTCAGCGAAAAGACAGATAAAAGTTGCTGTGCCATTTTTATAAAACTTGCTGTGCCATTTTTTCATTAAGCCCTAGTTGTCGTATTTTGTGCATGAATGGTTTTGCTAAGGCCTAAAAAATAATGTTACCATCAACAACACTACATACATGTGAATTAACTTGGCAATCAGCTCTATGTGAACAGCAGCTTTTTATGCAACAATTTTACTGTAGTATCTATCATCAAAAAGCAAAGTGGATGCTGATTTGTTGTAGAGATCGTGAGAAACCAGTAGCAGACTGCAGTTACCACTGAGTATTATTATTCGTGGTTTCTCACGGTTTATTCATGGGTACATTCCATGTAGATTACACCAGCGGCCTAAATTGGCATCGGTAACCAGAGTATACTGCGTACTGGGTGAGATTATTAGCCATTGGAGTACATAGGCAAGCAAAATTGGATTAAATATTGGGTCTGAATGAATAAATGAACCTTCGCAGATTATTCAGTTGTTTCTAAGACACAATGCATGCTCTACAGGTGTTGAAAGTGACGAGTTGCAGAAACATTTTCTCATTGCTTCCGAAAAATATCATGATAATGATTGGAGAGTTTACAGATTGGGTGGAGGGGGTGGTGGTGGCGGAAGAATACCCATGAAATCTCTTCCTTGAAAGCCAACATTTCTTGCAGGATCCTGAAAACCTTGAGGTGCAGGAATGGGGTATCGTGGGGCAAACCCAGAATGTGGGCCCATAGGCCAGGGTCCTTGGATACCTGGTCCTTCAGGTATAGGCCTAGTAGGTCCACATGATGACCTGGGTGCATTTATCTTATGCCCAGGATGTGTAACTGGAAACTGTCCCATGGGTCCTGGCATCATACCCAAAGGGCCTCTAGGAAGTAGTCCACTGTGAGGTAGCCTGCTTGGAGGTGCCCCTATTGGGGGGCCCATTGGGCTCATTCCAAAGTGCAGCACTTCTGGGGTGGGATGGCCCATAAAGGGACTCCCTGGTGCTTGGGGAGGTAAGGTGCTTCCATGCCAGGGAGCATGACCTCTGTACGCAGGATGAGGTAATGGTGCTGGATTCAAAAGGGGTGTTCCTTGATTTTCCTTAATTGGTTGTCCTTTAGCACGGTTTTGCCAAGTTCTTTTGCGATTACCTGCATGATGAAAATGAGTAATTCAAGCAATAAGTGCAAAAATTATTTACTAAAAAACTACTCATAGCAGGGTAACATTTTGAATACTATTTGAAACACCTCACGTTAATTCATATCTCCAAGTGACCTGCGATTAAATTCTCAAGCATTCTCGAGAAAATTAATGTCAAATCTGGTAAAAATGTGCTAAAAACAAGTGCTATAATTTTGTTTTGAACTGACATGAAGCATCTTTTCAATTAAAATATGGATAACTTCAAATTCAATTCTTGATAACTTCTTTTTTTATTCAAAATGTTACCATGCTATCAGTATTTTTGGTACCTTTATTTTAGCAATTATTTCTCGAACTTTCAGCAGAAATCGTCTTAATAACATGAAATTTCAGGACACCTAAGTAAAGGTTAGTGGTCAAAGAACTTTCAGATCTTTAAGTTACATCACTAGGCATGAGTATAGGTTCTAATACTGGTGTTGTACAATGTCTGAAACAGACCAAACTGATTGAAAGGCTAGCATTAAAAACAGAAGGGAAGATTTTGATGCTTTAGCCAATGAGAATTAGGACTAGTCAAGTCCATGGGGCTACAGGGTAAAGTTCCATGAAAAATGACCCACTCCTCCCCCATCAACAATCCCAAGGAGGATTCCACGAGGTTTTAACATTGCTTTGTACAGAATAATGAACAGATATACAAACCTCTTTTAGCCACCTGATGAAGCACTGTTCCAGTTTCTGTCTTTTTCTGGATATTACCATCATCTGTAGTATTGCCACTTTTAGCCATCCTGTAAGTTGATAATATGCAAATTAGTAACAAAAGGTAAAATCTGGTGTCCAGTCCAAAGGGGAGCAGGGATGGTGCCGTGGTGAGAGCACTCGCCTCCCACCAGTGTTGCCCAGGTTCAATTCCCGGTCGCGGCGTCATATGTGGGCTGAGGTTGTTGTTGGTTCTCGTCCTTGCTCCGAGGGTGTTTCTCCGGTTTTCCTCCCTGATTTGATCTGGAATCAGTGGATGAAAAGCCACTCTGTGAAGACTCCAATTTATTTTTTATTTATTTTCAAGTACTACAATCAAAAAATCACTTTCATTTTTTCTTCGGATTTCGAAACTTTGTTTACGTAACACTCCCCAAGCAAAATTTTAAGCCTTAATTTTGAGAAGAAGACCGTTTATTTAAACTGCAATTTTCTGATTTGATAGTCCACCATTATTACACCAGAACGAATATAATGATGTCATTCACTCAAGAGCTTTAGAATGCAGCGTGTGTGAAAGAGCCTTATTTAGTATGCAGCACGGGAGTTTTGAGTTTTCAGACTCTCAAACTCGCGTTTTGCATAATTTGAAAGCTGTGTTCAAGCACTGCATTCTACAGCTCTTGAGTGAATGATGTCATTGTATCCTTTCTGGTGTAATAATGGCGGACAATTAAAATGGAAAATTGCAGTTTAAAGAAAGTCTTCTTCTCAAAATAAAGGCTTAAAATTTCACTTGGGGGGTGTTTAGTAAACAGTTTCGAAATCCAAAGAAAAAATAAAAGTGATTTTTTTGATCGTAGTACCATTTTAAGGTTAGCAGTTTTACCTTTCTTTTTTTCGGTTGCTTCTTGCCTTTGCTTCTTCTTCGTCATCAGAGTACTCTATCACCTGAAAATTAAGGTTTAGCATTATTTCAAAAAAGCAAACTTTAATTGAACTGAAATTGAAAATTGGCTGGTTTAAATTTCTTCTGTTTCAGTCAAATGAAAGAACTAAATGAAGTGGCAAATGCGACTTTGCATGGAAATTGAGAGCTACTGTTTATCTGGGATTCTTTAATCATTGCAAGAAAAACAGTGGTCTTTTGCAAAACTAAACCAAAGGGGTTTCCCTTATTTCCATCTTTTACAGCTCCCCTCTCCAGTCAAGTAACCCTACTAACATTAATCTTCAAACAAACTGTACATAAATCAATCACATACAAATAGATCTCTGATGAGAACAATAACTGCATTGGAAAATAACATATTAAATGTATTAGCTCCTTTCCCTATGTTTGCATAGACATTTATGCATTAGCTTTTCATTTAATTTGTAGTTTCAGTTTTTCATTCCTTTGTAACCACTGTAGTAGTTTCTGTATTGCTGTAGAATTCTGAAGGTAGCAGTCCCCATGACTTTCAGAATTAGCAGGCTAGAAACGAAGCCACAACTCTCAGGTAGCTGTTAATTAATTTTGGGCAGCTAAAATAAGCAGTAATCAAAGAAGAATTAATCACAACATAACTGCAGAATGAGCACAATGTCACTTATTCTCATAAGAATTTCTTATTGGTTCTTCAGCATTCTTGCTCATAACTAAGCTGTACCATCTGTGTTTGATCATTGAAAGAGAAACTGCATTCCTTTAAGTGGCACTTAAAGGAATGCAGTTTCTCTTTCAATGATTTCCAAAGATCACTGACTTTCTCCTTCACAAAGTCATTGTTCATAAAGAGAATCTTTAGTCTGCCTCCCTCCATCCAAATCCGTTACTTTCAGGGAAGCCATTACTTTTGGGAACTACTAGAAAGGTCTCAAAATTAAATTAAACATTACTCTTGGGCAGCCATTACTTTGAAGGAGACACTCCTTTCAGAATTCTAAGGTTTGTCTTTTGAATAACAGTAAAAAGAATTTTAAAAATGAAAAGGTTACAACCCTGCTTTCCATGGTATCAAAAGATGACCAGTGACAACAATTTGCAAAGTGGCAGTAGTACGTATTGCGTGCAGCGCACTTAGGGTGGAATCATTTGTAGCATACGCATATAGCTGTCGCTTTAGTGCGTGAGAATTTTCTTTTGTTTTTTAGCCCAAAAAACAATAGAAAATTGGCATGTGCCAAAACGACAGCTATACATGTATGCTGCAAATGATTCCACCCTTAAACAATTCCATTGTACACAATAGTTAATTAACAATAAATAATGATTAATTTCTAATTTCCTCTTTTATTACCTCTGCTGGAGGCTCCTCGTCATGTTCCCACGAAGCATCAGATCCTTTTAACCTGAAAGACAGAAAAAGTCACAAAACGCCAGGAAATGTCATAAATTGAAAAAGCTGAAGTTGAAGAAATTTTAAGGGAAAAACATTCTCCTCAGTCTGTAGAGGTTGAGGGGCTCCTTGAATTCCAAATTACCGTCTGGCAAGCAACTCTTGGAAAATGCTTGCCTGAGCCCACTTCCACTTGGGCAGGTTGACAAAAAATTCTCAAAGCAATTTAACAATTTGTAAGGAAAAGACAAAGTAAGGATAAGGCAAAGTAAGGATTTGTGATTTCTCTCTGATGAAAGCTTGATGTGATGACGTAATTCAAGTCAGTAGACTTGCACTATAAGTTATAATTAGGCAGTTTGCATGTGCCTCAGCCCATCTTAAAAATTCACTGGTTGCAGAATCTACAATTAATGACCTGATGAGACTTTTTTCTAGGCTTTGAATTAAATTTATTTCAATATATTCTTGTATTTTTGATAGATAATCATGCAGACTAGGTACAGGGAAAACACAAGTGTACATGTTGGGGGAAGCTACATCTCTGTGTAGTAACTCCACTTTTTGACTTCCTTATTTTCCCTTCAAGCTCCCCCAATTTTTTATCCTTGCTTTCCTGGTGAAACGGTCTGTCCAACACGTTCCACATCATTGCCTTACTTTTTCAGCTCAGCCACAAACACATAGTTGGAATACTCCATCATCTCAGGAGCATAAAACACTTTGTCTCCCACTTGAACATTTTTGTCGCTGATGTCAGACTCCTTGTTAAACCTGATAGAATAAAATGGTCTCTGTACAGGTCCAAATGTCTCAAATACCTGCAAAGAGAAATAACTAAGGTTCAACTTTACAGACAATAACTTGAACATATATTAACAAAATAATAAGGGAAGCCAAAAGCTTGTATAATAAAAAAAATGAATTAAAGGGACAGGTTTACGGGTCGGCGCATGTGCATTGTTCAGATTACTTTTTCCGATTTATTAGTAATTCTATCGGTTAATAATCCCACTCACATGTATCTCAGCAATCACAAACTATAGTAAGCCCATGCAAGTAGAACGGCAGAGGACTATATTCGCAGGACATATTAGTGGATTACACCAACATTGCCAACATTAAGTTTATTGTTGACCCGAGGATTTTATTCCATGGTTGATGAATTTACCGCTATTTGCACGCGCTTTGGTCAAATGGCTGCCAGGGGCGTGTGCAGATAGCTGAGAAATCATCAAACGCAAAACTGTGGCAAAAACATTTCACACCCGAGCAATGTACTCGCTTTAACAATGTTATGAAATAATATTAATTATGCACTCGCTGCAGCGTGCACAAGTGAAAAAAACAGCTTTTAGATTCACGAGCATGTGCTAAACCGAGAACCCTTCCCTTTAAAATAACAGGAACAATTGCAGAATACCCTGCGACTCACACATGGCGTGTCGGAACGCTTTATAAAGTGAGGTGAAATAAACAATAGGCACCATTGTTATTCAGAGAGATGCAAATAAACTGCAGGGTATTCTGCAATCTAGTCAAACAATAATTTTAATAAAAAATGAAAAAAAATTAATATTATAATATCTCTTTACCAAGCCTAGACAGGATCTGTTCTCCAAGAAAAGAATACTATCTGAATCCAAAGCAGGAGTCTGAGGGGATGCTTTAACTACCACTAAAAAATACAAAAACAGTCTGTTAAGTACTAGACATTTTAATTTAGAGCTCAATATACAGTAAAAACTGGCCATTTATTATAACTGTCTTGAACTCGCAACTCTGAGTAAGCGATTACGGTTCAAGATACAGCAGGTTGGTGTTGAATTTCATGTATTCTATTTATGATTAAACCCTTTAAGTCACAGTATTAACAGACAAATTCTCCTTACTGATCTCCATACATTTTTCATAGTACTATTTGGGAGAATTTGTCAAAAGATCAAACCAATTTCCCTTTGGTGATCATTTTATTCATTCTTATAACCTGTTCTTTTGATTTTGTATTGATGTTGTGAGGAGAAATTTAATGGGACTATGTTTTTTATTCATTCACAATTTTAAGCCACTTGGTGCACTTTCAAGAACTTATTATATTGTAAGACTTAGAGCTAACTGTGACAGAGCTTTATTAGCCAATGTTTAGATAAATTAAAAATTAACTAAAGGAGTTTAAATTCACAGCTTGGTTCCAAGTGGTTTCTTCTACTAGACAAGTTTATTTTTCATTTCTTTTTCCTTTTTCTTTTAGTTCTTTGCATTATTGTTTGCTTGTCAGTGCTTGTTACGTTTGAACTACCCCTTTAAGCCCTGATATGTAAATGTAAATTCTCCTTACAGTTCTTCATACATTACTTATGGAACTAGTAAGGAGAATTTGTCTAAATATCAACTGAAGACATCTTCTCCTTAGTGATCACTTCCTTAATTCTCATCACTTGAATGTTTGAACAAGTAGTGGTAACATAAAAAGAAATTCCATTTTGGTCACTGTTAGGGCTTAAAGGGTTAAAGCTGGTGTCAATACATGTACTTACCTAATGATCCAACAATACTGAATACCAGTCCCAATTCAACAAGCTGAACATTGTCATCAATGCTTATGTCGAGGTCTGGTACCTCAGGTAGATCCTGAAAACGTAACTACGTGTGAATAAACCGCACATGGATTGCATTACTGGGAATTAATAATATAACAATTGCATAAAAAAATAAGAATAACAGAAAACTATTTGATTGGTGTCACGCACTAGGATACCATAATGGCCTTTCTTTGATGCATAAATGCTTGACAAACATTTTGGCCAAGTGTCACCCGGCCTATCAATACAATTGAATAGAGGAAATCCATGAACAAGCAAACTCAGAGTTTCCAACCTCAAAAGTTTCATAGTTTTTGCACCTTAAATTAAGGAGTACTACTAACAATGATTGTTATTGAGTGGAAATAACTGTATTCACAGAGAAAAAAAAAAGTCTTATTGACATTCAATTGATAACATGTCTAAAAAAGCCCATGCAAAATAAAGTAGAGAAGAGGGGAATGGTTTCCTCCCCTCCCCCACCCCTTCTATTTTTTTTTCACTCTGTCAGATGCCCCAAGCTTTCACACCTCTTGTGCACTCTCAAAGACGAAACTACTGCTATGCATGCTACAAATAACTTCTTCAATGAATGAAAACGTTTTATATTAAACAACTTTAACTGTCAAAAACGTGGTTGGAACATACCCTTATCAAAACTTCACTTTTCGTTTTCATGGGACCTGTCTGAACCGGTTCTTCTTCTCTAGATCTGTCAATTTCTTTTCTGATGTCCTCCAGGTCATCACTTGGAAAGAATAACATATTTTTGTCACTGATATTTTGTTCTTTAGAGATGCAGACACTGCTCCAAATTGTCTCCTTTTGCCCAAATGTTTGCTTAGTAGCTTTATTAACCTTTTAAGACCCAATATTAACATGCATATTCTCCTCACTATTCTCCTTATATTTCTTATGTTACTAGTTGGGAGAATTTAAGGGTAAGAGGCTGCTAGCCATTTTAACCCTTTAAGACCCAATATTAACATCCATATTCTCCTCACTTTTCTCCTTATATTTCTTATGTTACTGGTTGGGAGAATTTAAGGGTAAGAGGCTGCTAGCCATTTTAATCCTTTAAGCCCCAATATCCACATGCATATTCTCCTCACTATTCTCCTTAGATTTCTTATGTTACTAGTTGGGAGAATTTAAGGGTAAGAGGCTGCTAGCCACTTTAACCCTTTAAGCCCCAATATCCACATGCATATTCTCCTCACTGTTCTCTATACATTTCTTGTGTTAGCAGTTGGAAGAATTTGATTAAACATCAAGACATTTCATAATTCCTGTCTCGTGATCATTTCCTTTATTCTCGTGACCTGTATGTTTGATCAAGTAGTGATACTGTAAGGGGAAATTAGATGCTTGTCACCCTTGGGTCTTAAAGGGTTAAAAGACAGCAAGCAGCAGATTTTGCTATCTATTGGACATGATTTGAACTGATATGGTTGCCTACTTTGCTGTTATTTTCAAAATGCTTATGAAAAACTACTCAGGTTGCAGCCTTCTCTGTTTACATGTAGTTCTAATGCTTACTTTTAAGGTTGATGAAACCCCTATTGTATACACATTGGAAGAGAAAGACAACGTGGAGAATGCAACACAAAGGAAGTTAACAACATAAAGGTTCAAATGAGGCCTAACGCTACTGTAAAAGCAAGCTTTCGCCAATCAATGGCATCATCAGGGATAAGAAAAATATTCCGCATAGGCCTATATACAAATGTAAGGTAAGATGTGTAAAAAGGGTAAGAATGTGGCAAGTATGTAAAATGTATAAAACAATAGGTACAAATATGAAGAAGAAACGAATAAAATAGTCTAATGAGCGAGTGTCATTGTAAAAAGGAAGACATCTCTAGTTATTGCTTACTCAGAACTGGAATCAGAGCTTGTAGAACTTTCACTCGATGAGCTGTCATCATCAGAGTCTGAAGAGCTGTCACTAGAAGAAGAGTCAGCCTCTTCAAGTTTTCCTGTCTGCACAGCACCTTCTTCATCCTTACAAATGCTCTCAAGTTCTTTGTCAATACTGCTCATGGTATAAACTTGATGATTTGTATCAGATTCTGCAGGAGCATTCAGGACATTCCCACACTGTACAAGAGTGCATCTGACATTTTCTGTGGCTGTGTGTCCAGCATCCTGTTGCTCAAGTGTATGTCCTACCTTCACATGCCCTGTGACTCCGTCTTCACCATTCAAACACTCTTTGAGAGTTTGTCCTTCATTCACTTGCTCCGTGTCTGAGGATCCACCATTCAAAGTGTACAGTGTTTGTTCTATATTCACAGGGTCCATTGGTGTGCATCCATTATTGCCTGGAGGTTTCATTAAGCATCCCTCACTCTCCAGCTGTTTAACATGTGCTCCCGTATCCATCAACTTTTGACTGTTTAAATCGTTTTTCTTTTCTTCCCACGAACTTTCTTTTTCCGAGCCACAAACAGGATTTACACGTGTGTCTACATTATTGTTTTCTACTTTCACATCACACTCAACTTTAATCTTAGCATTTCTGAAATTAAAGGAATCTACAGAGCTTTCACCACACGATTCTCCATCGGAACCTGAATAACTATCAGCAATTGAAGCAAGACCATTAAGTCTGTTTACATTCGTTGAATTTAAATCACTGCAGACTTCTTTTTCCTCCTTTAAAAAACCCTTATCACCTGTGACATCGATTCCAGACTTTCCATCTGATTCCGTTGTAACTGATACTTCATTTCTGGAGACTGCTTCCGTTAAAACAGCCAGTCGAGAAGAATTTCCATCCGTGATTGGCTGCAGAACAGTTGAAGAGTTTGTGTTGCTTTTCAGCTGTGGGTCGTTACCTTCCATTTTTTTTTTCAACTTAATGAACTGAAAATTCCCTGGCAATTCAGCTGAAGAAAGTTTAAAAGCCTAAGCTACGAACTCATTACCCAAAAGGCTATGTACTTCCAAAACAGCAAGAATTAACGACGTCTAAATTTGTTGTTGGGTTTAGTTTATCCGCCATGTTGGTTCTGCACGTGCTATGTACATTAAGATCGCAGGCGCAAAACGAATGCCCAAAATGCATCGCGCGCCGAATTCTCGTTCTCTTCTAAATCACTAACAAGTCGAAAGTAAGGGAATTTTCCTTACTTATAACAATCCGAATTAATCTGCGAAAATCTTGCCATCGGAATTGTTGATGCGTTTGAAAATGGATAGTTTAATGTTTTTTTCGTTCATTGATGTAATTTTTGTTGCAGATGGTGCAGCGACTAACCTACAGACGTCGCCTCTCCTACAACACTAAATCCAATAGAAAAAGGATGTGAGTTGGATGAAAATGTTCCTTGCAAATTTCTTCATTTTGCGCTGTAGACTTAACATAATTATAAACTGTGATCTCGTGCTAACTGTTTTCACTGTTTTTTTTCCATTTCTATCACATACAGTTCAAAGACTCCTGGTAAGTTTGTTTTGAAGTCGAATTAACTTGTGTCAAAGCAATACCTAAAATTTAATGATCGGCTATATGCTTAGACTTACTTGTGTTTTCGGCGCTCTTGAAGTCTTGATTGAGCAATTTCCTAGTTCTGTGGAGTTTTTTGGTGGTACGGTGATTGCTTTGTATACATGCAGTATACGTAAAAGTGAAAAGGGGATTTAATAGACCTATCAACTCTGTCTTGTACGATTTTCTTGCACGATTTGCAAGTGTGCATATCATAAAGACTTATAAGAGAGGAACCATGTTACTGCTTGAGCTAAGATGTGTCTTAATCAAGAAGTGAAGTGATGAATGTTGCAAAATTGCTCTTTGCATGTACTCCAAGATACATCCTCGTTCAGATACTGGGCTCTGCAAGTTTGGACAAACTTGAGGCACTTCATAATGAGCGAGAACTTTTACCACGAAAATCATGTACAGACGAAGCTCTCTTTGTGACCACTCTTGTAAGCAACGAGCTCTAGTTATGACTGGCACTGTGAAACCCATTTGAAATGTAAACTCTGTCATTAAAAAGTTCTCATAAGGGACTGCTCCCGCAACCACTTTTGTTAATTACCGACTGGTCTTTTTCTTTGTTTTTACGTTCTAGTAAGTGACCACTCAGTCAACACTTCAATAGAAGCTTTCACTTCTGGATCAATTTTAGAGTAATGCATAACATAAGCATGAATCGTTCCTTGACTTGTACATACACGAACGTCTTCTGTAAAAACTATTAAATATTATTACTACAGTGCCAGTAGTAACCATCAACATATGCCAAGCTTCATGCTAAAAGCTCTCGCAAGCGACCCTCTATTGTTTTATTATGTGGTCGCTTAGGAGAGCCCATTCTTGTAAGCAACCATTGCTAGTTGCAACCCCTTTTCAAAATTCCCGAGGTGGTCGCTTACGAGAGAAGAATTCTACACCCTCTCCCCCTTGCGACCTTTAGAACTGTGCTGATGAAAAGCAGTTCTGTGCCACCAGAGCATTTTTCATAAAGTGACTTTGGTCTAAGGTGGTCCTGTGATATCTGTAAAACCAGGTTTGACATATTGACTATGTCTATGTATGCGTGGATGTGAATCATTCATATTGCAATCTAAGATTAGTTAATGCGGAAATGGAAAATTTAAAAGGATTCGACAACCTGCTTTATATTAACAATATTAATTATTACAATAACCTCTGCCTCTGCTAAACAAATAATTTGATTCTTTGTTCTTCTTATAGGAGGGAAGTTGGTTTACTTATACACCAAAAAACCAGGCAAAGTTCCAAAATGTGGTGACTGCAAAGCTAAACTTCAGGGGGTGAGTACAGTGTAATTAGGATTGTATACCAGAGGTAGAATTTGAATTTTGCCTCTTCAGGGCCCAAGTAAACCATCTGTAATATCAGAAGGGAAAGGTGTCTGTGTTATTACTGTAATTACAGTAGATTCCTGCTATCTCATACACCCAAGGGAAACCTAGTTGTTTAACTCTTTGCCGTCAAGAGTCGTATTTTCCTGATGTTGAAGTCGGGAACCATTGAGCCACTTGTGAGGTCATCATTTTTGACGTCACCAAATTGTTTTGAGTAGCAGCTATCACAGCAAGGACAGATCCATCCATATGTGTGTCCATTTTGAATATCGACTGAAATGTGGCAGAGCTGTACCCAACAAAACGTGTCCACTGTTGGGTGCAAAGTTGGCGGTAAAATAGAACAAGTCACCTAGTTGACCAATGTTCCATTTCCGATTTTTAAAAGGGCTGAGGTCAAAACTTTTCCAGTGGATAGAAAGGGGATAAAGGGTAGAAGATAAAGAGAAAAGAAAGGGAGAGAAAAAGGAAAGCAAAAGAAGCGAGAAAAAAATTGGTAATGAATCAGAAAAAAAAAACAAGTCCAAATTTTGGCTTATGCGCATGCGTGAAAGCAAAATATTGTACAATTTACAACAGAAGCTGGCTCAAAATCTAGCTAAATTGTAAGAAAACGCTTTTGTAGCAAAGTGTAGGGGGATTTGGCAACAAAGTACTTAAAAAACCGCTTTAGTGGTAAAAAATGCATTTTTCTAAGGAATAAAAGCTGACGGGAAAGGGTTAACCCTTTAAGCCCTAAAACAGTGAGGAAAAAGAAATGTCTCTTTACATTATGACTACTTGTTCAAACATTCAAGTGATGAGAAAAATGAAAGTGATCACTAAGGATGAGATGTCTTGATATTTAGACATATTCTCTGTACTAGTTCCATAAGAAACATATGGAGAACAGTAAGGAGAATATGCATTTTTTTTATATAACAAGTTTCAGTTCAAGATAGCAGAGGATATGAGATGGCTGAGATTCTACTTTGTGTTGTCTTTCTTCTACAGTAGAACCCCGGTAACTCAATCTCTGAAGGGAAACGAAAAACAGTTCGAGTTAGCGGGGCTTCGAGTTATTGGGGTCGATTGAATGTTTAATTTGCCATGTTAATAATTGATAGTTAACTGATTATTCAGCACTTCAGTTTTCAGTACAGTGCAAATTAAACTTATCTCGTCAGAAATTGTAACACAATTATGCTTATGATAATACAATAGTGTGAATGTAACTCAGTTACACTCACTCGGGAAATGACTGTCAAAGACGTGATCTGTTTGTTGCACTAATTAAAATCAAATTGCTATAGTGTTAGTTGTAGTGTCTTTACCGATTACACAACAAGAAGAGTTAATAGGATATTTCAATGGGTATCCGTGGTGAGTTGCAAGAACCAGAAATTGAATTATCGGGGTAAATTTTGATCAAGGGAAACAAAATTTAGTTCGAGTTTGCAGGAAATTCAAGTTATCCGAGTTCGAGTTAACCGAGCAAAAGTGACTGAAAAGTGGGGTCAGATCCAAGGGAAATGGGACTAAAGTTCGAGTTATCCGAGTTCGAGTTACCAGGGTTCTACTGTATTTCTATCATAAGAGTGTCAACAAACAATGCTACATGCAGATTTAACAGGTTTTCTTTAATTGCACTGTGAAAATAATGAACAGCACCACTACAAAGTGTTGCTAAGTAGCTTGCCGTGTTGGTGTACCATAACAAAAGGTGCTAATAAGAAACCTTTTGTTTTTGATGTTACACCAACATTGCAGGGATGAGGTAATGTGCATTTGCCTTACGACACAAGAAAGTCACACTTAAGGATTTGATACAGAGTCATAAGTTAGAACCACCTTGTACAGCAAAATAAACAGCACCACTGCAAAGTACTGCTCAGCAGCTATCGTTTGAATGGTCTCACATTAAGATTTCATCCATGGACTCTAAGCTTAAAACCACCTTGAAGAAACAGTATCACAGGAAAGAACTACTCAGGAGGTTACATTATTTTGAATGGTCACAAATTAGGATTTCATCCATGGACTCAAAAGTTAGAACCACCTTGTATAGCTTAACAAACAGTACCATGGCAAAGAACTACTCAGTTTCAAATTGAATGGTCACACTTTTAGGATTTCATCAGTGGACTTAAAAAAGTTAAAACCACCTTGTACAGCATAACAAACAGCACCACAGATAAGTACTGCTCAGTAGTTTTCATTTGAATGGTCACAATTTAATATTTCATTCACGTACTCAAAAGTTACAATAGGTCCACCTTGTTCAGCATAATAAACAGCACCGCAGGAAAATACAATGGAGGGTCAAAAGTTGGGATCTCATTAATGACTTAAGGTTTCACTTAACCCCTTCACTTAGTAAAAATCTCACATTGTAACTCACTTTGCTTTGAATTCTTTCCTCAGCTGCCAGCAGTCCGTCCTAAGAAGCTGATGCACATCTCCAAGCCACAGAAGACTATCAGCCGAGCTTATGGAGGTTCACGCTGTGCTCGCTGTGTTAGAGAAAGGTAGGGGAAAAAAACAGGAAAATTTTAAGACAAGTTGGAGAAGGGGATGTTGCATTTTGCAGTGCTCAAAGAAGTTGCCTCAGTGGGCCTTATGCATGATTACGTCACTTGCCCAAAATTCACCACCAAGCCCCGTTTGCACTAAATTATTGTCATCCTCTGGCACATTGCATGTAGATATTCTTTTCATTTCTGCTGCTTTGGGATTTTGTTTGTGGTAAAATATACAAATTTCTACTCTGAAAGTGAGGCTTTGTGGTGAAATTATGTAGTCTGACATAAACATGCATAAGGGCTATTGTTTCAAAAGGTATAACTTGGTTCTGCTTTTTTCAACCACTTCAGCAACATCTGCAACAGGTTTGAGTGCTGCAAGTTATGTTACATCATGTTACATCATGCAACTTGTTTGGTAATGGCTTCAAGGGGCTGTGTCATCTAATCTAAGTATTACTTAGCCCTTTAAGCCCTGATATGAAAATGCATATTCTCCTTACTGTTCTCCACACATTTCTTGTGGAACAAGGAAGGAGAATTTTTCTAAATATCAAGACATCTTATTTTTTTTGTTGATCACTTCATTCTTATCGCTTGAATGTTTAAATAACAGGTTTTTCAATAGGAATCTGAGTAGGTGGCAAAATTTTAGGAGTAGGCAGAGAATGAACTACTCACGCCAAAGGCAAGAGATTGTAGGGGGGTTGGGAGTATGCTCCCCCAGAAAATTTTGAAAATTTGGGCCTCTTAGAGTGCACTTCCTGCATTCTGGAGCAAGAATAAGGGTATTTGAACAGAACGGAAACACAAATCGCTGCTGAAATTACTCAGAATTCAGGCAGGATTCTTTTGTTTCTCATGAATAAATCTTGGCCCATCCAGTGCTCGTATTTTGTTGCGAATGTTTCTCATGTTAGTCGTAAAATATGAGGTAATTTCTCAATCAAATAAGCAGCGAGTTTGAAGAGTTTTCCTTTTTGGCCGGCAACCGGCGATTTTCGCCGCCTGTAAAGGTCATCATTGCCGGCAAGTATTTTGTACACGGCGCCACAGGCCCTCCAAAAGTAAGTAGTGATGATGTAAAGAGAAATTTCATTTTTGTTACTATTAGGGCTTTCAGAGTTAAAAAGCTAACATCATTGGAATCAAAGGGAACACAAACATATTGACTCTTACTAGTAGATTTTTTGAAACCATATACATGTATGTGTCTTTGGCCATGGATGGCTAAAATGGAAATGGATTGCAATTTGACCAAAATAAATTGTCCAATTTTTTTCAACTTCTTCCTCATGTCTTAAAACTGATCATCGTCTGTTCTTCCTTTGGTAGTGAGGGAGCCTCCTATGCAGACGTTCTTTTGGCTCATCATGCACTCTTCCTTAAAAGACATCTGCTTAGGAGGCTATTAGCTAGATACGTCAAGGCAGTATCTCTGTGTTAATGAGTGTTTTTTTTTCCTTGTGACTTGCCTTTGTGAAAATGAATCAATGGGTTATATTAAAACCAGAAACATGAGAATTCCCCCAAAACACTGTGCACAGTGGGAACACTGGAATGAGGATACTTGGAATGGCTTTTTGGCACGTTTTTTAATTACCTGTTCTCATTCCGGAATCATTAGAAGGGTAGTTTGTGCCATTCCATGTATTTTGCTATTTGGGGCAGAATGGGCATAATGAAAAATTGGTCGATCAATTGGCGTTAACAAAATAATGCACATCTCCAGCAAATTGAAATTCTTACATCAGAGTCTGAAGAAGAAAACCCTTGCTCAGTTTTCAGTCCATTTTTGGAACGATCAATTGTTTCTTGTTTGACATTCCAATAATTCTGACCATTTTTATGCTGCCTATCTCCTGCCAGAAGAGACCAAGAAAACTTGCCCTAAAACTATCCATATGTATCCTTGAATAGGCCTGATAACATAAGGCATAATCTACTCCTTAGCTGGACAGGGTCGGTGGTGTTCCGGTTCTCCTGGTTTTACTACACGTCCGTATCAACACCGTTAGGAGAAATGCGATTTCATTGCTATTGTAAATGGTCTAACCAGTGGGAATTTAACGTTATTTTTCAGGATAGTCAGGGCCTTCCTGATTGAGGAACAGAAGATCGTTGTGCGCGTCCTCAAGGCACAGCAAGGAAAGAAAGCAGGCTCTGATTGAAACAAATAAATAAATGTTTCTTTGTACATATACTGTGTATGTCTCCTTGACTTAAAATACTAAAATTCCGACCAGGAATCATCATAATAAAAAGTCTAAAAAATATGGATAGACACTGGCTAAAAAACGTTGAAAGCGAACGTTTAAGGGGGCAATATACGTAGATGCCTATTCCCCCAACGTTTTAGCCTTTTTTCTCAATTATCTCCATGAGATTCCATTCAATCCAAAAATGCAATCATAGCATCATAGTGCGAGTTCCCATAAATCTGAGAGAATTTTTTTCGTGATTTTTTAAGTGAATGGAAAGAAAGAAGGGAGAGGAAAATTGATGAATTTTAAGAAATTCAAAAATTTCTCTAGAATTAAAGGTAAGTTAAAATTTAAAGTTAATAAAGATGGACAGTCCACAAACAACCCCAAGTGCTCTTGCGTCGGGGTGGACTGCCCCCGTAAAATTACAGACGTTTCGATTGAAAATCTTGAGCCTCATCTGCGATAGCCTGCGTGCAGACGTCCGTGAGCAGGCTACATCAGTGATGGAATTAAAACTGTAACAGTAGGGCATTACGGTCTTAAATATGCGGTTATCGGAATGTTTGAAAGGGGAAGGGGGTGCGAGACGCAGCTAGTTAGCAAAGAGAGGTGCAAATACCAGGAGTTGGATGTGATCATTTCCTGTGGTAGAGTCCCTGAGGGTGTGCCACGCTTCAAAGAACAGTCTTTCATGGGTACTAGCAGCTCTGTCAACGATTTGTCAACTTATTGCTGCGTCCCGCACCCCAGATCGAAAACTTTCGATCGAAAAGGCTTCTTTCGATATATTAAAATTCAGCTTGGTAGCGAGGCCTAGAGGACACAAATAAAAGAAATTTTACAAGCATGTTTATTCATTTCTTTTGTTTGTGTCCTCCAGGCCTCGCTACCAAGCTGAATTTTAATATATCGAAAGAAGCCTATTAAACGTTCGTTTTTAACGTCTCCTCGGCTTACTTCTATTATTTTCAAAATTATCTCTTGTAGGTGTCCTGTGGCTACCCTGGGTGCCAGAGGCTTTTCTTGCGCGGTTTCCGGTTGCAGCTTATGCTCTAAAAAAACACCTCTGGTACCCAGGGTATCCTGTGGCCCTCCACAGAGGGGAGCATAATTTACCAGTAACTACTCGTCCTTATGAGTTTCTGGATGCCAGTAGTTTCACCTAATGGTAACCTGTCTGTAGAGTAACGTTTTTGGTCTATGCTGGGACCCCTTACAGGCTTCGGACATTTCAGTGTTTTGGAAAATTATTGTTTGAATTCAAATTTTATTGCTCAGCTTTTTAAAAAACCAACAATATTTGAGTCTTACATGTAGACATCACGCACATAAAATAGCTTTTCGGGGGCCCGCAAAGTTATTGGGACTTACGACAAACGGGCCCCTGGGTTGTGTTCACACATTTTCCAGACCTTTTTCTCAAAGACTTCTTGTGGCCTTATTCCTCACCGGGGGCGACAAGGCTTAGTTTTGCTCAAAGACCGGCCGCTTTCGGTGGAGCAACGCAATATTAAAATACGAACTGTTTTGTAGTCTAAATGGACGAATACTGGCCGTAAACACCTGCGTAAACGTGACGGTGGGTGTATTCCCGAATCCATCCCAAAACCCGAACGAGTCTGCAACTGGCAAGGGAATGGTTTCCTAGCAACTCTTTCAGATTAACTAATTCAACGATGTTCAATTTACAGGCTACTTCCTCTTGTTTAACCTATTGAGCCACGGCAACACGAACGATTTTTTGCTTGCGATGGTGATGCCATTTTTTTGAAATTGTCGCGTCCCCAGCGCGCGGCGAGAATCGCATGTGTAGCCACCCTCTGACAAAAGTCCGTGATTTTGTCGCAAAAAATTCACCTCATTAAATTTCTTGCGATTTTTTTCTCGATTTTTTCATGTCACTTCACCTGTGGGAGGGTGGCTACACATGCGTTTTTCTCCGCGCGATGGTGACGCGACAATTTTCAAAAAAATTGCATCACCATCGCAAGCAAAAAATCGTTCGTGTAGCCGCAGCTTAAGCCCCAATATCAAATTGCAATTTCTCCTCACAGTTCTCGATACATTTCTTGGGGTACAACTTTGGACAATTTGCTTACGCATCGAGACATCTTATCGCCGGTGATCATTTCCGTAATTCTCGTGACCTGTATGTTTGAAGAAGTGGTGATACTGTAAGGAGAAATCAGATGCTTGTCACCAATGGAGCTTAAAGGGGTAACTGTTTATATTCTTGGACGATTCTCCCTTTTGTTTACTTTAATTATTTTCTCTTTGTGTTGTTTCTTTAAAAGCGTGGTACAAGCTAGACAAGCTATTTTTGCGTGTTCGTTTACACAGCTAACAAAACTTTTCACAGCCACCAGCTTCTTTGTATGAATAATTAATTCGTTGATAAGAAAAAGTTTAATCTTATCGGCCATCATTAGTCTCTGTCGATCTCTAAAATGAACCCCTCCGAGGCAAAAGTTTTTAGTTCAGGCATCGCGGAACTTTTATCCTCAAAAAAACACAGTGATGTTTCTTACAGCAGACTCAATCAATTGGACGATTCCGTCGAGTTCTCCAACGTGGTTCCTTTCCAGAAAGATCACACCTCTTTCTGCACGAAGTTTTGCTTTGGATTACTGGCTATGATGCTCTTGATTGCGACCGTGGCTTCGGCGATTTTTATAATGAACTTAAAACACTTCACAGTCGAGGTTCAACTGAAAGAAGGAAATGTGCTGGTGTATAAAGTTGACCAAGAAATGACTGTCATTGGCAACGAAATCACGACGAGAAACATGTCTTTTGTTGTGAACATGTATGCGATAAACAAAACTGGAAGCGATTGTTGGTTTGGAATAGTTCTGAAGTTTCAAAAGGACGGGCAAAATCTTCCTTCTTCCGAGGATTTCGCATTTTTGACGCGTGTAACTGCTGCAGAACTCGGCGGTTTCCAGGATGGAAGTCAAATGCGTTTTAAAATTTTTGGAAATCGTAAAACCAATAATGAACTTTCATTTTACGTTCATAACATCTTGCATCAACTTCTTCCCAGTATTAAAGTCAAACTCTATGAATTTGTCCTCAGCAAAGTGTCAAGTTCTACGAGACACACTGTGGTGGAAAAACACGGATTTTTGCCAGGGCGTATTCATCTTAAACGGATCATGTTCACGAAAAGAAATATTGTGACTGTCATGTCTAAAGCTGGCCCAGATGGCTTCGAAAACTTTTCGAGTAAAAACGGCGAATCGCCTCTGGCTTCATGGAAGTTAACATACGACGAAACTAGTGTCGTCAACAAGAAGACTGGCATGGTAAAGAAAAGTGATATGTCCCTCTTTGGTTCTTTACCTCTTGGCGAAGACTTCGCAGCGGGACGAGGCCGATCGCCCAATCAAGGTTTAGCTGTGAGATTTAGAAGCATTGTAAAGCTTATTGATGAGTCTCAAGCGAGAGAGAACGCCTGGAAGATCGCAGTAAAAGATGAGAGCGATATTAGCCATCCATTACTTCCTCCTAGCGCTGGGCAGTCTTCATTGATGTATTTTGCGCCGTCAAAAAATAAATCCAACAAAAAACCTTCCGAAGAGCCAAGAGATCTTGTCAAACTGAGAGGAAATTCGGCTGGAAGATCTACGAAACTTCCTCCGATGGTAAAGATTGTGCAACATAAAATTCCAAAATCGGATGTCAAGAAGTTAGACTCAGTTGATAATGATGACGATGATGATGATGATGATTATGCGAACGATGAAGATACGGCTGAAGACAGTGATGATGATGATGACGACGACGACGACGACGACGACAATGATGATGATGATGGTGACGGTGTTCAAAGTGACAACGAACCCTCCTGGCCCTTGCCTAACTTTGCCCCCTTTGGGTTTGGCTACGAAGTCAGACGAAGAAGGTCTGTGGAAACTGAACAATCACAAGTGATCAAGAAAATGAAAGTTACTAAACGCTTACAACCGAAAAAGAAGGCTCCCGATCTAGACATAGCTTGGGATGAACTTATGTCCTCCACTCCGCTACCCTACCGTGAGGCTCCCCGTGTTATTCAGACGTCAATCATGGGGTTAAACTTCCGGGCGGAGATCGAATACGAAGTTTTTGTCGAGAACGATGATGATGACGACGATAATGATGACCGCAATGTTGATGACGACACGGGTTGGGATGTAACAACTGCTTTTAGGGTCACTATTGGACAATACCGTATAACACCATTTAGAAGAGTGCACACATTGAGAAAGATAAGAGGAAGATTACCGCTTAAAGGGCAGCGAAAGAGTAGTCGATGGACAGTGAACGCTGGTGACTTTGTAAGTTGATAGTCTATATTAGAAGTAAGATAAGTACAAGCGTTTGCGCATGCATTTCTCTGATTGACAAAAGATCTCGAGTGCTAGTTACGAAAGAAATAGATCAATTAGAAGGTAGAATGGACGCTCCGTTTTGTCTCATTCAATTCTGAAGAAGCTATGCTTTTGTCAAACTGCAATTACGCTAAACTTCTGGTCTATAAAATTAACGTAAAGAACTCCACTCTGATGGACCAGCGGCGGACGCGGTGGGTTTGGTTTGTGAGTCGGTCCAGTCCTGGTTTTTACATCGAATTGTTTCCTTAGAAAAGAAAGCTTACTCCAGATTGTCTTTCTTTACCTTTGTTTGGGTAGCCTGTGACGTACTAGCATCCTATCTAGGGGGAGCAGTAATACTCCAAGTTACTTCATGTTTGGGGGTCCTGTGATGGACTAGCATCCCATCCAGAGTGGAATACTCCTATACAGTCGCTTAATACTTCAGAAGCCAGAGGCCTGTTTCGTGAAACTCCCGACAACTTACCGGGCCCGAAAACTATTTATGTGTGTAATATTCCTCAAAAGAGACTCCGCAGTCTTTATCTATTGTGAAAGGCTAGTTCCAAAATTTTTATTATTCTATGGCACACATCGGCAAGTTTTATTTCAACTCGCAATTACCATCTATCGACCAAAAACGTAGTTGAAAAATATTTTTCAGGCTAGGTAAGTTGTCGGGATGTTTGAGAAACGGGCCCCATGCAGCACTGACCCGGGGGTACTCCCCAAAATTTGGGTGGTGGTGTGCGGCGCACCTCTTGAAACCCTTACCCTAATATGTGATTTTCCCAATTAACCCTATTTCACGTCTGGCCCAAAATTTGATACCCTTAATCAGACCCGATATTAATCAAAACGCAGTACTCAAGGGATGACAACAAAGAAGTAGCATCCTCTAAAAACCATACCCAATCTCAAACCAGATTGCACAAACCTTACCCTTCTTCAGGCCAAAACAGTCAAAATCTAATCAGTCAAAATCTAATCGAAAACCATACCCGGTTGAGGCACATACCTATCTAGCTTATATAAGGGAGTGCCCCACATCAGCCCCCCCCCCCTCCCCTTCCCTGGGAGAACCGATAAGTCACAACGCTTGTACAGTCACAACGCTTGTACAGTCAGTAGATGATTGGACCATAAAGGTATACGAAAATGAATAATTTTGTAGTTGACCCGCTTACAAGTTGCAATTATTTCTGTGTGTTTCCAGGTAATGTGCATTCCCTTGTTTTATATCCAACATCTTTGTGCAGCAACGCGCCTGACCTTTGATGTGTCAGTCACCTACAGCCTACCCCGACTGTCCTTATCATATCCTGTAGAGATGACTGTCCACATTGGACAGACAGTCACCAACAACGCCACTGTAGCTGGGCACGCTTCAACCTGGTTCCACGGGAGTGGATTTTACACAAAAGGTAACAAAGTTTATGAAGTACTATATTACACGAGCGCATAAGTCTTATCGTTCCCTTGCATTTTCTCTAACAGGAACTGTTGCCATGGCTACGCTACCAGTCAAGTTATCATTCAAAGAAGACACAGCGCCAGAATGGTGCGTAACAGGAAATCTTATACAGAAAATGGTGCGAATAAACAGCGTACCTCTGTCAACATGGAACTGCTCTCTGGATCCCCACTATTTGGTTAAAAGGTGCGTAGGGCTACCTGCACCCTCCAACAGTTCATTGGCGACTTTTGACCTTCAATATAGCGCAGCTGAAGGCACTATGTTTG